>JAOXNH010000012.1:58932482-58959631 GCA_028566575.1 Bartramia longicauda | reverse complement strand
ATCTGTTTGTCATTCGCTTTGTCTTCAGATCAGAGGACTACACTATTGAGTTTAGGTTCTGTGTACCTTTGCATACAAGAACTTGCAAAGTATGTGAGGATAAGAAGTAAGAACACTCTACAAAACTTATGTTAAGCAATAAAAAGAAAAAAATCAGGAAATATTGGAATAAAATAATAGATTATTGAGTGTTTTATTATAAACAAGCTCTAATCTTTACTTCTGCATATTGCACTCCAGGTAATTTCAGCCCTGATCTCTAATTTTCAATCAGTCCAAACCAAATGCTTTTAAAATGCAGTTATTTCTAATGTAAAACCTTTGAGACATCTCTTGGTTGTTTGTTTCAATACTTAATTAAACTACCACTTAAAAAGACATCTTTTATAGTTTGAATTTATCTGTTTTAAACTTGATATACAGTCTAAGATTAAACACATAAGTGGATGACTGTGACTACTGCATATTATGACAGCTATTATTATATGTGTTATTAGCTTGTAGAATACCTGAGCAAAAAAAAAAAAAAAGTTAATGAAAGTATCTTCAATTCTCTTCAAGCTAAAATACCACCTTTTACTACATTTGCCTCAGTTAACCTGCCAAAGATTGACTAATACCAAGTGATATTACTTAAGTTAAGCTATGGTATTGGTACTATGCCTTAAACAATCTAATTGACTAATTCCTAAATTAATGATGTATGCATATAAAGTAGAAGATTATGAGCCCTACATTCAGTTTTATAGATGGACGTTCTGATGACATCTAAAATTATCTACAGAGCTCCAGAATTTCACAGATGTTCTCCACAATATTAACAATTGTGCTGGTTTGAGGTAAAACAAAACCAATTTTCTCTTCAGTGATTTTACTTTTTAGGTAAGCCTCTGCTCTGTTTCCCTCTGAAACTCTCTGAAGTTAACAGCGTATTGTGCAGAAACTGTTTGTTCTGAGAGTGGTAAGACCAAGGAACGGTATGCAGAGAGGTTCTTGCTTATACTTATTGCTATAAAAACCAAGGTCAGATCACTTTGCTCTTTGTCCTTTCAGAGAGTCAGAAGTGGAAGAACATAGAGGGATTGCACTTCTGGGGAGAAGCAGACAGGACAGGTGGCCCAAAACTGACCAATAGGGTATTTGATCCCATCTGCATCATGCTCAGTATAAAAGCTGAAGCATCAAAGGGCCAAACAAAACACTACAACTATGATGAAACAAGTAAGCTTTGGTTTGTCTTTGTCATTTTCCCAAGCAGTAATTCTCACATCCTATTAAACAGCTATCTCCATTAATGAGCTCTAAGAAGGATTGGACATATTTCTCTATGGTTATTGTTTTTGTGCTAGATTGTTGCATTTATGTCACAAGCACAGATGCTTTTTGTTAATCAGCAGTAAAGTTTAGTTCCATTAGAACTTTCACACCCACTTCTCACGAGGCGTAGATGAAATAGCCATCTGTGTAAATCAAAAAAATTTTTTTTTGAGAGACCAAATTACTAATTTATACATTTACAATTATACATATACTATTTTTTATCCCTTGGCTAATCCATTCAGACCTGTGTTTCAGTATGCCAGTGCATTTACATTTTTACCATTAAGGAAATAAAATATTTTGGTTAGACACCATTTGTTTTGAATAAAGTTCTGTATGCTGGAGTTCAGTCATCCATTTTCTAGCATTATATCAACATTATACAATAAACCTCATAAGGTCAGAAAAGAGTTGGAGCTTTTTGTCTCCTTTTTTTTTTTTCATTTTCAATCTAAAATTTTCAACATGATATTAATACATATTCTGGGTTATGATGATGATCCACCATCCCCTGTCCTCAGAAGAAGAAAAAAAAGGAGAGTCAAGTTAAAATTTATATGGCTAGAAACCACATGATTTTAAAATTTAAAAAAAAAAAAAAAAGCAGAAGAGAAGATATCCAAGAAGAAAAAGAAGGGGAAAAAAGAAAAAAAAAGAAAGAGAGAAACCAAAACCAGGAGCAGAGAGTCAGGAGAGGGAGCTGGGGGTAAGTAGTGTGGGGCAACGGTAGGGCCAGAGTGGGCTGGGGGGGCTCCCACGTCGTCAGCTTCTTGGAGGCACTCGCTCACGCTGGGGGACGCAGGTGGCCCTCTCGGAAACAGCTCACGCCAGCGCAGGGGCACAGCTCCATTCCTCGTCGTTGGCAAAAAGAAATTCTGTTGGGATTTTTTTTGTTTGTTTTTTTGTCTTTTTTAGTTTTTTGTTTATTTTTTGGGGTTTTTGTTTTTTAAAAGAAAAATACAGTGAAGACACTAAAAGGAGGAAAAAGAAAAAGGAAAGAGGACATTAGACAAAAAGGCTATTCCCAGCAATTCCAATGACAACTGGAATGTAACAAATCAAATCAGCCCTTTCTTCTGCACTCCTGCCACCCCTTGGAGTTACCTTCTCCAGCTGCTGTTGTTTCCTCTACAAGAGGCACTCCCTAGCTGTGCAAAGTCTCACACACTTGATTACGTGCTCAGCACTTGCCTCCCCAACACTATCACACCGCCAGAAAAGCATTCCTTAGGAACTAACAAAATAGCCCCCCAGCCCAGCATCTTCTCCACCTTTCCTGGCCTCCTGGAGAAATGGAAGATACCCTCACGCCCAAGATAATCCATCCCCCCCAAGGCTTTGGCAGCCAGCTTTACTTTTCCCACTGAAGCCAAAAACTATCTCACAGTAAAGCGAAGGGAAAGGAAATGTACCAATCCTCCACTCGAACATCAAAGCTTTAACCTAATCCCTAATGCCAACATTTCTCCCCTTGGCGGATCCCAGGCACAAGGAGGGGCTCACCTAAGCAAACACTGGTCCAGTGGCAATTGCTCCTCACTTCCCAAGGTGATCAAATGGCACGCTTGTCTACAAAAGAAGAGGAATAATAGGTAAGGGATGAAGAGGAATAAAAAGGCATGAAGGACACCAAAACAGAGCGGCTGCACAGTTCTCTCAGGACATCCTCCCTCCCAGGAGTTTACTGTTCCACTTTTCCAAACCACTTTGGTCTGGAAGATGATGAAGGCTTACTCCAAGCAAAGAGCTAAGACAGTACTGAGCATGGCCTCCAGAAAATACGTAACTGAAGAGCCAAGGCATAACCCGGTACTACTCCCCCCACCACACTGTAGAAGCTCATGGGAGCTCCAGCAGACGAGGTAAAAACTGCTGTGGGGCCCTTAGTCCTTCTGGGACATCCAGGCCAAGGCCACGAATATATCGCAGCAGGGACTCACCTGTGATGCTGAAATCCGTGACACTTCTTGCCGCCCTGTGAGGTCAGATGAGGAGACATTGGCAGGAGCTCCTCGGTGTAACCTCATGCTGACCTTCCGCTCCCTGTCCACTCTTGAGATTGCTCTGGGGGACGTGTTTCCTGTCGGGGCAGAGAAACGCGAGACAAGAGTATCAGTCAATAGTCTGGGTGGCAATAAGGGTGGCACCCTCCCCTAGTTTTCCCACCCCACTCACCGGACTGTTGGATTCGGGAGGTGGGGGTGGAGGCCATGGGCTCAGTGACATTGCGGAGACGGTTGGCAGTGGCTCCAGCAGGTGGGCCAGGGGGCAGTGCTCGTGTGGCTGAACCTCGGAGTTGCCCCATCCTCTCTTCTCGCTCGTGCTCTCGCCGCTCCCGATCCATATCCTCAGGGTTCCGGGCTGCTCCCTGAGGACAAGAGAAAACCCCATTCCACACACAGATGTCAGGCAGGAGAAACAGCAGCAGCCCCAGACAGAAAACACACAGTGCTCCATCATGCCAAGAAAGTGGAGCTCCATCCCCAAAACATGTTCTCCCACCACCACCTTCCAATCCACCCAGAGAGGGCCTCAATATCTTTCATGAAGAAACAGGGACGAAAGCATATGGTACTACAGCTGATACTGCAATCCACATCTGTGTCCCACCTCCAAACATAGTTCTCTGCTGAAAAAATTGTCCCTACCTACCTATAGCTATAGATCTATTGACACACATGCTCCGTCAGACACATTAATACAACAGTAGCTATACCCCCAGTGAGCGCCACCAAGTAACTCTGCCTCTTTTCACTCTACTTGGTCCCCTTTGTTAAGTTGCTCACCAGGGTTAAGTACAAATGGCAGGCAGTTTTCAACTTTCCTCCCCCATCTCTGTGACATGAATCAACCCTCGTCCCTCCAGCGTTTTCCCCACACACACTCACAAATTTAAGCATGTTCCAGTCAAAGACATAGTCGTAGGAGAAGCCTTGGCGGTGGAAGAGGTTGCGGAAGAGTTGCCGCAGGTATGAGTAGTCTGGTTTATCATCAAACCTCAGTGAGCGGCAGAAGTTGAGGTATGTCGAGAACTCAGCTGGAGAGAGCAGAGAACAGCTGGTTGTTGAACACCATCCAAACCTCCTGCTCCCACCAGAGCCACCACAGCCTTTCAGCACACCGCACTGTGCAGGACCCAGATGGCACACAGAGCTGTGCAATGAAATCAGAGCCTGATGGTTGCAGTGCTTTGGCCAAAGGTGACGATGAGATCTCATCCCTATTTTTATCAGAGGAAATGCTCGTGAATCTCTCTGTTCTGTCTGCTTCTTCAAGCAAGAGGTACCAAGTCACAGAGCCTGCTGAAGGTGAGTAGGAATGCAGCCCTAACGAACAGGTTGAAATGAGCTTTGGGAAGCCAGGCCTACGTGATGTGAATATGACCAATGCAGTTCAGAGAAACACCACAGACAGGAAGGGACGTGAATTGTGAAAGCCTAGTTGTGCCCAGCTCAGACCAGACCAGAGGTCCTCCTAGTCCAGCAGCCTGACTTGAGCAGTGGCCAGAAGTAGGCAGCTACAGAAGAGAAAGACTATGGCAAGCAAGTCTAACACTTAGATTGACATTATCCCAGTTCCCACCTATTTTCATCTCAGGGAACTTCCTAATCTGGATGTGCTTTCTAATTATTTAATAACCCTAAGCAGATCTCTCTTCCATGTAGCTATCCAATCTCTCCTTGGACTCCTGCAAGCTTTAACTACCCAGATCATCTTCTGGGAAGGAGTTCCACACGTCTGCTACCGGCTGAATGAAGAACCACATTGTTTTTAAGCTGTCAGGAACCAACTTTGTTTCTCTTCCAATCCAAGAGCTGGGGCCACCTAATAATCAACTCCCATCCAAACTTCTGGAGGCACAGCGAGAGCGCAGACTTCTACCACCTCTCTAACCACCTCTTTTCCAGATTCCAGCCCACTCACTTGTTGCTTGTTTAAACATCACCTCACCTCTGATCACCCTTTTGGCCCTTTCCTGGACCTTCTTTCAGTTCTACTGCATCCCTTCTGAAATAGTGGGACGGACCAGAGCTGCAGAGTGCATGCAAAGTATGAGCGGGCCATGACTTTATGCACACTGGTTGTGCTTTTTTCTTTCCTAGTAATTCCTAAACTTGAACCACTTCCCTCAGCAGCCACTAAAAGCAAAGTTAATGCCTTCACAGAAACATATTGTAGCTACAACAGCACATTGGTGAGTGGCACTGGTCAGCTCAGAGCTTACTATTCTGCATGTGACATGAGGACCAAGCCTTCTACTCTCCCCTCACATACATTACTCCACTTTTACCTACAAAGAACTGCACTTAGCACTTCATTGCCTGGTTATTTCTGGGATTCATTACAGTTGGCCTTTGTCCTCATTATCCAGAATAACTCAATGATCAGCACACCTTCTCGGCTCACTGCCCACCTCCCTTCCGGACTGTTTCTGAGATCTTAAAGATCCCTCTTGGCACCCTCATGCCCTTACTAACACAAGGCTCGACTCACCACAAAAACACACTTCCCACTTCTGAACCAGAACTGTATCATCGCTGGTCTCTTAATCTTATCGTGACTGGTGTTAGCACCACACCCTGGTCTGGGGGTACTGGGCATTGCCAAAACTTCATGGGGTTTCAGCAGGAGAGCAAGCCATGCACCAGACAGGACAGCCATCAAGATGGGAGCACTTACAAGGGTACCCTTTGCAGAGCACCTCAATGGGCGTTGACATCTTCTTCTCGCTGATCCTCTCGTACTTTTGGCGCTTGGTGGCAGCCTTGAGGCCCTGCCAGGGCAGCGAGCCCAGGTTGAAATACATGAGCACGTAGCCCAGGCTCTCCAGGTCATCACGGCGACTTTGTTCTGTGGGAGGAAGTTACACAGGGGCAAGGAGTGAGCAACAACCAAAACCGCTTTGGCAATCACATAGCTTTGGAGGTGAACATGGAACAAAAGAAAAAACCCCTCTCTCTTCTTTGGTAGATTTGTACGGATAGACAAACTTGTAGAAGACATTCCCGTACAAATTCCCATAGGGATGTTCATACTGCCAGAGTTAAAGTGCTCCTCTCCCCATACAGCCCAACCCACTTCATAAATGAATAATTACTCTGTCTACCTCCTCACTTGGGCAAGCCTTAATTCACACAAGAATTCAACAGCTCGAGAAATGCTGCAGCAAGACTGCCTCCTCTCCTCTTCCCAGTCCTACAGAAAGGGCACCTACACTTCTCCACCCAGAATGATACTTCACCCTGGGGATTAGTCATGGCAGAGGTAGTCAGGGAAAGACAAAGCTAAGAGAGGTAAACCAAACACAACCTTTTCAAACACATCTTTTAATTAACTTGCTGAAACTCTTTACACAGGAAAAAAAAATGAGGAACTAGCGACCCCTTCTTGTGGTAAAGGACTTTGTTGATAGTTTAGAGAAGCCTAACATGTAATGCTGTGCAAATATCTTTCTGGACTGGTTGCATTTTTTCAAGCTGTGGAGAAGAGAGGCATGAATTGAGAGGTATACTTAGAACAAAAGGTTCCCCTCCAAATGGGGAATGACTGTGTAACTGGCATCAATCACTACCAGCTCTACTTCAGAGCAAGGGTTGCCTTTAATATGCCATTGTAAGGGCCTGCTTTTAGATGCTTATTTATGAAACAAAACAAAACAAAATTGTTTCCCAAACAAAAACATTCCACATTGATCTTGTTCTCTGGAATGGCCAAGCCGTTTTAAGTTACAAGTTAGCTCAAGACAGAGTTGATACAGAATTTCAGCAACTTAAAGTGTTGACTGGTTAACTTGCAAAACTCCTCCCAGCTCCTTCAACATGCCCACAAATTCATCTATAAATTTTGTCAAGAAGCTCTTGCCCCTGTTCCCTCCCAAAAATAAAATAAACCATGAAGAAAGCACTTTACATCTTGAGGAGAACAACAACCTATACAGGTAAGAGAGGCAAAATATGGCTACGTTTTGCCGGATTCAGTGCCATGTCCTAGAAGATGCTGCAGATTATGTATTGGTCTGTGGGTTAATTCTCAGTATGAGTTACATGCTACCACCTGCCCCATCCAAAGGCCAGTAGATTGTTACAGCTACCCCTTACTTTGCTAGCTGAACTGAATCCTGACATAGGAATAGCTGTACCAGGTCACGGATCTAGATGCCCAGATGTACCAATGCAAGTTGTGGGTCACCATGGGCCCTTCTTCTGCACGCCTCTCATAACCTCCTAGTATTTTTGAGGACTAAGAGGCTTGGCAAATTAAAAATATTAGGTGGGGGTGGTAAAACACTGTGGTTGCAGAAGAAACGGAGGGTGTCAGCACTCCATAACTGAGAGGAGATTTGGGTTCCCTTTGGTTCACAGCACATGTAATACCATAAAAATTCTATGCTCCAAGACAGGAGTAGAGAAGAAGGCAGACATGCAGATCCTCGAAGTGTCGTACTTGGAGCATGTAGAAATAACAGCATTTTTTGACCTCTCTAACTTACCGCCTCAAGTTGCACACTTTAAAGGGGCTAATACTTCCTAATCTTATCAGGCTGCTGCCAAAGATAACTACAGGACTGGCTGAGAGACGCTTAGATGCTTTGAAGAGAGAAGGGAAAAGAAACCCCCAGTTTTGCATTTAGCCTAAGGCTGGGATATGCGTACTCTCAGAGGGCTGCAATTACACACCACACATACCAAATAAATAAAACTAAACAATATTTGATAATGACCTACATCCTGAGACAGAAGGCCTGTGGAAATGGGAGCCAGAACGCACATCCAGGGCCTGAAAGCACAGGTGACAAAGGTAACCTAAATCCTGCAATTTGCCAGCACTCAACTTATTCATGCTGTAGCTTTAAAGCCTGTAACTGTGGGTTCCCTGTCCAGAGCATGGAAGTGCCCCTCAAAGGAGTAGGGAAAGGCAGGGCAGGAACCAGAGAAACCTACTGAACAGCTAAATCAGCCTTTTAGAAATAAATTGGGATCTTGCCTCCAAAATCTTCCTTGAACTCCACACTGCTTAAGGTAGGGTGGACCACGCACCTCCATTTGTGTGGAGCACAGCAGCATTTAGCACAACTACCAACCCCATCCAGAACAACAGGAGATGTTCTGCAAACATGTCTAGGCACAGTCCTAGTGAACTGGGGAAGGCCAGAATTGGAGACTTGAGGTCAGGGAGACTGAAGTCACTGGTGGATGCTACGTGTCCTTACTGGAGGCAAGGAGAGGGGTTACAAAACCAAACTGGGCAGCTCACTAGTATCCATTACATGCATGCAAACACACTTTAGCTACACCTTAACACAGCAATACGATCAAGGAAAAATAACTGTAAGCAGGACAACCAGTTATTAAAATTCCAAATGATAAATATCTGTGTTGCACTCCTGAAGTATCATTTCTTAGGTACATGTGGTCAATTGTAGCCCACTTCAACAATTTCAGTGAGATTCAAATCCATGAGGAGCCTGAAGCACCAACACGATGGCTCACAGTTGTCAAGCTCCCTGAAAACACTGTAGCTGTCTTTCACCTCTAACCCTAACTACAAGATCCTGAATGAATCATCCTTGGATGACAGTGAAGAAAAACAGTTCCTACATCCCATTTCTTTGTTTCATCTTCATTTACTATTACATATCCCTAAGCTATCTCCAAATTCTTTTTTTTCTTTTTTCTTTTTTTTTTTTTTTTTGCCTGGCCTCATATACCAACAGCCACAGGATACCAGACAACATTAGACAGCAAAAGTGGAGTAGTTAATTAGTTATGAAAAAAAAGTTCACCTCCACATACCAAAGAAATATTATTTAACATCACAACTTTCCACTTTTAGAAGCTTGACAATCGTTGACTAACTCTCACAGCACGCCTGGGACGCAGGCAAAAGATCTCACTTTACAGTTTGAGAAGAGAAAGAGAAGTGATGTCAATGCATGCCCAGAACAAGTCAGTCCAGAAGCGGGATTGCAGTCATGACCTGCGACACCACATCACACTTCCTCTCTCCGTTTTATTTCAGCTTCTCAGCTCTCCTACAATAGACAAGGGACTGCTACTTTTACAGGACACTCATCCTTTCCTCCTTCCCTTGCAAAACCCCTTCCATCATGAAACACAAGGTAGCCTTCCCATGCAACCCAGCATGACCCCACATCAAACCCAACTAACTCTACAATCAACTGGTGCCAGTTCCCTCCCACTCCCAGAAGGCTCCCAGCCAGCCCGCACCCTCACTCCATTCCCAAAGCAGGGTCCCCACAATGAGCTGAGTCAGGGGTGAGTAGCAGGATGGTGAGCTACCTGGGGAAGACATGCTTGGGCAAAGACAGGAGACTGAGGACTGGTTGCCTCGGATGCAAGGTTTGTGAGAAAACTTGTTTGCAGGGCTAAGTGCCTCCTGGTCGCCAAGGACAATGCCTCCCCTCACCCTGATCCTATCCAAAGCGATGCTGTTCCCATGGAGGAACCCCTAGCAATCAGCTCTCTTCACTGGGGGAAGCAGTCTTAACAAAGCAAGATTTTCCTGACTACAGACTCAGATCTGATTTTGCACATGCTGGGACCACACTTCCCCTTTCTCTCCCTACTGCATGGCAACAGCCTTTAAAACCACACAAAAATGCGGAATAGGTGACGGAGGGCAGGATGAGCAGAATAACTTTATGCTCTGCACAGCCTACGCTGATGCCATCTAGGACATGCGTTGGGGAGGAATTGCTCCCAGGCCCCTGTTATCCAGACAGAGCCCACCAGGCTTCTTCCAAGACTGTCTCCTGGGCACCCCTGGGCATCTATTTCAGTCTTTACAAGCTCCAGAGGGTGCAAGGGACTCTCATCCCTGGAGCATGTGAAAATTGACTGGAATGCGTGAACCAAAGCCTGCACAGTCCAATGACTCCCCCAACAGCAAGTCTCCAGCTGTGGAAACCCTCCCCAA
Organism: Bartramia longicauda; assembly: GCA_028566575.1. Taxonomy (NCBI): domain Eukaryota; kingdom Metazoa; phylum Chordata; class Aves; order Charadriiformes; family Scolopacidae; genus Bartramia; species Bartramia longicauda. Next base: position 58,949,374 of record JAOXNH010000012.1, on the reverse strand, counting down.
TCTCGCCTCCTACTTTTTCCCCCCGGTCACTGGGAAAAGAATGTGTTTCCTCCAGACATTGGAATGCCCAACCCTGAGCTTGCACATTCAAATAAAGGCATTTATTCATTTGCTATTCCTGTCACACGAATACCCCGGCACCTGGTTCCTTCCCTCTCCCTAAACTACAGTAATGTAATGTTAAGACAGAGAATTTAGTCTCTGAAAAGTCAAAAAATTCTGAGCGATGGTTCCCATGGCAATGCTGCTAACTCACAAACGTGTCTGTCATACACCCTGTGGCAAGGTCTTGAGAAACAGGAACCCCAGCTGCAACCCTGACACCCCGATCCCCTTTCCTCTGGGCAAGCCATGTAACCTTTATGCCATTCAGGGACACTATCTGCAACGTGGAGATAATACCCCAGAGACCTGTTGCGCAGAGTAACTCACACCCAGACTTTCCCAAAGCAAAGGGCATAAAGAGAACGATGGCTGCACTCAGACCCATGGCATATGCAGTTTGCCCTCAGAGTAGTGTTCAAACAGTGTTTGTTCTTCCTGATACACAAACCAAGCACCAGTAGTAAAGAGCTAGGTTGGGGTGGGATGAATAATAAAGTCCTTCAAAAAGAAATAACCACTCCACGACCAGCCATTTAGCCTCTTGTGATCAGTTCAGACAGAGCAGACACACACTAAAGTATCAACAGACATAGTAGTGAGAATTATTTTGTGCATGTCTCCTTGTGACAGTCACCATGGCTGTGGAAATCTTGACTGAGAATTCAATGGAGAGGCAGTTATATATAAGCAGGCCAAGCCAAAATATAGGGCTCTCCAAGTTGGTCTTCTGTGAGAACTACTTTTACTACGTGGAAGAGGTCAGGAGATCACAGCCCACTCAACACTCCACATTTTGGTATAAATAATGCATTTTCAGTCTATAGTTATACAGTACTGAGCAAAGAAGACTGTGGGGAAACTGCTTTATTTTTTTGCAGATCAAGTCCAGATTTCTGAGGAACCATCTACAAGAGGGAAGAATGGGAAACTTTCCCTAGGAAGAATGAGGACACAAAATGCTGTGGAAGCTGTTAAAGGTTTGAGTTCCCTGCTCTGATTTTCAAATTCTCATCTCACACATTTCAGAAGAGGGTCTCCCCGAGATACAAACTGAGCTGCGAGCACAGCTACCTTTCTGGGTCCACAGCCAGGGCAGCTCCAGTGTTTCTGCTCTTTGGATTTGCCAATCAGTAGCAGAACCAAGTCAGCCCACTCAGAACAGACACCACAGTAACTACGAAAGCCTCACTCTGTGGTCAGACAAAGTTTACCCAAAGTTTAGCAGGGGAAAGAGGTCACACACTGGAGAGAAGTTTCCAGTCAGGGAACAGAAGAGAAACTGCAAGAGATTTCCACCTCTGTTCCTCACAGCAACCAGGCGCTGTGCACCAGGGGCTCATTCCCAGGACAGGAGTTTGGGTGACTTCAGGAGGTTTAAGTGCAGTGGGTACTAACCTGCACAAGGTTTTTACAAAACCTGGGAGGATGGCCATCACCAGTGTAAGACCTGTCTAAACTCTCAGCACTCTTTCCCAGCCTAGTTTTAGCCCCATGGTTCTAGCCATAGACACTAAGGACAGAGCTAAAGTTGCTTCAGTCTCAGTGGTGAAAAGGGCAGCATGGTTCACAGGCACACATGTATTTTGAAGGTCCATGACAGCCAATCCTCAAAACTCAGGATTGTCCAGGCAGTAGGAAGCCTCCCCTTACTTCATCTTCTTGTACACTTCCAGCACATGGCTGTCCCCACCCTCAGTGGTGGGTAACAGGACTATGACCATGTTGCAGTGGACCTGTATCCTCCATCTGTGACAGCTACAGAATAATCACTGAAGAAGGCACTCGGGAGTCAACAAGAGAGGTTGCAATTGCACATATCCCTGAAGGCTCAGTGCCTGCCAATGACTCCTTTATATATCTAATCAGCTGGCAAAAACTGCGCAAGGCAGAGTAGCAGCAGTAAAGTCAGAGAGGTCACAGCCTTGCTGCTAAATAGGCCCCATTGTATTAAGCAGCGCACAAACACACACTGGCAGACAATTTCTGCCTTCAAGAGCTCAGAGTGCCACAAAAGGCAGGTGAGGTAACACAGGCCTTCACAGTTATTTGCCCACCATCTCCTCACAGTTCAGCAGAGGTGCCAGGCACAGAACCCAACCCCCTCCTTCTGGGGACACTGCACCTCCCCTGGAAAGCCCCACCAAGGGGCAACAGCAGGCTCACCGATTCCCAGGTGGGTGTTGATAGAGGCATAACGGGCTGTGCCAGTCAGATTCTTGTTTTCCCGGTAAGGGATGTGCTGGTGGGTCCGGGCGTCTCGGTACTTCTTGGCCAAACCAAAATCAATGATGTATACTAGATTGCCTTTTTTGCCGAGGCCCATAAGGAAGTTGTCTGGCTTCACATCCCGGTGAATGAAGTTCTTGGAATGAATGTATTCAATACGGCTGATCTGGAGAGGTGGAATAAAAAATAGTGAGACAAGTGAGAAGGTAATTTATCATAACTGAATCTGTTAAAAAAAATAAAGGTACCCTGCCTAGGACAGTGACCTGTCAGAGGAGGGAAAGGGACATTTTGCAGAGAACATCAGAGATGACAACCAAGGAAAAAGGCATCCTCTGGACATAGAAAGATCTGGAAACGAAGAATGGAGACGAAATTCAACCATGCACACCATCCCAGTTCTCCATCTGGGGAGGTCACCATTAGCACCACAAGGAAGGATGGGAAGCAAGTTCGTATGGACTAAAACTTTGAGCTTCAGTATTGACACAGGTCAACTTTCAAACTTAGCCAGGCTGGGAAAGGAGAGGGTCCAGATCAGCTAAGGGTCTTAAACCCAGGGCACAGGCAGCTGAGTCGAGATAGGCAGCAGTGCCAGTCATTCATCACATGGGCAAAAGCAAATGCATTCAATGTTAATACAAGGTGAGAACCAGGAAAAGGAAGGAGAGGTGGAGATCAAGAAAAGCCAGCAGTGCCTAAGTTCCAGGCCCCCAGCTTTATCAAGAAATAGAAACCTGGCAGCCACTTGCTGCTAAATGAAAAAAGCCTGGGATGTAGCAGTTTTTGAGCAGAGGGGATGGGAGAGAAGGGAAGGGAAGGAAAAAAAAAAAAAAAAAAAAAAAGAAAAATAGAAACAATCAAACCAAACCAACCCCAACCCCAGGTATTTTTTTAGGTCAAACTCGAGCCATTTGTATCAAAAAGCTCTGTCATACGTAAATACACATGCATATGGAATTTGGATACCATTGCCCTATATGCAAGATAAGGGATTGGTTTTGTATATGTTCTTGTTAAATGAGAATTATTTATCTGTCTTTGGCTAGTTTCCCAAACTCTTCATGCAAAGTCCTAAGCCTTCCCAGTGACTTAAAAGCAAATTGTACAGCTGATGAATACAGTACACTGCTGTAAATTGTACAGATTCATCTGTGCTTGCACTCTATGGGCAATTTTTCTTGGGAAGGGAAAGTCCCTGACTTGTTCAGTCCTCTGAACACTCTTTTTCTCATATGAAGTGTTAAGAATTTCTCAACAGATCAAACCACAGTTGCAGATTACATTTTTGTTAGCTTGTTTTGTAAAACAGCAGAATGGCTAATTCTGTCTGGTTTTGTCTACCAGGAGCAGCATGCCACAATGAGAGCCATTTCTTTTTTGATAGAGTTAAATAGTATTATAAAATATACTGAGAGAACAGAAGAGATGTTCATAAATAATTTTGCTGCCTGTCTAATTTTGATGCAGTATTAAGTAGCAACCTGCCATTAGAAGTGAGGCTTTCAAATTCAAAATCAAACCTATAAAAATATTGAGAAAAATCCCATTACTGCTAATACAAGAGTATAAAAAAGTCCTGTTAATGATAACCTCTGATTCTGCAGCACTAAAAAAATAATAGAATCATAGAATGACTGTATTAACTTAAAAACCACAAAAATGAACCTTTCTGTATTTGTACAAGACACATACATTTATGTACCTGCCAGAAATCACATTTATAAACAGTTCTAAAAACAAAGCAAAACAAAAACAAGTAGTAAAATACCTTCAACTGTGTAGCAGTATATTGAAATGAAAACATTTTTGGAAAAACAGAATGGACAAGAGACAAATGGATTGTTTATTAGTAGAGGGAAAAAATAGAGGTAAAAAAGATCCTTTTTATGGCATTATTCAGGTACAAATGTATAAGTATAAATAGACATGCTTTCTGTTAAAGTCTTTTATTTTAATTTGATGTATTACTTAACTCTTTACAAAAGTAAAAATATTTTTCAAAGATTTTTTTCCATGTAGGCCACAAGATGTTACTGTATGTGTATATATTACTGGTCCTGACATACATTGGGGAGGGGAACTAATTTATGACTCTATTTAGGGACATAAATATTTGAAATACTGATATTTGATGAATTGTTGTGCAAGAATGTATTAATGTGCCTTTTCTTGTCTGAAGAATGACCATCCAAAAGGTGTTTCCTCTAGAAGCTGTGAGAACAATTGCATTATATAGGGACTGAAAAAGCTATTAGTAAAAAACATTTCATTACAGTTCAAATGAAAGAGAAAAGAGTTCTACCCTTGAACAGTAATGCTCTACTCAGGACAACAAATAACTCTAAGCCCAGAAAAAACCAAGAAATAAAAAGTACATGAGTGACTGATACTATAATGACTGCCAGAATAAATCCAAGGTTGCTCTTCATTTATTTATTCCCAATATTTATTATATATTCTATATTAATATATTGTATGTATATTAATGTATATTATTTATCCCCAATATTTATTTTGGGGATAAATATCCCCAAATTAATTGCCTAGGTTAGGAACCTATGAATATTAACCACCATGTGCAGCACTCTTTGAGGCTGGTAGAAGAACTAAATGAAAACATAGGGTGAAAGCACAGCACATTTATTCAAAAGAGCCACAGAAAATCAGTTTACTTAGCTCTTTTGTTCTCCTACATCTTCTGATTCTAAATACCAGCTTTAATAAAGGATCTTGCTTCTGGAAACAAGTTTTAACACTAGATACTCAGCCTCATTTAAAATTAATTTTCTATTTCCCAGGACTGTAGAAAAGGTTGTTGAAGATTCAGACTGTGCATTCTGGAACATTGAGCTTCCTGTAATGAATTTAATTTAATATGCTCAATTGTGTAGGTTTTTCTTCTTTAATTCCATGTTGCGGGTCCTGTGGAATCACTTCATTGTGGAAATCACATTCTAGCTCCCTTTCCAGTTGCATCAGTAATAAGAGTGGTCTAAAGGTAATATTCATTGCCTCTATAAAAGGGAGAAAATAGTATTATTTCACACTACTTTTAGCTAAGAAAAAGCTGAACTAGATTTACCCATCCTTTCCAAAATATTTCTCTTTGGGAAAAGATCAAATCTCATCTTTCCAGTTTATAATATCTAAGGACATAATGGAAGACATTGACTGCAGCATTTTAGTGGTAAGAGTTATGGTTAATATTCTGAATATTTAGCATAAAAACATAAGAAATGTACTCAGAGATCCTTCACTGAATTATTAAATCTGAAGAAGACAACGTGTATGAACTTTTCATTAGCAATAATCAGGAAACTGGACTCAGCAGATTAATAAATTGAGTTATAAATTTAGTATATGAGCAAGTTAAATATTGTATTAGGACGTGCAAAATATTGGTTAATGCTCAAACATATGTTATATGTCACTCCAAAACAAGTAAATATGATGTACAAACTCGTGTTGAAGTTATGTATTAAATGTAAAACAGAGATGGGAATTTTCTTTTCTTTTCTTTTTTTTTTTTTTAAACGTGTTTAGGAAATCTAGATGAAATTCTGCATTTTCTAGATAAGTTCTGCATTTTTTTAATATCACTTAATATGTGAAAGAAACCACAATCCCCCTCTCCCCCCCCAGAGTCTCTGCTACATATTTTTGATTTAGCTAATCAAGATGCTTATATTTTAAATATTATATTCAACAGACACTGAAATTTCTTGCCAACAGAAAGAATAAAAATGCTGAGACATTAGGTGAATGAATTTCTACTAAAAGATGACAGAATATAACAGCCACAAAGAACCACCCATTTCTTTTAAACTCTTTAGAAAACATGGAGAAAAACATTCAGATTAATTCAGATTAGCTGCCTTTAGACTAAGCTTCGGAAGGCTAAAGTATTCTCAAGTTCCAAGAAAAGCAAAGATCTTTCCAAAGAATGAAGAAGTTTCAACAAGCATAATGCCTGGTGTTTCCAGTTTTTGGCAGTCTTCATTTTACTCCTCCACGGGATTTCTACCAGAGATTGCAGATATAACAAACTAGTGTCCCTCCCCACAATCAAATTGACTTGTGTTTCTTACAAGTCAGATGCAGTCCTATAACTGTAGATGACTATAAAATGCATTGCTGCAGTACCATTAGGGATTGGGATTTTCTAAATTCTTATGAATGAACAAATGTTTTAAGATATTCAAATAAAAATATAAATTATGCCTCAAATATAATTCATTAAAACAATTAACACATAAGATAACCAGATACAAACACATAAGATAATCAGATATAAAAATTAAGATTACAATATATTTTTAAAATTAATTTCACAAGGACTGCTAACACTTAGGGACAGCAGCAATAACAGAATCCAGTAATCCTAATTCAAATCGCCTGATCTAAGTATTAGAACATACAGTATGTTCCAAATAATCCACATAAAGTGCAAGAGAGATACTGCAGATGACAGTACTATTAGTGCGCTTAGTCCTACAGATTAGATGATGCTTTAAATGTCATCTAACACTAACCCATTTAGTTGAGTATTTCATTATGTTAAAAATAAAAAGAACTTTTTGTCTATACAGAAAAAATAGAGGTATAGTCATGCCTATGATGCACATCAATTCTTGCAGCAAATATGCAATAAACTAGCTCTCATACTGATTTAAGTGATTACTATTTCATTGTGCAGGAGCTGTTCTTCTCTCCTACATACAAAATACACCATGTGTAGGAAAATACTACTAACAAACAAGACTTTACTTTTGAAGTTAAATAATGATAAAAAAGGTACAATTTATATTTTCTGAACTGCCTAATTGTGCAGAAAGATAAGAACATTGGTGCTTAGGAAATATATGTCCATAGCGTAAGAATTTAAACTGGTGGTTTAGTTACTAACTACAGTATTGTAATCCCCGTTCTACTCCAAAATACACGAATGGGAAGAAAATATAATCAGTACCTCTTGAGAAATATGCACAATGTGCCTTGCTTGTTATAAGATTATACAACTTCCTACTGCAAAACAATAAATAACATTTCAAGAAACATCAAATTTACACATAAATTGACAGATAGGCATTTAAGAGATTTTTCAGCCCAAACATAATAATTTGAAATATTGTGGGTATTCTAGAGGAAGATGTCTAATCTGTCACAATTCTAAAAAGGAGCCTAAATGTCTCACTTCTGCTGCGTCCTGTGCTTCAACCACAAAATACCCAAGTATCGCATTCCTCATCTTGTAGTGTAGAATGAAATGAAAGGAGGAAGTCAAAGATCGTGACAAGGGAAATACGCCATATGCATATTCCTGTCTGAACCTACCCAAATTATTTTAGGTTATGTGAAAACCTGTCCAACCCTAGAGGGTCTTTCCAGACCCGTACTCACTGTAACTTCATTTTGGACTACTTCACTACTGGAAAATATCTCAGGGTGGGAGGGCTGTTTGTTTTTTAAAACCAAAGGACAATGTTATAGAAGACAGTGTATAAATAAAACAAAACTATTCCTAAGCCAACTACCTTTAATATTAAGGAATATGTATTTCCTCTGTCTCTCTTACAGTAAGATTAACTCTGTCCTACTCTAATTTTGAGTAAGGTTACAGAAAAATTTAAAAATTCAGAAAGAATAATTCAACTCTATTACAATTTCCAAACAATGGCATGAAATGAAAATTTGACTTTGAATTTCCTTTTCCTGAGACAGGTGATACCGGCCAGCATGGTATTTCAGGATTGATGTTCTGGGTCTCTGGGAAAGACACCAAGAAAGTACCTCCTTTTAGGAATGATGGTCCCATTGTCCCATTGTAACAGAGGATTTTACAGGAGGTCCCACAGCCAACTCTTGTGTTGCTTAGCTGTGGAGGTTCATACATACGTAGCTATCTTCCCTCTTTTTAATATCACATAGTCTTCTGTGCTTCTCCTATGATGAAAATTAATAGTGGTTTGTCTTCTATTTTTTAATTTAAATGATCTGAGAATAGCACCCATCGAAAAAATCTCTGATGCAAGTGGCAAGCAAAATCAATATACACTTTCTAAAAAATTTAAAAGAATAGTTTTGTAGTTATGGATGGCTTTTATTTCTCAAAAAAAAAAAAAGGCCAGACGACAAGAAGCAGATATTACATTGATGTAATACATTTATATAAAACAAAATACAATTGCTTTGACGTTATTACAAAATGCCATTTTGCCAATGAACAACAAACTTTGTCAGGAGTTTGCAAAATGCAAAATATAAAAAAATCCACTTGCTTTTTCAAAAGATACAGAAATTAATTAGCATATTACACAAATTAAAATAAGTTGTGGTGGCGTATTTGTTGAGCAAAATGATCCAGCACTGAAACTGCTATCGCTGTTAACAAGCTGGAACTGAATAATGAGTTGTAGCAGTCCACTCTCTTGTGCACTAGCTCTGTGCTTTTCTCTCATGGTATGTAATATTTATTAAACAAATGGTTCAGATGATTAATTGTGTGATCACATTCATTAAAAACAACAGAAAAAACCCACATTCCCAAACAAAAAAAAAAAGATACATGGTAAGAACAGTCTTCTTTTTCTCATAGGTCTCTTAAGGCCCACTGAAGGTAGTAATTATTTTGGCACTTTTTTATCAAAGGGACTTGGATCAGCAGCTCATTAAGTTGCACCATTTACTTCAGTGCTCTCTTTGGAGCTCCCAGCCCACTGGTGTGGCACAGGTACAGCTTTTAGTAGAATAGTGTTGAAGCAAGTAATGCACACACTGTTTGCCTTGTTGCCAAGAGAGCTGGGAGCTCATTACAAACACGGTATGACAGGCGGGGGAAAGGAAAGATAATTTTTTCAGAGAGGCAGTTTTCTTTAATTTATTTACAAAGAAAGTAGTCACATTTGGTTTTGCATTTGGAAATCCCCCCTTTAAATATTTGCCAAGCAACAAGTGATCATTTTATCCCAAGGCAGCATGAATATTTCTGCAAAGTTGGGCTGCCGGTTTCCATCTTGTAATATTACAGATATCAACTAGGTGGGGGTCTTTCACACAAACTAATCAATCAAAATGAAAGAGATGAAATCAGATCTTAATTCTGTTTTGACTGGTGAAGGAGACTTGTCAGAATGCCTGCCTTCCACTGTAACTAGGGAGAGCGCTAGAAGTCTGGGCCAAATAGTTCTTTAGTTCAAATCATTGACAAAGCTCACACATGTCCACTGGGAGTGTGATTAAATTTTAATAGAAAAGTTCACACCTTGGCTTACATTTCTATATCTTCGAGTTCCTGGGAAGCTGATGGGAAAAGACAATTAAAAGCTTAGGGGTTTTTAGTGTGCTGCTTCATTGAAAAAGAAACCATTTCATTTCCTCCCAGAACTCATTCATTTTTTTTGTTGAGTTCAATATATTCTATATCTGCCATGGGTTTTGGTAGGAATTATAATATTAGTCACTATGACCTAAAAAACTGTTGTAGCTCTGAGTCCATCAGCTGTCCCGGACTTCATGCCAGAATCTAGTTTATTAGCTCTCCTTATGGAGGGGTCTCCTCTGCCTGTACAAATGGAAAATATCATTTTCCTCAGTTCAGAAACACATCATCAGGAAGAATTAGGAAGCTAGAATTTTTTGTATGTCTATGTAAGAGATAAGTCTAAAATATTTGACAGTGCCACTGTGAGTAGTCTCTTAGTAAAGATTAAGATCGCTTTTGCTTGCAAGTGCAAAAATCTCTCAAATTCAAAGTTTCCTTAGTGGTTTGTGAAATCATGTCCAAAAGAAAACAGATTTTACTTCTTTTTAATTTTCTCTTTAATCTTACATAACCATTTAATCACAAGAGATTCCTTTGTACGCATCAACAATCTGGCTGTCCATGCATTGCCTATGAGTAGCAAAAACTTCAAGCCTCTGGAAATTACTGCCAGGATCATACCCTGATTTTAAAAAAAACAATCTTTATCATATGCCTTTTTTTGCAAGTTAGATAAGCATGGAAGTTTTCTTCTGCTGCTGCTTCATATTTTCTGATAATCCTGAAGCATTATAAGTGTACATTCTACAATACAGAACTATGCACACACTCTTTATACTGATTTGATACACAAACAATGTTATTTAATAACAGTCCCAGTGTTTTGATGGTATCTGGACGTTATTCTGCTTAAATCAGTCCCATTTTACCATACCAGCCCTGTATACACTTATATTCAGATTTATGGGTGCCTTCTTTTACTTTTGAACGTAAAAAAACTTACGTAGTTACAATATTTATATAAATTTTCCTAAGTGGATCAGAAAGAATGGTTTATAATTTAAGCTGCTCCAATGTTGGCAGAAATTATGTGCACAACTACAAGGCTTGACATACAGAAATTAGACCCCTCTAAATTTAAATCTCTGTGATGTAAAACCAGCAGAAGTAAATCATATTTCCCTTTATTTGCCTTTAAAACTAAGACTTGAGAAAATAAAACCTCACTCTGCTCTATACTCCCAGATACTCTGGTGGGTGTCTGTCACAACTTTTCCCTCTGAAGAAAAAGCAAGAAAATTCAAGGATAACAAGTGAGAACTTAGGCTACTTAAGGGTGACAATAACCAGCACCTGCATCAGAGCTCTGGGCAGATGAATAATCAGAGGTAGCTCTGGTAAAGATCAAGGTGCTGCTGCCATTCACAGGGACCTGCTGCATGAGGTTATCATTGCTAGGGAACAGGAGGGAGACCACGACCAAGGTTCTGCTGCGCCACACCACAGACAGCTGTTTTAATTCACATCCGTTTTTTCCAGCTATTTAAAACTGTGGTGTCCAGCTGGAATAACATACTCCTTCCCACAGCCCTTCTCTTTGTATCAACCTCTGGCAGAAGAGCGAGGTCCAAAGCCACAGATCATAGCACCTGAATTCACCAAATCTGGAGTTCATCTTTCAAAGCCACTTTGCCAAAACCCTGACATTTTACCCAATGTCGTTAATATTAGTACCATTAAGAAGGGAGATTTTCTTTTTCTAAACCTCCCAAAGGGCAGTGACAAATTCAATACAGACCCTCTAGTTCATCTTGGGGCTTGGCTGGAATGAACAGAACTTTAGAAGGGAAGAAGAAAACAAGAATATTCTTGCTTTATTTAAATCTCTTCTCTTTCCATGCCATGAGGAAGCTCAGTTCTTTTTCCTCCATAACAATTTAATCCCTCCGGTAACCACCCCCTTTTACTGAAAGCTCAGGTGCTCTCTAAGTCATCTGAACTCTCTTCTTGACCCAATACTCTTGCCTGACAAGCAAGAAACCTTGTTTTTAATTTCTTCCCACTGGCTTTGGCTGAATGCTTGGGCAGTGCCATTTACTTCCACTTCCACAAGCCCAAAATTTTTAGATGTTCAGGTACAATACCACTTTGATAGAATTTAGCAGCTGACATCAGTTCTTTATGTTCATTTGCTTGCATTGACATGCCTTTAGGTTTTAAATATATTTTGCTTACCCTTTCGCACTGCTCATGAGGGGACATGCCCTCTATAGCTCTGTTTCTTATTCCATCTCCTGTATACCATACATTATGGAGAAACCATATCTGTGGGTAACATTCTACTCCTGACTTTTATAAAGTTTATTTACACTGCAGAAAATCCTTGAACCATAGGGCTCATTTGCAAAAAGACCCTTGAGGGAACATGAATTCCTATTGCTGTGCTAATAACTGAGTTTAACATGAGGATTTCAGTGAGTGGAAAGCCACTGTATGGGTGAGCCTCATTAACATACAGTATTCCTAATTAATTGTTGAATTAATTGAATTCAGATCGAAGGACAGATCACTTTCTGGGGCAGACTGAAGAACTCCTAGGAATAATTAGATAAACTGGAAGAAAAATAGCGTTATTAGTTTATTTAGATTCTGTCCTTATCTCTTTCAATTGCATGTGCTATTGGAAGGACAGTCAAGCAAATACTAAAGATTAAAAGAAAATTTACAGAGTGCCAGTAATCAGTTCCACACTTCCACTGCTACTGTTAGAGTCACATTTCTCATATTAATACTATTATGGAAATCCAGTCAAAGAAGGAAAAGACACTGTGAGCAAATCAACACCAACTTTGGAAACTGAGCACTTATCACGCACTATACATAAAAACTCAATAGTAAAACTCAAATAACTCTTAATCACTAACAAGTTCAGAAAGTGAGCTGATTACAGACTATACAAAACAAAATCTTTTGATTTTATAAATTACCCATGACAAGTTTGTTTCCTAGCTTTATGTGGCAATTCAGTCAATTACAGTCCAGCAGGGTGTCTATGTTTTGTAAGTGAAGATACAAAAGAAAGAAACCAACCTAATTCAGTTAGGAGAGCTCTGAAGTAAGTGCAATGGATGGATGAGCAATACGGTGTCCTGCTAGCTTGGACTGCTACAGCTTTGCTGTTTTTTGCATATATCAAGTGGATATAGTTACTTCAGACATAACACTACACGTCTGTAGTGATCTTTTTCAAATGAAATTTAGATCTAACCTTGGAGCTTCTAACGCTATCATAATAGCAAGGTTTGGGCAATAAAGACCTTTTTATCCTACTATAAAATTCAACGTGCTTCGTGCACTGTAATTTTGGTCAATGAGAAGAAAAACAAGGACTTGCATTAAACAGAATTTGGAAAGAGCATAAATGAGATGGCCAACCTTTCACCAGAACAGACCTGATTAGGTCAGCTTCTTCCATGAAACATAAAGGTATATCGTACCAACCAATTTCCATTACAGGTTTTGGCAGCCAAGGGCAAAAAGTTGCAAGAAGGAATAAATATTTAATGGCAAACAATTTAAATCCTAACGTAGCAATAGTCTCAAACAAAAGTTATCCAAATCAACAATTCTCAAAGAAGCCTTTCATTACAGGGTATGTTTCCTGTTAACCCTCAGACATAGCCTCAAGTTTCACAAGGCATCACAAAGCCATGGCCCGACACAGTTTCCTCTCTGAATTTAAAGCCAGGCTGCATTAAGGAGGATGTGGATTCTTATTCAATTCCCTCATTGCTGCGTTATTCATTAATCCATCTAATGCAGCCATTTGGAAACAAATTCTGTCTCACACCTTGCCAGCTACAATAGAGCCAAGCAAGCTGTTTCTCCCAAAGATTTTAACTCCTTCATAAATAAGCAATATAGACCACCTCTAATTGTGTTTTCCTTTGCTCTTAAAATAATATGAATAGTTGTAAAAGCAATAAAAAAACAAGCTGAGAAAAGACATTTCTGCTCAAATCGTAGTCTATGTCTCTAAACATTACATGGATGAAATAAATGTTACACCCCTTTTGTGGTCTCACACAGTCCAGGAACCTCTTCATCCTCAAGTTAAGATTTGTATTACAATCCTAAGAGATGCATAAACTTTTGTGCTAGAACCTCTGTACTACTGTGAAGTTTTCCTCCAAAACAAAACAAAAAATAGTCTAGCAAGTGAAATTTCCGTTTTTATAAAAGGGAGTATCCAAAAATGCTGTATGGTCTGTCCATCCTGGTAAGAATGAAATCCCTCATTAGTGCATTTTACTGAAACCAGTATCAGCTGCTTAGCTCAGGTTTTTAGCACATCTATATTGAAATTCTGGGGATAACATTGGCTACAGCTACATTACCACCAGAAGAATCAATTAGCTGATTCTAGTATCACAAAATATTGTGATATCAACTAAAACAAATATCACAAGAAATAGTGTGTTTTGCAACTTCAAGGCTCATAGCACCTGCAAAAGCTACATACACATTTTCAGCTCTTTGGCAGAAAACCTCTGATTGGTTGTCAAAGTGATCATCAAGCTTTAGAAATAGGTGATCCTCAATGGTGCCATAAACCAGCTCTTTAAAGATGCTGTGCTCTATGGAAACAACTGCAGTAGTCATATTTAAATATGTTTTGCAATTAGTTACCAGCAAGTGGTAACAGTACTTTCAAAAGTGTATGTGTGATATGTTAACATATTTAACTGAGTACTCTCACATACTCATTTACCAATGCAAGGAAACTGATTCTTTTATTTGATTGTTAGGGCAGTCATACAGAAGAGGAGAAAGAAGTTTTAAATTCTTTTTCTTTTTGACTTGAACTGCAGATGTGGTTCTAGAGTTTCCACATCCCAAGTACATTAAATAATCCTTTTCTCAGACGTACCAAAGGTTTTGGAAGGTCTTGTTTTCATTCTGCATTCCTATTCAGTATTATAACACACATAACCATTCCATATTTTTCCTTATTTTCTTTTGCCTTTGTTTTAGGGGCCAGTAGGCAGGAAAAGTGGGGTATAGGTAAAACAGAGCATGCAATATTTTGTTTGTTTGTTTTACAGATCTGCTCTTCATAAATAGCAAATTGTGCCACTTAAATGTATTTCATGGTATGTTTTCCACCTTTAAACAGTAGAAACTTAAAATGGTCTCTCCTGATGGATAAAAATTTCCCACCATCTTTAAAATGTTATTAGATAACAGTAATGCCTACATGACAATATAGCAAAGATGCAGCTATGAAATGTTAACCGGTAAAGCAATATGCTCCTGAACTGCATCTTTGCATTTGGCTGGATATATTACACAAGACTACGTGACACCACCAAATTGTCAAAGTAACTGTACAAAATGGGCCATAAGAAAATAGCAAGTAAATCAAACTTCTCATTGAACATTTTAAATCAAAAGTTCAATTCATATGGCAACAATACTCAAGGTGAGCCTGCACCAAAACTGAATACAGTGGGATAATCGCCCCTCTGGACCAGCTAGTTATTCTGTGTTGGATGCACCCCAGGATGTGGTTTGCCCACTTGGCTGCCAGGGCACTCTACTGAATCCTGTTGATCCTCTTGTCAACCAGCACCCCCAGACACTTTTCCGTAGGGCTGCTCTCCAGCCACTCCTCTCCCAAGTAAGGCTTGTGCCCAGCATTACTCCATCCCGGGTGCAGAATGCAGTATATGGTAAATTTGTTCATTTTCATGCTATTGATGATTACCCAATACTCCAATCTATCCAGATTCCTCTGCAAGGTCTCTTGTCCCTTGAGAGAGCCAACAGTTCCTCCCAGTTTAGTATCATCAGCAAACTAGCTAAGGGTGCAAGTTCAACTCCTGCATCCAGTTCGTTGATACAAATATTGAACAGAACTGGCTCTAGACCTGAGCCCTTAGGGACAGCGGTGGTGACTCATTGCCAGCCAGATGTAGCCCTTTGAGCCCTGCCATTCAGCCAGTTCTTCACCCAGGACACCATCTACCTGCTCATCTCACATCTGGACAACTTGTCCAGAAGGATGAGGGAAGTACCAAAAGCCTTATTAAAACCAAGAAAAACTACATCCACCATACATTAGGGGAGTCACCTTATTGCAGAAGAGTATCACATTAGTTAGACAGGGTTTTCCTTTTGTGAACCCGCGTTGACTATGCCTGATAATTGCATTGTTCTTTAAAATTCTTTCAATAGCACCCAGCATAATCTCCATAATTTTTCCAGGTACTGGATCAGTTTTGCACACAGAGTGCACTGTAATCCAGGGCCTTGTGTTAAGTGAATTGTTTACCATCATTTGAAATGATTGACCTGAAACCAAAAACGTCTGCAGATAAGCATTAGGTCTTTATATTTCAGAAAAACATATATTAGTGAAATCATAGTTACATAAAGGAAGCCTCTTTGCATAACTAAGAAATAGTACCTTTCCGAAGTAATTAGTTCTGGATTATATGACCAGAGTTGCAGTCTGTGTTTTCAGTTAATCTCCATTTATTTGATTGAATGAAATTAACAGACACATACCTGTACGACCTGAACCTTTGAACTTGATACTCTGATTTTTGTACTAAGACATAAATCCTGTTAAGGCAGTAAAATCAGACATTCAGGGGACAAACAGTATCTCACCTTGTTGTCACAGACATTCTGCTATTGTGTAGGCTTTTACTAAGCAGCATTTCTGATTATTCTGTATGATTCCATATGAGACTGAAATCTGTTGTATCTGATTAATCTAAAGTTTTGGGTGATATTGGTGAACATTTCCTGGTTTTGATAAGTCACAGCATGGTTGATTTCTAGTAAGTGCATCTCTCTGAATTCAGAATTTTGTATTTGGCAACCACCCCATTCTGTAACTGCAATATAAAAACCTGACAAAAAATAGATCAGTGCAACTGTACAAATGAGGAAATTTAAGGCAAAACATACTAAAGATACACATGAAACATACGTAAAGGTGAATAAAGAGAATTTGCTTCATTAAGAAATCAGGAATTACAGATTTTGTTTTTCAATAAAATTCTCAGGGATATCTGTACCAATAGATGAAGTCACACATTTCCAAGTATTCTGTAACTGATGCTAAACAGTCATTCAAGATAAATACAGGTATGGAGGCTACCATAAAGGAACCAATATATATTCTCATAGAGGACCACAGCAACCTGCTGATATTAATGAATTTTCTGAAATTGAAGATATTCTTTCATATGTTCTTGCTTTAGATTTCCAAAGTTAATGTTGTTGA
>JAOXNH010000012.1:58736193-58748310 GCA_028566575.1 Bartramia longicauda | reverse complement strand
CCCTCACCAGCTTGGTGGCTCTCCTCTGGACACGCTCCAGCAGCTCCATGTCCTTCCTGTAGTGAGGGGCCCAGAACCGAACACAGCCCTCGAGGTGAGGCCTCAGCAGTGGCCAGTACAGGGGGACAATCACCTCCTGACTCCTGCTGGCCACGCTGTTCCTGATACAGGCCAGGATGCCATATAAGAGGAGCAGGACGGGGAGGGGGGGGACAGGACGTAAGAACATCATCACATAGCGTGAAAGCAGCCAAGGAAATGAGGTAACAGAAGTTCACGGAGTTGAGCAATGACAGGAACCCAACACAAAGGAAGGATGTCGGGAATAAACAGATTACAATAAATACACTACTTGCATTCAAAATTGGCACAGAAAAAAAACCATGCCTCAGCACATGGAGAGGCAGGAGTAAGGTAACCCTGTTGACAGATCTATCCCTATGTCCAAGAACCTATCTAAAAAGCTGTGTAACACAGAAGTCAGCTTTGCATCATCTCCTGTTTTGAGGCAGAATCCTTTTTAATACTTTTTTCTTGTCAGCTATACGGAAGATGTATATTAGCCATGGAAACGTAATACTCAAAACTAAGAGAGTTGTTCGGTGCTGTACTTTAATCACAGTTTGGGGCATTATGTTATTGCTTTTGAATTGGTAAGGTAATTTCAGGCAGCTGACAAACAATTTTGGACATTAGAGTCTTCTTCCTGCAGAGCAAGAAAAGCATGAAAGGAAGCAATTTAGCTTTTTCATTTCATCAGTTCAGGTTCAAGAGGGAGCATTACGGAGGGCATCCACTGTTCAGTCTCATGTTGGTTTAGAGCTCCCCAGCTTTCCAGTGACTGCAAAGAAATGTGACAATTATTCTGAATCCATACTTCAATTGGGAATTTTTCAGAGCAGGAATACAAATAATTGTCCTTTACATTCCTTTGTGAAGTTCTTAAATCACTGCAGGCAGCATATAAATAATATTTCACAATTTCTGAACAGCCTTATGTCTACTTCCAGAGGTGTTGGATGGGTTTTCTGCTACTTGGCTGAAACTACTATGTTGTATTTAAGTAAATATATAACCAGTATGTTCTATTTAAATATTTATTTAATTATTATATGTCAGTTATTTATTAAATAAATATTTAATTTAACAATATCAGTTCAACAACACACTTAAGACAGGATTACTTAGCAATTGGCCAAATGCTAAGATCTGTATTGTAATAGAAGCTGTGTGACTCAACCTGAAATGTCACATAATGTTTTCTTCACCTCTTTTCTATCCTGTTAAGTTTTTGATGAAGCACTGTGCAACTGAAATTCAAAATGGTGTTTTTTACAGCCACTGACTTTCTGACAGTGGATGACATAGGTATTCCAACAGCGGAATCAATTGCTTGAAGTGTTACAAGTGAAGTGAAGAGTGTTACAGACAAATGTGCTCCTTGATGGAAAGCCCGACTCGAGGTCCTTCCAGAGAGCAAAACTGAAGAAGAATATGAGGAGTTCCTTAGTTTCTAGAGTAGAAAGAAATTTGTGGCATTAACAACTGTTTAAAGATTATACTCAGCAACAATGCAGGGACCACAACATGATTTAAGGTGGCTGGAAGAGAGTTCCAGAGAACTGCACTCCTCGGGAGCTGCTACAGCCAGCGAACATGAGCAGAACAGCTTTCCTAACAAACCCAAACCACCTCTGGATGAATTCACTTCTGTAAATGTTCCCCCAAGACACTAGGGAAAAGATTGTTGTTTGGGATGTATCTGCAGGCCTTCCAAAGGCTTTGTGTTCCTTGTTGTCAACTTCTGCCTGTAGGACCTGGTCTTCTGGGTCTTGGGATACAGTGGTTGTCTAGATATACAGTTTCTAAACCAAACAGATTATAGCTCTTAATGTTTGATTACAGATAAATACACTTCTAGCAAGAGGAGGTGAACATCTCTTTTTCACCCCCTAAACATCTGCACTTCTTCATGTTCATTATAGTCTAGTGACATCCAGCTACTCAGGCTTCGTTTTACATCAGCTACAGAAATAATGGCAGAACTAGTAAGAACCAGTCTGAGGTTACAAGCAGGAACCAGCATCATACCGAGTACCGTGTGACCCTCGTCTCTCCATAACCAGTTTCTCTCAGAAAGTGTTACCAAACCAATGGAAGAACATGACCATCTCTCTCTGGCTAAAAGATAGTTGTGAAATGTGTCTGTTGTGTAAGTCATGGCAAAGATACATCAACAAACGAGGTAGCATAGTTCAGATTTACTCTCCACAAAAAGCCAGACAGCTTCCAATTACTGCAGAGACACACACACCCCCAGCCCACACGGGAACTGTGATAGTCACTGGAGTTGGTCATCCACAACCAGGACCTCAGTCTGACACTGTACCACTTGATCACCTGGAAGCTCATATTTGATCCAATATTTGCTCATTATTGTAACCCAGCTGCCCGTCACTAGTCAAAAAGGCAGGAAAACACAAAAGAAAATGTGATGTGACCTAAGGTTTCCCTACAATAAGGAAACAAAAGGTCAGCACAATACTGGCCTTATATCTATCCACCTATGAATGAGTGTAAAAAAAGCAGTCCCTCAAGGCAAATAAGGACTCTGATCTGCTCCTGTGGAGCAGCCTAAAAGAGAAACCAAGCAACTTCTTTCTTTTCTCTCTTTTTCTTTTTTTTTTAAATAACCTTGGGAAGGGGAAATGACCCATGAAGGTTTCACAGACGAGGGTCATGGCACACTCCCTCCTGAGGAAGTGTTTAAAACCATGGGATACTTGAAGATATTAAAAGGTTCTTCTTCCTTTGACAGGTAGAACATTTAAATCAAGATACTGCCATCACAGAAGGCCTGGGAAAATGTTGGGTTGTTTATTTTGTTTTGGGTTTTTTTTTGTTTGGTTGGTTTTTTGTTTTGTTTTTGGTTTTTTTGGTGTTTTTTTCTCCTTTTCTGACCAGACAACAGAAATCCCCACTCGGTACATTCACCTTTTCCCAATGCTACATGTTCCTCTTGCAGGCTCCTAATGCTGTTACATACCATGTTGAGTCATTACATCAACATAATTCCAGTGGGGTTGTGTTTTCACATGAATTTCACAGAATATTTTAAATGACATATTGCCATGAAGAACTTACGAGACCAATAAAGCACGAACAAAATCTCAGAGCTTCATATGTCTACTTAAACCGCTGTCTGTGTTCCTGCTCATGGTAGGTGTGCCTGGCTTGTCACAATAGCATCTGTGTTCCAAGGAATAAACAGTGAAAAGGGATCCCTGCCAGCCAGGCATGGCAGCACAAGCCCTGCGCACTGCAATTTTTCCCTGGATGGATATCCACATAGAAAACTTTGCACAGTACCAGACTCGCATAGGAAATTGCTTAGGCCAATCCTGGAGTAAAGCATTACTCTCAGTGGATCTGAGGAGCAAGACTGAACCCCACAGGAGCACAAATTCCCGGGTATCCCCTCTTAAGGCACACTGCCCAGCTGGCAATGCAGGGCACACCTGGCTGCCCACAGAGAACCCAGTGCTTCCCAGTTTGCACCTTCTGTATTTTTTTTCATTTAACATTTCTTAAAACAGTTCTTTTTCTTTGTTTTTCAAATAGCATGAGCCACTAAAAGAATAAGAGAATATGACAGTGAAAGGTTTAAACTTCTCTTTCTTCCTTCCACCATCTGCAATCTTCATACATTAACACTGCACTGAAAGTTTTGATTACAATTACTCATGAGTAATAGAATTATAAAATTGTTTGGGTTGAAAAACACCCTTAAGATTATCAAGTCCAACCGTTAACCTAGCACTGCCAAGTCCACTCCTAAACCCTAAAACTCATCTACACATCTTTTCAATGCTAGAAACAAAGCATTTACTAGTTAAGTGTTCCATAAAAAACTTACAGCCACAAAGGCACACATAAAGTTACAAGACAGTAAAACCTTTGAACTAAAGTTTTCTTTACAGCCATTAGTAATCTCTGTCCTATTTTTCTTTCATGACAGTATTTTATTAAGAAAATTTAGGAAGAGGGTAGTATGTCTGACCTCGTTTTCTCAACTAGCCCAAGACCAAAAGACATTTCAGCAACAGCAGAGCAGCAGTGCTTACATTTGCATGGGGAAATGAAGACTGTGCTAGGAATGTGCCAGTTAACAAGTATGGAAAAACCAAAAAAAAGTAAACGCTGTACAGAAAAATGTTAAACCATATTTCTTCTTCAGCTAAGAGAATTGCTGGGGAGTGCAGAAACAATCCTTCATCACTATTTGTGGAATCAGGTTGAAACATGAACATGACCAACCCTGAAGAGCAGGGTCCTATGAAGATCCTCAGATCTGCACATTTTTGAGCTCTGGGATGGTTGATGAGTGGCTGGAGTTCCCTGCTGCACAGCCACGCCATTGCGGTCACTATCCAAATCTTCTTCCCAGAGGCTTTTTCTCAAGCTTTCACACTATAAATAATAAAAATGCCTTCAATAACTTAAGAATAAAGTGAAAGCTCCTTTTGGGGGTTACACAAATAAACATCTGCATAAAGCTCGCTGCAAAAAAATTTATGTCCCGCTATTCAAAATAGGCATCAGGAGTTAACTATTATTGTGCGACTGTCTCCTAGGCTATCACTTCTCTTTTGGAACTGGGACTTTAATTAGGAGCATTAGAGCTGGCTGCTTAGTTTTGCATAAAACCAACCTCCCTGCCTTTTTATATGGGAGGCTTTTTGTAACTCTTTACTGATGCCCTGAGGAGTCAGTGACAAGCTTTAAACTCACCCTGGCTTAAAGAAAGGAGCACTCCATATACCTCCAGCCACTTCATTGCGTATTCAGATCTTTCAGCCCAAAAATCGGGAACTAAAATGCAAGTGTAGACATAATCTGACCAATATTGGTAATTCTCTATTGATCTGTAGAACATCAGGGTTTGTTTAACTCAAACACCATGAGTGAAGCCGCAAAACAGTTTATCTAAACCTGACTGCTTTCACAGTTTTGGAGAGCTTCTTCTTGGGCTGAAATTTTCTAAAGTTTTGCTGCCATACTGGGGTGAACTTTTTTCACCCTGAAGTCTGAGGAAAATCCTCCTCAGGACTTTTGGCTCATGCAAGAAATCAGTTGAAAGGGGAGTAGGGAAGAATGAGGACTTCCCTCCCTCTCATTTTGCATGTGTCAACAATTCTTTTCCTCACAAACTTACAAACATCTTTATTTTAGAAGCCTGTGGAGTAATACACTCCAAGGCCAGAAGGAATCCCTCGGATCATGCAGAGGTATGAGAAAGGTAAGGAAAGTCTTCCAATAATTTCTGCACCAAACCAATAATGCCTACTCAAATGACAGGATATTCTTCATGAACATTTCCAGTGTAGATTTCAGGACTGCAAGTGATAAGGAATTCTCCACTTCCTGCAGGAGTTTTGTTTTGGATTACTTTTGCCAACACTTATTATTTAATTCATTGCATTATAAAGTATGAAGTAGCTGGGAGGAAAAGAAAACCCAAATATGTCTAAGGCATACTCAGCATGCAACAGACAAAATCTTCAGCAGACCAGTACAGGATCAAACATCCTTGGGGTGCTGTAATGCATATTGTACTGGTCTGTACTGCTACACCAGAGGAGCTGGAATCCACTTTAATTAAAACTCACTGAAAACACCAGGCTTAAAATGTTACATTACTACACAGAGGGAGATTCCGCCCCCCATTATTAAAAATATTTAATTAAATGCAAGAACAGAGCATTAACATTTCTTTCCAAAAATCTTAAAACGCAGAAAGACATGAAAACACAAATAGACCTTAATTTTCCTTTGACCTTTCCTTCACGTTGCTCTGACTGTCTTGGTGTTTCTGGTTTACCCTAGAGCTAGTCACAGAGAAACTGGACCAATGGCTATTCCAGCAACACCATCTCTACTTCATTGTGCATCACAAAGTATTTTAAGGCAGAACACTTCCCACCCCAAAAACACCCCTGGAAATATGTTCTGCAGTAACATTAACTAATGGCAAAAGCTGGCTTACCTGAAGGCAGGTCCAGCCTATGTCCACTGTTCAAAAATAAGGAAGGACATTTCTTTGATTTTTTAATATGATGCAGTAAGTTCCAGCTTTGAGTTATTTCAAATTTATTCAGTTTATAAGAAAACTATATATTGCTCTGCTTTCCTAAAAATAAAATAGCAATAGACGAGATTTCACACAATCTTTTTTGTACGACAATCAATGTTTCTATGGAAATATTAGCTTTGAGCGTCCCCAAATTGAAAGCCAAAACAAATTTATTTTTCCTATTTCACTTAAACATGTAAGCTTAACGCTGTATCACAGTAAGTGTGCATCACGTGTTGCTAAATACATTTAAAGAAATCCCTTGTAACGTTAAAGTGAACAAGTTATGCTCTTGATACATGGAGATCCTTGAGGAGTAAGGCTGGAATAGCTCATGAACTCAAGGAGTGTGGAAGGACAGTGTGACACTTTCAGCAACTTGCCAAAAACAAATGTGAAGAGAAAAACTGTTCCACAGCCCCATGTGGCTACTACGCAGTAAAGTTCTGATGCCAAGGATGAGACACCCTTCAAGCAAAGGGCCCCTCCACTCCAATGCTGCCAAACATGACTGGGTACCCCAGAGACAGCTGGATCTCTTCAGACAATGAGACTGACTGCCAGCACTCACGTGGCCTTTGCACCACCACATCAGGAGGACACCTTCATCTCAGCCTTGGAGATATTCTGTGTGCAGAGGGTGAGCAAGAGAGACTGCAGACCAAAGCTGAAGTCCAAGAGCTTAAGTCTTGGAAGAAACCTGGGCTTTGCGTCCTATTGATGAGCACTTGAATGACTTCTATAAGGTGCTATTTCCATCCCAGCATCTCCTAGTCTCTTTGCAATATCCTATGGCTGTGAACTCTTTTCCTTTCTACAGAAGGCCAGAGAGCCACGCAGACTGAGAACTGCACACCCTGTCAAATTCTGAACTACATATTTTAAGACAACAAAAATGCAATAATATTTTCCAGGATTAAAGTCTTTAGCATCAATCTGTCTGTGCACAAAGGGGATGCAAAACAAATCTGTTGCTTCCAACATTTGGAAACAAAACTCTGAATTCCCATAAGAAGCGACAGTCATTAGTGGCCAATGTGAATTACAGTATTTCCTCTCACACTGCCTGAAGAATTTTTCCCCAGATCATACTCTCCGAAATAAGGGCAAATTAGTCACATTTATTAGGGTGTGAAAGCAATAAGACAGATACTTTATTGTAGGGTGCGGTGCTTCTACATAGTCCCTTGCTTACTCAGCTCGATCTGGTTAGATGTGGCCAAGATGTGCTTTCGGCAGCCCGGTGCTGTGCCAGGGCCCCAACAGTGCCCATCACAGTTCCCTTCCCATCAGTCTCCCTGGCTCGGAGCACAGGTGGAGCAAGTGACATCCCATCCACAGAAGGCCAGAAATCAGGCTTCACACAGACAAAATTCTGTATTCTGTGGGATAAATTGAGGCCACTGGCTGTTACACAGACGTACCCCTTGTTCGGGACAATATGGTAGGTCATATCAAGCTGCTCTCAGGATGAAGGCTGGGACACTCTCTAGCCTTCAGAGCATTTCTAACAGCACCAACGCGCTTTCTGTTAAAGCCTTTAATGAAAAACGAAGCTGCCTCCTCTTTTCAGACTAGTTTCAGGGACGCCAGCATACCAACAGAGACCAAGCCTAAAAACTTGTGGAAAAGATGGCTTTCTGCAATTCCGCTCTCCTTCTCCTTTTTTTCTTCATAACCACACACCTTCCTCCCAGACGACCCAAAAGTTCTTCAGGCAGCTTTTTAGGTTGTTCTACATATACAGCCACATTAAAATAATGTCATTTTTTTAATTTATATTTTCCAGTTGATCTCAATGCAAACTTGGCTGTGAAGAGACTCTTATTTTAGGAAAAAAGCACAGGCTGTTTTTCATAAAACACAAAATAATACACTTCTACGCTTCTATTCTGAAATAAGATGGTTCATGCGACAGCTTTCGCTGAACTAAAGAGGTGTGAATTAAAACAGGCTTCATTATGTTTGTGAAAATTAATCTCTTTATGAGCCCTAAATGAGAACAAGGTTTGTTTCCTTCATACTTCTCTCTCAAGCAATCATTTCAATAGCAAAGACACAGAGGGCAGCAAATTTTTTTTTGTAAAGGACCCCCTCGCAGTATTTCTTTCCTTGCTGTGAGTAACTGGGATTTCATTCGTTTGCCTCCAAGCCATGAATCATCTCTGTGATCAGTAGAGAGGTGGGAGAAATTGAAACAACAAACCACACAAATAGTGCCGGTGCTGCAGTGTTTAAATACAACGTAATATGGAAAACCTCTCAGAGTTCCCCTTGAACCAACCCAGTCACACTCAAGACCCTTTCTTAAAATCTCCTGGTTTGTGTGTATCTGTACCCATAGCAGTACCTGTCTCCCTCAGTATGTATTTCTAGCTTCAGTTTGCAGCCTCAGACAGTTTGGCTACAAACAGTGGCTAAAAGCTAAAGCCTCAGACCTCAAAGGTATTAAAAAGCCCTAAATACTATGTAGGTAGGAAAATCTTACTAATTTAAGAGCAAGAGTTTACTAGTGAAATGGTTTCCAGGATTGTATCTCATTGCCGTAAATCAGAAAGTCCATTTTCTTCCTTCTCACCCTGGGTCTGGAGTTACCTTCAAACACCGAGTGCCATTCCTCCTGGTCACAGGGACCAAGGCAGCTGGAGATGGCATTTGATGCTCTGTGCTACCACCTGCAGTTCTGCTGCAGTCACCACAGACAACGGGACATGGACAGAAAATACCGTGATTCACCCTGTCCAGTGCCCACAGTACAAACCTGTCTCCTGTTTGTGCAGACCTCGGGGAAAAGGCAACATCGTCCCAGGAAAGGAAGGGATCAGGAGACAGAGAAAGGGTGAAGGATGGTGGGAAGGACGTCTGGATCTAACAGCAAGTTGGAAGAGAGGTTGCTTTGCTTTGCTTTCAGGATGGATGTTGACAGGGTCTGCTGACCATCTTCCTGTTTGCCTGCTGTTGAAAATTGTGTCTTTAGAAAATGAAGCAACGTTTTGGTAGAGAAGTGTTTTTGTTAAAACTCTCTGGTCTTCCTCAAAATCAGATGTTCTGCCTTCCAAAGGTTTATTGTTTCACATGCACACTCGCCTGGGTCTATTAAATTCAGGACTCCCACAATGGTTTTCCCTTTCTTCATTCTACCCTTTGCAGCTGCAGAACAGCATGATATATTCATAAAAAACCAATGGAAAAAATTTTTATTTGATTTTCAAACTTTAACCCAATAAAATTGTTTCCCTACTTGTTTTTCTTCCTCTTTAGAGTCCAAACTCCCCAGGAGTTACAGATGCCGTGTTCCACCAAGGGGAGCTTGGGACCTTACAAAATACAGCCTTTAATACACAGATTTTTCATGATTGTTTGAAGGATGAGATATGGTCTTTAAAATGGAAAGTAAGAACAGGAGCCTGGAGTTCGGCTCCGTTTCCAGCTTTCCAACTGTCTGCTTGTTCACCTCTGGACAAAATGATAACCTTCTCTAACTGCTGTGAAACAAGATTATGAAAAGTGAACAACTATAGACAGTCTTTGAAATCTGCATAGAAAAACTGCTCCAGACAAGAATCACAGCATTTCTCTCTCTCTGAGATACACACATATACTGAGAAGGATTCCTCCAGAATTTAAAAAAATATCCAGCTTTACTCTGGTAGCATCTTTCAACTCATATACGAAAAGCACCACTGAAATGCAGGTGTTATGTAAAGGACTAAGGAGCAAATGTTTGGACAGGGATACCAAAACAGCAGCTACTTGTGCAAAAGACCTAGTCAGTCTGCTAAAATTCTTGGTCAAGAGCTTAAATTTCTCCTTGCCTCAGTTTCCATCCACAGAAGTGGAACAAAAGACTCTGGCATTGTGGTAAATACATCCTTATTTCTGAGGCTTGGCTCTTGCAGTAAGTAGACACCTTTTCCCTATCCGCAGCTCTGCTAAGCAAGGCACCGAGGATTTCACCTGAGGGCTGGTGTTTCCAGCTCTGCCTCTCACCCCGTTCTGGATGTTATCAGCATTTCATAGGGAAAACACTACCGACGACCTGCCCGCCTACCAGGTACCTCAGTTCACGCACTCCTTACCCCCAGTACGGACACACACTCCTCCATACACACAGCGAATCCAACTCCTACAATCACTGAGCTTCCAGCAAGCAAACATTTTGCCATCCTCACTAAGGAAGGAAGGACAGCACGGCAGATGGTTCCACACGGTGATAACGTTTCGGGAGCCCCAGACAGAAAGCTGTGCAGTAGGCACGGTCTGAGGTTACAGCAGTACAGTCCCAGTCCCCAACCCGACAGGCTTCCCACTGGATTCAGTGAAAGCTAACACAGGGGGCTCCTGGCAGGAGTTTTACCTTAATGAGAGAGGTCGCGGGTCTCTGGTTAATCAAAAGAAGCCATCAGGAAAAAAAGGAGGAAAGCATATTCAATTCAAGTAAAAATCCTGCTGAAATAACTGATGTTAAAAGTGTGTTTGCATTACTCAAAGAAAAATTTTAGTTTTCTCCCAGTTAAGGCTTTCCTTATTAAAGACCTCAATCCCACATCATAAAACTTTCAGGTCTTTTCTACTAGGAAATCTACTACTTGATTATATCCATCCTTTCCAATCCCAAGCAAAAATTATATACATTATTAGTAAACAGATATCCTAAAAATAAACTTTTTTGGGTTATTCTATTAAGAAAGCAACTAGCACAGTCATAAATGTCTAGCACAATTGATTTACCTGTGTCTCTCTGCTGAAAAACGTCTTTCTGTAGCTTTCTGAGCTACAGGGACACTGTCCCTCCCGCCCCTCATTCTCTGAAAATAAATCTCCAGCGAGCAATTTTGCTTTGTAAAAGTAACAGTAACACCAGGATTATCTCTCCCTACAGAAAGATCACTGCCTGGTTCCCCGAGTTCTTTTATATAAATCTTTCACATGTCAAGACAGGTGTTGGCCATTTTTTTATTCCTTTTCAGCTGAGAAATAGCAAAAAAAGTATGATTTCAGCAGTCCTCAAGACACAGAGAATCAGAAAATTTACTGACATGTCATTCTTTTGACAGACCAGGTCAAGACAACGCTCCCGAACACCGGCAGTACAACTGTCCCTTTACCTGTGGGTCTTGTCACAGGAAGGTGCCCAACGTTCACCAGCGTTGTAAAGAGAAGGGGCATACAGTCAGCACGCAAAGTAAGTTATAAAGTCCTCAGATAAACCTTCCCAACGTAGGAGGCCTGACTTTCTTCTCCCCTGTCTGTGTCTCGTGAGGGCTTGGCTGCCTGTCCGGGTTTACTGTCCAGTGAAGATCAGAATCGGCTTCTCCCGGCGACTTCTGACCCGGCTGCAACATCTGAAACCCGGGAGTCCCCAAGCTCCCCGGCAAGGAAAAAAAAACCCACTTTTTCTAGCAGTAGTTACTCTTATATTAAGTGAAAGAGCTGAAGGATATCTGGGCTTTTACAACTGCCTGTCTGTAACTCAATTCCCCCCAACGGGAATCACCGCCTCGCCGGCCGCAGGAAACCTTCCCCAGCGGCTAGACCTGCCTCCCCAGTCCCGGAGCTGGGATCCCAGACGGGAAGCCTGGCTAAGGCTGGAAGCCGGGGAAATGGTTTATTTCCTGGGAGCTGCGCTCACTCTGCCGCCTGTGGGGGCTCCCCCCCGGCGGCAGGACGCCCCCCTGGGCGCGAAGGGGACGACCCCTTCGCGAAGCCGCCGCTCCGCTCGGGAGGGAGAGCCCCGGGGGACAAGAGCACCCCCGCAGCCCCCCGCCACGCGGCGAGACCCACCGCCCGCGAGGCCCTGCCCGCCTGCTCCCCGGCAACCCCCGCAAGGGACCCCCGGCAAAAAATCCTCCTCCCCGAGGGATGCTCTTGCAAAGGGAGCGGGGGGGAGCTCACACGTCTCCTCAACCTCACCGGCAGAAACAGCCGCCCGCGGGGACCGCGCACCCGCCGCGAGGATGCTCGGCCGGTCCCCGCCGCCGCCC
>JAOXNH010000012.1:58694670-58704690 GCA_028566575.1 Bartramia longicauda | reverse complement strand
TCAAAGTCATGGGAATAGTGGTGGGATGGGACTCAGGGCATTTTATTTGTTAAGGGAGTTAAGGCTCCATTTGGTTTGGGTTCTTCTTGTGATGCAACCTTGAGACAACCCCGGGCTGAGCCGTTTTGGCAGCTCCCCCCAAGTTCTCTCTGCACAGACAAGGCAAGAGGAGATGGAGCTGAGTGGGATAACAACTCCCTGCATCTCACCCGTTGTGCTCTGGAGCCGGTTTGGATGGGTGCTCCCATACACCTGCCCCTATGGTTCACAGCAGCGTGCCTTGATGGCCTCCCTGCAAAAAATGGAGGGCATCTCAAACGTTAGTCACACCACCAAGAAAAGCCTGAGGCTTTCCCTTCAAAGTGTTACAGATTTAAAATACATCAGGCAGACTATTTGCAAATTCTGGATTAGAGAACATTCTGTCCACCCTCCCAAGACTCAAACCTGTACATTATTGATAAAATGATGACTTAAGAAAACAAAACAAAACAAAACATAACATAACATATATAAACAAGCACAACCCTTTGGAGGCCTCTCCACATGCCTGAAGGCAGTTACAGAAGGACCAGCTGTTTTAAGTCAACTCTAGTTTGTTGAAAAGTACCATCTAGTGGTGATTTTAAATCACACACACTGAATTCTACACACTGAAACTTCTGCTAATGTCAGAGCACACATTCAGCAGAACTGAATTTTGCATGATACTGTCCTATATAACACTTTCACTCAAAACAAAGTACATTATCCTTTCCTCTTGCCTTTGTTCACGTACCAGCTCACAAGTCACTGGAAAGGCATGATATTCCTGAAAAGAAAAGAAAGGTCTGCAACCTCATTGCTGAGTTTAGCTCGTTTTCTTAAGATTGGAGTAATATGTCCTGGAAAAGACATTTATCAAAAATATTTTTGCTCTCTTAGCAGAAACCTCAGATGGTGTTTTCTATCAAATTAATTAAGAGAGCAACCCAGGAAAAAAGCTGCACCTTGACCTTTTTCATGCTGCATCTTGGTGTAAGCAGGGACACATTTACTGTAAATAAAATACAAAAGGTTATATTGGAACTTTTGTTATTGATTATCTACATACGCTATAATGCAGGACCCTTCCACCTTTCTTAGGAAATCTAATCCACATCATCTCTAAAATCAAAGCATTGACTAAATTGTTCAACACATGGTTGATCATAAATATGACTACAGACCATATTAGTAATTCCCATGTTCTCCTGAGAGCAGCAGGACCCAAAGAACAAAAATAAAACAAGAATTAATGGCCATTCACAGCACTACTATCATTTTTGAGAGTCCTTAGGAACAGGGTAGCAAAGCAGTAGGTGATAACCAAAAGCAGATGTGTTTGTTGTAGCCCTTGGTTACTCCAAGCCTGTGGAGCCTGCAAGTTGTACACACTGAGGATTCAGCCCAAATGCTCAGTCTCACATGTCAGGTGGCCCTGCCTAATGTTATTAAATACTGCTGCAGGAACATCAAGACCCATACCAACTCAAGGAAGGAATAAAAGCCAAGTCAAACAGAGCTAATGGCCTCTCTTAAAGAATATTATTTAAACTTGCACTTAAGCCCCTGATGTCAAGGTTAGAAATGTCAGGTAAAGGATTCTCAGGCAGACTGAAAATAGCAACACTTCACACACCAGCAGTGTATTTATTCTTGGTGTGTGATTTATGGGGAATAGGCAACAGAGCACAGACAACTCTTAAAATAGTTTGCCTTCGCCTATCCTTGTAATTTTCTTGTGCCACGCAAACAATGAACTGTCACACTGGCCTTTGTTTTCCTAGCCCAATCCTTTACATTCCTGGACTTCCATATGCAAATAACTTTTCTCTTCAACACTCTGCCCAAAGGAAGACTCTCTTTCAACATTTATTTTGTTGCCCCTAATCCCACCCACTTGAGTATCTAAATATTATGGCAAGAATTTCCCTTCTGTGGGGACACAATCTTTCAAAGTGGTTTTGATTTTTAAATAGTACACTAAATGTAAAAATCTGTCACTTGCCAGACTGTAAAATATGCGACCTCATGGATTTGTGTATGGTATGGTACATAGGTGCCTCTCATACAGATGATCTAAACCCACACTCTTTTCCTAAAAGAAAAAAAAAAATCACTCATTTTTGTATCTGCCAGTTCTTCCTCCCCTTGCATTATCCAATTAATTCTCCAAGCCCTCCTAGTAGTTTCTGTTATGATTGAACCATCAGAATACACTCCATCAGGTTCAGTTTATCTTTATTCTACGGTGTCACAGTTTCAATTAACTGGTTTAATTATTCAACTGTTGAAAACAGCTCTAGCAGAAAATTGTGATTATTCCAACTGCCTGACAAATTCAGTTCAAAGAGAGCTTGCCAATGCCTTTAAATACAGTCAGTGTAACAGAATTCTGAGTTTCAGATCTTCCAATAGTGGTTCCAATACAATTATTTCTGCTGTACATTGTAAGCTGTTTTTGAAACCCAAAGTATATACACTTTCTCAGCCAGTTCTTTTCGAGACCAAGTTATAATCACATGGTGTCAAAGAGGACAGAACTATTCCTTATTGTTTTACATGTGAATTACTTCCAATTATTTCTTGTTAAGTGTATTGTTTTTTGCATGAGCTAGAATTGTGCTGAGTATTTCAAAAGAATAAATATTAAACCCTTGTAAATGTTAAAAACACCCAAATAAGATAGCAAAAAATGAAGGATAAACCATTTTCTTAAAACAGTTGTGTCATTTCAACTGCTTCAGACAGATAAAGGAGCGAAATGAAAGTCAGAAATCTGAAATCTGATCTGAAAAATACCGAAGAGTGAGCCAACATAATTATTTACAAATTTGAGATTTCAGCACAAATTATGCCTTGATTTTGTTTGAAAGCAGAAGACTGAGAAGAAGCATCTCTTAATGCTTTTAATCCTACAAACCTAGCAGCACGATGGGAATGACACAGCTTTCAAGCGTATAATATATAACAAACTGCAACTACAAGTCTGTGCTTGGTAATATAAATATGAGAAAAATACATTAGCTGAGCCTTTTAAAGCATAAGAAAACAAGAGCATCTTGGGAAAAAGTACAGTGCTAGTTAGAAAATATATATATCATAGTTCAAGGAGTCTGGTTCTGATTTGCTATAAATAGAAGGTATTTTTGATCTACAGTAGTGCGTGTTTTGTTATTCAGCTTTAGTCAGTGGTGGAAGAGAGAGAATTGGGACTTCTAATCTTCTTTTGTAACCCTTTTGAAGGGTCCGCCACAAAGGAAGTACTGAGCATCTAACTGAACATCAAGCAAACTATATCTTACCTACAGTTCTGGAAAATGTTGTTTTGGTAGGAACCATGAGTTATCCTGACATGTTTTCCTTTCTGGAAAACAACTGCTTCCCAAAGCTCCTGTCTTATGAGACATGGCCATGGGGAGATGGGCCAAAAAAGTTCCAAACGATTATTGGCTACAAAGAGTAGGTTGGCTGACTCTCAAAAGACAAGCGTACGCTAAGGTGATTTATTCAGACAGAAATTAATTCTTAGGCCTGTGACCTAAGGATGCTTAGAAGAAACAAACATTGGTCCTTGACTTGCAGTTGATAGTTACAGGATTGCTACAGCTCTTTAGCTGTGATAGGCTCAATTTGTCATGACAGCACCTATTCAATGGAAGAGAGAAAGATGGCTTCTAACACAAAAGTTTGAGTCAAAACAGTGATAATCAGAACTTTGAGAACATGGGGCAATCGTATCAGGGACTGGTAATTCATCTCGGGGAGTAGATTAAGAGATGCACTCACTTTGAATGTCTCAAAGACAGTGTCACCTTCCACAGCTTCAATTTGTTAGTCTTTTTCTTAAATACATCTCTGACCTATAAAAGCAAAATTTGTTGAAGGCCTTTTTAGTTCTCTTTTTCTGTTATTAACCATTCCCTAAATTCAGCATTTTTGTCAAAGTATTTTCACAATCTGCAGTGCTTCTCTGTAGCTTCCCCAAATTTGCTTTCATTCTGAAGTACATTCATCTTCTTTTAACTGATCTTCTTTTAAGGGTAAATCTTCTATTTCCATTTCAGACATAGGATTTTATCCATGCAATACCAATCCCAGTGTTAATCTCTGCAGTTCATAATTGAGATCAGTGGTTTACTTCAAAACAATCAGAAAGAATTTTCTTAGTTTATACTTTATTCTACATAATTTCTTATTTCTAGATAAAGACAATCAAACAGCAGCTTCATAGGGTCAACCAATGCATAATATTCAAGCATAAACTAACTTATTTCTGTTATATATTCTCATATTATTAGCTAGTTGAGCACTGACACACACTTTAGCCCTGGGGTTTGACCAGCTTTAGCCAACAGCTCAAGATTTGCATTGCACAGAGACCATCTCTACTTGGCTCATGAGCCACATGAGAACTATTAGCTAATTAGAAAAAGGACCCTTAGCTGTTCAGTCAGACTGCTGTCGCACATTTGTAGTTTGGGATCATCCGATAACCTCTATAATTTCCATTGACTAGCCAAAGCTAACAAACTCTGCTCTGCGCCCCCAAAAGGCAGACTTGCTTGGGTGACAAGTGCCTGCAGCCACCTGAGGAGGTTTTGCAGTGCAGCAGGAGACACTGTCAGCAATGAAAAACACCCTGGCACAGCCCAGAGGGCTACTGTAATCTGTAAAGGTACAACAACAGGCAGGTTAGTGTGAACTTTAGATTAGGTGCTGCAGCCCAAGATAAGATTTTGGTGAGATACTGACCAAAAAATAATCAATCCTTACTGGTAACAACTGCTAGGCTTGCTTTCTTAAAATGACAGGAAGTTACGGAGAAATGCTTTTATTTGGGTTTAATTTCATATATTCACCAAGTTTAAGCTCCGAATCAATATTCCATAACAAAAATACCAAAGAAAAATTAAATTACTAAATTGTGTGACAAACACATTCACAGTAAAAATATCTGTTGGGTAGATTAATATTCTGTAATGCAGGCAGAACGTCAAGCAGAGGAATCCTCCTGAGCTTTCATAAGAAAATGCTGCAAAGCTTGTAGTTGACATGGTTTTGATAAGAAATTCCTAACAGATTCTTTTCTGAAGTTGACCTTGTATTTACAGCTTTTACAGAGGACAGTTTGGAATTTTAGCAGAAAATTCAGTTTGCTATCATGTCACAGCAATTTTAATGTGCTGTGATCTGAATTAATAGTCACACTTGGTTTGTGATTTATTAAAACAAAAATCTAATTCTTTCCATTGTTTGGTTTCTATTTTTATAACTATTACTATATGATACATAGGTAATTTTAAGAGTCTGTACAAATTAATTTTTCCGGAGAATTTGAAATTAAAGCAAACAAATTGCTTTCAGGAAATGGGTTTTTTGAAAGTTGTATTGTTTTCCCTTGTAAAAAGAAATTACGGTAATAAATTCTTCAGATAGTTTTAGGAACTATGTGAAAAGGATTCAAGTGATAGCATGTGGTAAAGGGGCAGCTGCACTGTTGTGAGTTGTGTCTGTTTAGCTGCACGTCACCCAAGCCAGTACAGGCCAGAGGTAAGGCAGCAAAATACCTCTAAGAACGAACACAAGTTTAGCCCAAAAACCCTCAAACGCCTCACTGCTTTTTGCGTTTCAACAATCCAGCTCGGTTTTGGGCACTGCTACACATGCAAGCCTTCACCCAGGCCCCTGTCCCAGACCTTCCATCCTATGAAAGCAAATATCACAGAATCACAGAATCACTTAGGTTGGAAGGGACCTTTTAAGATCATCTAGTCCAACCAATTAAACAAAACAAACAAAAAACCCCCACCAAACCCAACAAAAACAAACAAAAGACACACACAAAACACCACCCACCACTAATCCATGTCCCCGAGCACCATGTCAACTCCTGTCTTGAATACCTCCAGGGATGGTGCCTCAACCACCTCCCTGGGCAGCCCATTCCAATGTCTGACAACCCTTTCAGTAAAGAAATATTTCCTAATATCTAACCTGAACTTCCCCCAGCGTAACTTGAAGCCATTACCTCTTGTTCTATCATCTGTAACTTGGGAGAAGAGACCGACCCCCACCTCTCTACAGCCTCCTTTCAGGTACTTGTAGAGAGTCATTCTCTATCCCAAAAATTAAAGATTATGCTGCCTTTAAAGCATGGCTTATAGCATTTCCTGCACCTCAGAGACAGGCGTATCTCACACCTGAATAAGGGAGAAGACATTAGCCCACTTACAGTATGACAGAAGAGGGCTCCTTTAATTATGTTACTTGGCATACTGCAGCAGAAATCAACCAGTTTGACATTTTCTAAGATCAGCAGGGTGGAGTAATTCAGGAGCCTTTACTTCAGTCATATGTATACCTGGCAGTCTCTATCTTAAATAGAACGAGCGCCATATAGTATCAGTCTTTTTTTGTCTCCCTTTGGCTCAAATTATAGTGGTTGAATTCATTGTTTCAAGATGTTACAGAGCTGTAGACAATTCAAACCACTACATATTTTCTCAAATGTGTAGAAACAGAATGAGAGAATAACTGTACCATAAACAAACAAACAAATAAGGAAAGTACACATGAGATCTCTCTCCACTGTAAATATTTCAGTCTGTGTTCCTCTGAACAAGATTAATGTTGGGATGTGCAGCCCTCAAAAGAGGAGCAAATCTGGTGGACCAACTCAGTGCAGGATGAGCCCTGAAGCCACAGACCCTGTTCATACCCTGGATTGCTCTTCCTCGTCATTTCCAGGTGGAAGAGATAATATTCTGCTTCTTGTGCTATACAGGCATGTAACCATCCTCAGCTGATTTCCATCAGGGAATCACAAAGCATTCCCTTTGTGAATTCAGACAGGTGCAGGCTTTGCATTTGCACCAGTAAGTTTATGTTGATTGTGATACCCTCCTCTTTCCAGTTCAGAGAATACTCAGAACAAGACACCTGTGTTAAATTGCCCCCACATGCTGGTCCGTGCCTTGGCTCCATTTTGAGAAATCATAAAACTGGATGACAAGCCATGGGAGATCAGCTACACCCTGATGTTGGCTGCTTTGTTGCGAAACCAGGCATGAAGAGCGAAGCTCATTTTCCAAAGACACTGCCGTTGGCAGTGGGTGCGACAGATGCTGTTGGGAATGAGGCCAGGCATGCCATCACATTTGTGGAATCCGTCTGATGATCTGAGCATCTCTGGGCCTGATTCTGTTTTCCTCAATGGTGTCAGTCAAGAGTAGCTCTTTCAAAATCAGAATAGTTGCACTAGTGACAAGATTCTCACGTAGCACGAGAGATCAGAGTCACGTCAGACCTGCCAGAAGGGAAAGATTTTTTAATTGCAGCCTGTGATTATTTTGGCCCCGAGTTTGTAGGCACATTCAATTACAGGTACAACTTAAGTCATTTATATGTCTTCCTGACTGACAGATATATTGGTTAATGTCCTACCTGCAAAATTATGCCCCCAAGTATGTGCAGCTGTTGTTCTGAGCAAACAGAAGGAATGCATAGGTATGGTACTTTAGCAACTTTATGTCTTCTCTGTAGGATGCCAATAAAAAAAGAACACTTTTTTTTAAAAAAAAAGAGGAACACGTTTTTTAAAAATCCAATTGATCTTAATAGGGTAGGATATTTAAATATAGTTATTAAATATCATCTCTGCAGGTCAAGGTTAAGGGAATTTGTGTAATATAACATCATATTTTTCCCAAAATCTATCAGATGTTACTCTTAATTGTAGCTTCAACTATAAATTTACAAGGTTTGGAGTGGCTTTGTTTTAGATGATGATATTCCTGCAAAACCTATGATGTTGCTGGGTGATTGAGTCATTTTTCTTGGAAAGTAAAAATGTTCATGAAATGGTTGCAATGAACACTTTAAAGTCTGACTCTGTTTCCGTAGAGATCACTCTGAATATGGATTAAATTGTTCTTTGAGTGCATGGTTAGTCTCCTAAATCTAACATAGACTTTCTATTCCTTCATGAGATGATTCAAAGATCTCAAAGGGAGTTAATTAATTACAGATTAAAAAAATATCTCTTTTACATTAACACACATCTAATTTTTTTTTCATTTTTATTTTTTAAATTCTGGAACACTTTCAAGCATGCCCAGCATTTATTTAAATATTAATAACTGACAATGAACCCCAGTACATTACAGCAATCTGGATGGTATTCATATGCCATTAAAATGATAAGGGAAGTCTAAGAGTTTAAGAATTGATGTGCAAAAGAAAAAAAAAGGAAGAGGGACAATGACACCTGAAAATACCATCTGAATTGTATAATTTTTAAGCTTGGAAATAGGAACTATGTTTTTTATAATGAGAGACCACATCTGAATAAAGTATTGTCAGCAGAGTTCTCTGTTTTCGTTTCTACCATTATTCTATAGCCTTTTGCTTCTCCAGTTTACCACAGCGCATACTTGCAGATGTTTATGAGACAGCACTGAAATGTGAATAAGACAGGCACCGATGTACCCAATGCCATTTTTAAAAAGAATCAGCACACCGTTATTTCTTTCATACTTTAACTTGTAATAGCATGAGTGTTTCCTTAAAGTCCATGCTCCATAAACATCTTGTAAAAGTCGACTTTGAGATAGTAAAGAGCTGAGTGGAAAAGGAAAGTCTAAGGTGAGATCCCTCCTTAAATCCGGTATGCCCTAACTGTGAAAATCTTCCAATACTGGCTTGGCCCAGCTGAGTCCTAAATGTCTCATTTCCCTCTTTCCTATGTCTCATTGAGCCGAAGCAACTGCATGAAGTCTCCTGGTCCCTGTGAAGTGACCTGGCTCCCATGCCATCCCTGGTGTGGTCGCAGTGTGTCCTCCCGTGGAGGAGCTGAGCATCTGTGGGCTCTTTCACCCCATGCTTTCCTATCACGATCAGCACAGGTACCTTGCCGTGCAGTATCTGGTGAAAAGCTAGCACAGAATTTTTTTATGTAGCAACTGTTGGTCCAAAAATTCCAGTCACTTCTTTCCCTGTATCCCTCCAGCCCCCTCTATCCAGCACTATCAAAAATGTAAAGTCCTGTAGAGAGCCCTAAATCTCTATCTTTGTATAAATTGTATCTGCAAATGACATTCAATGTAATTAAGCTGGAATTACACCAAATTCCCACATTATAGATGGATTCAGTGGTGAGGGCTGTGGAGTAGTTTTGGAGAAATTGATATGTTCGTGGACTCTTTGTGATGCAAGTTCCTTCTGATTTCATGGTTTGTCACGGTTGAGATCATGTGTACTGCCCTGATCAGCCATAAAGCTATCCTTTATTTGAAATTAAATGTGAAGAAATTTAAATTGTTCTGTGTGTATACAGACATAAGTAGCTCATCTTTGGCAGTGCTCAGATTATTTATACTGCAGCTGCAGTAAATTTGAGTTGCACCAAATCTAGCTCTCTAAATGTCAGCTTGATTTTCTCAAGACCTACTTTTCACTTGTTATAAATATTACTTGTTACAGATGTTAAAACTCTTCAAAAGAGGAATGTCACTTTGGGTGCAGTCAAAGCATTCAGAAGCAATATGGATGATGACAGGACATTTTTTCATTTTTTTTTCCTAAAGAATTAGCAAAGTGTCCTTTGCATACATTTAAGGATTTTGGGGTTGTGGGAATTCACTTACTCCATAGGTAGATACACACAAGTTTCCCATAACTTCTGATGAGTGGAGTTAGTGTTAATGTAAAAGTTTGTTACATGTGTATGGAGGCAAGTCCAACATTACCCCCTTTTCTAAAACTGAATTAATGAAATGAAGTCCAGGAAATGTTAATTTAAAAGCTGACAAAGGACAAAAAAAGAAATTATGAATGTTTATTTATAGAGACTTGTTACTGATTATGTTATTTTTTATCTCCAAAAGTTATCTACATTTTTTTCCCTTTATTTTCTCTTTTTTTCTTTTTGTATAATGCAAATGTAATGTGCCTGCTCTGTTTTGGTTACGCCTAGGGGTGGGCACAACCGGTTTTGGA
>JAOXNH010000012.1:58480797-58491844 GCA_028566575.1 Bartramia longicauda | reverse complement strand
AGACAGTGTCAAAAGCCTTGCTGAAGTCAAGGTAGATGACATCTGCTGCCCTCCCCTCATCCAACCAACCAGTTATACACAGCTCTAATGAAACTGCTGGCTAAACACCCCAGAAGCAGTGTCCGAGGAACTGGCTTAACATGTAGCAGGGACACTGTCTCAGTCGGCTGGGTGCCATTGCACTGCTTACATCAGTTTTTCCCGTGTAGACATACTTTGCAAATACCATTCCTAGGCATGACTAAATTTCTGGCTTGCTAGCATCGGTGAGTTGTACTAGAGGAGGGTTTGTGTGAGTCATGCTGGGTGCTGCATCAGCACTGCCAGTTCTGCGGGCTGTGTTAACGACTGGGGAGGGCGAGGGCAAACTAAATAGTCTGTGGGAGACAGGAGCCAAATCCAAACAAGGCTAGACTGATCTTAAAAAAAAAAATAGAAAGTACTAATTTTTCAGTCTCGGAAAGTAAGTTTTAATACTGTATTTTACAGCAGTTATATTTACACAGAGGTAAATCATTGTTTTAGAACCCTAAAAGAAGGGGACAATGAAGCCATGGATATGCAAGGAAAGTGGAAGAGAAATGACAGGAAGTGAAGAAAATCTGGGGAGAAGGTAGGTCTGAATTAGCGCATCCTGCACTGGACTGGGTATTTTTTGCTTTTGTTATTAACTGCAGTGCAAACTTGAGATCTAACAGTTTGGAGTGTTGAAGCTTTGTTTCTTTTTTTTTTTTCCCAGGGTTGCGTTGTGATTTGTGTATGCTTTTAAGAGGTGAGGCACAGTTCTCTGATTTTAGTTGTGATGGGGGTAGCTCAGTTGGCGCTCTGAAAAGGTAGGCCATGAAAAAATCCTCACTACACGATTTAAATGTGATGCATAACATGGCTAATTCATACATCCATTGAAAGGATTCCAGTATCGGGATAAGTGGTCACAGAGAGAATAGGGAATTGAATGCCAAAATAGGTATTACCAAATTACTCAAAGCAGGATGGCTAACGCACTTTAAGTTGTCCAATGGAATTGATGTACTTCACATAAAAGGAGAGATGCTTCCCCGAGAGATTGGGGCAGGCAAAATTCGAAGGGCAGCCTTCATGAGAGAAATCCCCTGTTTTTACTGAGGTGAGTTCTCAGTGCTGTGGAGAGGGGCCTGTTCTGAAAGGAACTTGCGGGTTTGGCACTTGTTGCATCAGCAATGAATCAGCACACATCAAGCAAGAAAATTATCATGACAATGTTTGCTGCTGATGGGAGTAGGAAGTTCTGCTTGGCAAAGAGGAAAAGCCTGAGTCATCCAAAGACAGAGGTGCAAGGACTGCTAGTTTATTATTGCTGTCAGGAGGCTGGAGGGAGGGATACTGTCCTTGCTAGTTGTATCCACGGAGATTGTCTGAAAACAGCGATTGTATCAGCCCCTCCATACAGCCAGGAGGACTAAGGGTTGGTGACAGGTAGATGATATCCAGGTTTTTTGCCACATTCTTATCAAGTATGAGTTCTGATGGCTGCCAGTGCACCACTGACTCAGGCTTGCAAAACAAACAAACAAACAAACAAACAAAAAAAACCAGAGGGGCAATGTTGCAAAAGTATTTAACCAGACAACATGACAAATCTGCTTTTTGGAATTTCCTGACTCTAAGGTATACAAAAGTAGTGAACACTGTCAAATGCCCCACGTGATGATGTCTTATGTAAACTACAACCAGCTTGAATATAAACAAATATTTCTTTGATTATGATACTGACCCAAAAGGAAAAAAACAAAACAAACCACACCATTGTATTAGACTCCAGCCTGTAAATAACAGTTTTGAAGAACTAGATAAAGAAAATTCCTGTATGACAGTAGCAAACCTGGATGCAAAGTTCTATGAGATGCTGAGATTGTTTGCAGAGAATCTATGATGGGAGAACAGAAAACAGCAGAGAGGTCACTGCTAGACTTGTACCCGTCCTAAAAGTTAGCGTAAAGTCTATGCTACAGAGATTCTCAAGTGTATTCATACTGTTTAGTCAGTGGTAAGGTACTTAGTATTTTGAACTCAGTTATGCTCAGTGGGCTCACAAAATGAGAACGACTTCTGACTTTATATATGAAGTAGAACTCTGATGTATGCATCTGACTTTTCTTAAAAGTATGAGAACATTAACTAGTATTATTTCCATCTAGGTTACTCGGTCCAATGCTTCTTATTTATACGTATGCAACCAGTCAGTGAAAGCAATGAAGCAAGATCACTATGTACTTTCTGCCAGGAAAATTCTTTGGATACTGTGGGGACTAAGAAAACATTAATCTGATTTGCGTTGGGCAATAATGTAATACAGCTGCAGAACTAAGTTATTAATGGATAATTTGGCCTTCAGAATACATCTAGATACAGAAAATCACCAGCTATGTACAGCTTTAACTAGTAATCTTGTGCTTTGAAAGATCTGGGAAAATGGTACTCTGAAGGGAAGGCCTGTGAAACTAAAATGAATTTGTTAAATGGGATCTGTTAAATTTGAAAGAAGTTATCAGGATATATAAGCTAGGTAGGGAAGAGAAGGAGGGGATTTAGCAAGCATTCAAGAGTAGACTTAGTGCTAAGCTGATGGCACAGACTTTACTGTGTGCATGAGTTGGAGATGTGCAACTGGAGCATTCCCATCACACTTGGCAGTGCTACTGGGTAGGGGGCTGCATTTCTCCTCCCAAGCCTGATAAATCTCCCAGTTAATATGCAAAAAGATTTGAGGGTCTTTCCTAAACTCAATTAGAGGGTTTGTTTTGTTTTTCTGCAACAACATGCTGGATACATACAGCCTGATAGAGTTAGGAATCTGATGATGTGAAGGTAGACCTGATAGCATCTGCTTTTAACTTATACGTTTTCATCACATTTGATGCCAGCGTGTTACAATACGTTCCTTCTTTATGGAAAGGAACTCCCTGAGCACCAGGAGGTTATCACATGCCTGACTGGGAGACCCTGTCAGTGGTGTAACTGAAATATGCAGACACCTAGGTAAAGAATTCCCAGAGTCAAAAAGTGATTTTAATTCTGCACAGGGCAGGTGGCACCAACAACTCTGACTCACACACCTGAATCTGCCATGAAGAAGAGTGGATGTCCAGAAAGCCTGTTTTGCACCTGTTTTCAGCCAGTCACGGTGAGCACAGCACACTTTCTTCACTGTCCCTTGTTCTTGATAACTGATAAAGGCTCCTCAGAAATTTAAGAGAGCCAAATCCTATTAGACTTACTCTCAAATCCATTTTTTGAAGCCTGAAAGCCAAAATGTCACAGGTAATATTTTTACAAGGTATGGCTATAGTTGAGAGGTGCCCTCAGCTCTGGTATTTTCTCTATTGGGAAGCAAGCTGTACGTGAGTATGATGGATTCAAACTGAAGTGTTGTGCACCTCTCACACACATGAAAATCTGTTCCAAAGGGTAAGTGAGAATGCCTGGGTGAAAATAATGAGGTTCAGCAAAAGGCAATCAGTCAAACTTCTAGGGAGGTTGTGTGATGTATGTTAGGTACATGCCTGAGTAGAGATTTTTCTTGCTACAAGTCAGAACAACATGTTTGAAATTTGTCTTGCACACTGGTAAAGAGGCACAGAGTTTTCTGGATACTCTGCATTTATATAGCAGATAAGAACCCCTTCATGCATGTTTTTTTCCATCTTACT
This sequence comes from Bartramia longicauda, assembly GCA_028566575.1. NCBI lineage: Eukaryota > Metazoa > Chordata > Aves > Charadriiformes > Scolopacidae > Bartramia > Bartramia longicauda. The sequence goes on along the minus strand of JAOXNH010000012.1, from coordinate 58,488,155 downwards.
TCATAGCCAGAATACTGGATACTCAGTCAGACATCCTCAAGTCTCAATAACAGATACTGTTTCCAAGTATCTGGGAGATTTGGAGGTCAACTTTCAGTCTTTCTGTGTATCAAGAGCATGTACCAGAAGAGATTTTCTATGCATCTCATACATTCTTGTAAGCTGGATTATCACAATGATACTGTTCTACCTCCAGGAAGCAGCTTAAAACATTTTCCTACTGGTTTTGTCTTAAAAACATATTTCTCAGCTTTGGTTTGTATCTGGTGTCATCAAACTATTACCACTAGAAGCCAATGAAAACTGTTCTCTGTTCCCTGTGAAACAGGACAAAGTTTTGCCCCTTACCCGACCAAAATGGTTTTAGAAGTCTTATTTCCTCTAGCCCTCTGAGGGTTTTGTATTTGAATCTGGCATTAACCAATTCAAGACAGAATGCTTTTAATTACCTCTTTTGATTACCTTCTTACTAGTCTTTTTTTTTTTTTTTTTTCCCCAGGAGAACGTCTGTGTAGGTAATTATTTTCAGAAATTGTTACAGATCATGGCAGATATCGAGGCATTTCATTTAACCTGAGAGGAAAGTTCATCTACGAGTAGCAGAAACTGAGTTCTGTTTTCTTTTGTATCAAAGTGAGAGCGTTGTCCTCATTTTTTTATTTCTCTGAAGGGATCTGTAAATCTGCCTCACTTAGCAGGAGAATGCTCTTCCCATGTAGTACTAGGCTTTGGTTGTACTAGCACGAGCCTTACTGTGCTTTGCAGAACTAAAGAAGAGCGGGGAGCTATTACGCTATTCAGCTGGAAGGTGGGACCTCCTGCCCATAGGTTCAAATTTGCTAATAGGTTGAGATTACTAAGATACTGCTCTCCTTTTTTTCAGATAATACATTTGCCAAAACCAACAAGGATTGCCATGAGTGCTAAGAGGAAGCAGTGTTACGAAGGCTGACATAAGGAATACACACTGACTGTAATCTTTATTATTCATATGCATTACCTCTCCAGAAGTACAAAATATCCTCCTCTCTGTCTTTCAATTTCCATGCCTAATGTCAGATAGAGACTCTGAAAACAAAGCAAAACTGAGATTAAGTGCTTAACTGGTATTGGTTACTTCTGTGCTGGTTTGTTGGTCTTAATGAGTAGCATCAAATCTGGCAATTATTGGTCACTTTGACAGCACAGACTTAAGGAAACAATACAATCACTGCTAGTGATGCCTACCCGTTCCTGTATGATCCTGTAGTGCAGTGCTAATACTTGTATTTGGTAAAGGTTGCATGGCTGTATTGAACATCTCTTGATTTTTGTGGCAAATCCATTTTCCTCAATGTTTAGGTCAAAAATGTTTATCTAAGCTCATAAGCGATGGTTCCCCATTTTAAGGCTTTGTTCCTGCTTTTAAGCTGAGCACAGTTTTCTCCCTCGCTCTAGAACCTCCGTTGCTTGAACTAGCCAGAGGCAGCAGGCATAGTTTTGCCCTTATTGTTCCCTCCTGGGTCAGCTTAACTTGTTAGAGCTCTTTCGTTGTAGATGTTTTGACACGCTGAAAGACAGCCTTGGTTATGCTTCTTATTATTGTTACCTTTATTTTGAGAACCAGATAACTTGGTCCTAATGAAGCAGAACTATAAGCTTCATTGATGCTTAGTAAAAGTTGTATTTCTTTTTTTATTATTATTTTCTGTGGTGGTTTGATATTTTGTGATGATATATGTATATTGAAGCAGATCAGTATTTTGCATGAACATTTTTCATGCTGGAACACTGCTTTTTGGCTTACCTTGTGAAATTGTTTCTCACAATCTTTCTACCTGAAAGAAGGAACACAAGAAAGAGAAGTCTCACAGGAGCACGCTTCTCCTGCAGGTCACAGCTCAGCTTGTCACACTCAGTAGATGCAAAACAAGAGTTTGTCCTTCCTTATGTTTACTTCCCTTCCCTATCCTTCCTGTCTGCTTACTCAGGCTGAAATTTCCAAATTCCCATGGTGTATATATTGAAGCAAATTGATGTGGGCCCATCACTTCATGACCGTACCATGAAGTTCTTCAAGTACTGATGTTCAGTGCATCTGACTGAGCTTTTAAGGGGGTACGCAGAAGATCTAGTGAGGCTTGGCCAGTTACTCTATTGGGATGTTGTGCTCCAGGTTAATATAAAATTAGGTGTATGATGCCTTATTCCAGGATATCAGCACCGAATGAGCTCAAAATCTAGCTGCTCAACACAAGGGAAAACAAGAAAATAACTTTCAGTATATTCTTACATATTTTTTGGTCTAAATCTCTTCTTTCCCAGATTGTTTTAAATAACAAAACACTAAGCTGCTTTTTTCCAAAAATATATTTGCACAGCAGAGGGAGCTGAAATTTTAAAAAATATATTCAGTGTATTGTTCCCTGTAATGATGAGAAACGTGGGTGGAATAACACATGAGGTTTTACCATTGCATTTCTGGGAGGTGGTGGACATTTATGCCAAGCTGTTCAGTGAAGTGAGTCAGAGGATTTTAAGTCAGTGGTCTTAGTGGTCTTGCCTGGGAGCACTACCGTGCAGAACGTAAGACAGCAGAGCAACACGCTGCTCAGCCATATATTTTGCAGCTGATTTTATTAAACTACAGCTTACCTTGATGCTGTTTATGTTCAGAAATACTCATTTAATGTAACAATTTAAATGAGATACATATACGTGTAAGAGAAATTTTCCATTTACTTTGTTATATCTTGACAATTAAAGAATCTTTCCAGATTTTTTAAGCATTAGGTTTTTTTCTTTGTCTGTGTATTTTAATTGCTGTCACACTGGTTTCAGTCAAGCCTGAGAGTCACTCCATCGGAGCTGCCGGTGTAAAGGCGTGTGTACCTGCCCCTAACCCTTTTCTGTGAAAATGATCCACGTTAACCTCCCATTCTCCCACCTCCATAGGCCTAAGCTATTTATGCTAAGTGCATTTTGATAAAACAGGGCAAAGGAGAGGCTGTATGTTTAGCTGGTCTGGTAGATCTGGAAGAAAATACAAACCAGTCTTATCTCTTGCCTTCCCAGAGCTAACGGCACCACGCACGCTCTAATGAAAAGTGCCTCGGTCGGTGTTTATTTCCAGCAAACATAGGAAGGATCAGGAAAGCCTCCAAAGAACAAAATGCCCCATTCTTTTCACTCTCCTTTGTCTGGGCTAGAAAAATGACCTACCTGGCAGCACCCCTACTCCATCCTGCCATTTTGGAGGCATCTCTGAAGATGTGCAGAGGAGCATGGAGTGGCTTCTCTCCTCTGCTGAGGGCAGAACCGCTTTTGAGCAATTTCAGGGGCCTAGCCACTTCTCTAATTGCAGAGGGGGGGGCAGCTTAACCTGCCACCTTTCAGGACATGTCTGCTGCGTGGCCTCCCCTGGATGGCAGCAGCAGAGTGGAGCACAGGGCAGAGGAGGTGAGGGCTTTGAAGGATCTTATAAATGAAGACAAGAAGTTTGAACAAACAAATTTAAGCAGTAGGATTTTCTTAACGTAAAGAGCTGGTGAGAGCACGTGAATCGATGGCAAAAGTGGTTATTATGAACGGAATTAATAGAGGATGTGATAGAACAAGAGCTCTTGCTGCATGGACAGTCACACGTCTGGCAGGGGGAGAGGAAGGCATAAAAAAGATCAACACTGATTTGCGACCTTAAAGATGAGCTTAAATTTGTGAGCAGAATTTTGGAAAGAGAAATCACGACTTTTACATCAGATCCATGCTGGTTTTACATGTATTATTAAAAGAGATGGCTTTATAATCTATTATTGAATCATCGTAAATCATTCATTCCTCTGCTGTTTCTTTGCAGGTGACTGCAGGAGAGACATTTTAAGCTGTTACCACAGGGTGTCTCTCACTGGCACAGTTTGGCCTCCTATCCGATATGACCCATATCGTCTCTAGGCCGATAATGACTTTCTCTTATTAGGTCAAGATAATTCACTTCAAAGGATTTCTTTGATTAAGGAAATCCATTAATATGATCTCTGGATAATATTAATGCTTCTTTGCTTGAGTCTTCTCAGTGTTTGGACAGCACATTTTTCTATAATCCATTAAGGAAGATCAGTGTCTTTTGAAGTTTACTTTAATGGACGTCCTTCTGTCAAACAGTTAATATTTGCTAGCTTCCAGAATGAATTGAGAAAAGTAAATCTATATGATATTATTGCAGGAAACATCTGTGTCCATCTCTTACACAGACCCATTTAATGTAAATCCATGGAAGTGTTCATCTGAGGAACAGTCTCGTTCTTGGGCTTTCTGAGCCCATTCCACAAACTGTCACAATGCTACCCAAAATGCTGATTTCATAGTCAGCAAAGCAGACAAATGAAAGAAACGTTCAGGAAATTGTGATCTTTCTGATCGTTTTATTAACTTCTTCCAGGAAAGGAAGAAATGTTACATGAAATCTGTTAAAGGAAATGTATTCCTTTAAGAGATGGAATTGCTGTCTCAACCCATGAAAACAGCTTTCCTCACAAGCTCAATCATAGACATTTATTTTATTCAGAATTACAATAGCAGTGTTCTGAAGAGTAGACAAAAAATAACAGATTATTCCGGTAGAGGAACAGTTGGGACACATATGCAGACAGAGCGAGTTAAAAATATTTGGAGGTAATACTGTCTTTTAAAAGTAGTTGCCTCATTTATGGCGTGCATAGCTATATGTTTTTGGTTAAATGTTTATGCTTTTTTTTCCACCCCAACATGTGCTTAAGCACTTTTGGGGGAGTATAATCATATTTTTGTTTTGGGTTATTCTGTTTGGGGCTGAATTTGAAACCCCCATTAATTTGAACCTCTGATGGGTGATTGAGGCAAATGACATGAAACACGAGTGAAAAAAAACCCTCTTTGTGTGTGTTGCACACTGCTTGGCTTCACTACAAACTTTAAATCTTGGTTTGGCTTTTTGGGTGGGGTAGACTTTGGATGGTCTGATACCTCTCACTTCCCCTAGTGCAGCGTTGTACTTTTTACACTGGACTTTGCTTCAATTATTTGTGTTAACCTCGCCAACCACAAGCAGTAAATCCCACCTGAAATCATTGAGCTGCAACTAATTAATCAACTGGTTAATACAGTAGATGGAGATGGTGAGTGTATATGCGTGCCAGTGGAACACCACCTGCTGTGCCTGTCATCCACTTACTCACATCCTTCCTCTGATTTAGAAATCTCAGGAGACAATGGTAAAGATAGCTAGCCTTTGGAATATTTTACATCTGTATCTACCAACAAAATAGATGCCTATCTCAATCTAAGTTATTTAAAGTATCCATGCTCACCTATATTAGCAGTTCACTTCCTTTCCATGGAACAATTAAATGTCCAGTAAATTTAACTTGTTATGGGGACTAATGCTGTCTCATTTGTTGTTTCTGATCTTTTCTAAGTTGAAAACAAAAGGGGCGAAGTTAAGAAGAGGTCCTATGTAATATTTCACTGATACTTCCATGAGATGCTGTTAAATTGTACTATTAGAGTTCAAAATGGTGCGAGATTTTTTCAGCAAAACAATTAAATATGAAGGTCTAGATATTCTGTTAAATGTTATATTTTATGTTGATATGATATGTATATCTATGTATATTTATGTATATGATATTTAATGTTATAATATTCTGTTATTATGAAGAATAAAATCTTCATGAACAGTGAACATTTGAAAAGAGAATCTTTTTTCTTTTCTTCTATATTTTTATTTGAGGATAGATACTATTTCATGTAACTAACATACACTTTTCTTAATAATAGCTGGAATTTCCTTAAAATATAGGCTAAATCTCAGTGAATCGGAGATTGAGCACAGCCATTTCAGCAGCACACACTGCTGTTTGATGTAAAGTGACGATAGCAAATACTGCCAAGATGAATCTTCAGCTTCCCACCCGTGTCCTGTTCTGATTTTTGTGCTGCTCCGGATGTTTGAGACACATCATTTTCTCAAATGAGAGCTGTGGTCATTTGGCACACTGAGCTACACTCTGTCCTTTGGGGTCAGCAGAACCCGAGCAGATGCCGTCTTTTCTGTAAGTGCAATAAACCCACTTAAACTTTTAATTGACGCACTTGTAAACGCAAACAGTAGCTACACTGCCATGGGAGGGAGATAATTGGTCTCCCTTATTGAAGTCATTTGGAGGGAATCCTGAAGCTTATGAAAGTATGTGCTCAAAGGGTGAAAAAAACCCTCACGAATGTATGCATTTGAGAACCCTGGAAAGATCTGTGACAGGGATGGAAAACATGAGCAATGATGTGTCTCTGACACACATGACCTTTCTGTCCTCCCTCCCCCTTTTTCAATGGCAGTGACCATCAGCGATGTGCTTTAGGTACACTGCCAACGAATTTTCTCCAAGTTTCCCATTAAGAAGGAAAAGTATTTACTGTGCATTGCTTCTCGGTCAGGGAAAGGGAGGCAGCACTTCCAAAGCGAATGGATGAGACTGGGGAAGCTCTCTGGGTCCTGTCCTCGAGGAAGGGCAGCTGGAGCCCTGCGCCATAGCAGGGCAAGGGAAACCAGGCAAGTGGAACACCCTTAGGCAATCTTTGGGCCTGTTTTATGCAATTTGTAGCAAATGCTGTGAGATGCATCAGTGTAAACAGGTGTAAGTGATTTGTGCATGAACTGGGATTGCCTCAGGGCTTTAAAGATGGCAAGAGTAAAATAGGATGATAGAAATCTCATGGTGTGAATGTAATAGTTCAACTCAGCCCTAATGAAACCATGGCGTCTTTTAATTTTCTATTTTACTTTAGAAGGAGAACTAGAGTAGGAATTAGGACTGGAGAAAACTAGAAATGTTATGTATTGCACTCATTTTATGCCCCCAAATAAACTTTTATTTAATATGGCAATATTTCCCATTTTATATAGTGCTGCATTTTTCCATGGAATGGAAATTTATGGAATTTCCCACCTGAGAAGCATCTTAGGATCTACCTTGCTCAGCCCTAAAGACAGTTTGTCCCGCACCTAAGAAGGACAATTAATCTATTTTCATGCTAAGGAAATGCTGGCTGCTTCATAACTGCACTGATCAAAGCTCACCTGGGGAGTGAGAAATCCTGGGCTCAGGCTGAGCTCGAGTAGGCTTTGCTGCTTGCTGTTGCAGGTTGGGTTATGGTGGGACCGTGTGCTGCTTCACCGATCTCCGCAGAATTCGCTGAGTATCAAGGGTTATAAAATGACCCTTGAAGATTCTCTCAGATGGCTGCAAGAGTATTGATGACTCAATTATGACACCAAGCTGTGTGGTGTTGTCGATACACCAGAGGGACGGGATGTCATTCAGAGGGACCTGGACAGGCTGGAG
>JAOXNH010000012.1:58465849-58476353 GCA_028566575.1 Bartramia longicauda | reverse complement strand
TTCAAGGCCAGGCTGGATGGGGCTTTGAGCAATCTGGTCTGGTGGGAGGTGTCCCTGCCCATGGCAGGGGGGTTGGACCTAGATGATCTTTAAGGTCCCTTCCAACTCTAACCATTCAATGATGCTATGATAATACAGTAACTTGGTTTTCTGCCATGATGCCCCTTCCCTTTCTCTTCTCCTCCAGATTTGGGATGATTTTTGCTCTTCCTTTCAGAAATAGCCTACCCTGAGCAGGTTCTGCTTTCTTTGCCCTGCTTCCTCGCAGACCAGTTGTTCTGAGTTTTTGACAGACAAGAATGAGTGTGAGGAAAACCTCCTTCCTCACTTCTTCACATCTCCTCCTCCCTGATGGCCTCCCACAGCCATGGTGCAGAAGCAGCAGTGGTACGAGGAGACCAAGCTGTGCACTCAGTGGTGGTAAGCAGTTTGGGTTGGTTCAGTGAACATTCCCTCAATTTAGGGATAGAGACAACAAGAGCAGCATCCTTTGTTTGACCCCACTCGGGAGCTGCCCATTGGACCATGCTGGTAAGTGTACTCAGAGAGAAATAAAATAATCAAGAAAAATGTGGGAGATTTAGTCACCAACATAAGAATGGCTTGAATAGCAAAACCAGAAAAGCTAAAATTTACCATTCTCCTGTGACTACTGTAAGGAAAAAAGGTATTACAAAAAAGAATGAATTAATAATAATCTTTTCCTCCTCATGGATAATGCTCAAACAGGAAATAAATACACTGCAAATATACAGACGATTTCTGGAATGACAAGCTTTTCCCAGGATCCATACACAGTCCATACCACAGCAGTAAATATTGCTCAATGCATACAGATACACACACAGAGCAGTAACTCTCCAAAGCAAATAATATTTTAGAAAATTTAATCTGGTTTCTTTTTAGCTGTGGGGCAAAAAATATGTGTATTCTAATGGAATGCTGAGATAAATTAAGACTACAATAAATATATGTACAGGTAGATGTCTCTTACTGAAGTAGCACATAAAGTGTGAATCCAAAAAAAGGGCTAAAAAGCAATTTAGCTGAAGAACAAAGATTTCAGGTATTAATTTATTGCCACAGATATGAGCCTACAACTAGCACAAGCATAGAACATTTCCTATGCAAATAGGCAAGACAAGCTAGTCCTATTTTCCCTGGACATGTTCAATAAAAGGCAAACACAATATTATGGGATGAGTAAAAAACTACCCACCAATTTTTATACTGTAATGTTTTAAAAAACTACAAGCATTTAAAATCTAGTGCTTACAGTACAGAGAAACCCACTGGGACATGTTCTTAAACGTGACACCACACTTGCCTCCAACATTATCCTGTGAAACATTTATTCGGGGTCCGTGGCTTTTGATAACAGCTCAGCATACTGCTGCTGTTCTCCAATTTATTCTTCAAGCTTCTGATCTGCCAACTGATTATCTCTGAGCCAGCGGTTCAGAATCTTAGTTTTTCCATCCTGCATCTTTCCATCAGCAAATTCCTTAAAGGAGAGAGGTCTCAGTGGACAATCCCACCTTCTAACAGTGTCCTACGTTTTTAGCAAGACCAAGGCTGCTACAGCAACACAACAAATGAAGGCTGTTCTGTCAGAATTCACTGCTTGCAGGGATAGAAAAATGACTTTGGTTTTAAATGCAAGCAAGAAATAAGAATCTTCTAATTTCCCCCAGTGCTTTTAGCCACAGAATTAAACACAGTGCATGTGTACTTATCGAGGGACTGTGTTACATGGAGTATTACCAGATAAAAGGGGTGCAATCAAACTGAATGCCTCCTGATTTGGGTATGTGTTATGCAAAAGCAGGAGACTGGTTAAAACCCTCACTTTTAGAAAAAGATTAATTTGCGTCTGCCTCCACTTTGGGAATGTGCATGAACTCTGCCATGAAGAAGGCGTGGATGTCCCCCTCCTACTCCAGTCTCCCCCCCCCACTTATGGAGGAGTAAGTTGAAAAGCAGGGAAGAATACTGGAATTACTGGTGTTGTGTAAAGAACTGAAATGGCACTGACATGGATGGTGTGTCCTTGTACCATCCATTTTGTGGGACAATCAGTATTTACTTGGAAAGACTTGCAGACTCTACAGTAACTTGTGTGAAATGTAGCAATTCTAAAGAAATTAGACCGAAAAAGGGCAAACAGAATCCACAGAGACATTCCTCGCTCATATCTTTGTAAATTAAAAAAAAAAAGCAGGTGTAAAACTAGCAGAAAAATTAGAATCAAGGTCTCCTTATTTTTAAAAATTAGGGTACTAATGCAATGGCAGGCATCAGAAAAAGGAGTAGACTAAGACTCCAATAATAGGTCAGTAATTATTTTGGCAAAGCCAAATAATTAAAATTTCTGTTGCTAAAATAGACCAAGTACATTGTGGTTTTTGTGACTGATGCTTTTAGTTATCTGTTACTATGGTTTGCTTTTTTTGTTCAGCGATTTCCAGTGGATCTCTCACATTTTATTGAAAATTGGCCTACTTTGCTGGATGACAAATACTTTTATCTCTTCACTAAACAAAAGACTGCATAAAATGAGTAATATTAATATTAGTATGTGAAAAACCCTGTGCTCCTTGAAATTGGTCATAGAAATTGTCATAGCACTAAACTTGATTAAAATCTGTGACAGCTGAGAATGCCATCTACTTAAAGACATTACCAAACCATGTCTGCCCTCTTTAGAAATAAATACACAAAAACATACCCCCAAAAGCTGCAAATGTGTTTTCATATATTGATTTCTGGGAACAAGGTATTTCCACTTAACTTTTATTGTTCTTAGTGCACCTATCTGTACAAACCCCATGGACTCGTTATACAATACAGCAAGACAACAAAACTAAATGATTTGTCAAGAGCTACATGCAGCATTTGGGCCCAGATGCCATATCCAGGTTCAATGCTATGCCACTGTACACACCCCTCCGCACCATGCAGATCAATTTTTAGCTCCTGCTAGCTTTACTTTTTTCTGTGTAGGACACAAAATATCATGAACTTTGATCCTTTGACACAAGCTTGGCTTTATGCTTAGGAGGGATTACTTATGTTTAATATCATGGCAATTTTGCTAAATCAGAGTATCAGACTGATGGTCAAAAAGTACACTACCCCCACCTTTGCACCATATAAGGCTATCTGTCAAGATCATGTTATGCCAATAGGGAAAATAATGTTAAATAATACAAGCAATTCCCAAGGCAACTAATCCCTAAGGGACAACATATGAAAACATTTGAAAATAATTCTAATGACATTAAGGTCAGTAAATCACTCAGATGCATTGTACACCCTCACAGCCCACACTGTGAATGGTTATTTCACAGCCTGTAAAGCTGTAGGCTGAACACAGACCAGGTGCTTGACTGGAGACATCTTATTTTTCATCTGTTCTTACCACTAAATATGATGGTGGTTGTTGCTTTTGTTTCCATGCTGTGTAAGATAACATGATAAAACTGGGATTAATGATTACCAAGATGTGCCAAGACAATGTGTGCTGGACTTACTGCTTAGGCTTTTTTTTTGACCTTGGCATGTTCAAGAAAGCACTTGAAATAAAGCAGTTGAAAGCAGTCCAATGGATTGTCTCAAGTGGAAGATTTACCACACTTTAGAACATGTGATGAATAAAGTGCTCAATGCAACTTAGTCTTCCATGTGGAGATTCTTGGTTTTGAACATCAACCCCATTGGTCAATGTCTGACAATAGCCACTGCATCACTCCAGCCAAGCTCCATCACAAAAGAGGTTCTATGCACTCAATCTGGTCAGATGGTGCAAACATGCTTATTCGAGATGCTAAATGTTGCTGCTTTTTTGGCATAAATGTGAAAAACTTCCTATTTGATTTAAAACATATTGAGTACCGTTATTTAATACTGGGATTGCAACTGAGGTTTATTTTCAGTAGCAGAATACTACTGGTTTTTGCTTACCAGTAGAGTACACCCTACTCCAGAAATTTCCAGAAAAGCTACTGTTGTCCAAATGAAGAAAGTACACATAGAGATATTTTTAGGTCATGAACATACACACCTTATTTTTCAGACGTACAGTTATCTATGGCTTTGAGTTTCAAAATGAAACTATTTTTAGTCAGAGACTAACACTCTGAGGAGGAACTACAAGTTAATATTTGTTAAAGTGATCTCTAACAAGCCAGAAATTTTAATTTGCTATTTAACTGACTCAATCGCCATCATTAAAGCCTCCATTAGTTCAGAACTGTGATGTGGTCTCAGTTTACTTCTGATTAAATAGTGCTAAAAAAAACCCTAACTTCTAACAGAGTGATTCATATATCAGTTTTTAATTATTTTTTCAAATCAATAAGTCCCTTATAATGGTCATGTAAAGTCAAGTGATTCCCATTTTGTAGTGACCTCCTAGTCTTTATGGATTTAAGGAACTCTGTGAAACCAATTATTATTATTGTAACTGTCCCGTCTTGGCCTCATTCCTTCTTGCTAAGACTTTAACAAGATTGAAAGTAGGAGTTAAATACCACTGCAGATTTTTCCCTGTTAAGTTTGGATGGCCATTTTTACGAAGAATTACAAATGAACTGGGTTAGAGACACTAGTGCCCTGGTTGCTTGAGACTGAGGAGGCTGGTCAGAAGGCTCGTGGGAACTTACTTTCATGAGTGGCTACCGGTTTTGTTTGCTGCCCTTGACATTCCTACCCTCCAAAGTTCCAGGCACCAGTGATGAGTCTCATTAAATTCTTGCTAAATAAAAGCTGTGCTGTAAATGTGGTGGTGCTGGGATGAGAATCGATGACGGGTCGGTGCTGAGCTCTGGCTGCAGCAGGTAGCGTAGCCCACGTGTGCCCAAGTGATGTGTGTTGTGCCTGGGGGTGCTTCTTCCCCATCTGTTGCTCTCATAAGCTGGTTAACAGGATATTTTCATCAGAGGTCATTAATGCACTGATGTTGCTCTATTGGTCATCAGTGGTGCCCAGAACAGGTGGTATCTGTGCTTCCAAAGATAGTGGATTGGTAGAAGGGGAGGAAGAGGAAAGGAATCTTTCAATAATGGGATCTTAACAAGCATACCTTCTATTTCAGTATAGCTGGAGGGTTTGGAAATGTCCCGCTTTTAACCTGGAAACGTATTGTATAGCACAGCACAACTTTTCAGAGCTGGGTTGGGCTTATTGCTCCATATTTGTGCACCCAAATTACAGATAGACTGAATTTCAGAGGTGAGAAAATACAAGTTTCTGTGCATGCTGTAGATATTCAGCACTGAAGGCACTTCATTGAAGTGCCCGATATTTATGGCTCTGACTTTGAACATGTAATCCTTTTTTTAAAAAAAAAAAAGCACAGAAGCTTTGGGAGATTATTCTTCTGTGACTTTATGATGAGCATAGTCTTTGGTTGCAGCGTGCTCCTTAGAGCTGTGGCCTTTTCAGCTCCGAGTGTTGCTAGTGGAAAGTGCAAACTTCCATAAAGCGAATTTCCACAGCAGCTCATAATGAATTGAAAAGACTTGACTTCTCTTAGGGGTGTGTGGCAAAGAGTTGATCAATGAAGGAGCCAGATGCATCCTGCCTGTAGCAGGTACGACCCCCGATTTCTCTAAAGTATAAAATACCAAAAGTCTCTACAAAAATGTTGTCTAACAGAAAGTGATCAGCTGGTCAGATCGAAGCCACCAATGTACCAAAATAGACCAGCAGCAGGAACACCACACCAGTCACCACTGACTAGGTGTGTTGACACTGCTGCTTATTTTATAAGACCCTCACAAGAGAGAATCTAAGAGCCTTTCAGTGATAATTATGTGCAATTGTCTTCACAGTGCATCCATGTTGTAAGGAGGTAGTATTTTTGTAAGTGAAACTGCAAGAGGTCCTGAACGTCTAGTATCCTATTTTTTATATCTGAAGATGAAGGCAATTACAGAGGGAGATTTCCCAAAGCACAGAGGTTCCTAGCCTCTCTTTGCTTTAAACAGAAGTTGGCTATGGACAAGCTGTTAAAAATACTACCCGAATTTTGATTTGCAAGTTGAAATAGATAAACTTCAAAAGCCTGCATAAGCTGACTCCCTCCCTTCTCGCTCATTTCCTTACTACCTCTACAGGAGTTGCTTGCGGGGAAAAAAAGAATAGAGAAGCCTTCAGTACTGAAACCATTTGGAAAAATATGGCGAGTCAGAGGAGAAATGTATTATGTTCATTAACAGGCAGGGTACTGGCAGATGGAGGCAGTGCAGAGAACGTTGGAGTAACATAATTGTCTCCTCACCTGGACTGTAGCACTCTCCCAGCCAGCCGGAGATGGGCAGGGAGCTGGTATTTAAAATCACAGGCCTTTTAATATCGCAGATAGCAGTGGGATCTGCTCACTACCTCTACGCTTAAATGTTGATACAAAGCAAATGTTTATGAACTTACGCACCACAGGCTGCACAAATGTGTTTTGGGGGGGTCTCAGCTCCTTTGTGAATGGAGGTCGCTCTCGGTTCACAGCCATCAGTCAGCGGCCCGTGTTTTCTGGGAGTTTAAGAGAAACAACTGCCAGCAAAAGTTGAATGTAGACGGGGTACAGAGGCTTGGACGAGGCAGCTTCCCTTCATGCTGCTATGATGAAGTGATGTAAACCCCACTCAAGCCCCGCAGCTCTCTTACCCCTTTCTGTCTCGGGGAAATGAGGTCAAAGCCAGGAACGGGAAGAGCAGTTCCTCTGCAGAACAGGGTAGATATTGTTGGCGTGTGAAGCTGTGCCTAGGGAAGGAATTTTGTTTGAAACAGAAGATGTTGAAAAATTGTAAACTTACCTCGGAAAAATACTAAGTTTCTGCATTAACATCATGTTAAATATGAATATTATAAATATATACAAATTATTGCATTAATATCATATTTCTGCATTTAAAAGACATAAAAAAGTTGCTTGATTATTGTTATGCAGTAATCACAGATTCTGCTGCAATTACTTTCTAATATCATAATCTTCATAGATATTGAGTAGTGAGGACTTCAGCTGTGAAAACATGAGATGTCCAAAAGCCAGTACAGGTAAGTTATGTAGTAATCATGCCCTTTTTAAATAAAGGTGATGTCTTTCTTCATAACTTCCTCAGACCTTTCATTGCTATCACTAAAAAGCAATGAAAGTTGCTATGTACATTTTCTTTTCCCCTTCTCTCTATTTTCTTTTCTTTCTTTAATAATCTTTCTTCTTCATGTCCTCCAGTGTTGTGCTTTTTTCACAGTATTTAATCCTAAACTTTTTAAAAGGCCAAATAACATTTCCTATTAAAAAAACAAACCAAACCAAACCAAACCAAAACAACCCCAAAAACAAACAAAAAAAAACAACCCAAACCCCCCAAAACCCCCCAAAACCAAAAACCACAACAAAACAACCAGCAAAATTGTTGCCAGACATTTCTCTTTGATTTTCTGGATATTTTTCATTCCCAAACATTTCCTCTCTGATATTTTCTCTCTCTTATGGAATTTGGTATTAGTCTTTTGCACTTTTGCTCAGTCATATTTCTTTTTTCCAGTGACTTTCTTTTTACTGCCTCTTATCCTCCCAAACTTTCTTTACCTCTGTTCTGTCTGGTTTATCCCATGAGCTTTACCTTTGAGAATCATGAGTGATAGCACTCAGAACATGACAGAAAATGTTCGGGTTAACTTCAAAGACTGAAAGACAATCCTTGGAACACGAAAAAGAGAAGATGTCATTGGTGTGAAGGATGGGCTCACCGGACAGTTTCAAGTGATCAAAAATTCTTTGGTCTTGGAGAACTTCAAACAAAAGATAAGCATTACACAAAATGTAATGGCTGTGCTTATTGATGCCTTTGGTGAATCAGCTGAATACCCATAGCTGCATTTTACAGTTAAACACACAGAAAAAAAATCCTATTCCTGGACTTAGACTTAATATTCATTTGGGCTCTATATGCTTGTATGAGATTTCTCACAGCAAATCTCATCCAAACAAACAGAGAACAAAGTTTACAAAGCTGAATTTCTAATTGTACTCAGCGATTTCTCAATTTAGTGACCTAAAAGAAAAACTGAAGGCTGATTTTCAGAGATATAGAGAACGCCACAGCCTTTGGACAGTTTACATGCAGCAGCCAGGCTCAGTGGCTCTGGCTGACAGACCGACTTTACTAGAGTAGTCAGGTAATCAGTTTTGAAATGTTCCTCTGCAAGAGCTTGCAACAAGTTACACAGAAAACCTGGGAGAGCAGTCATTCAAATCTGGGATTTCCAGCCTTCAACTCTGTTCATTAAAGATGGGTCAGTCTTGGGGATTTTAGTATCGTTTAGTGCTGTGGCACTATGGATAGCTTTACAAAATACAAGCAGGCAAATAATTTTGAATACAGCATGCCCAAATTTTCATAGGGTGTCTCCATTGTAAGCTCTGTTTCAGCTTGCATTCCTGCAGAGGTGTCATTGCAGAAGCTAATGTAACATGGCAGAGGCCAGTAAGGATGTGACTGGGTTTGTTTTCAGTTTAGCTCTATGTCATAGAATTATAGGATCATGGAATGGTTCATGTTGGAAGGGACCTTAAAGATTAGTGAGTTCCAACCCCCTTGCCCTGGGCAGGGACACCTCCCACCAGACCAGGTTGCTCAAATCCCCGTCCCGCCTGGCCTTGAACACCTCCAGGGATGGGGCATCCACAGCTTCTCTGGGCAACCTGGGCCAGGCTCTCACCACCCTCAGGGTAAAGAATTTCTTTCTAGTATCTCATCTAAATCTCCCCTCTTTCAATTTAAAACCATTACCCCTCATCCTATCACTGCATTCCTTGATAAAGAGTCCCTCCCCATCTCTCCTGTAGGATCCTTTCAGGTACTGGAAGGCCGTTATAAGGAGCCTTCTCTTCTCCAGGCTGAACAACCCCAACTCTCTCAGCCTGTACTCATAGGAGAGGTGCTCCAGCCCTCTGATCATCTTCATGGCCCTCCGCTGGACCCCCTCTGACAGGTCTACATCCTTCTTGTGCTGAGGACTCCAGAGCTGGGTGCAGTACTCCAGGTGGGGTCTCACGAGAGCCTCGAGGGACAGAATCACCTCATCTGAAAGCTAGATTAAATCTATGCATATGCAATGACCTCTTCTGGCATTGCCTATAACTGGCACCAATAACTCCTTCAAAATCCTTCCCAGATCTCAAAAATACAGTGCAAAACCTGTGTCTATGTATGAACAGCAGAAGCAAGGTCCACAGAAATGGGATGGTTGGCTTCGGCTATCGCCAAAAGCAGGTGCTGGACCTTCTCCCTCTCCTGCTGCTGGCCACCTCTTTGGGTGGCGTTCCCTGATGTCAGCAGGATGGTGGCCTGAAAGGGGGTGCGTGGTGGCAGCAGAAAAGAGGCCGATATGGAAGCGGGAAGGCGTGTTGAGGACTCATCTACCTTTGATGGTGAGAAGAGGTGTCTTCTTTCTGGGTTTCCGCAGGGACCTGTGTGCAGCCTACCAGAGGAGGAGGAGGGTGAGAGGCAGGGGAGCTCACCTCCCGGGTTGTGATCTTGCTGCTCAGTGAAATTAGGCTGCAGCAGAGGTGGAGCAGACAGCAGAAGCGGGTCCAACCTGAGCTGATTAAACTGTTCTGGAGGACTGAGATAGCAAGAGGTGAATGTGAATAGAGAGTAACACATCAGAATAGCGCCCTCTTAATTTGAACTGGCTTTCTAATCAGACTCACTGGTTAGAAGAACAGGAAGAACAAATGTACTGCTTGGGATTACCTTCAATCAACTCAATAATGCTTAGAAAATACTAAAAAGATGCTCAAAGAAACGGAATTATTCACCTATAAGATACTGGCCTGGTTTTATCTTTTACAGTGATCACTGCATTTGCTGTGATTTAGCAATGAAAAAATGATTAGAATAAACTATGAAGGTAAACCTGATACCTGTTCCGAGGTGCTTGTTTTTTCTGGCAGGAGTGTTTTGTAATGACCCGAGCATCCCAAGCAGAGTGGATGCCAGGGATGCTATCGTGCCTAGGCAATGTGGCACAGGCTGTGATTGCCAGCCTTGCACCGCAGTGGCAGACACAGTGCTGGCAAGGGATAAATCAAACCTGAACTCTCCTGGACGATGCTCAGCTCCCATGAAGTGACAGTAGGACCAGCTCAGGAAAGAGCGATTTGACTGCAGCTCTAATCCCTTCTTTCCAGGTGCTCTAGAAATCGCTTTGTGCATATTTTAGTTGCATTTGAGAACAGAAAACAGAACTATTTGTTTTAATTTTTAATTTTAATTAATTTGTTCCAGAATCACTACTACTTAAATTTATATAACATGAGTGCCTGCAGTTATTAATTAATTAAAAAATTATGCAAAAACTTTTTATATATTGTTTTTACTGTTAGTGAAATATGTTGGAACATAAAATTTGAGGAAGAACTTCTTTCCTGTGAGAGTGGTGGAGCCCTGGAAGAGGCTGCCCAGGGAGGTGGTGGAGTCTCCTTCTCTGGAGA
>JAOXNH010000012.1:58410994-58434068 GCA_028566575.1 Bartramia longicauda | reverse complement strand
TAATTTAAACTGGATATGGAAACATAAACCCTTGGGGGGCCAGGGAAAGAAACAAGAAACTTCATTAGGCTGCATGTACTACTATATTCAGCATTGCTTCACATCACAAAACCCACCACCAGTATGTTATTTTACATGCATTTAAAATTGACTGAAAGCTATTAGGCTGATCTTTATTTTTTTAATTATTTTTTTAATTCAGCTTCAAAATTTCATGCAGTGGCAAATTTCTCCTGGGAGAGTTACACTGCAACACTTCCATACTATGGGACAGGGCAGAGAAAATTGCATGTGTGCATAAAATCAATCAGGATCCTTACTTCTGGAGGCAGCTGGCCAGAATGTATTCAATTGAATGCTAATTCAAAGTTCCAGTCCTGGTATTACTTAACATCACCTATCACACTCAGTGGGACTCTGGCACATAAGTTATAGCAGAACTTTGGCCCTAAAATACAAGGCGGGATCACGAGGGATTTTTGTCAAGAGCAAATAGTGTTTGACAGATTCATGTTCTATCTTCTGTAACAGGAAGTGTCCTTGCCACTTCAGATAAATGAATCGCTCTGTTAACATAAGTAACTACTGCAAAGTAGCTCTCCACGTGGATGTTTAATACGTGGACTACGGATATCAGTATTTATATTTGGTTAAAACTGAATCTGAGGGGACAAACTAAGTGAGAACAAACCATGTCAGTAGTACATTGTACCTGAACAGACTTATACAAATTTCTATTTCACTTTGTTCAGGGGTAGTTTTCCCACATAATCAGCTCTTAGCAAATAGCCTGAATATGTTACCAACTGCAATTCAGCCATAACCGTCATACTGCAAAGTATCTTAAAAAAGTATACATTCTTCCTACCTCCAATAATGGCAGAGTTTCTGTTAACTCCATCTCCTATAGCTTGGCCATTGTACGGGAAATCAGCACTGGCTGTAAATAAGGAATTAAAGATTCATGTTGAAATAGCAATGAAAATTCACACAGTAGTTCAGAAATACATCCAACATCCTCAGATACCATCTACAGAAATCTGTGATCCCTAGATACTTATCTGAAGAAGAGGAAAAGAAAAAAAAATCTTTCACTATTATCTAATCCCTAAGATCTTGCTTCCTGCTCTTAACAAAAATAAAAATAAAATAAATGACATTACCCTTGGTAAGCATAGCTCTTAATACAGGTCATTTTGATACCCTACTAAAATAAATTCAGTAAGTTTCTTTAGCACAAAACCAAACAAAGCCCCTTCTTTCAAAGGTCTGTGGTCGCACATATTATTATGGAGATTTTTGCCTTTGCCACTGCTATCCTTTAAAAGGCTTCAGTTTCTAGGATTTAGTGACTGCCATTGGGTAAAGCTGCAAGCTCTTTGACAGAAAGCCTGCCATGCCTTCTGCTGCTGCACAGCACAAGCAAGGGGCTGCACCTTCCGTTGGTCAGAGCCGTACAGCAGTTACCCAAGGGAGCACGTGCTTCCCTACTCTGGGAGAAAGCCCAATGTGGCAGCTCGGCTGCTGCTGACAGTCCTTTGGAGCTAAGACGCCAGTCTGTGAGTTGGAGGGGCTGAGGAGGGGCAGGCAGGAGAGCCCGTGGGAGAGGAGAGCCTCCAGCAAACAGGTGAGAAGAGGAAACACAGCCAGAGGTACCAGCGCTCCCCTGCCAGCAACCTAAAAAGGAGAGACTCCTTGTGACAGAGCTGGATGAAGGAATCACTACAGGCTTAAAGCAGAATTTGAATAGTGGTCTTGGTTTTAAACTCAAGAAAACATCACAGAGGCTTTTCAAAGGCAATCTCATCAATTAAACCCACCATCAACATTTATTTTCTTTATAGTCAGACAAAGCATCTAGACACTGCAGAGACTAACCAAGTCCAAGAACTAGGTGAGTGGTCGGAATCATTCCCTTCTTTGCCACTGGACTATGACATTGATTTTGAAATAGAGGAAATGTTGTTACAAGTATTTAACTGGAGTTAAAATAATTAAAGATGTTAATTACCTCTTAGGTCAGTATTTAAAGCCCAGCTGTACTGTCCTTGCTTGATGTACTAGGTGATACTGTATTAATCAGTTGCCTTTACAGGGCAGGGATGTATTCCCTAAACTCTCAGTGAATTCCGCTGGCTCTCTGTCAGCGTGGAGGAAAATAAAGTTCCTTTTGTATCACGAAGCAGCTGCACAAAAGAATGAATGGCTTGAGCTCGCCACGTGGCCTGAAAAGAGGCTTGGGGCTTCTGTATGCCTGCTCTGAGGTAGAGTCAAACCAGCTGTGTGTTGAGCAGCTAGTTTTTGGCTGGTCGCCTCTGGGACAAACAAGAGAACATTTCTCAGGGTTCAGTGGAAGGGGCCTGGCCAGCAGGTTTTGCCAGCAGCGCCTGTGCCTTTGACATTTGTTGGTGCTCTGGCTTCTGAAAACAGCATTTCTGCACCTCTGTGAAACAAACCAGGCTAAAAAATGTAAAAGATAAATAAATACCTCATTCCCTATCAGAGGAAGAACCTTCCAAAGAAGAACCTTACTGTGCAGGACCATGAATGTTTCCTTCAGAAACACTTTGGCATAAGGTCCATAATATTATCCTTGCAGTGCTGAAAGGGAAGGGCTGGCAGTGGGAAAACAAGCCCTAACTTTAAACCTGCTCTCCCTACACCTCAAGGAAAATCCTAAAATCAAATAACACTATGTAGAAAAGCAGTAATTTGCCTAATTGCAAGGAAATTGCTCTCTGCCATCCTAACCCAAAAGGAGGCCCCTCACAACAGGAGCAGCACCACAGGCAGTTAACAAGTCCTACCACTTGCCGCATGGTTTGGAGCTGCTCTCCTGTGTTCCCACACAAGGAATCTTAAAATCAGCAATGGTCACAGTTCCCCTTTCTCTTGCAGCTGAATGTTTAAAATGTTGTTTAAGGACCACAGCACTAGTGAAGCATGAAGGAAGAGGAAGGCTGTTCATGGCAGCATGATCCCGCCCAAGCTGCCACATCGCAATGGCTATGGTACAAAGGATTCCTGGCACATACAGAAGACCACGGCTTATGATGTCCAAAGTACACTGCAGGATAATCAAGAACATGAAACATGATGTGAAGCTACATCCTTCATCGTGTCTGAAAGCTGCCTCTAGGGCTGGCTCTGATGTCTCTGTCAAGGCTGCTTTCCATTGCATCTAGTCATCATGCACACTCAGGAAGAGTTGTCCACTGGATCAACAAGCAGATGTGACTCACTCCGAGACACTTATCTCTGACAAAGAGGAAATTGGAACATGTCAGGGGACAACCTATTTCAAAAGTTTGCCATCAGATTGGATTGTACATAGCATAAGTTGTGCTTTGCTGCAACTGCTGGAGAACCAGGAGTGCTGGAGTTAAAAAAGGCACTCAGATGCTCGTGAATCTTTGTTTAAAGCCCCTCCGGCAGCGTTGGCAGGTATTATTGCCATAACTCATGAATCCTCGTTCTGTTACTCTTGTGTCAGCAGGAGACCTGCTTTTGTATTATGAGGGTCTTTTTTGGTCTGAAAAATTCTACCTAAAATGTCAGCCAAATGGGGCATTACAGAATACCTTGTGCTGCAGAAGTGTCTATACCAGTTTTTTACTGGATGCATTAATACAGATAGATAGAGGAGGAATAAAAGAACTCATTACTATCTTCTTTTTTAGGTGGAAGTTTTCTTGAAATTCTTCTGGACAGCAGTAGCTTCTCAAATGATCAGAAACAGCTACAGACCAGGGATTTAAGAACTGCAAAAGGGTAACTCCTGCCACAGCAATGAGGCAGAAGGGAATGTATGAGGGTGCATTCCTTGACCCTCCAAGGTGAGCTGTCACCAATGGGCACCAAGCGTAGCTATTTCAGACAGCAGTTATGTCACTCAAACACATGGTGACTCGTCTCTGACCTTACTACAGTCACATTCCTTGGCAATATTAAGCAACTTTGTCAAGAAGACAATTAACAAGATTCTTTCTTCCATCACTGGTGAAATTCAGGAACTAAATGAGTAAAGAACACGTTAGAGCAGGCTGACAAAGGGGCAACAATAATACTGATGCTCTGGTAAAAGCACAGAAGACTACAGAGTGCTGTTCACAGATTGTAAAGAGTAACTCCTAAAATGTTTTAAAATGACTGGTCAGATAAAATTAATATTTTTACTAGTGACTCTTATGTTTCATGGGAATCTAAACCCCAGTGGTGTAATAACTAGCTTGCATGGCTATAATATGCAGATGAAGTATAGGGTGAGTTGTTAATGGACAAGCGTGTGCCTTCATTTCTCCGCTGAGAACACCTCTTTTCTGTTCAGATTCTTCCATTATCACTCTGGCATTAATTCTAACTACATGTCTCAGCAAGCCCTTTTGCACTGCCTGGTACTTGTACCTCAACAGCTTCAAATCATGACTTGCCCACAGCCACAGAGTTGCAGTTACTCTATGTAGTTACCCTATAAAGCGCACGTGGACAGCAAGTTGTGAATATAAGGTAAGGTGGGTGTTGGGAGGATACTACAGGAGTTCTGGTCTAGACAACTGTGCTACCTGATTGTTAGCTGAGGCCATGAATAGGGCTATTCTGTTTTCCTTTATTACCTGGTCTCCAAAGATTGCTTTTGAACAGCTAATTCCCATCTGGTTTGGAGACCGTACTGGTAAGGTTCCCTTACCTTAGGAGATTTTTCTGAATCTTCCCTAGGTTTCTCTGAGCAGCCAGGGTCTCATTTGTGTGAATCAAAACATGAAGAACAGGGCAAAGAGCGTTTTAATCTATCCTGGAAAACAGTTACATATTGGCCCAAGAGACATGCTGTCAGTTCCCTGAAATCCCCTGCTCAGGCAGCTGTGGCAGAGAGCCATCAGTTTGCTGTCAGGACACACCAAAGACATTTGCCTAAAACCTACAGCTAGTGTAGGGACGGACTGAACTGCACCAGCAAATGCTAAGCTCATCTGTGGTGTAGGAACATCACTTCATCTGGTTCCCTTCCAGAATCCAAGCTGGGCAATGCTGTTCTTTGCACCCTGTCTTCCCGCAGCAGGCCATCAGGTTTGCCTCAAACACCATCCTCCTGACACTAGCTTGCATGACAGGGCACAGAGCATACTTTGCTGTCTCTTCCTTTCATGGGCTGCTGCCTATGAGGCCATAGTTTCAATAACCACAGAGTAAATCTACAGAATCTGAATTTATGTTTTGCCCTTTTCAACTTTCTGCTATAGTCTCAGGATAAATGGGGTTAAAGGACCTAAAAGGATGATGAAAGACTCACTGCAGGCAAAATCCATGCATCCATGCAAAATTTGGCCAACACTTTAATGACATTTGAAAGTTTAGATGACCACAAAAATGCAGTAGATCTGCTGTCATCTGGCACACTCAACGTGGTCATTGCAACAGCCAGCTGCAACACAGCAGCACTCACTGAATGGAAAGGGGAGATGGGACTGGATAAACAGACCATAATTGCTATTATGCTATTATTATCGTTAAAGATGACAGATGTGGTTGATTTAACACAGTGAATGATAATTTTGCTTCATTATAGTAGGCATGATTTTGCGTCTGCCATTTTCAGAGGGAGAGTTTTCACATAAAAGCCTTTTGCAAATTCAGAAAATTGAAATGCAAAATGACCATGTTAAAGAAGAAAAGTGGTCCAGAAAGTGTGTGTGGGCAGAGAAATAAGCAAAATGCTATTCAGTAAAGGCAAGGGGAAAACAAAAACAGAGGGGAAGACTTTTCTGCTAGAGAGCAGTACTAAGAAGTACAAAGTAAAAGGCAAATCTCATTTTTACATACCCTACCAGCAGTGTTATATATAAGCCACTGGAAGCAATTTTTTTTAACCTGAATTTCTTTACTGAGTGGGCAAGTCTTAGTTAAAATACACCATGCTACAAAGGAATGGTAGAATCATAGAATCATTTAGGTTGGAAAAGACCTTTAAGATAGTCCAGTCCAACCATAAACCTAACACTGCCAAGTCCCACTAAACCATCTCCCTAAGTGCCACATCTACACATCTTTTAAATACCTCCAGGGATGGTGACTCAACCACTTCTCTGGGCAGCCTCTTCCAATGCTTGATAACCCTTTCAGTTAATAAAATTTTCATACTATCCAATTTAAATCTCCCCTGGCACCCACAAGAGGTCATTTCCTCTTGTACCTTGGAAAAGAGACTGACACCCACCTCGCTGCAACCTTCTTCAGGTAGCTGTAGAGAGTGATAAGGTCTCCCCTCAGCCTCCTTTTCTCCAAACTAGTCAACCCTAGTTCCCTTAGCTGCTCCTCAAAGGACTTGCTCTCTAGAACCTTTGCTGTCTTCATTGCTCTGCAGAAGATACAGTTTAGATTTGCTTCAAAAAAGGAAGGGTGAGAGTGATGACAGGTTTAGAACCAAACAATGGACGAGACCTGTGAAGTGCTGGAAACCGACTTTGTTCAGCCTTGAACTAACATGTGTTGCAAAACTCCTGTGACTTTTCAGCTTTACAGATGTCCACAATTTTGAAAGGAATTCTCCCATTATTAAGACCAGCTGGGTTTTCACATAAATATGAAATACAGAAGCAACCGTAACAACTGGATCTGGTGATCACAAAGTATATAAAACCCCCAGCAAACAAGACATTGATTAAAAGTAGAACAGTGAGAGAACAAAAGAAAGCAAAGATGTGAACTATCATTTCTTCCTAATTCTATTTTGCAGCCAAGCATCCAAGAACCAAGTTTGCAAAGCGAGCAAACACTCACTGACACTGGATTTTGAGAAAGCATTGGACACTAGATCCATTCACTAACCTTTTTCTCCATAGGACCATAACACAGAGGAAAACAAAAGCAAGCTTTCTGGCTTCATTTTGTCAAATTATGTCAACTATGCTGGTCAGGTAAGACTGCACTGCTATGCTTTTAAATTACAGAGCACACCTTATTACACGCAGTAAGTACAGAAACTAATTGCTTGACTCTCGGTAGTAGAAACTAATGTGCAGTCACAGTTGCATTCAGCTTCCTGAAGGGACTGGATTACAAGATGAACTCTGCACACACGCACAGAAATGACAGAGCAGCAGTAAACCACCCCATTACACAGCCCTCCATCGACGGGGAATATCACAGCCTGTAAACTCCAGTCACCCTTCCTCTTCCATCCCACTGTCTGTGCCTGTGCCACCCACCCACCACTCTCCTCCTGAGTGGGGTCTGTGAGGAACTCCCATGACAAGTAAACTACAGCAATTCAGAAAAAGAAGAAAAAAATCTGAAGCAGTATTAAAAATGCTGTGTCTTTTTATGATGAAAGGGTAAATTTTGCACTGAAAGTTCCTATCTCTTTTTTTTCTAATACATCTATTTTTTTCCTATTTCTCCAAGCTGAGAACAGAGATAGGAGGAACACTACCCCTACTACTGCTTTTCTAGGCATCTGAGAGCAGATTCTGAGGGAGGACTGTTTAACTTTAAAATCTGTTAACAGAGTTTACTTAAAGTCCCACTCACATCAGCTTAAGTACAGAGCTGAGAATTTAGCTGAAGTTATTTTTAATACTAAACACTTCCAAGTTAAAAAAAATGCCCACACCTACCCAACTGCAAAATATTTACATATTGTTTGTAAAAGGTCATTTTTGTTCTAGCATGTTATGTGGGTCCAACGTTACTCCCTGAATTTTTAGTGATGCCTCACCTGTAGTGTTAGAGGGTTACAAGTATATCCCTAATATGAACCATTTTTCTGTCTATATGGAAATAGAAGTCTTCACAGTCATAGACTTAATCATGTTTTTGGTGCAGAATGTTGGAAAAAGCACACCCACATAGCAATTCTGAAACTACCAGAACAGACATGCATATTAGAGGAAAAATTACAGCTTTTCACTTTAAAAATGTCATCTTCTCTGTTGCCAATAATGCAAATTATTTGGAACGTGAAATTTGCAACATTGGATCAAAATCCACTACTTCCTTCAATCCTTTGCAACCTTCTTGGCTTGTAAGGATATGGAGGAAACCAAAGCAGAAAAACCCTTCATAAATGACAAAGTCCTCCAATGCAACAGTGCTATTTGGACCAGTTATTTAAACTAAGTTTTGTTGGGTATGTTCTGCTAGATTAAAAACATTTTGAAGGATTGTGTTTTTTTCTCCCCTAAGAATTTTTCACTGAATCTCAAGTATTTTTACTGACAATTACTGGTGAGTTCTGATGAGAGAGACATGCGCAGAGATGATGGAGAACACAAAACCCGTGTTTTCACATTTTTGGTGTGAAGGCTCTCCAATCGTCTCTTTTGCTTCCAATGTAAAATGAGTATAAATTAAAAAAAAAGTCTGAAATTATGGCTTAATAGAAACATTGTCCTCTGAAAAGCTCTTCTGCATGCCAATGCCTGGGACAGTATTGGAAAGTGGGGACTATAGAAGAAAGAGTAGTTGGATGTTTCTGTTATAAAAGCATGAATTTTGGAGTGAACAATGAAAATGACAACAATGAACAATGGCTGTGTTGGGGGAAAATTCACTGAACACTCTACGGTCAACGAACTGCAAATTCTCACCGATAGACACCAGAGTTGATGACCCAATCAGTAAAGATAGTTATTTCTAAATCAGCTGTGTCATTAGCCCTTTAATTTCCTTCTGCACTCAAACTTCGCTGTCCATACTCTTAAGCAGAGGAGGAAATGGAGTTTTATGAACGGCTTGCTCCAAGAAGGCAGTACAATATTCTTTCTTTCAGTCTTAAAAAGCAATTTTCAGAAAAACTTGTGCCTTGTTAGGAGATGCATCCTTGCACCTTACACTCTCCCAGATCAATCTTGGATGAAATACGACAAACAGGGAACACATTCCCACAGTGTCGGTCGGTAGGGCTTAGATGGGTTAGGGAAGCTTCCCTGCTTCCCCCTTTGTATGGTCATTTCCCAACAGTAACTTTTACACTTTCTTTTGCACGGAAGCAAGTAATTGTACAAAGTAGTGGGAAGGCAAGACCAAACCACTTTTTAAATTTAGTAACTGGTACTTGTATGCTACAGATTTCTATTCCTTACTTTTAAAAGGAGAGCAGACATTTAGGATCACTTTTGGGCTCTGTTTATCTGCAGTTTGAACTTCAGCAATTTTTGTCTCAGAAACAGTATTTTGAACATTTGCTCTGCTAAATTTCCGGTTGATTTGCAGCACATTAGAGCATCCCCATCCATCAAAGACCTAAACTCATCTGTCTTTTAATTCCTGGTCCTAAGGTCTGTCTGACACTGGGTCTCATTATGACTCCAGACAAGAATTGCTCCTGTATTAGTCATGCTGGCCTAAGCTATCATTTTCATGAAAATTTTATGAGCTGTGCTTACATTTCACCTGTTAAGGAAGAGAAACAAATACTTCCTTTTATAATTAATGTAGAATATGAAATGCTCCAGTGCTCTCAAAGGAACAGTGGAGTTAAGTGCTGATCAAAGCCTAGCTGTATATAGCTAATCGCTGATAATGCACCCACAGGGAATACTTGAAAGAAACAAAATCCAAAAATAAAAAATCCAACCCAACGAAAAAGAACACCAAACAAGCCTTTAAACTTATGACAGCTACAAAAAAGGAAAAAAAAAAAAAAGATGGACTCTATTTCTTGAGGTCATTGGAAGAAAGGGCTTCTCACAGCTAGAACATGAACAACAAGATCGGGTTCTGCACTTCTAACATTTATCCACTTATGAAAAAAGAAAGGTTTGGATTGGGGATGGGGAATGGGTAAGACTGGAGAGTTTAAATCTAATATAAACTTTAATAGCTGTAGTGACCTGACTGTAATCTTGAATAACCTCTTGCACATGAAGAAGTGCTTTTCAGCCTAAGAAAAGGAAAAAGAAGGCAGTTACATGAAGTGCTCAGGCATTTAAATGCTTCCTTCTCTACTCCATTTTTTTCCTTATTTAAGCCATCCCTATGTTCCTAGTTAAAGTTAGTAACCATGGAAAAAATAGAGTCTTTGCAGAGGATGGAAAACACTCTCTTTTTAATATTACTACCTTCTTGTCTTGATGTTAGGTAGCAGCATTAACATTCAAATCATTGCTCATGAAATAGCTACAATGCCAGTCTCTCAATGAATGCCAGAAGAATTTACAAGCTTGGCAGTCTGTCAGCTGTCTGATACACTAGACAGAGTGTCAGAAATTTCACACTGAAATTATATATTCTTAAAGATAAGGGAAAGCTATGCATAATTGTGTGAAGGAACTAGATGACACCGAGGGAGGCATTTTTATTCCAAATCAATAGAGAGATTTACAGTAATTCAAGCACCATAATTAAGCCCTTTAAGGATGAAACACTGATTGTGCCAAATTTCAGACAGATGCTCTTCCTAGTTAGCAGCTCAATGGGGAGGAAAAAAATAGAAACTGTTGCATCTCAATGTTTACCATTTGCCTTCCTGCCTGTAAGAAACACTTGGAGCTTAGAAACTGAGCTATGAGTTTCTGCTAGACTTAATCCCTGTCTGAAAAAATTGCCACCTTCCTGTTTGAAAACAACTCAGGCCAAGGCCATGGACTTCTGAGACAATATTTATATTGGGAGAATTAGGGGTGAACGGTGGTCACTCTCTGCAGAGCAAACTTGATCACTGAAATGCACCAAAATCTGGCAGTGAAAGAATCTATTGGACCACAGGGCATGTTGCAAGTGCTTCTTCTGGCTCTTGTACTTGCATACAAGTAGTTCTTGTACTTCTTGGAGCCTGGAGAAGTGACCCTGCTTCCCTGTGGTCCCTTAGAGGAGAGTGAGTGCTGTGTGACGCACTACCATTGACTTTAAGCCCCCTGCTGTTGGATTCACTGATGCCTACAAGACTCATTCAATGTCTGTGGCCAGAAGACCCTTTGGTTCATGTGTGGCCAGAAGACCCTTTGGTTCATAACCTAAAGCCATTTTGAGGGCTGAATCTTTGCCCTCCAGCAAGTAATGCCTTTGATCCTTCCTTCTCACTGTGTCATTTATAACAAGCCCTTGACAATGGCAAGAGCTATTTCCAGTCCCAGTAGCCACATCCATGCCAGCGCACGCCTGACACAGCTTCTCCTCAGATGCTGCCACTCTGCCCTCTGAGATAGCATCAGAGGTGGCATCTGAATCTGGAAGGTGACTTTCAGCACGGTCACCAGTCATACACGAGTGACACTTTCTCTTAGTCTAGAAATCAACTGCTATCTTTTGCTTGACACAGATAGTTGGCCAATTAGGCGAACATGGATTATGTGGCCAGTATTCAGCCCTCCAGCTCTCCTCTCCTGCCATCACTTGTGAAAGGATGATCTTGTGACAGAAAGGGAGTTAATCCAGCAGGCAGCCATTTTAATCTTGATGACAGTGGTGCGTGTCTTCATACAATGTTTTTGCCAAATATGCTCAATATAGGTTTCAAAGTAAGCTGTTGATTCTTAAAAGGCAAGGCCTTTCACATTCTACAAAAATAAAGAGCTTTTAGGGTTTAAATATGTACAGTCAGAAAAAAGTCACATCACTTGGAAGAACATTGCAGATGTAGCATTTAATCCTGGTCCATTTAATTCTTAATATGTTGAAACTAATACGGGTTTAACTAAATCCTGTGTTAAATACTCTAGATGCCATTCTGTTCGTATTCAGAATAAATGCATCTTGCAGCTGCACTGTGACACGGCAGCTCAGAGGTGCTAAAGCATGGTTTGTCAACTGTTGCCTGTACCTTGTCTCTTCTGCTATCTCTTGCTTTTACTAGATTCAAGATCAGGTAGTTTGGCAAGCTGGAGCACATTTTCCCTAAAACGGAGAGGTATGTACATTATCCTTTTTCCATAAATAAGAAAAGTCTGGAGGTGAAACTTCAGACTGAACTGCAGAACCTTTATCTTAGGTAAAAACAACCACAAGCTGAACAACCTTACCCCAATAATATGCATCTTCTGCTTTTAAGTACAAGGCATTTTAGGTGTGTGAGTTTATTTACTACCAAAATAATGCTTTTGTTTGCTACAATAAGCAAGGCGTCAGTTATCAGTGACATACCTCAGCCTATTTGAACCAAGAGATTAAAAAAACCCTTGGTGATCAGCTTTTTTTTTACATATGCTACAGTAATAGATATTAAAATGCATGCTAATATAGCTAAAGGCATGCAATTGTAACTTTGTTTTGAAATGTATGCCAGACAGGGAAATCACTGGGCTTAGACAACACGTAAAGGCAGGACGTGTCATTTTAAAATGGTCACTGAGCAGGCTCTTTTTTGCCTCCTTGCCATGCTCCTTTTGAGGTAACCAAGTCAAATTGCATTGTCTGACATGAACTGAGGTAATACAGATGGGAGGAAAGCACAGGAAGGGAACTATATTGATGATCTGCATGGGTTTGATTATTGATTTTTTTTTTTTTTAAATCACCAGAAAGTAACTTTCTGGAAAAGAATGACTTGTATAATTCCTGTGCTTCGTTACCACCAAGAAAGGATTGCCATAGCAACAGGAAAAGACAATGCATTGTAAGAATATTCACAAGCTGAACAAGATAATGCTTTAAGAAAATGTCCAAGTAGCGCGGCAAAATGCCAGCCAGGGGTAGGAAGGGAAGTGGCATTTTTACAGTGACAAAGAAATTGAAAATGAACTAATATTGTAAATGTGAAACATAAGCGAATTTGAGGCTAAGAGAAAGTGCAAGACAATGAATCAAGAAGCTGTATGGCCCATTGTCTGGGGAACAAATCAGCAAGGTTTCTTATTGATAAATCCCTGAACTTGTCTCTAAGGGTCAACTGCAAGTGACTGATGTGTGTCTTTATGATGTTTCTCTCTGCTAGGGCATCCAGAATGTCTTGCCGCAAGCAGGAGGCGTCCAGGCAGTAACTACATAGAAGAGTTCAAGGCAAACATTTCATGTAGGTCACCTGTCAGGCACAACCTGCTTAACATCTAGTAATTATCCATGAGGTCTGATCTAGCACTGCAGTTTAGAGGTGAAAGGATCATTACATGTGCTGTCTGGTGTATCTGTCCTATTTAGACACTTACCTTTGATCCCCTCCTACAGCATTTTTCAGTCCTCAGCATTCAATTCCACAATAGTTGAGAAGCGAAGCTACAAATCTACACTTAACTCAAAATATGAATCAGGATGAGTGCAGAGGATGTCACTGAATGAGAGTTAAACCATACCATACTTTCCACAACATTTTTCCTTATTTTTTCTTTTTTCTATGAACCTGTCCTCCTCAGCTCTCATGTTTTGTTAAGATATATTTAAAATGAAATAGGTGACATAACAATAAAAATTACAGATAAAAACATGTTTGAAATGAGAAACCCTGTACATAGTAACTGCTGCTTTCAAAGTCATGTTCTTTGCAACCACTTCTTTGTGCCAGTAGTGCTTTAGCACCACTACAAGTGCCTCTGTGAATTTCAAAGGAGCTTTTTGTCTTTCACCCCTTCAGCGGGTTTAGTGAAATTCACACTGAGAGTACCATCACTCTGTCCTTAGTGCAATCTGTCGATTTGCTAATGTGAAGTGACACTAAACCCAAACATTCTTATTCACCAGTCAGCCAGAGTC
Organism: Bartramia longicauda; assembly: GCA_028566575.1. Classification (NCBI taxonomy): domain Eukaryota; kingdom Metazoa; phylum Chordata; class Aves; order Charadriiformes; family Scolopacidae; genus Bartramia; species Bartramia longicauda. The sequence continues at coordinate 58,420,448 of JAOXNH010000012.1, read as the reverse complement.
ATCAAGATCATCTGTGGGCGAGGTTACACAGTCTCCATAATATATTTTTCCTGAGACTGAAACAGAGCTAGCTGTGTCAGACCACCAGAGATACTTCTACAAAGACTGAGTTGTTTCTACCTGATACTGATAAATGAGTTGCTGTGATGCCTCCTCTTTGTCTCATGGAAATGTCAACCAGAGTGAAAGTCAGGAATTGTCCACCCACACCTGAATGTCCCTTCACTCCTGCCCTGTGAAACATCAGTCCCTTGCTGTACAATTTCTTTCTACCGTGCCTCACCTGACATCGTTGCTTCCTTCAGCATACAGCACTTCCTCACTAGAAGTCTTTAAAGCAATACGATCTTTTTCCTCTACTGCTGTGGAGCACTGGAGACAACAAGAGGAGGGGTTCCTAGCTGCCAGTCTTGCTAAAGCTTACCATCACCAAAAATGAAGGTGAGTCCCTTGCTCTCTGTCTGCCTATGACCTGAAACAGTCAAGTTGTGTCTTGGCTATGGCAACGAGATTGTTTTTACTGGGCAGAAGTTAACAGACAGCTTGACCCAGCCTAATTGCATGCTGTATGTTACCTGATATCCTTCATGCTGGCTCCATGACCGAGTACTACAATTAATCCAGAAGAAAATGTACAAATTTGTAATCTGTGAGGTCAACAGAGTTGAATAAACTCATCAAAAGATTTCAAGATGAAACTGAGCCAACACAAGGACAAGCGCAGTAGCACGTGGCAAGGACAAACAGGACCTCCTTCTTTTAACACCAGGAGCTATTAGAAACAGTTCATACATTTTGAGTAAATCTGACATAGTGCTTTACTAGCTGGCAGTCAAATTAAGTGTAGAAAAAACACACCAACCAAAATTAACAACCAAAACCCTGCACAAGATTCACAGCAGCAGTGCATCCCCAAGAAATTTATGGCACACGTTTTAAAGACATGAGCCAGTGAGGTATCCTTCAGGAAATGTGCTTTTATAGAAAAAGGAGCAGGGAACATAACTTTCAGGTACAATCTGACCTATTAATTTCAGAGAAGAAAGGGACTACTCATTTGTGATGAAAAAATTCAAATAGGAGATGGCATGTTATAAACAGCAGAGACATACTGAAATCTTACTATGTCAGGGCAGCAAGGAGGGAATGACAGGTTTTAGAGCATGATACTGCTTGTATCAATGTTTGGGACCCTCAGCCCTGAGATAGCTACCTCTCCTTACAAACATCTCTGCTATTTCTCTACTGAAGAAGAGCTGAAAGGAAATGCTGGCAGGAGTTCTTTGGCATTACAAGAAAATAAGAAATCCCACACCCAAAGGTATGACCTTGGCACATACTTCTAAGAAAGACATATATACTTTGTCTCTCGTATAAAAACTGGCAGATGGATGCATCCCCAAACACATCAGGCAAAGACCAATTGGTGCCAAAATCATTATGGATGTGGTTTTTCCTCTAGCATTTTATACTATTGCAAACCCATCGGCTTTCCCATGACAGGTTCTAATTTACATCACTACAAGTGAAATTAGAATGAGGACAAAATACAAGAGTGGGACCAATGTACACCTGACCCTATAAACCTGAACGGAAGAGACTTTTTTTTAAAAGTATTCACCTGTCACTCAACAAGCAAGACAAAAGACCATCTCTAAAGTTAGGCACAACGTGCACTCTCAAAGACTGTCAGTCACAAAGCAGGATGGGATTGCTGGGATCAGCAAATTGTTTTGGCTTTCCAGCATTTTCAGCATGAGATGAATGCCATCATGACTAATGGGATTTCCCATTAAACATGGCCTAAGGAAAGCAGACATCTCAGAAAACAATTCAGCCTTTCATATAAATATATGTATGTCTAAAATTAGACTTACCTTTTTTGTATGAAGCTGACTACAATATATTCACTTATTAGGAATACAGCATAAGAAATGCTACTGTACTTTATTTATTTGTATTTGCAACCTTTTGCTGACTACATACCTAATACCACAGAGAAAATGCTATCACAGCAGCTAAGTCAAAACTCAACATTCAAACAGTGTAAGACTCATGGAAAAGAAAAATAAAGCAGAATATTAAAAAAAAAGGCAAATAAAATATCATGCAACTGCATTTAGAAGTGGTGGCAAATCTCTGTCATTCCAGCTTTGCCTTTTCTACCATGATTACAGTCCTACAGTCATCTATCAATCATGTCCACTCTGGTTTGTTTTTTCTTACAGAGAAGGGTGGACATAATTCTTCTCTAAGCTCCTGGTCAAGCTAAGAAGGCATGCACCTCAGCTTACCTGAGTCTAAGTGCCACGGGTCAGTAGCTGCCGACATTGGTGGGATGGTGAGTGGAGAAGCTCCGCAGTTGGATTCCACCAGTTCTCCTTGGATGTGGACGTGAGAGGAGGAGTTGGTTGGTCTCAGAGCTGCTTTCAGTGGAGCAATCTGGTTGAACTGTACTCTTGATAGGCAGCCAGTGAATCCTGGGGTGTTGTATTTATATATATCTTGGTCAATCTTCCCAATTTCTACATGAAATTAAGGGGGGGGAAAAAAAAAAAGACTAATCAAACCAATTTACTGCTTTGGGAAGCATGGTTGGTCTGAACACTTGATTCCCAGGGCTCAGTTCCCAAGTCTCTCTCAGGAGACTGAAACGTATCAGACCCTGCCAGGTTTTTTTACCTTTCATTACAGATGGAAACCTCCAGGCCTTGATGTGACTCGGTTCCACAGCTATGCTATCATTAAAATGAAAGGCCGGCATGAAGGAGTCATCAGAGAACAAAAGGCCAGGAAAAAAAAAGTCCCTTCCCCAAGAAAACGTGGTGAAAGAGAAGGCAGAGGGACAGTCATCGCCGGGATCTCTCCTCCCACCTGAAGTTGCTGCTGCGAGAGATGCCCCTTCCTTCACCCTGGTGCTCTCGGTGGGCCGGCATTACTCCCCTTCACTCCCATTCCTTGTCCCTTCAGCCCGAGGTGGAAACCCATCCCTCTACAGCCTCCTTCTTTCCCCCACATTGGTAAGAAGAAATGGTGTAAAGTTGGGGCAGGGGAGGTTTAGATTAGATATTAGGAAGAATGACTTTACTGAGAGAGTGGTCTGGCCCTGGAACAGCCTGCCCAGGGAGGTGGTGGAGCCATCATCCATGGAAGTATTTAAGAAACGTGTAGACGTGGCACCTCAGGGTGTGCTCTAGTGCCCGAGACTGTAGGGTGGTTTTTCTTTTTTTTTTTGTTGTATGGTTGAACTCGATGATCTCAAAGGTCCCTTCCAACTATGAAGATGCTGTGCCTCCGTGACAGGGCCTACACTGGCCGTTCCGCACCCGGCTGCCGTGGGCTGACAGGGCAGCTGGCCGCCATGAAGTGAGCTCCGCCACCGCTTTCTGAAACACCCACCCTCCACCCAAGTCCGAGTAGCTTTCTCCCTTCTAAAACACCAGTTAAAACGATCCCAAAATGGTAGTCATAAAACCTGGCACATGCCTTTACTTAAGCTCAGGAACTGGCAGGCTGCTCCTGCCTGTTTTCTTTCTGCCAGGACTTGTTGGGACAGCCTGAGTCACCACCAAAACGAAACCAGCACTCTCCACCAGCCGGCTGCCTTATTAGCATTTCAAAGCTTCACTGCAGTGTCCAATGTCGGATTTACATGGCAGTGAGGAATTTGGCTTCCTTTCTTCTATGCTAGCACAACATAAACAAAAATGACAACGTGGCAGCATCCTGTTTGTGCTGTACCAGAGAGCACTGCTCTGGAGGCACTGAGATGCTTCCAATGGCCTTCCTCCGGGTTGGCAGGGACAGGAGTCAATGGCTGGCCCTTGAAGTCATTGGAAAATAGCACAAACGCTATTGGAAAATATGGAGCTGAGCAAAGAAAGATGGTATCCCAGGGACAGAGCACAAGGAGCAGCCCCAGGTTGTTCAAAGGCAAGCTTTTCAGATAGAAACAATGATAAGGGTTTGAAAAATGGTGTTTCTGGAAAGAAATTATGTCTATAAATCACAAGATCACGTCATTAAAAAAAAGAAAGAAAGGAGAACGGGTGGGGCACAGAAGGTTCTCCTGAGAGGTGTGAGAAAAATGTGGGAAACTGAGTTTTATTGTAAGAGTTTGGGCAAGAGCTGGGAACAAAAGCACATCTTGGTTTTAGTTTTGCTACCAAAAAAATCAAATCAGAGTTACTAGAAAATGCGTTACAAACCTTTTGCATGTTCAGTTCTAACACATTACATACCTTTCTGTGTTCAGTTCTAATCAAACCAGGATCAATTATATGAGCTCTGGGCTGCTGTCTGTGCTTCCTAAAAACTACCATGACACCTATGTCAGTGCTATTCCAAAGATTACCGATGGTTTAACATCAGGGATACACATGAGGCGTTTCAAGGCTACAAACCAGGCAGGGCACTTCAAGTGTGCTTTATTTTTTGGGTTTACAAATTAAACATGAAGTGGGGGAAAACTGGGGGTAACTGGACAAATCTCGGACACAATTAAAACAACTTACTGGTTTTCACACAGGACCAAGCTGTACCTTTTCTGTCTTTGCAACCATATTAGAACGATAAGCCTCCTTTCTCTGCTAGTGCTTATCCATCCTGTATCAATATTACAGCCACATTTCACCAGCTGTCAGTGTGCAGTGACTGTCACCTGTGACAAAGTGGAAGCATGCTCAGGACTCAGTGAGAGACTAACTTAAATACATTTAAATCGTATTAGTCACGTGAGCCCTCCATCCAGCTCTCCTTTAAGGAGGTGGCTTGATCGAGCAGTTAGCATCACCTCCTTCAAAAATTTGATAATAAGTAAAAAACTCACACGTGCACTCACACTTTCCACAGTTAGTAGAAAACCTGTACAAAAGGCAGAGTTCATGCATTTGAACGCTACTTGTAGACCGTATCACTCAGACAAGGTTCCTCCCTGACCACAGTATTCACTGTCTCTTACTTCAATAAAATATTCATGGTATAGTCAGTGAATAGCTGCAACTTTGAGTAATCCTTATCATCTAAGAAACAATTAGAAGAACATATTTCTCTTTAAGCACCGTAACCATTGTCAATCACAGTTTAGTGATTACTTTTTATTTATATTTTTATATATTCTGTGGAATTTCATGCAGGAATGCAAATAGCCTCCCACTCACAATCCGAAATGACAAGAACAAAAATCCATGAATATGATTGTGCTACTTTAGCAGCTTCAGCACCATTCTTCTCTAACTTCATGAATATTAAGCGAAGAATACTATAACCTGAAAGAATTAAAGGAAAAAAACCTCAAAAAATCCTAACACGGCACCTTGCTGAAGACCTGTATTTTTGTTTAAAACTCTCCACAAATGATGGTTGTGCAAGTCACCTCATGCAAATTTACCACCAGCTTGCATTGCATCCGTGCTAAAACGAGATGGATCGACTTCTGTGACTGCGAACTTGTTCCTTCCCGTGAGCATCCCACGGGGCTCAACACACCACTACTCTCTGATGTCAGGTCATTATACTTTGCTTCCCTGTGTGTTTGAGCTTGCTATAAACCCATCCCTGGAGAGTGTAATGATCATATAATGAAATATGCCTTTGTTGTCATGACTAAAATTCAATTTTCTCCCTATAGCAAAGGAGGGAGAAAAAGCAAAGATGACTTTAAAGTAACAGAAAATGTACAATGCAACTACTTAGCATTGTTCTAATTTTCAGCATATAAGCATATAAGCTAGTGCAAAGTCATATAAGCCTTAGATATATAGTATTATATAGTCATGTAAGTATCATAGTATATAGTATTATCATTACATAATAGCAACATCAGTATTATTGCTTTCAGATCTGATGCAGCAATCTTCTGCTGGCACCCTACCCACAAGCATTTCTGTAATAAAAGACTTCCAAAAATACCACTTAAAGACCTTTTTTAACTTCAGCTGGTTCTAACCATTTGCTCCCCTGACCATATAACCTGCTGAAGACCATCCTTACAAGACAGAGACCGTTCAGGTGAACCCGTTCTACCACAAATGCACTGCAGCATACAAATCCCTAACACTAAATATTCACACAATAATTATGCAACTGCCTACCCAGATTACTTAACATTTTAAAACTGTCTATAGCTAGTGAGCAGTATACTAGGAACCTCACAGATGTTGCCCCACATCTTGCATGTTATCACTCACTGAATATATACTTAACATCAATGACTTGCTATTTGTTTTCTTATTTCTTTAACAGTGAAAAGATACAAGCATTTAATCCTCAGTTACTTGTTTTGATTTCCCACAGCTATGGCAGGAACGTGCCACATAGTGATTAACACAGTACTATTTCTCTATCGAAAATTATGTGCTACTACTGGAGAAGCTCTTTTCCACCTAGGTGAAAAGATGTGAAGAACATCTATTTTCAAGCATGCTCATGACACGAGGAACAATTAATGAGTACACGACAAGTTGAAATTCATTATTCTATAACTCTAGAAGAAAACAAGCTAAAATAAATTGTATAGAGGAAAAAACTGGGTCTGGACCTGTGTATAAGTAACAAATGTATACATAGCACATATCAATACTAATCAGTGTAATTAGGTTATCTGTTTTTTAAGACTTTTTGCCCTTACTACACTACCTGTAGATGCAGAGTTGGAGCTCCTGCCTAAGCACCATTACAAGAAAAACAAATAAACAATTTGGTTCAGATTATTACCAAAGTTGACCTAGTCAGCACGCATCCAAGGAACTACTTGCAGCAGTAGACACTTTGCCAAATACAGTTTTTATCTTCTGTTTCTCTCCCTTCTCTACTTTCCACATCCTGATGTAAAAGATTTACAGAGATACAATTTACAGATACATTACTGATGTAAAAGATTTATAGAGTAGCTCAACGGGCCCTGCTGCTTCTAATAGCACCAGAAGTTATAGCACTGCTGGAGAGGTCCAGCTCCACTTAATTCTATCACTTATTTTTTATACATTCTTGTAGCATCACTTAGAAAGACTAGAGAATGACAGCCTGATTCAGCAGAAGAAAAAAAGACGTAATTGGTCCCACAGTCCTGAGCAGGTTTTTGACAGATGAAACAGAAATGCTTTCTGTTTACGTAATCCTCCCCGTGTGAGGATCCCAGAAGGACTCGTGAGTACAGGCGGCTCTGCGGCACAAAGCCGTACAGTCCAGCACAGCGCTGTGCCACACCTGGGAAGACAGCCTTGGACTGTGTTATTCACCGACCTCGGAAAGAGGGAGAGCAGAGAGAGTTAGCCCTGAGAGAAGAGACAAACACCTCCACTGCAAAACTTTGTAAACCTAAAAAACCTGTTTTTATTAAACATACGTGCTGAATATCTTTGCTGAGTATCTTTTCTATTCTAGCTCACCCGCATATTTTTTTTTCTTTATAGGGCTCTAAGATGCAGATCAATACAGAAAGTTACAATAAATTCTGAACTTTGCATAGTGATCAATGCACACAGAGAGGATCAAGGCATCTATTTATTGTGAATTATGTTCCATTAGGAAGGAAATGTAACAGAACTTGAAGTACAGATTGTGGGTACACAAAACAATGTATGGAATAAATATCCTGTTATGAATTCCCTTGGAATTTTCCAGTGATGCCCTTCAAAGTAGAAATAATGCATAGCTAAGGGTACTTTTAGCACAGCAAGACTCTCAGTAAATGTTATAGCCATCTAGCTCTTCTTTCTTCTTTGGTAGTGGGACAGCTCTGCCCAAAGTAGCACATCACGGGACAAGGAGAAGAAAGATACTATATACTGCAGTGATTTTGGCTGTGATAAAAGATGCCTTTTAAACAAAGGAAAGTCTCAGCAGCATAACCAAAGCCCTTTCAGTTCAATTTACTAAAGACTTGTTTCTTACAGTTTTACACAAGACATCATTTGAGTTTTGTTTTGAAAATGGTGAAAAATCCAGCTGTTGGGATTTAAGACAATGACCTATTTATATGTGCCCATGTATGCCCAAAAATACAACAGCTTAATGATTCTGGATAGCAGCCATATCGGTAGTGGGAGAAGTCCAGCTTTGGCACAGGGAGGTATTTCTGGCTGAACAACCAGGATGCTCTGCTATTTGATTTAAGATTAAGCATCCACTCAGTGGGTAGATAGAAGGTAATCCGTTATAAATCTCTATAACCCTTCAGCTAGTAGCACTAAATTGAGCCTAAATTATCTCTAGATAGTATTTTAATAGACTGCACAGGTGAATTCACCAATTCAATTAAATGAATCACTAATGGCTTTTGGGTCAACCTTGGTGATAGATTTTCTCTTCGAAATAAAGCACCATGTGCTCTCATGTCCCCTGTATTCAGAAAAATACCTTGTTACATTACCCGCTGCTCAAAGATCAGCCCAATTGGCATCTTAAGCATCTCTGTGTTACTGCATCAGGCTCCACATAATAGAAAGCAGTTTAAATTCTGCTGAAAGAAAGCTATTGATTTCAAGAAGTCACAGTCCGCTGAGATTACTAAAGCACTTTCTCTTATTTGCAGTATTTGATGTCTAGATGGAGGAGTTCAGTGCAACATCCAACCCTGACACATGCCGATACCCAAGTACTGGTGTGGTGTAAAAAAAGGGAGAGAATACATAACTTAGCTTGAGTCCCATACAGTACACAGTCATAGGGAGAGCCTACTTGGGGTGGTATATACATGCTAGACCAAAGCCACAGGGCTCAAAAGTCCATGTCAGTGGCAACTACTGTACAGCCAAAAGCAGGATAACACCAGACAAAGGGAAAATTGTGTTCTGACACATCGCCGGGGTCTTCTGATGAACATCCTCCAGTATGGAGATCATGCCCCTGCTTGCTTACTGGCTGTTTATATCTTCTCTGTCCTAAGATCAGCAATTTCTATTAAAAAAAGCATATTAATACCACTTAACTGTGTAGATACCACATATGGTATCAGATCTGCCAAACACCTGCAGCACAAAGCAAAGAAGCCAAACTCCCAGGACAAGGCTTAATGAAATGCAGTTAATGTAAAACCGCAAGGCATATGCGGGTGCTGGACCAAGGAGCTATAAATACTTCCCACGCTGCTCACGCTTCCTTGGCTTTTAACGTCGGTCTCTGTGGTGGTACAGTACGTGGTACAAACCCAGTGCTGAACCCAACGCTACCCCCAGAGTACAAAACAATACAGGAACCGTATTTCCGCCGTTAACTCGAATCTGAGCTAGACCATACTGTTCTGCGGACACTGGTACCAGTGGAACATGATGCTCCTTTATGGAGAACGTGTTACAGGGGGCTGGGGGCAGTGATGGGGCGAGTGGCTGCTGACAACTGAATTTCACTGAATTATTTTAGAGTTGGAAGGGACCATGGAGATCATCCAGTCCAACTCCCCTGCCAAAGCAGGGTTGCCCAGAGCATGTCACTCAGGACTGCATCCAGGCGGGGC
>JAOXNH010000012.1:58373299-58385398 GCA_028566575.1 Bartramia longicauda | reverse complement strand
CAACCCTTGTGTTTCTTTGTGTCCCCCGATTCCCCTTTCCGGGTGGGGAGGGGTCATCGGGTGATAGAATAATTGTCTAATGACAATAGTTTGTTATGGGTTCTCTCAAACCATAACAGAACCTTACTTCACATGTATGAAAACCAGTTCCTTTTACACAATACAGTTGTTATTATCTGAATCACTCAGGATAATGTCACAACACATCACAACAAAGACAGAGTTTGGCAAGTTTTAAGTTAGTTTACACTTGACATTTTCTAGTAGCCATTTATGCTCTCCCAAGAAGCTTCTTCAAGCATTTAATGGAGAAAACGATAAAAAAGAAAATTAGGCAATAAACCTCACATTAAAAAAAATTCATTACAGTCTTCTGAGAACATGGCCAGCTCTTTATCCTGCCCTGCTGCTCCAAGATTTGTTATGGCTTATAAAGCTTTTGAACATTTTTCTCCTTTTTTTCTTTTTCCATTGGGGAATAGAAGAGGAAAGTGCTCAACTGTTACAGTGAACGTACTAAGTGGTAAAAATAAATATTATTTGGGTTTGCATAAGAGAAAAGAAAATGCTTTGGTATCTTTTTGTCTATGTTTAAATTAGAGGGAAACTCAAGATGTCACCTATGAAAAATAGAAAAAGAGTCTCTAATTCCTGGTCTAATTAATGCATAAGTAGCATACCATCTTCATGCAAGACATTGACTGTCTTTCAAGGAATCCCATGAGAATGTAGAAGCAAGAAACCACCTAGAGGTTGCCATCAGCCAACGGAGGCTGGCAATTATGCTAATTTTATATTAAAGGAGTATTCAGTGAGTGAAGAAAGCACATATTTTCAAGGTGCTAAAATGAAATCACCTCAAATTTGACTGAGACTGATACAACAGCTTGATGAATTACACTAGTAATTGCAATAGTGGTTTTCCCTGAATATATCTCCCAGTATGTATTTCTGAGGTGTCCGATCAACTACAAGCCAGGAAATCCCTTTCAAGCTATTCTAAAAGAAAAGGGTTTGGTGGCTGTGTGTGTGTGTGGTGTCATTCTAGCTTGAGCATTTTAAACAATTCAATTTTTCTGACACTCAATGACAAATATGTTTCTCTCCCTGGGCATTTTTGAAGAACTGTTATGTATCATGGTGAAACTTTCACATAGTTTGGATTCTGCAATTGGGAAGAAGGATCAGGAGATAATTTTGTTGATCAACAAGCATTTTCATGTAACAATGAGCCAGCTGACAATCTCTCCAAAAAAAGCAGGGATGACTGGTAAAATTCTGAACACTCTCTGAAGAAAACAGAAAACAGAAAGGAGTAACACAACCAGTGACAGTGTATGTTGTCTAGCAAGCTATCAAGCTGAATTAAATAAAAATCTTATCTTTTGGTGGGAGGCTGACTGCAACCTTACTCAACTGCTTCATTCGCAAGCAGAGTGATATTTCACTAGCTGAAAATACTGAGATAGATATGTAAGTTCATGTAGTCATAAAGGAGAGATTTCTGGAAAGTGGTGTTCATTTACTGGAGAGGAAACAGGCTTCACTAAAAAGAAAGTTGTAAAGATGCGAGTTTGTTCCTGTTGTATTTAAATGAGGTGTTTATGAACTAGCCACTGTATTGCAGATTAAATAGAGTTTTATTATGGTATCTAAATCTAAGGATCAGTAACTGTCATGGTCAATGGCATAACACTGCTACTCGTATGTCAGATTTAATATCAGAATAAACAGCCAAATTGCAAGGAGCCACTACTGATATAGACTGTGCTGTTGAAAACCTCTGAATCTAATTGAGGAAGCTGCTTAAAAACAATGCTACCCATAGTACTGTATTATACTATGCTATGCTATGCTATACTATACCTTCCCTAGTATTATATAATACTGCATTCTCGAAAGTGCTAAAATTTCGTAAAACATAATGTTCAAATAAGATACCATATTTTAAGCTCCGCCTCCCCCTCAGAGGACATGACAGAACCATTTCAAGGCCTCCATCAAATAACACACCAGCAAAGAGAGTTTCCACCACAGAATCAGGAGCAGCTTTCACCATACATGCCTGTTCAGATTAATTTAGATCATTCCTGGGTCCTGGTGAGAAATTTTAGCTGCTATAGTAGATGTCCCCTTTGAAGACTTGTGATGGTCAGGACAGTTTGCGTCTTTCCGTACAGAAATCATTCTATTAATTTCTGATCCAGAAAACAATCTCAATTATTAAATTAAAACACTTTGTTTCATTTCCTCAGATATATTAAGGGCTACTTGTCAGACTTGACCTCCTGTATTTTACTGGCTAGTAAGGAACTCCTTCCTTCAGCAAGTGATGAGATCCTGCATTCCTCCATTTGGTGACTAATTGCCATGTTTTAGCTTCAAACTGTGTCAGTCTGAAACCTATCTGGAACATGTTTCACCATATACGAAATGTCACATGAAAAACATAGGTGATGTAAAAATCTAAATAAAGTGTATGTTTTTAGCTCATTATTGGTGCCTGAGACGCAGCGAGGAGCAATGATGGGTTTGGGGTGACAGATTCTCAGTGTCTTCCTCCTAAGCACACCTTTATACCATGCAAATAACCAATTTGCTGGGTGGTATCACAGCTGTATAGCCATGGCAAGTGTTAAGCAAGGTCACTGATTCAGCTACAATGCCTGTTGTTATCTATGGCACAGACATAACCAAAACCATTGGAAATGAAACGAACATTCTACTGAATGAGCTCCTTCCCCATGGCAACAATGTTTTAACTGTTCCCTGAAATATGGAGATAGAGAATACATCACTGTACCTATCAGAAAGGGCTTGTGTAAAGAGTGGATATCTACAGCTTTAAAATTTGCTTAAACACTTAAAGATAAGACATTGGTCAGCTTCTGGTTCTGTAATTTAAACAATGAAAGCATTTCCTTTGAAAGAAATGCAAAGTAGCCTACAGTCAAAGGTCTGGCTTAACAGGAAAATGTTAAATTTTCTTCCTGTCATTTCTTTCCTTTCCTTTTTTAATTTTGATACTGGGAATTAAGCAAATTATTCACCATTAATAATTTAGCCTATGAATTTACAGTTGTGAAGTACCTTCAAAAATATTATTTTCTCTTCACATTTACTCATTACTTAATATTTTTTGAGGAACATATTTACTTTATTTTACTATGTCTTGATTATATATATGCAAAAAAGCAGGAATTTTTCTTGTGCCAAAACCAGCAGCACGATAGAGACTTACTTTGCACTCTATATAAGGTCTACTTAAGGCTGTGGATTAAAACAGGGTTCAGTTATGCAAAGATTTTGTGCTGAGCCTTTGAACTGAGATAAATTTCATCCTACAGAGCTGCACAGCTTAAAACTTATCTGCACGGATGGGTCCAGACTCCCCTGAGAAAAGGAAAGCTGCCCAGAGCTCCTGCAGCTCTGAGCCCCAATGTGCAAAGGTGCATTGGCAAGGCGCTTGGTTAGGGTTAGGGGCTCTCCTTTCAGGGTTTATTATTTCAGGCATAGTAGCACATACCATGACATTCCTATCTAGTTCATACCCCGGAAACTCTCACATCCCTTGCCTTCCCCAGGTCTTTCAGCAACGTTGAGCAAAACTTTCTCTCGGCTCTGTGAAACCTTTGGTGCTTGTGGCATCGGAGGCCATTGCAGAGTGGTAGAGAACATGGGCAACTTCAAATTATTACTGACTGAAAGTAATACTAAAGTATAATAAAGTAATAAAAGGAGTGAAAACTAGTATAGTTGTTGAGGGAAAAGGTTGACTTGATCCCAGTGATCCTCCAAAACAAGGGACACAAGCCACTTCCCTTGTGTGTGTGACAGTCTCTCCACATTGGAGCACCGATTTGGAGGCACACAGTCTCTTGGAGAGATTATCATTCTTCAGACCAGAAATGAACTTTAATTTCAGTATTTTCATCAGGCTATGACTGGTTTTGTTCTGATTCATTTCCCCACTGTCTTCACTGTGAAACAAGTGTCAGACAAAAGCTGAAAAAGCTTTTTTTCAATTGTCAAACAATGAGTGAGTTTTGAATTAGACATGATTTGTTTACCTGTCCTACAAGGAATGGCATGTAGAAAATCTGCACCCTCAACTAAAATAATCTGTCCAGAATGGTTATTAATACAGCAGTTTCTGATCAAAATATGGGTGCGTATTTATATTATTTTTTATTATTTTCTATCTGGAGCCACGTGCAAAGGTTGCCCTTGTTAGGTAAAATAATATAAAAGCTAAATACTTGTGTGCTGGCCTAGTCAAGATTTTTTTTTCAGTTCTGTCTTTTTATTATTTTAGGGGAGACCTACTCCATTTTTCCTTCAAGTATATTGGAGGAGAATTATAACATGCTCTCACTTTCCACTTCAGGTATACCTTTGGCTTTCAGTTTTCAGATTGTGCAACACTTTGTTTTGTGATGTACAAGCCTTGAAGGTGCTTTCAGTTCTCTGATTTTGCTAGCAATTCTGTTGAGCCAACAGCAGGTTTTATCGATGCTCTTTGTGTCATGTTCACTTCTGCTCTTTGACCCTTTAAAGCAGCTGCAATAGAAATAAATTAGTAGTAGAATATTACACAGTACAGGTGAAATTGTTCCTCTCTTCCTGTGGTAGGAAAAAGTTGTATAACTAAGACATGCCACCTTTATTTACCAGAAGTAAAATATTTTACTTTTGCTTTCATTCTTGTTTTAACTAAAAGAGCCATGGAACATTTCCACCCTCACCAGAAACACTTCAAAGAGTGAGACAGAGCCAGGTAGAAAGATTTGAGGTCAGGCAATATTAAATCCCAGAGGAGTTTCAAGCAGATTGATGCTTTTATACAGGAGGAGGAGGAGAAGGAAAATTGTGCAGATGCTATATTTTTATATGATAATTCATGTGCGACTCATGCAGGAGGAAACATCTTTAATATTCAACTGCTACTGCAGCAGAAGGGCTCCTAATATGACAATATACATATGCATTCTCCCTGAGATTACAGTACTGAATGTTAATGCTGGTGCTCAGAAATTAAGTAGCAGGCAGTTACTTTGAAGTAAGTTAGTGAAGGAATTTACTGCATGCTAGTTATTTTCTGCTCATTATCAGTAAAATTAGTCTAAACTATCCTCCAGTATCCAATCTGTACACAGATTATCTGTCTACACTGCAAAATGAAAGAGAGCCACAGAGCAAACTCAAGCTGTGGAGCCCTGACTGCCATACTGCTAATATATATAATGAAGTGATAACATTATGATCATGAAGTAGTAGTAGATACATGTCAAAGACGTGTAGTAGACAAATACTTTTAGATTATTCATAACCTTTTTACAGGATCCAAATTCAAAAGCTGAACAAAGTACCTTACATTATCAGAGACCTAGTTCTAAACTGGTATTTGGTTCAATGATTTCTTTGATTAACATTCACTTCATATCAGAATTGGTCAGTGTCAAGCAGCGTACCCAAACTGAGTGCCAATGATGACAGTGCCCAGCTCCTGTACAGGTTTTTTTGTCAAGGCTATAAGAACCCCGCAGTTATGTGGAAACATGGACATTGAAGTTGGTTTTGAAAGCGTATGATGTTTTTGGTAGGTTGAATTTCATTTTAAGTAATTTCTGTATTTCAGCTAGAAGTGTTGAAGCATTAAATTCCCAGACTCCTTCTATGGAAAAGACAGTATCTTATTTAGTAGTAAAGAATCATTACAGCTCATAAAATTGCCGTTGTCCCTGCTGGCAGTTCAAAGGATTAAAAACTTTTGCCTTCTATTATTGCGTACGTATTTGTGGAGAGATGCTATGCAAGAAAAAAGGAGTTCCCATTTCTATATGTCACCTAAGCTATCAAAGCAATGTCATTTGTTTCCTATTTTTTGGTGAAGTTTTTCTGTGTTCTCTCCTTTGGATGCTTAAAACTAATTACTTGGCTAGATGTAAACTGGTCCTACCTCCCATCAATCCAAGGCAGTGAATGTGACAATGCATTCAGAGGAATGTCTCCGGACCAGTTTTTATTTTCACCACACACACCAGTAAAGAAACAGAGGAACTCCAGGCAGGGAAGAATAAGAGATCCTTTCACTGACATTAGGCAAGTAACACATCTAGAAATGGACCTTCTACCTCTTCTTCTTGAAGAAACCCCCTTTTGAGAAAAGACTCCAGGCCCCTGGAGTTGATTTCCAGGATCTCTCTTTAGTTGTAGAGTGATGGCAGCTGCTTTTGTAAGTAGGAAGGCAGACCTGGAAGGTATTTCCCTTTTTGCTGCTCTTACTGGAAGTACTTGAAGAGCACTAGGGTAAGGCAGAGACATAAATGCAACCTACGGAGATTAGCTGCAGGAGTGGCTGTCAGCTCTGAAACTGATGATCTGTGTTGTAGATGACTTACATTATGTCGATTGTTTCCAAGTGGATATGTAAGTATTTTTGAAATTATGTCAGTTGGTTTGGAACTGTTGGTGGAGATGGAAAACAGCCAAGGAGCACACTTCCTTTACGTCCCTACCACTTTCTCAAGAGCAACTCTTGTCTGATCTTGGTGTTTCTGTGCTCAATCAAACAGCCTATTAAGAAACTCTCAAATTATTTCTGTTCACCAGAATGATACTTTTACAAAATCATGTTTAATTACGTGTAGCTAAGTCTTTATAAATGCATATTTAAACCCAAAGAAATACTCCATTTCATTAATAGAGCACAGATTATGACATGGGTTCCCTATACAGCAAGTTCCCATAGCAGAAATTGGTGTAGGTCTCCAGAAAGGATGTGACAAACCTGAACACTGCATCCAAAACCACTACCTTTAGAGGGCAAATCAAACCTCTGCTCTATTCTATCTCAGTAAACAGTCTCAAGTTGCAGCATAAATTAAAATGTAGTTTCAGATCTGAACTGTGACATATTACACTTCCTGCCACATTTTCTACTTTTTGGTTTTTTTCTCTTCATAGATGGTCATCCAGACAGCCAGCTTTTCCCTCCTATCTCATCTGTGTCAGCCATCAAAGCCTAAGTGTGTTGAAATAACAGATTAAAGAACTTTCTTAAAACATTAACAATTCTCTTCTATCACTTTCACAAAATCCTGCATTTGTCTAGTGCTATCATTTTTCTTACTACACACTAACAGGATCTCTCCTTCAGCATTATTTACACCTCAAATCACAATCCCTTTTACTGGGTAAGAATTATATACTGAATGCCTTTACCTCCAGTTTCCCAGAAGGCTAAAAATATTTTATATCAGTGTTTTTCAAACCAGTGAACAACTGCATTTTCTGGAAATTATTTCAAGAAAGCAGAAAACACCTCCACTTGAAGAAGAAGAAATGCTCCCTGATTACAACTGCAGCTTGGTCATTTCTTTTTGTTTCTGATGTGACCCCCCTGCTTTACAGGAAATATTTTGAACAGCCACAAGGTGTGGAGCCATTTTGTCACCATTTTATTAATCAGCCATATTGCTGCAACACCTAGAGCAGAGCGTGGTGTTGCATTGTGGTAGGTGTTGTACAAGTGATCATTTCTGACTGGCAGCAGATGAGCTGTCACAGCAAGCACAGCTGGAGCAGAAATGCCTGCTCCTATGCAAATAACCCTAATAAAAATGGAAATAAGACAGGCGGAGATCAGTTTCTTAGTAAGATTGTTCCAGAGTGCTCTTCAAAAACCCGTCTGTCTTTAGAAATTCATTTTTTTGAATGAATTGCATTCATTTTTGATGACAAATAAAAATTGGATAGTTTGGGAACAACAGAAACTGAACACAAGTGATGACAGACCAGCAGCACAATCGGAGGCTGCACTCGTATTGCCCATAGAGAGTGTGTAATGGCAAGTGGGTGCAAACTGCAACTTGATATATGCATCCAGATCTTCTGTCGGTGCTAATCCCTCTGGTCCACTGAAATATGCCTAGCCAGTATGATGTGACAATCAGAAGATTTAAAGATACTGGATGCTGCATCTACTTTGCCCTTCAAACTGCTGTGCTCGTGTAACTGTGTTAGCTGTGCTCCCCCATTCCGTGTTGCTCCCAGATCGTACAGGGAAGCTCGTCCATAGACAGGGGCAGATGCACAACAATTTTACAGGGGGAAAATCTGTGTCTGTAGATAAATTCAGTTTTACTTTGGTAGAAAGAAGGTGGGTTTTTTTGTTGTTGTTTCTTTACTACTGATTTACTCTTTTACTTAATAAAATACCCATTTTGCAAAGACATTAGCAGAAGCAGAGAATAGGAAGCAAAAGAATCGTATTCCCAACCATGCTAATATAATCCTATGCTGTTAAAAAATGAACTAATGAATCCTAGGGATAATAAGATGTACAATATATAATGAATGCATGATGCAGTATGTAAGAATAGATGAGAAACAGCATCTTCAGAAACAGGGAAGCAGTTGTCTGAGGCTTAAAATCCCCAAGTAGCACAGGAAGCCAGTGATAGAACCTATCCACAAATTACTCCTTCAGGGTATCCAAAGACCTTTGCATCTGTAGCAGATGTGATTGGTTTATGCTTCCTGCTGACAATCTTCAACTGTACCGTATGTATTTCTGGGAGAGATATCATCAGGACTATGTTTACTCTTTGAAATTCTAGATTTGGAACTTGCTTGTAATTGCTCGTCAGTTGCCCCTACTTATAAAAAGTGAGAGGAATATAAATTGAAAGTTCACAGGTATTTAAAACTTTTCTTACTTTTTTCTTTTAAAATAAAAAATCAGATTGTATTCATTGACTTCTGCTACTTTTTTCTTCTTGTATGTCTTTATTCTGAAAAAGTTCAGTGATTCCTATGATCAAGCTCTTGATATTAACAGGCAGAATACAGATATTGTTCTATTGCCAAGCTTCAATTCTCAGTTGGTGGGATCCAACCAAAAGAGTCAGAGGATACTTAAAACTCTATTTTCAGCCAGATAAATGACTTTGTGCAAATGATGTCAATGTTGCGGATTTAGATCTGCAGGAACTGGGTCAAGAACTCATTTTATTTGGGCCTCTGAGATGGTTATGCCTTTCGGTCATTGCCAATATTGAAACAAGTACCCTAGACATGAATGGTGGTATCATGGACAATCTGAGCTTCTCAGTTCTTGCAGCCCCTTTATTCTCCAAGAAAGCCTAAAGAATATTTCAGAATGGGAGTTCTTAAATGCAGCAAAAAAAAGGGCACTTGGGCATGGGGTTACGTGGGAGACAGCTGGGTGGACTTTGATTTTGCAGTGTTGACTGTGTTTAAAAATTCAGTCCAGAAAGAACCAGTGCAACGACTAGACACCCTATGTATGTCATGGTTTCATCTCTGTGGCTACCTGCCTGTGTTGCCAGAACACCTCCCTGCTCAGCAACTGAAAGGAGTAAGAATTGGCTCCGTTGCAGAGCTCTGTCTGCACTGTGGGCGTTTTAGACTAGTGCAGCATAAACTATTGCTTGCTTTCTCTTTCATTTTGTGTCTCTTCCATTGTTTTTTCTTTTCACACCACAGTGTACAGTGCATTGTTTTCCTCTGTGTTTTGGGAATTGTCCTTTTCCTTCACTCTCTTATTTATCTCTTACACTGTAGTATTTTCTCTCCTCTGCCTACCTCCCCGTTGTGTCTCTCTCCCACCTTGCTCAGCCTCCTCCAAAGCACTGCCTGATCAGAATGGCTGAGTTTCAGCTGGCTCCGAACAACCATTCAAAAAAGGTAAGCTTATTTAGCAGACTGAGCCGTGCGTGCAGTACTGCCATACTGTGGTAGTTTCTCAGAGAAATGAAAGGTTACAGAGAGCTGCCGTCTCAAAGGACACACAGCCTCGCTGGCAATGAGTCCATTATGGGAAGTGGACACTGCAATACCCTGCAGTGAATTATAGATGATATTTTTGCTCACAATCACCTGGCAGGAAAGACTCAAGCCCCGTTCCTTGCCTGCAGAGTTATCCCAGCTGCTGAATGCTCCACCTGAAGTCCTTCATCTCCTCACTTTAATTAATGAGTGCAGAGGCTGGCAGCCTGGCTGAGGCAGTCACTCAGCTCTAGTCCAACCATCCTAATTCAGTGTGGGGAGGTGGAATGCACCCAGTTTCCAGAGACCGCATTGTCTTCTGTACTATTGACAGAACTGACTTGGGGAACACCAGACAATAGTTCATGTCTCTCTTGGTTAAAGGTCTTTTGTTTCCTATTTCACAGAAGCTCAATATGTTAAATTTTAAAAATGAAACAAATGGAAAAGCGTATCTTCAAAAAGTCACATTAACTATGTAGTCAATTGCTTTTCCACTTCAAAAATGAGTGCACGGGGTTCACTGGTTACTGCCTTATACCACTAAGCAAAGAAAAGTTTGCAGTTTTCTGGATTAAACACTTCAATGCAGTTCAAGCAACCACATACCTGTACAAAGCACTTAGACGAAATAATATCAATACCCTCTTATCTCTGAAAAGGGGAAAAAATCCCTCCTTAAAAGCTGCAAATGTCAGGGGAATAATTGATTCCTGAAGTGAGTAACCCCAGAAATTCACGTAAGATGCCAGTAGTGGAAAAAGTAAGCAATGGAAAATAGGATGGTGCAAAAATGAGGCCAGGGCATTTTAAGATGCAGCTTCTTGAGTTCAGCTGGGGAGCTGGCTGGGAAGCTGCTGCACTGGGAAAGAATGATGAGGTCCATAAAAGGGATGGAAAATATATAGATGAGTGTTGCTGGAGGCTTTACAGACTTCCAAAGGACCTTGATGGTGGGCCTCACTGTCAGAGAGTGGCAGTTTTGCCAGACTGATGAAGGATAGTTATGCCACAAGAGGATGCACTGGGATAAGGGGGCTGACTGCATGAATAAAGGCATTATATAAAACATACAGTAACTTCACAGTGGTAGATACGATTTCAAATAGCTTCAATATCTCCTCGTAGAAGCAGAGGTCTCAATGATTTCCTCGTATTCCCTCCACCTAACACCTAGAGGTAAGGAAAGTGCACAAATATGATGTGTCTCTTTACCTGTATCTTTTTTTTTTCCCATGCATTGATCAATCACTCATTTGTGTGCACATCAGCCTATACGACAAGGTGAACATGACTCTTCCATTAGGTATAACTCCAATATCACCACCTTCTAGTCAAGAATGACACGTCCAGCAAGTGTCCTGCTGCAAACACTACACACATCATTGTCCCACGTGCTTACAGTTTTCAGTATTCTTTGAAAACACCTAATAAAATAACCAGGTATACAATCTTACCTATAACTTTTCCTAGGAACAGTGCCTTTGGGGAGTTGAACTGAATGTCAGATGCTGTTGGCAGGCTGTAACTTGTTGGAGGATAGTGATCAAGCTGGGGGAAGAGAAAAGAAATTATGAGTATTTTGAACTGATCTGCCTTCTTACAGTGCTACTGAATCAGGTCTGCTTTACAGAGTTTATGCCACCACTTACAACTCTGATATGCTCTGCTTTCATTTTGATAAAGGAAAAGTAACAGTTAATACCGCTCCTTGCCATATCTGCCATTTCCAAAGTTCCCAAGGCCTGAAAAATACCTATATTGGACATTTGTATGTTCGGGTTGCTATAGAATCATTTCATCTTTTGCTTGTGTGCTTCAATATAATTGCTAAAAATAACAACAGCATCAAGATCAATAGAACAGCTTATTATTTTAATGCAGGTTTTGCCTACTGAGCCGAGTAGGCCGAGACTAATGTAGGTGTTGGCCATTCTCCTTTTCTCTCAGAGAAGTCATAAATGAATAGGACATACATATGTGCACTTCATGTTTATTATTTCCTTGTTGAAAATGTTGTTCAACTTAATTATGATGACACCTAGTGAAAAGTAAGAAATAAATTAACGAGTAATCAAGTTAGCTAAATAGTGTAATCTACTGGAAACTCGTATTGTCTCTGATATGGCACAAGAATCACATATTTTTCCTGTTTTAAAGTAACAGAAAAATGTAAAGTGAGATGAAGAAAACAAATTGCCTATGCTTAGCAATAGCACTATTAAGATAGTTCAATACAGCTCAGTAGTGCTTTCATGTTCACATTTGATAAAGGTAATTGGGGTGAATTTTTAATTTTACTGTTGT
>JAOXNH010000012.1:58357644-58372143 GCA_028566575.1 Bartramia longicauda | reverse complement strand
ACCTTTGAGATCATCGAGTCCAACCAAAAAAAAAACCAACAAAAAAACCCCCAAAACACCACACACCACACCTACCCACAAACAGACACAACCCAACAGTTTCGGGCACTAGAGCATGCCCTGAAGTGCCATGTCTACACGTTTCTTAAATACCTCCAGGGATGACGACTCCACGACCTCCCTGGGCAGGCTGTTCCAGTTCTCCAGAACAAAACAGTTCTCAGCCTTAACCACAGTAGGTCCTGCTGAGTACAAACTCCAATTAAGTGCTTGCTATTGGTTTCCCTGGTGGAAGGGAAATCACCACTCTGGCATGCAGCATCACAAGTGTCAGACCTGTTGTCAACGGGAGCTGCAGGCATAATCAGGTGAACAAAACATTCCCTTCTTATTTCAGAAGACAAAGAGGAATGGCTCAGATCAAATCTCAGAGCTGTAATGGTATTTACCAGTATGGTTCTTAAACTAAAGATACAGACTTTAGAGATGCATATCAGGACAAGATTGGTGAAAAGACTGATCCACAAAACCCTGATCCTCCAGCCTCTCGTATGCCAAGAATAAAACCTCATGACTTCTTTGCCTGCAGTGGAATTATTTCTGATACATTCTGATTGCACAGGATTCATCTTCTAGGTTCTCCTTTTATATGTATGACAAAATATGCTGCAATAACTCTGATATAATAATGAGGTGTATTAACGCGTGCGTTAGTATTTGTCAACATCATCAACATTTAAGTTATTCTTCTTCCAAAATTAATCTAGACGAATTTTAAAATACTTCTTTTTATTGTGACTTGGAATCTGAGCAGTGCGGTTGATCAGATAATCACTAACTTGATAATAATAAATACTAATAAGTAATAATAATTATCAATCTATCATTTCATTTATCAATGTACTGTGGGTATCCTAGAGCTGTAACTATGGTCCAGGTGCCCATTATCAGAGTAACTATTAGGAACAAGTAATGAAAAAGTCATCCCTGCGTAAGGTACACGCTGCCTATCTGAGAATGCTAATTGTGTCTGCAGGACACACCTGAAAATGAAAAGTCAATTTAAACAATGAATCACTGTGAGCATTTACATGTACAAATACAGAATATCAAATCCTGCCAGCTGTGGTGTGGTGAAACTCCCCTTGTCTTCAATTACTGTTCAGGATGTGGAAAGGCTGGTCCATAATGGACTAACGTGAGTCCGTGTATTAGCTATGTAAACTACAGTTTGCTTCTTTGCAGTACAGGTTTCCTTCAAGGTTGCTTTCTGCCCATACAGTACAACAGCAGCTTTGAGGTCTAGGCTTTTATTTTTAAGTCACTCCATAATTCGGGCCCAGGGGAGCAAAGGGCAGGGAACTAGCCCTCTCATCTTCTTCCCCTCCTCCCCTTTTATTCCCGTTCCTCTGGGAAATCCCTACACAAGCACAGCAGGGAGGCAGAGGCAGACCCATACACATACCTGCACGCTGGAGTCCTCCAGTGGGGATTCTGTGGCAAAGCTGGAGGAGAGAGGCTGCAGCAGGACATGCAGGGCATGCCGGCAGTGAAACCATGCAGCTTTCTGGCCCAGCTGCATAGGAGTCAAGGATATGAGCAGGTGTGCCCCTTCTTCCCCCCACCCTGGATCAGTTTAGCTAGCAGTGATCTTGGCCAGATTAAAAATAATAAACTAATCCTTCCAGTGACCTTGATTCCCCTTGAGTCTTCCTCGTGGCACATCACACCATCATGGCACAGAAGCAGAAGGTCCTGTTGGGTGTGGGAGCCAGGGATGGCAACATAGGGACTCCAACACTGCCTTGTATTACAGTCCCTAACAGGTACAGACAGTTTACTGCTCAGAGGCATTAGTTTTTAATTGACCTTTTGTACTTAATTTATCACTGAATCAACCCACCCAAATTATTCTCTCAGATCTCATTGCAAGTCAAGGAAAAGATTTCAGAAGGTGTTGGGTTATGAATCATTTTAAGGGTTTAACAACTCTGAAGTTTTGGGTTGTTTTGAGTCTTGGTTGAAATACATCTCCATATAAAAACTTTTGATACTGATTTCCTGGCCTTGCCATCAGCAGAAGTCAGCATTTCTGATTAGTGATAGAGCAGCTCCCACCCCAACGTTAGCTCTGGCATCTCTTGTCCCACAGGGGGACACCTGCGTGTCTTTCCAAGGCCAGCTCTGAACTGCACCCTTCTCTCATCCTGGCACCCGAAATGAAATGGTGCACCACCAGACAACAGTCAGTGCACAGTGAGATTTCTGTCAGCTCGCCTTTATTGCTGGTCTTTGTTCTAAACTATCTATGAAAAGAAAACTTTTTTTTAGACACTTAACCTAGGATTTCTTTTTTAGGTCAGTGAGTCGAGGGACCAAGCTGAATTCTTTCCTGAGCTGTATGTGACTGCCATCCAGTGGGTGCTCAAGTGTAGGCAACTGGAACTGAGCAGCCTGCAGTCTTTGTATGAGATACTAGGCGATCAATTTAATATAAGACACATCATAAAAAAGGAATTACTGGTGTCAAATGATGTTTGAAAAAAGATATTACATTATTTAATGAAAATTAAATAGAACCTCTGCATACAAAGAGTTTGATGTCATGAATTTGTATCGAGTTACAGGTTTTAAATTATATTTAAGATTTTTCATTATAGTAACTTTTCCTTAAAAACTCATTAATTTCACTTGAGCTTAATATAAACACACAGTGTGGCTTTGAGCACTACACAGATGAAAGCAGATGGCAGTTTCTGAGGAACTTGCAGTTTCAGTTCTCAAGTCATGTCACGCCAGGCAGACTGTCTTTATCTGAAGTTGCTGGGATTTAAGCAGAAATTCAATAAAATGCTATTTCTTTTAAATTACTGTTCACTTAGATAATAAAACTAATCTTGACAGGAGTCCTGAGATTAACAGACATATCAATCTAAGGGCAAACATAATGCCTACATCACCTTAGTAGTCTTGGGGGAAAAAATAGAAATATATAAGGTATATATACATACACACACATTATATTCACTCTGTGGGTGTATCTACATCTGTATCATTGTCAATCCAGCCTGTGTTTGTGTACTGCTATAAAGCTAAGGTTTTTCTTTATGCTGAAGACATTTTATAAAAACATTTCAAAATGCTATGGAATAATAATGCTGTAAGGCTTAATCTTGCACCATCTGAACTCAATACAGCTTTGCTATTGACTTCAGTAATAGCAGGATAAAGAAGGGGATGTGTTATCATCGTGAACAACATAATATTTCTTTTCTACATTATTATAATGACTTATCACTTGTATTAAAAAGCTTCTCAGTCCTGGGCAAGAGCTTTTTGTGCTAAGTGCTATAATATTGCATAACAAAAGAAGGTTCCTGCTCAAAAATGCCTACAAATATAAAAGAGACTAGGCATAAGAGCCCAAGGAAATACCCAGCTGGCATGCAGGTGTGTAGATGGAGCCCCTCCCAAGCATTTATGAGAAAGCAGGAAGGTAACTAGGAAAATCAAATAGGAGATATTATTTTTCTTTCAGGAATGACTGAAATTTGATCTCTTTATGATGAAACAGAGATGAGTATTCACGTGCTGAAAGTTTAGGAAAAGCCTCAAAGCGAATATTTTTAATACTGTGATATTTGGAAATATTTAATCTTTTTAATACAACAGAAAAGGACCAGATTGGGGTGTCAATTGTGTAATTCTTTCGGCTGATCAAAGCCACTATTACTGCAGTTCAGCTGCTTCCTTAGCGTGGTGCTAGTGCTCTGCCGATCTTTTCCTGCCAAGTTAGGTCCTTGACCCAGGTTATTGTCTATCATCAGCTGAGAGCCAGAGCAGGGACAAGCCAGAGGCTGTCGATGAATGGTGGGTCCAGAGAAGACGGTGGGATCATAAACCCAGTATAGATCGTCACAGACCTGCAACCTCCCTGCTCACCTGGAACCCAGGGGGAGGCACATACCTGGCCAGCATGATGTGAGGCAAACTTCAGGTTTGCACTGTGCTTTGAACTCTTCAGGTGAAATTTCTACAAAGGTATATTTAACACGCTTTTAGGAAACACTTCAAATCCCTTTTTCTGGAATGCACTGATTTAGTCTTCTGCAGGTTTGTGTTTTGGTTTTTTTTATTTTTTTTTTTTTCTTTAAATACATATCACCTGCAGTGTTTTATGATAAATTCTCTTCTTTTCAGGGATTTAAATTAGAAACTTGATCAACATGGGATACAGACACAGAAAAAAACATAGATACATTGAAGAAAATAAATAATAAAGGGTTTCTTTTATGTTTAAAAACTTGAATCTTTTGTGTGCAATTATCTTGTATATTTCCCTGAAGTTGTTCTTGCTCTGATAAATAATATCAGGGATAATTTGCCTGACTGAAAAAAATACCAAAAATTGGATAAAATTTAAATGGAAATGTAGATACACTCAAAATGTAACAGATGCACTGATAAGGAAAAGGTCACTATTTAGTCTGGCTGCTTCCCATTGAAACAATTCTCTGATGCTTCTTTCACATATCTGTTGTCTTTTTATCGCTCCCTTTAATAGATGAATTACAACAAATGTTAACAGAAGCAAGAGCAGGTCATATAATGCCAAGTTATTAAAATTGAAGAGATCTACCTCAGGTACCTAAAGATGACTTTCACAGGATATTAATTTGTCCAATGTGTGCTGCCATATAATGGAAAGCACCTATTTAATGTTAAGTTTTGACTTTTTTAGGCTTAATGTTAGACTTTGAAAATACTCAATGATTCTTTTGTCCTTTCTGTGTTTCTTTAATTCCTATAAAAACTGATGCCAGACCAGCCATCATACAGGCCAAGGAAAATGCACACGTTCGTCACTGGAAATACGTTATAGAAGGAGGAAATGGTGTCAGTGTAAGGCAATGTACGTGACACATGCTGTGGGTCGGGTACACCTCTGCTCGGATGTGCAGACTGGGGAGCTACCAGACTGCACCGTACTCCCTCATGCCCTGAATGCCCTACCTCTGTTTCCAAGGGAACTAGGGTTGTAGGGTGAGGAAGACATTTCACTTCTGGGTATCATCATGATATGTGGCCTGGCTGTGGCCAAAGTTTGGGACAAGACAACTGAAAACTTCCCCCGAATTCAGCAATAGAGTGTCTGCTGAAAAGATGTGAGAAGGATGGATACATAAAAGAGTTTCTCTCTTACGGAGTTGTTTTACAGAACAGAAAGCAAAGAAGAATATTCTTCAAAAGGCCTCAAGGTTTGAAACTACCTCAGCTGATGCAGAGAGGGAAAAACTTTTGTAAAGATCTATACTTCAGCATCTGCCCCTGCCCCTCTGCAGCAGCTGCAGGGACGACGAGGGCCCAGGTCTTACAACTACAGGGTGAGATGCTACCCTCGGATGGGGCTCTATGGATCACATTTTCCCCACTGCATATCTGTCAGTAAGAGAAAGATCTGACCCCATGTTCTGATCTTCAGTATATGGATATTCCACCCCCTTGTTTACTAATGAGTGAAAGGAGTTCTTGCTTAGGAAAAAGAAATTGTCTGCCTTTCATCTAGCTGGGGATCAGTGGGGATGTGCAGACTTATCTTGGCAGATGCCACTGACCAACTCTGTCGTGCATGAAGGGGAAGTAGAAATGACTCATTTATGAGCTTCCTGCCTATCCATAACTGCTGCCTTTACTGAAAGATTGTAAGTCACATTGTAAAATATAGAAATTGAGTAACTTCAGTGAAGGATAAAATCAGCAAAACTGCTAGGAGCTCATGGACATCCCGTGAGCACAAAAGAACAGGTAAGAAAATTATTAATTGGTGAATTATTCATTCATTTCTCATTCTGATGCATATGATTTAAGTTCTGTTCTGCTGTTTCTTGCTGTTGTTCACAAACTCTTTTGAGAATTGAACATCTAGTCTTCAGCAACATTCATAACATCATTATAGTTGGAGGGAATGTGAAGTATGCAAAGATTAGGGTCTGTATTTCTTTTGGAGTTTAGGGTTCAAGGAACGAGATACTATATCAACATAAGCTTTGTCTTATTTTCAAAATTTTTCATATTGATAGCTTTTTATGATACTTTGTCACCTATTTGAGAGAAAACATCTCTTTTCAAATCTGAGCAAAACCCATTTTCTTGTGACTTCTGATTGAGAGAAAGAGCTTAGTAGCTATGGGTAAACTGAGTGCTAATGTATTGGATACACAGATGTAACATAGGGTTCTGCTCTACAAAATGATCTGAGCTTGCCTTTCTGTTGCACTAGCAGTTTGAGTAATACATTGTCATTGTGGAATGGGAATACGTAGTGGAAATGACATATCTCCAGGGAATTTAAATAATTCATTTCTAGAGGAAGGCCTTTACTATTAATAGAACACATGATTATTTTTTTTTTTCTTTAAGGTAAAACCTGCTTGGAAATTTATTACATATGCTTTTATATAATAGATATACCTGATTATTAGGAAAAAAGCAGTGGGTTGCAGTTGCATAGATATTAACTATGGTTTACCTGTGGTTAAACTCCTGGATATTTAAAACACGTTTTATTCATGCCAGCTGCTATGGAATTTGTAAATACTGTCTGTTTGTTTTCAAATAATGAACAGTACTTCCCTTTTCCCTACCAGTGAGTGAAATGCTAGTTAAACCTGTCTTCAAGTTAATCAGGAGTCTAGACAATTTACAGTACTGCTCAAAGGATGCTATGGCTGCATGTTTGCCCAGAAAATGAGGGAAATAAATAAAGATGGCATGTCTACATTGGTTTTATGCCATAGCTGCCATTACCATGTCTAATCCTAGGGTAAAGGTTTTCAAAATGTGACTCAATGGGAGAGTTTTCACTGAAGAGTTATAAAATTGTTTTATGGCCCCAAAATGATAGACTTCTGATGGTAAACTAAAATAGTTCAATTTATTTAGCTTCTTACAGACAAGATGAAAGGATGTTTTAATCAGCGTCTCTAAGAAAGTGTGAAGGGGAATGACACCTGGCACCAAACAACTCTTTCATCTCTGAGGCATAGACAAAAAGATTGCAAAGTTAAATGCTGATGTCTGCAGAATTCCAACTGTAAATTAGGTGCACATTCTTTACAGGAATAGCACTTAACCATTGGAAGATATGGCCAAAGGATATGGTAAATTTTCTATCATTTGGAGTCTTTAAAGCCAGATAAAATGTCTTTCTAGAAAATGTGTTATACCTCTGTCATTACTTTTTGGGTTATCTGCAGAAAATAATTTGGTGAAATTTTATAGCCTCTGTTAAGCAAGAGCTCAAACAGAGTGATCATATTCTGTTAAGGCTTCCAAATATATGAAACATGATAGTTAGGTATGATTCTACAGCAACAATAATGATAGGAGGTAAAATTGTAGCCTCAGTGAAGTCTATAAGGAAGTTCCCACTTCTTTGAATGAGAACAAAATTTAATCTGTAATTATAAAAATATTTGACATATTCATTGCATTTAAGTTTGGGATTATATGCAGACTGCTTTGCTTCACCCATTTTATTTTATTGCTATTATGTTTACCATTTTATTTTGTACTTCAGATTAGTTTTGAAGTAACTTTGTCTGATTTACACTTTTTAAGCATCGAGGAGTTTGCAAATGTTATCTCTTTTCAAGTACTGCAGAGTTCAAAATGGACTTGCAAAAATTCTGTTTCTTCTTGGTTTCATTTGGGTAAGTGTCAAATATTATTGATTCTTTTTCACAGAAGATGGGTATTTCTACTGCTTACCTCTGGTGAAGCTGGAAAATGGAGATCTATACAAATAAATTTTCTGGATTATTCTCAATCTTATGATGAGTTCAGATTTCCATGAAGCTTCATAATTAAGTTCACTTTGAATGGAGTCAGCTATTAACATTATGAATATATGGTATTGTTGTCTATAGCCTCTCTACCACAGTTCCCCATATTGTTCAAGCCTGAGAGAGGGAACTGCATGCTATCTTTCCATACGGTCTTCTGAGCAGATCTGCCCTGGCTGCTGACACCATGCATGGGTTTGGGACACAGGTGTCTTGACAGAGTTGCTTGGGTCTAATCCTTCTCAGGAACAAGGAAGGCATTGGAAGCTGTGACTCATAAGCCACATTCTAGAAATGGCTTTGAGGCGGGTATGAAGAACTGGAGATCAGCTGAGAATTTACAAGAATATCTTAGTATGGAAGCTGAAAGGCCCAGTCCCAGTCTGTTGACTATCAGCTTTATTCAATTGAAAATTAAAGCACATCATATGGGTTTTTTCTTTTTTTTCCTTCATAACATACTGATATAGGTTTATGCAACAGAACAGTAATGTCTCTGATCCAGATTCCACCCTTATTTTACTTTGAGGATGGGCACAGAACCAGCAGGTATGAGCCTTGCGTAGATGTACTGTTGTAGTTCTTTAAGGTACAATTTAAAGCCTGTTGGAGTCAATGGAAGGCCTTTGATTGACTTCAATGGGCTTTGGATCAGAACCTCTGCTAGGGAGTTTTTGTCCTTGGCTTTCTTAAAAGAAGATTTTACTGATGTGTGAATAGCATTAATCACCCATGAACACTTGGTAAAGACTGATCT
Source organism: Bartramia longicauda (assembly GCA_028566575.1). Lineage (NCBI taxonomy): Eukaryota > Metazoa > Chordata > Aves > Charadriiformes > Scolopacidae > Bartramia > Bartramia longicauda. Next base: position 58,363,542 of record JAOXNH010000012.1, on the reverse strand, counting down.
GGCTTTTATGATATGGAAAATACCCTGCTGAAGCATGAAACCTTTTAATGAAGTCAAACAAAGTAAAGCTTGCCCTCCATGACCTAAAGCTCAGCTCTTGAAATGTCATTTACTGGGATAATGCATTCCCCATCTGTCAGTCTGGGCTTTTTCTTGCCACAGGTGAACTAATGCAGATTTGGAGGTGTGCCATAGTTACTAGTATCTGGTATTTTACTAGAGGCGAGAGAGAGGAATTCTTATTAGCAAATGTTAATTTTGCCCATCTCATGGAAACAACAGAAAATAAGCAGATCTTTGTCCCTGAATTTATGTCATTTGGCTTTCCTGGCACCTAAATTAACTGTATATCCTTATTCTTATCCTTAAGAAACCACTGGCATCACAAATGGGAGCTTGTAATTTAATGTAGAACTAATTATTGATTTGTCTGTAGTCAGTGAATGTAGAAAACTAAAATACAAAAACCTTTTGACAGAGTCTTTGCTACTACCTTTAGTCTTGACTGTCTTGGTATTTTAGGAATAGGGATGTAATTCTAATCAAAACAATTCACACAAAATATTTGTTCTTGTGCTTGTTTGTTACCTTATGCATATACAATATTGTGGCTATCCTTATTTCAAAGCTCACCTAAAATTCTGATTGATTGGAGACTAACTGATTTTATATAAGTAATCAGCGGTCTCCTGTCTGCCAACACTGGGTGAGGTCTCATAGAGTTCAATGAGTCTTTTACTGTGTTTATGTAAAAGTGAAACTCCTGAGAACCATGATATAACTCCAGTTCACATAGTTCATATGGTAGCAATTTATTGCCTGGCTGCAGATTTTTTAAATCTCTCTGGCACTACAGGGGTATTACAGTAAGTTAGAAAGACAGGTATTCTAAGTATGAACTCGCTGTTAAGATCTCAAAAATACTAACTTAGTGCTCTTGAACTGAAGCTTCGATGAGAAATAAATCCTTCTTGTGACACTTTTATGCCATGTAGAGATGTGGAAGTGTGAGCAACAGCACCTGGCAAGCAAGCTGTCTTCCTTAAAAGCAAGGAAACCAGCTGCTCATCAGGTTGGATAAGGATTTAGCAGGAAATAAAAGTCTACTCAAATGTTCATTGCTCAGATCTGCAAGAGAAAACTCATACTTTACGATTTGTCCTCTGGATACTGAGAAAAATTGTATTTATATCTTCTGTCTTTTCAGACACCATGAAGATTTCATATTTCACAACAGGACTCATTTTCAAAGGAACAATCTACTTAACAGATCCATTTCTGTTCATATCAGTTCCCTCATTTACAAAACATAACAAGATAAGTAACAAAATCAACTTCCTTATGGAGAACAAACAAAATTTGATGGAAATCTTCTGTTTCAGGATACAGAAGGAGTAAGATTTCTGGATTTACTTTGTATGGGTCTCTCCTTTCCCTGTTCTTGCACGTGCATCAGACAGATCGTCTCATTTAATAAGCATCAAATGTATCTATTTCTGATTACATAAACCAGCTGTGTTTTAAGCACACTGACTAGATTAAGAAATTTTCACCCTAGCAGAGCAGCACTAACCAAAATGTTTCTGGCTTTCCAAAGTCCTAGACAGGTACTGGTGCCATAAAACACCAGGAACAAAAATATTGTTTGGCCCCAAATGTAGGTGAGATGATGCAGTGCTGGGATACCTACCTGTGTACGTGTTTTCCAGCTGGGCAAGGCACCTCATCTGATCCCTCTAGAAAATTTATTTAGTTTTACAGCTGCCTGAATCAGCCAGCTATGACTCCATAGAAACCATGCCATACCTCCCCAAAATTAAAGCATTTAACAGCAGTAAGGAAACTAACTTTAGGGTGCCTTTAGCTTCTATTTAGCTGTAAGAGAAATAAATCCAAACGCAACAGCATGCAAGAAAGATGCATATGTCAATATACAAACCTCCCAACCTCCAAAAGTCTGAAATGTGTTTGGATGCATCACCTACATATTTTTTAAATTATCTTGCATTTTGCAAATAATTTAATGGCAATTCTACTTTACTGCATCCAATGATTCTGAGTACTGACAGCCTCAGCCAAATGACATTGAAAAAGTTTCCTTTTGATTCCTTGAAACAATCACTGTCAGGGATCTATTTTAATCTTTCAGTAGATAATACTGTGACAGCTACTATCCTTTACCTTTTGGCTTGGTTCCCAAGGAGACTTCCCCTTTTTATATTACATTTCTTATTGGTTTTGGTTTGCTTCTTGTGAACTATCAAATCCAGATTAATCTATCCCATCCACCTGACTCTCCTTCCAGCAAAACTGTTCTCACACCCTGCTGCAATCTCCATGTTTGCAGATGTGACAACCAGGGAATGAAAATGGATTGCTGTAACGACCTCAGATGGAAAGCTGCCTGGAAACATTGATTGCTTCTTGCAGTGCTCGCCTCAGTTATTTAAATAGTATTATACTATCTCAAAGGTTTGTAAACAGATACAGAGAGATGAAGTTCCTGCATGTGCTGTACCAAAAACCAAATAAGCCAGAGCTATGTGCCTTCAATAATACTCTCTGTCTCAGGCTCCTGTCACACAAACATATAAGCATCTGCTCATCTTTGCCGAACAGCTCTTCCGATTTCGCTGGACTGCAGGGTAAATTTAAATTTAAAGCCGTTCTCATTTGCAGACTCAGGACCTATGGCATGATACTTAATTGTCTGTGCACCAGGCTCTAGTGCCATTTAAGATGCTGTAGGATAACCCTCCTGGCTTCCAGCTGCTGCTCCAGAATGGTGCAGGTTTATCCTAAGTCCCATCTTATCAGCCCAGATGTCTCTGATGCCTTTGGGCATCTACAGTGACATGTGTATTAGCCCAACTGTCATCACACTGGAATGCAGATTTCAGAGCAACACGGCTGAGACTCAATGCAACAGAGGGAGAGAAGAGCTTTTGTTGACTCCCGGGAGCGTGAGCTGCAAGCAGAACGCCATCTACTGTTCTTGTGATTTCCTAAATTGCTCTGGTATCTTCAGAGAGATGGAGACCATCAAGACAGAAAATGCTACAAGCTACAAGTAATGGAACCAGTCAACCTACAACTTACCTGTAGTACTATGTCCCGTCCATTCCGTGTGATGTTAACAGTATGGGGCTGTCCATTTGCCATGTTCCGGTGGTCAACATCAATGTTATACGGCTCTTTGGTGCCTCCTAGGCTGTACCGAATTTGCAAATTCCCTAGTGAAAGAAATGTGAAAAGCACCCTCAGGTATTTTGATCTTTATTCCCCAGCTATTTTCCCCTCTCTGTTTTCACATAGAGTTATCATTTTACACTTAAATTGCTGTCAGAGCTGGTCTCTGCAGTAGAAGAGCCAGTGTGTGAGATTATAAAGCTACTGGGCTGAAAGCTGCTTCCAGTTTACATCCAGAAGTGTGGCAACGACTAGCATCTCAAAGTGTTTGTAAACACTCCAGATTGCAAACCAAACAAATCAGAGCTATGCTTTGAACAATATGGACAATCGGTACAAATTTGAGCACAACAAGTAGCACTTTGTTGTTGAGACCATTATCCTTGGCGCAGTAAAGTTATTTTAAGTTATACAAAGCACGATGTTGTCTAAAGAATAAACCATTCATATGCAATGAATAAAGGCAAAATTACAACAAATTAACACTGACACATAATCTACACAAGGGACTTCCTTGCTCTCACATTTAATTGTTGTTGACAAGTGACCGTCTGGACTTTTATGGAAATTTAATAATATATGGTGAAAAGAAAACCTCAGGTTATATTGTTAGAAAAGTATAGTCAAAATGGTTAATTGATATTCATGATGTACTGCCAGACAAATTTTTCTTTTCAAAACAAAAGTGAAGTGCCTGCTCTTCATAACAAATTTAAATATTTGATTAAAAGGAAGAAGGTTTGAAAAGGGAAATACAGACCCCATTATAGATCAAAACTTGAAATATTCTGGCCCAAAAGAGCAGCCCTAGACCTTTATGACTATAATTTAGATGTCTGATGTGTGATTTCTCTCATCCACCTTACTTCTTCCCTGTGAATGGAAAAAATGAGTGGCATGTGCAATACTCATACTAACATCCCACAGAAGAGAACGATAGTAAAATCATCCTAATTGTAATTTTCAATAGGGCACTAAGGCACTATTTGGAATCAAAGAATATTCAATTTATATACAGTTTTAATATTGTAACAGAAAATGATCCCTATCCAATCTTCAACCATCATCAAGACATTTAGGACCTTATATACTACATCCGTATTTCAATCACCTCAGTGGACATTCCAATTTTCAGAAGAACAGTACATTACATTTTCCACTGATTACTGTTGATATTGCCATTAGTTCAGCAACTAAGGCGCCTACATATGGATGTCTACTTGTCCCCTCCATAATGCTGGTTCATGGCATGGATCTGACTGTTATAGCGCTTTTAGGGTTATTTTCTCCCTCTTTCATTTTGAGAGGGAGTGTTGTCTAGTGAAACCCCACTGAATTCAACAGCTACATCAGTACAAAATAGTACAGCAGAATAGAGGTTCAGGTCCCAAGTACTTAAGTTTTACATGACAAAGGTGAACAGACTTTCTCATTATTTCAGACCCTCAGCTGAATGCCAGGCTGGTTCTGTTATCAATAGTGCCTTCAATGGAGAGAGCTCAGAGTAGTTGCTTACCAGAGGGCTTGACAAGCACAGCCATGAAGTCCTGGGTATAGGAGCTGATGTACAGTAGGACACAAGGGGACTTGGTGGTACTGAAGCTGAAGCTGAGCTCTTCTTTATTCAAGCTGAGGTCAGGCGCTGTGATCTCAGGATCTGTAGAACTCAAAAGTGTTCGGCTAACCAAATCCTTCATGCTAGTCCCTGGGGAGTGGAAGTTATAACGAAGCCACATTCCCTCTTCAAAAAACGCTCCAACATCTTGAACATACAAATAAAAAAAAAAAAAGAAAAAAAGAGAGAAATTAAATGTGCTGATGTCTTTTGGATGAAACATATTACTACTGACTTGATCAGTACTAATTTGTGCCCATATTTCTACTGTTGCATTGTTTAAGCACTGCTAACATTTAGCTGAAGAGCCTCACTATTTTCCAATGAGAATGAAAAGGATGATCTCCATTTTATTGGTAGGTACCTGGATTCACAGAGTAAAGGACAGATTTCCTTAGGGTCACAGAGAAGGTCTATGCCTATATCTTGTATTAATACTACAGACCAGAAAAACCACACCTTAGATTTGTTCTCGTTGAAGTCTTGCAGTAGGCAATGCTCCAAAGGAGGAGATACAAGGAAGAGAGATTTAAGGCACACAGTAAGCCAACACTGTCAAGGAAAAATCAGCAATTCTGATGAGCAAATCTGAGTGTATTTGGAAGGACCTCACAAAGGAATGATGGAAATTCCATCATCAAAGATTTGAAATAGGATTTTATGCGATGCTAGAAAGCAATCCACTGCTAGCACAATCCTCCATGAGAACTGCATAACTATGATGCCTTTATGGGAAACAAAATTAACTAGGGAGCTTGGCTCAGTGGGGAGCAAGGCAAGAGAAACCTGAACTGTAGCTCCCAGGAGGTGCTACCCAGACAAAGTTTTCAAACCAGTCTGAGACAAAATGTCATGTTCCAATGCCCCTGAAAGAAAATAAACTATTTTTGGCAGAATTAGCACTTTCAGTTGAAAAAAGCATTGTTATTAATTCTCATAATAATGACGCCTATTTCTTAACATTAAAAACATAATTCAAAGTTGACACTCTTACAGTGAAGGCTGACTTTGACCGCATTCTGTAGGAATCACAGCACAATTGCCTACCATTGGTAGTGTATAACCTACTAAGTCTATTAGAGATGGCTGGGCTG
>JAOXNH010000012.1:58252609-58264411 GCA_028566575.1 Bartramia longicauda | reverse complement strand
ATTATAATTAAAGCATAACTTTAACAGGATTTGAGTTTAATATGAACAGCTATGTATGTCATCCATCAGACTAACAACTCTTTGCTTAAATTCCCTAGGAATTTAGAGACAATACTTCACATGAAATGCTTCAGATCCTTCTTTTTTGCATTAAAGAAGATAAAAATAACCTGTAATATAATCATAATGATGAGGGGAATTTGAATAAAATTAGCTCTTAATTTCATTTGAATTCTATATCTCTGAAACATAAAGCTCATAACTCCCCTATGGAGTTTCACCATTTTTTTCTTTTATGATCAGTTGGAGAATTGATCATGGGCATTGATTGTCATATGTTTTCATTACTTCAGCAAATACATAAAGAGAGTAAAGTTTATTAGTGCTTTGAAATTGGAATGAACTGCTTTCTGTAGTTCATACCAACATACATATTTAGGTAGAATTGAATGCATGGGAGAATTAATTAATAGCAGGCAGGTCCATTCCTATCTTAAATGAGTTAAAACTTCTCAGCCACCATCTGGTTTACATTTCATGATGAACCTGGGAAGTGTGGAGACGTAAATTGTGCAACTGTGCTATTCCTCATATCTAAATTCAATATATGTGTAAACCAGATGTGACCTTCATTTTAACAGACAATAAAGAATGCACTGGCAGAAAATATACGGCAAAGATGACAAGGATTAAATGCATTTCCCCTCAAACTAGATACTCAGAGGATACTGCTTTCTTGTCCTTAAGGAAAAGTCCCCAGCCATGTAAATTGTATTCATAATGAAAATAAACACTAAATGACAGTGTAGCCTATAACACTTTCATACACCACCAGGTACAGGCAAAAGTGGCGTAAGTCTCACTCTTCTGAACCAAACACTCAGACTCTACCAGATCTCAGCAAAGCTTGAAAAGGATTAAAATCAGGGGGTCAAACTACATCAAATGTCAATGTTTGCTGTGAAAAGGATCTCTCTTCTGTATGCTCTAACAAGTTCCATATAAAGGTTTTCTTTTTCTTACCTTGGATTGTATACGGCACAACTTGTATGGGGCACTGGTTTTCCCAATATGCCAACCCTGCTTTTCCTTTATTCTCTTGCACTATTTGTAGGCATCCTACTGGCTTCAGTCATACATAAAAAGATAAGTCTTTCAAGGATGATGGTTAAATTTTACATGATCTGTATTTCTTCCTGCTCTGTGAGATGAATAGTGCTCATGGGTAGGGTTTGCTTTCAGAAAGCAAACAGAGCAAAACCTGACAGCAAGTGGGGCACGTTAGAGAATATTCGTATATGACCTGTGAGTCAATATGATTTATGTTAAAACTGCGTCGCTTTACAAATATTTATTCCATAAATACACTTGTATGCAAAGTTTGAACTGAAAGAGAATTTTATGGCCATGTTATAAACCTCAGAAATCGTTAGAGATGTTTACAGCTTATAATGAGTGCATGGACACAGAAATGATTAACCTTACCAATTCCTCATTGGGTTTTTGAGATTATATAAAAGCAACCTTAAATTCAGGGTGGTATCTAGAAAGAGCCCTCAATGAACCTTACAGTGCTCTAGAGTCTATTTCCTCCCAGCTTTCTAGGCCAAAATGCCTCCTGTTTCACAAATACAAAGGAGTAGGAGCAAAATGCCTACAATGATTAGCTCAGATTAAGTATTATCAGGGAGAAAGAAAATCATTTTTTGAATTTATATATTCAACCATAGATGCGCAAATGCTGTTCACACTGCCTACCACCACCCACTTCCCAAACCTCAAGACAATTCCAAGCTGATCTGCAATTCCAGAGACATTAGGTCTTCTCATTTTGGTATGGGTCACCATGGATCATCTAAGGTAGAGCTTGCCTTGTTGAAAACCTACATAACGGTACGTTACGATTTATGACATCAGAGAATCATTTTTGAGTGTAATTACAGTGCTTCTGAGAACTGGTTGCAAATGAAAAAGGACTACAAAACTACCAGCCAAAAAGCCAGCACTTGGAGCAATTTGGTGCTAAGGAAGGATATGAGAACATGTATAAGATAAACCACGAGAGGACATATGCTTTCCACCTTTAAATCTCTGCATATTTCAGCAAAGAGAGAAATATGCCCTACATTCATGTGAACAATGGAGATTTTTCAGCTCCTATTTTCAGAACAGACAAAATTTTAATCACATGGCCAGAAATGGCCTGGACTTGTATGAGACAACTGGCCACAGTCTAAGATTTCCCTGGAGGTGAGAAAAGAAAGAGGTCTCTTAGAAATATAAAGGCACTGCAGGAGGCCATTCCAGCACTGTTGGCTGTTGAAAACATTTCTGCACAAATAATAAACTAAATTCTAGTTAAATTTAACAAAAAAAGCAAATCATACAGTATGAAACAGGGTTAAAGGTGAAGAGAAAGGGATAGACTTAGCTATGGGAAACAACTTTATTTAAATCAGATATTGAACAACTGTGAAAGATAGAAGAATGACCGAGTAGGTTATTCTTTTCTCTTGGATCTCTGAGGAAAGCAACTGCTCATGAAGAATGATCACAGAAATTTGATTAACTGAACTGACTGATCCCTAACCAAATTATTATTGTTATTATATCACCTTCAACAAAATCTGCTGAAAAAATCAAATGGGTCTGAAATAGTCGTCAGGTTGCTTTCATTGAAAGGAAGCTTTTCTTTCTCCTGTTTTGCTGGTAGCACTGGAATGACTGTGACAAACAGCAAGCACAATGTCCTGATGTTCTTTGGATTAATCTGTATTCTACCTGAATTTCACAGTGTACAATCCAGTGCAACAGATAGACATCCTGGGGTAATAGCTGTGGAAATTCAGCAGACAAACTAAAAGCAGCTACAGTTACTGAGAAAAAAAGTTAAACTCTTAAATGAATCAAGTTTGACCTGCATTTATGCTACTGAATTTACCACAATTGATTGGAAAGTCATTAGAAATTAATAATTAAATGTATACAGATATATCTAGCAATACAGGCTAGGGAAATTTATTAAAATCTAAAGATGTTGATTCATTTTGTAACCTGAGTAGCAGAGAAGTAATACCTTAAATGGGAATTGCCTAAATTTCAGATATATAATCCCATCACACAAGCTTCCAGTGAAAACATGGCTTCAGAAGTTTCAAAACCCTATTTTTTGTATTTTTCACATCTAATTACACATTTAAGAGGCCAGCTGCAAGCACTCAGGCTTCATTTTTTTTTCTTTGTGTCATTGATGTTCATTTTCATTTTATACAGAGTTTTCGCTTCCAGTAACCTGTTAAGACAATTCACTATGCTACTGGCATGTTGTCTAAGATATGGTAGGAGTAAATCACTTCTGCTGAAATTCCAGTTGGAGCTCTTATCAATTCAAGTGGGTTTGTGGTCGCAGTATTTTCTCCAGTTTACCTTACCTATGTACACTGTAAGGCAGTACTATTCTTTTCTGAAACTCAGGTGGCACCATTGAAAAACAAGCTCAAGGTGTTGAAGGTGCCCTCAATTTGGAATGTAATGAAAATGGACTAAGGATGCACATGAAACAGTAAATCTATTTTTCATGACAACTAACAGTTCTAAGTCACAAGCCTGCACATATGATGCGTGAGAAGTACTTATGGAATACAAACCCACACCTTACCAAGGATACCAGCCCGTAAGCACTGACCCTGGTAGAGGCTGGCTGTTTTAGACAGCTGTAGAGTGGTTTTGATACAAACCCATCGTCACAAAAAATGCCCATGTCCACACCACTGTCTGATTAAATAAGCTAACTTTACTGGAACATTCTAAAAGTAAGTACAAGAGTAAAGCCAAAAGTGATATTTAGAAGTGAAAGAAACAAAGCATCAAGTCATGAAAGGAGTAATGATGAGCCATGGTTAAAATCACCGAGTAACAGAACCCAAGGTATGTTTCCCCTGAGGACTCACAGGCACAGTCACACACACAGAGGCACAAACAAAATCAATGTGCTGATCTAAGAACTGAATTTTGATTTGTTCCTGAATTTCTGTCATCTGTCAAGGGTACTTTTTTGTCTGTCACTGCAGATCCTATATGAACAGTGCTGATATGGGACTTCATGAGACTTTAGCTTAGAGGGAACCACAGTCAATGCAGCTGCTTCCTCCTCCACATTTTGAAGATTAAAGATAATAGAAGTAAAACACAAAATTCATGGCTCAGAAATCAAAGTCCTACTGAGGAAGTAAAAACTGTACACCAGAGGAGATGAAGAAATATAAATCTGAGCTGTATAAAAAACATCTCCCCCTTAAATTCTGTCTTTACTATAGCAGAAATGGGAGAAAAGGAAAATAGACTCAAGGAGAAAGGTGAATCTAGAGCAGAATAGTCAGTCTGCTCCCCTCTGGGCTTATAAAGAGCAGACTCGAATCAAAATCCTTGGAAGTCCTTGGGAAAAGGATACTGTTAGCAGGTTACAAGTATCTCAGAGAACACCAGTATTTTCCTAAGGGAAATGAAAAGAGAGTCTTGAAAAGGTTCCAAAAGTCACAAAAGTAATTTTGATTCAATATGCTTACTGATAAAATATCCATAGCAATAGCCCCAAGATAGTGAGCTATGCTCTTCAGTTTGGTTTCAGAGGAAATTACCAGATCCATTTCTGCAGCCTTGATCTACCAGCTGAGGCTGAGCTGAGACAGAACCCCACCGCACCCACCCCCCAACATATTTGTGTCCTTCTCGAAAGGGAGAAGGCTTGAGGTGCCCCTTCCCATTACCGTGGGAGATGGACATAAAGAGATGGACAAGGTCTTTCTATTACTGGTTGGACAAGGCCAAATGCAACAGGGCTGAGTCCAGGTGCTATTGCATTAGTATTTGTACAACTACAATAGGTCTGCAAAGGAATTTTAATCTATGTCTCAAAGATACTTGAAAAGGAAAGCTGATTAATTACCGGTTCTACATTGGTCCTTTTTTCTAGATCCTGCATAGAACACATTCACTTGACAAAAACAAGAGTAGTTTCCTCATCCAATGTTACAGCCTCAGGACTGTTGAATGCCAAAGTTACACAGACACACACTTTCCGTTTCCATTTTTAATTCCAGTTCAGCTTAGACAAACCTGAGCATCTGCTGATAAACTGCCTTTGCCATTCTCCAAGTACAATGCCCATAGAGCAGTGTCCAGGAAGGACATCTTTGCTTTAAGTCTGGGTAGACTTGGCATTTGCTCAAAGTCCTTGCTTGATCTTTGGATGCAACATAATGCCAAAAACCTCACTGAATCCATATTCTCATTATGCACCAGTTCTGCATAAAATTGGGTAAGTCTGTTCTCTTGGTAGGTCACCACTTAGAAAAATCATAAAAAATTTATAAAGAATTCTTGAACACTAAAACAGCAAATGGAAAAGAGACATCCTGGACATTTTATCCAAGGTACAGGACAGGCCCCAGGCAAGATTTATGGGATTTTTGCCACAATGCCAGATGACTCTTAATCATTCTAGTAGAATGCGGCAGCTTAAGCAGATCTTTAGAGAGGTAATAAAGGCCTTTTTTGCTGATTACTTTTCAGGATGCAAATAGCATTTTGTGAGGTGCAGTTAAATATGAAAAATAATTCTGGACACAAGGTGGATAATGACGCATGGACAAGTTTTCTGATTTTATTTCCAACAATAGCCCACATCCGAGCTTGCTGAGAGCAGCCTTTATCAGGCCATAAATCAGGGGAGCAGAGAAATGAAATTTTCATTTGTGGAACCAAAATAAAATCTGTATTTCTGAAAGAATAATCTAGTGATTTTTGCAATACAAGAACAATTAATATTCTGCAATAAGTGTACTACATCCCTAATGTTCCTTGGTTTGTGTTGAACAAATGGCACTGAGATGAATGATTTTCAGATTTTCTTTGGTCAGTCATAGTGTGGGAATGGTTAATTGTTGTGGCCCCACTTGATTAATTGATTCTTTAAGAATTTGATGGGTATGGGAGGAAGGGAACTGCATGAGCCAATACATAACATTGCTTTCATTAATCCTCATTGCCCTCAAACAGCAAGCTTTAAGCTGTCTCTTCTGCAAAGGCCAGCAGCTCTGCTGTGCTCTTACAGCTCTCGGGTACAGCTGTGACAGGGCCTAGGTGACACGTTAGTGTCTCTAGGTGTTACACAGAAGTAGCTATGAAGTACATGTGAAATTGTACTGTAATTCTGATGTGAGAATATGGCCTTCCATGTGCTGCAAAATATCACTGGACTATGGGTTGATATGCTACATGCCATGGACAACCCTCAGGGCAATGAGATAAGTTGTCACAGTACTGGCAGGATCTACAGCCACAATGAGAAATCCTTCTAAATAGGTACATTTTTATCTGACTGGATAGGTACTCTTACCTTTTCCACTTTCCTTCCAACCAGACCAAAAATCTGTATTTCTTTGCCAGTCTTCATACCTCTAACTGAATTTCAGTTACCACCTTCAAAAATTATACAATGATAACTACCTACAAAACACACGCAACCGAACTTCTTGTGTTGTGATGTAAGTCAACATCTTTAGTATTAATAATGTTGGCTTTCATGCATGTAACACACCAAAAATGGTTCTTTCTTCCCTTTGGAACAAAAGCAAATTTTGAAACGTTGGAATTTTCCCCAGGACAGAAACCTTGCTTTCCACAAGCCATGGTGAGAGAGTACTGGTCTGGGGTACAGCAGCTGTTGTGTACAGTCAGGAAAGAATATGAACGAGAATGCTTAGCACAGGCACTGGGAATATAAAATGGGAGCTTTTCCTAACTGCAAAGGACTGGGGTTTATATCATCTCCTCTGAGAAAACTTACACCAGCTTTTTGACAATAATATATGGCCATGGAAGTAAATTTAAATTTATTCATAGGCAAAGTTTTTTTTTAAAACTACAAATCATATCAGTAAAGTTCAAACAGAAAATTCAATTAATCAGGATGTTAGGAATACACCTGTTCAGTTTCCCAAATGGCTGTGTCACTCCATCACACTCTAATAAAGGCTACTCTTTGTTCCGATGAGGTTTCATTTATACTAATATTTAGAAATGGCTCATGCTTTAGAGACTGGTATTTCCAGCAGCACTCCAATTCAGGATATGAGGAATACAGCTGCAAGGCAGACGTTATCCCTTATTTCTTAGTCATCAGTTTTAAGTGCCAATTACGAAAATGTTCGTCAGACATCGCTGAAAAACACACACATACAAACTGACCTGTGATTGGTCACCATAAATAACAAACACCAAATAGGTGATGTGAAAATTTGCAAACATCCCATGATATTTGCTTCTGCTCGTTAGGCATCACATTCATCAACAAAAGCCAGAGGGATCATTTGCACAATCCAGAAAGACCATGAACAGCAAAAGAGGCCAAGCAGCTTCAGTTGTACTACTGAGCAATGGCCCGGGCTTTTGAGGGACCAGACTGGGACCCAGAAAACTCTCCTTTGCCTTTGTCCTGCTGGATGACACTGAGTACGCAATGCCCTCTCAGTTGGGATTCATTACTTCAGCTTTAAGGCAGGGATAATGATACTGACCTTCTTTGTAAAGTACTTAGAAACATGCAGATGGAAAGCATGTAGCTGTTAAAGGGGCAGAGGAGGAAGGATGAACCATACTCATCCCTGTCATGCCATATGAGATGCTGGTTAGGACCAGGTTGCTCAACCTGCATGTAATACGTCCACCCATGCAGTGTTGCTCCATCACTGCAGTCTCATAGGCTGACTCCTAGTACTCTCTACCAGCATCTGAGGATGGATTTTGTATTCCTTATAGACTAGGCAAATATTACTTATTGCAAATTCAATCAGGCAACTTTTCCTCACTGCACCTCTAGCAACAGAATGGCCTTCAAATACAGAGGGCAAGTAGAAGGCATGTGCCAGCCGCATAGAGCTTAAGTGTGATTTAAAAGGGCCTTAAGCAGTTGCTCTGCCTTTGGCGGTGAATTTCACTTTCTGAAAATAGATTGAAGGAAGAATACAATCTTCCTCACTGCATTCCAACTATTTTTGTGCATGTGAAGTGGAAATTTATCCATTACACTGATGTACTCTGTCACCTGCTGATCGAACTGGAGGAGGTACATCTCCTATCAGCGCTCAGCCTCCACATCAGAGACTACTACAAAAAACTCCCAACGTTTGGCATGGAAATATCTAGCCCTGATCTGGTTAACACTTGCTAACAATCTTGTCAAACTTTACACACCTGTAAACAGAGTTTACAGTGATAAGTTTTGCCATCATGCTACTATTTGTACCCATAAACATGGTTTACAGTGATATATATAGCAATGACAATGACACTGACGAGCACGCAACAGAAACACAGATGTTGAGATGTGCGTATCCAATCTGTATTACTGCGTGTATCTACATAAACTTAGTTGAATAATCAAAGTTACCATGTTTACCACAAAGGCAAATATCAATATTTTAAATGCAAAGACGAGCCATTTTATCTGCAGTTTCATAAACAAAATTTCTCAAATCGCATCATGCTTTCACAGAAAAAAGCCTCTGAGTAGACATCCATTTCTCCAAATTTGCATGGAGTGTCTACAAAGTTACCAATTTCCAATTTAGTTTGCTTTTTACCCAGGAGTAAGTGGAAGAAAATCAGCCAACTTACGATCTCCTTGGCAGCGCACGGGACCCACAGATATCTTTGCTTCAGACCCAGGCCGGTCAACATCTCCAACCACTATTTGACTCACTGGGAGGTGCTCTTTGTATGACAACATCCCAGTGTCTTTTCTCCTGAATTACAGAGAGGAAAAGAAAGCAATTGTGAAATATATTAAAATAATTTTCTTTGATCATTATCACTATTCAATGAACTAAGCACCAAAAGAATAGGTATGCAACAACTATACCAGTACAGTGTTATCATCTAAAAACCTGTCTCAGACAAGATCAGATTGATCAATAACACTGCCTGCTTGCTGGGAAACAGATGGATAGCAGCTACCGTCACCCAGGAACACAGTAAGAGCAGCAGCTTGCTTTGTGGCCTCTTGCGGACTCAGCTGGGCTTGTGTGGTCTCATAGAATCCTATGGGGTTGGAAGGGACCTCTGGAGATCATCAAGTCCAACCTTCCACCGAAGTGGGTCTACCTAGAGCAGGTTACACAGGAACTTGTCCAGGACGGTTTGGAATGTCTCCAGAGAAGGAGACTCCACCACCTCCCCCAGCCCTTGCTTTCCAGACTGACTGGCTCCATACTAGTGGGTAACACTTTGTTGTTATCTCCTTTTGATGTCTTCTGAGGGAAAAAAGAATCCTAATGCTTCCAAGAAGGCATCTCTTTTGCTCTAGTTGCTGTGAGGTATTATCCTAACAATACGACCTCTGCATACCAAGGAATCAGTGCTTTTTAAATATCTAATATTTTTAGTATTATATTAGAAAAGAGAAATTAAAGACTAATTATCTGAAAAGGCTTCTCATCTTAGTCCTGTCATTTCTAACACTGTGCTTAAGTCCAAAAAAATCTAAACTTGTGAATCTAACCACAGTTATACACCTCAAACCCCATTTAAGTAAAATTCAATTTATAGTCATGTCTAAAAGCTCCTCATTTCAACTGCAGTGATTACACTGCTGCCTTTTTCATGCCTAGACCAAATCACTGTGCACAGTTACAACATTTTTACTTTATCATTTCAGTAGTTGAATCCAGCTGGCATGTTGAGTGCTGTTTCTTCCAAATAGAAAATAAAATAAACCAAATTTAATTAAGTACCTTATCTTTCAGGTGCTTTTCCTTTTTTTTTTTTTTGACATAAATATACGTAAGTCCAAAAATATCCACATGGGAAAAAATGGGTTATATTTAGTGTTAGGACTATACTTTTTGACACAAAAGAAAGAGGAAGCAAAATAAATCCATTTATTTATCTTTTTTTCTCTCTTTCTTTTTAGCTATACCTTGCCTTGTGATTGAGTATCTAAAGTAAGCAACTAAAATAAATTCCTTTGTTCAAAAATATCACAAGATGAAGGATGAATTGAGGATCTGGAAAAGTGCCTGAAGTGCATAGTATGACTCTAACTGTGAACTTGTAAGGATTTCAAGAAACTGAAAGTCTTTTTCATCTCTGACTTGGATGACTCCATGATCTGACTCATTAGATTGCTAACAACTTGGAAGCACAGCAGGGATCTGCATGAGCTGTGGTAATGCTTCGAGTTTTCCAGTAGCATAGTAGTATTTTCTAGTAGTGTCTCCAGTCATCATCCTCACTGGGTCCCTCTGAAGAGATGGAAGGCAATAAATTCTTTTTAAAAGAAACACGACTAAAGTAATTAAGAAAATAACCATCACATTTTTGAACAACAGTTCATCGGAACTCATGTCAGTTCTCTGTGATGAAGGCAGTAATTGAAGATTTAATTACTAGAGTATTTCAAGCAGTAGGTGACTGTTTTCCTTAACCTGTATGTTCTTCCCCTTCAGCAGCTTGCCTTTCTCGGTGAGACCTTTGTGTTGCTGAGACCATGAACACTCCCTGGTTGGACACAGCTGTACGAGGTGCTACAGGGGACTGCCAGAAAGGAAGGAAAATAGGGAGGGGTAATCTTCACAGGCTTCTGCAGATTCTGCCAGGTGGTACCATACCACTTTCCATCCACAGATTGCAATGCCCTGTACAAAGATACCATATTCATCAATTTGGAGACTGGTGATATAAGAAAAGGGAGATTAAAGGACTTTCCCTTTAAGAAAGAAAAGAGTGAATAACAAAGCCAGGTATGCAGACCTAATCTTCCATCTCCGCTAAAGACCTGTATCCATGGGACACACTCCCTTCTGATAGAGGATAAATGTAGGTCATCACTTTACTCTTTCTGAGATTTTCCTCTGAGACTGGCTTTCTCTGCTGATTGTTACTCTTTCAAAGAATGCTTTAAAGATGGACACATCTATTTAAAATAAAGAATTCTTCAAAGAGCGATAAAAAGAAAACTATTGGCATTTCCCTTCTTTCCTTCCCCTCTCACAAAAAGAGCTCATATTTCAGCTCCAAAGAAGAATGTCAAAGGGCAGCACTTTTCCTGTCACCAATAGCTTTCACTCTTTTGAAGGAAATTAAAAAGAGCAGTAACAATTTTCTTCCTCTTTACTGATCCTGTTTCTACTCATTTTAATATTTTATTTATGCATTTAGTGATACCGTCACTTTAAAGCTGTTACCATGACAATAAAACTGGGTATTAGAGCTCTTTTCATAAATAGTCTTATTTTCTGATAATCACTGACTTGTCTCATCATTGCAGGAGAGGCATTCTCCCCTGCACAGAAGCTGTCGAGGGCTGGGAGCACTGGACTAAGAATTGAGGGAAGTGGGGTGTCTTTTCTCCAGCAGTACCCGTGCAGTCCGTTTGCTCTTAACAAAAAAGGGATAATGATAGCTTTTGGTCCAGGCATACACCAAAAAAGACAAATAGACTCAAGAGACTGAGTGGCTCTATTATGCTTTTCGAAGATACTTATAGTTCCTTGGGACATACTAATCAGTGCTGACAAAGTCAAAAAAGTTGTAAACCAAGGGCTGATTATAATGCTTGACTTTGTACTACACACTGAGAAATAATCACTGCTGGAACACTCAATTCCTGCAAGTGATAATGCTTCTGCCGGTATTTAAAGACTTTGCACATTAAGAGGGTGGAGAAAGTCTCTGATGTTTTTCCTCACCAAAGAAAATCCCCTTAAGAGAAAAAAGATTGAATTCAGAGTGTGTCATATTCCT
>JAOXNH010000012.1:58136878-58146955 GCA_028566575.1 Bartramia longicauda | reverse complement strand
CTGAGCATGGGGCAGATGGGATGGAATACCCCAGTTGGTCAGGTTTGGGTCACCTCTCCTGTCCACTCCTCCCCACCCATGGGACCCCTCTATGTTCCTTCCGTTTCCGACCCTCCGAGGGGGCAAATAAGGGAATTGGCTGTCCTTGGTTGTTACAGCAATAAGGATAAGCAAGGGCCTCTCTGCACACCATTCCCTGGCATGGAGCAAAGACATTGGCCTTATCATTCTGGGAAGGAGCAGTTTTCTTCACAATATGTCATTAATTTAGTTAGAAGAGGCCTGGCTGGGATGTAACGTTACAGAACAGAAAATTGGTTCAGTTTTACTTCAAACCAGGACACTGGCATAGCACAACTCCATTTAGTTAGCGATGACTAAGGATGAGCCATGTTAGGGAAGTGAATTATCTTGCTTCTATAAAAGCTGTAGATATTTTAAGATGGATTCATTCTCTTGGCAAGATAATGTGGCAAAGGTTACAGCATGGCTGCCAATTTGCGTCTGGTGCTTTCAATCATCAGGGCCCGTACCGTACCAACTGACACCACATAAATGGGGCATTGATAAGGGTTTTTATCACATGCAGCCCTGTAGGTGGCCGCTGTCACCTAAGAAGGGTGGTGGGTGGTGGGTATGCATCAGTGTGCAACTGCAGCTGTAAGGAGCCCACCCACCTTTGTAGCACGCTGGGTCCAGGCTTCCTTTCCTTCTACGTCAACAAAAATCAGATGGGAGAACACAGAGCAGCTTTTAGGTTATTCTTCCAGCTGGGGCAAATAACAATACCAGAAGCAAGACCAGGGAGTTTCAAACCTTGTGGAATCTCTCCTGTGATCAAGAATAACTGTGAACTGAAGCAGTTTCTAAAATTTGGGTAAAATTCTCGGTGCCTTAAAGGATCAAGCCCAGAATTTACTGGCCAGTAAATTCACATACATATTTTTAAAATTCCTTCTTGGGATAGATGCAATTACTAGAAAATGAAAAAACCCAAAATTTTTGAACTTGTTTCCCTATTTAGTATTTTCTCCAGTTAAGCAACCACTTGAAGATGATGGTACTTGCCTTGGGAGACTCATTCATCTCTTTTTAAATGAAAAGGAATTAGTTAAAGTCCATATATTTTGTCTAAGGAGATCTTTTGAATTTACAGAAGACAACCATCCAAAATGTACTCTGTTTTGAATGAAAAATACCAAATTTCACAAACACGTTTGAGCCCTTGTAAATAAAAACAATGCCAAGCAAATGGATGTAAGATCCCATGGTTTCATGCTAGACCCATTGCACAGGATTACAAGGTGAGTAAAGGGAAGGAGCACATCAGGAAAGAAAAAAATATAGTGGATTGTAGCTCAGCAATATAAAAGAAAATGGAAGCAGGCAAAAAAAAAATAATTAAAGTATATGTTACAAACACGGGCATTGAAGAATCTCAATTTGTACACAGACAATGGAAGCATAAAGGACGAGGATGCCCCAGTTAAAGCATGGGAAGCAGGAACAGGGAAGATGAGGCATCTTGATGAGAACATCTGTGATGCCATGTACATGCCCTTCAGAAGACACAGATCTCCCTCTGTCCCCCGTGACCCTTGACTCTCCCGTTGATGCAGAGTGACAGAAAGCCTGCAGCCCCGTTGATGCAGAGTGACAGAAAGCCTGCAGCCTGTCCTGTAATGCACACTTTGCATAGAAGCAGCAAATCCTCAAAATGCTGTGCTTTATTTCCCTAAGCAAATGCATAGAGTATTTTAGGCTTTGGCAGCTGAAATAAATACTAGTGTTGATATAGGAAATAAGAAAGTGCAAAGCAAAACCTAAATAAGCACAAATATGCCTGCATAACTAACACGGAAGATGCCTTGGGACTGGTACTTAGCACACATGTCTTGTTGCAGAAATATTACTGAAACAGACAGCTTAAAATGATTTTCTGATCTGTGGAATGGCAGCAAGAAATGCACTGAAGGCGGGTTTCCCTAGAATGCCCGAATCTGAGACTACACTTGGTCGTGACTGCTTTCTCCATTAAAACCTTGGACTTTCCCGGACGGGGTGCAGTTGCAATAAGTAGCAAGCAATATGGCCCCCAAGTATTTTCAGTGGATTTACAGATGTGTGTACCTTACACAAACATCCTACACAAATTCCGGCTCTGTTGTTTCCATAGTCTGTGCTGCCATTATACTCTTTCTTACTTCACATCTTTGGTTATTTGTACGTGTAATATCTTGGGATTTATTTTTTTTTCCTTTAAGAATATTGCACTTAAAAATATACAACCATTTTAATTTTCTAGACTTAGGAACTCCCCAATATCATCTATTAAAAAAATGGTGAATTCCTTGTCTTAAATAGTTAAAAGAAATAATTATTCAAAATAAAAAATTCTAATAATTAACAGTAAGCCATTTTGCTTTTAAATTACTAGTTTTGGGGCTCTTTTTGTTGCCTAATGTTCCCCTGTCAGTAGCTAAGACTTATTCTTAACCGGTATATTTCAACCTGAATAGTATTACAACTTCTCTGCCTTTGGCTTATTCACAAAATATATTAGTTGCCTAAATTATTTATAATGAGTAACTCATCATGAATTTATTGCTTTATGTGGTTATAAAATAGTGCAGGAGTTGATTTCTGCAAATACATTTATTATCTTAAAAATTCACTGAATATTTCAGATGAAAAAAAGAAGTGTTTTGTGTGGGAATTTTTCTCTCCGAGTCTAGTACTGAATATATTATACAACATCATAATATACAATATAATATTGAATCTGTCTCCCTGATTAAGATGCACACATTCTGAACATAAGTCTAACAAACACTGCTAATTTTGGGGAGAATGTTTGCCAGTACGTACTGAATCTTACAGTACCTTTCCGTATGAGCAGATACGTCCATTTTATCAATATTTCTTTGAGGACTTGTGGGCAATCAGATCTATGAATCTGAATACATCTATGAATTGCTGAAATTAATTTATCATTTCTATACCATGCATCATTTGCAAATCATTTCTTTTAACTATCAAACCATATATAAAAATTATAATAAAGGCATAATCATCCTCCACATCCTGCCCTAAATCTACATTTGCTACAATCTGCCCTAAAACCACATTTCCCTATTCTCTCACTACGTCGGCCTCAGGCGGTTGATGTTGCTGGGAGTTATTAACGTCACAAGTCTTGTAGGTCCAATGTTAAGATCAGTGTCACAAGTGTTGAGTGCAGGCTTTTATCCACAGAAAGTGAAAAAAAGAGTTCCTGACGTAAAACCTCGAACTTTAAATAGCACGGTTAAAAGGTAATTTCTACATGACAGGAAGTATCCAGTAGATTAAATGCCCTCTTGTGAAGTCTCTGACAGAACTACAATTAATTTGACTTGTTACTTGTATGAGACAAACTGGTTAATAAAAATGCTTTTAGACACACTTCACTGTGTTTTGTCGCAGTATGAATGCTATTTTTCAATTTATTTCAAGGCAATATAAAATCTAACTATGGAAATATCTACTTCTGTGTTACACTCTGCTCGTTTGGAGTTTGCCAAACTTTTTTACAGCTACCACAGTGTATTTACCAAACAATCCCACCATGCATAGTCTTGGCTAAAAGTATTTTTGGGAAACACTGGAAAAGCAGCATGAAGGTAACAAGAAAATACTAAGCAATAATATCCAAATCAAGCGAGGTTAAGACGATGGTAGGCTAATGAGATTGACAGGAAAGATGAGACCATAGAGCTGCTGACTGTTACGCTCAGCACTAAGCTATTTTTGTCAGGGATTTCTTCTCACTTTCGAAACTTTATTGAAGGTTCTGCAATTTGATGCTAATTTTGTCCCCATCTAGCACACTGTTTCCTGAAGGACTATGGGGAGAAACTTGTGGCATTATTCAAAGCAGCAGCATATCTTCCGCTCCAAAAAATTCCTCCTGTCCTGCTACACAGCTGCAACGGCACCAGACTTACAAAGAAAGGAAGGAAGGGCCCTTCCATTTTTACTGCCATCGTACATGGAAGCCATCATGCAACAAGTCAACCTAGTCAAGGAGAGCTCTGAGTGGATATTAGCGCTGTTTGAACCATAAGCTTAAGACATGGATAACTCACAGTGCCATTTTATTTGGATCACTTATGTCCATATGAAGCACCTGCTTTCCTAGGAAAAGCCCTAACCCTGTTCCCAGTAGCATAAATCCAATGGGAACTGCACCTGTGTCACAGGAGGTGGAACCAAGCTCACGTGGGGGTAATTCAGTTGCTTCCTATTATACAACATGCATTTTGTTTATGTAGGATGTTGGGGCTACGTTACAATCAGATATGACAACTCCACATCAGAATAATAGCGTATCTCATTTATAAGCTGTTTTCCTCAATCCTGAAATACAGACTCCTCTGACAGTTTGTATACATATATATGCTAATATAAATGCACACCGTCTCTCCCTGATGTTGGCAACAGACCTTCAGAGAGTAAAGTAAGACAAATAGACTCATTTTGGCTGTGACAGCAATGCTGGACTCATAAGTAAACACTTCAGTGAGGTAAAGTCAACCTACGTTAATCACATGCAACATCTTGTTTCCCTTTTCTTCTAAAATCAATTAACAAGCTTTAATGCTTCACTCTGTTCAAAGAGAACAAAAAGTAATTTTTATTTTAATGGTGGATTATTTTTTCTTCTTTAACTAAGCTCTGTCCTTAAGACCAGGCTCTCATGTACTCTGTTTTTGAGAAATGAAATTGATTGTCACTGCTGGTTTATTCATATATCCTCGTGGCATGACATCATAAATAGAATTTGTCACTCCCAAGCTTGCTTCTCCCAGCAGTTGTCTTTAATGTCATTTACTCAAGTGGCTCAAGGTCTTCATGAATAATTAATGTTTAGCAATCCACTGCAGTGCTGCAAGATAACCACTTTTCGGCCTTTGATTTCAAATAAGTCTTGACACTTTTGTTCAATGAAGAAAATACAAGCAACTTTACACCTCTGAAATGGTAAAAGCATCCCCAGTATGAATATAACAATTACGATTATAGAGAGGATCCGTCTGAGCAACTATTTTGCTAACGTGTCCTTGTATAAATGAGAGTACATAAAGAAAGGTTGTTAAGTTCTGCAGAGAAAAAAACCTTATCTATCTGAATAAACGGAAGGTTGAGACAGACATGCTCTCCTTGCAAGAGGCATTAGTTAATTACGAATAATCAATACTTACCTGAAGCAGCTGTGTTTTCATTTGGGTCACAGTGGAATCCATTTTACTGAAGCTTAAGGCAGACTTAGTAAATGTTCATCTCCAAATGTACTTAAGTCATTAGGACCTTCTCTCTGGAATATATTGCGAGTCTCCCAGGCTGCTGATATTATTATTTATTATTTGCATTATGTAGTGCTTAGAATCTCCAGTAAAGGATCCCCGTTGTGCTAGGTAATTATTGTAACACTAACATGGAATGATAAAATCCTGGAGTGTTGTAATTAGAAAAGAAACAGCTAGAAAAGAAATATGAGTAATACAGGAGATGTGTGGTTAGGAAACAGTAGCAATTAAAGACCAAAATCACTATTCAAATTTGAGCCTCAATCTTCACAATTTTCAAGAAGTACTGCTTTGTAGTTTGACATCAGTGATCCAGATCTGCCCAGCCAAGACTTGGAAGCTGTATGGAGTAGGTCTTGACAATATTCTCTGCTGAAACACACAGCAAGAACGAACTAACTGGAAAAAAAAATCCATTGGGAAAAGTATTTAAATTCTCCTGGTTTGAAAATCTCTAAAATGTATATTTAATCATTTATGAAGGCTGGCAGGGGTGTGATCTTACATACTGATTTGACAAAGTGTTCAAAACACAGCTAAAAAATCCCTCCTGTGTTGCTCAGAAAGGAACGTGAGCAGAGAACACGGCTGAATCACTCATTAGGGAGTACGTGTTCAGAGCTTTTTATTTTTGAACACTTGGACTTGGTTCAGAAAAGGATCATCTTCTTAATATATGTACAAAGTGACCTTAAAATACATACCCCACTTATTGCCCTCATGGAGGAAAACTTTTTCCGTGCCTAATGTACCAAACTGATAAAAAAATCTTTAAAAATGAGTGTTAGTCGATCAGCTTGGCTCTTAGGAAAGCAGGTGCTGCTATAGTTATTTAAAAATAATTTCCAAACCTGTAATATTGATCTCCAGTCCAAGAAATCAGTCTTAGATTAAATCTATTACCTGAGCAACACAAACCAAAACCAATCCATGCTAGAAGAAGTTCTGCTGTTATTGAGAGGTCTACGTGCCCAATGCAGGACCACGCAGAAGGTACCCGAAGTACCATGAAGACCAAAAGTAGTATATATTCTGCTGTTTTGCTGTAAGCACTCTCAGGATGAGCTTGGGACTAATGTTTTGCTTTGTATATATGCCTAGAGAGATATAAGAAAAGAAAGAAATCGAAAATAAAACAGAACACTCAATTACTCTTTTACAGAGAGGGTAAATCTGATTCAGATGCAATGTAAGCACAGAGGGTTTCCTTAGGATCTGGTTGTTATTTTCTTCTCTGTATTAGATGCAAACATTTCAGCACTGTTACAGCACTAACCATAGAATCATAGAATGGAAGGGACCTTAAAGATCATCGAGTTCCAACCCCCCTGCCAAGGGCAGGGACACCTCCACCAGACCAGGTTGCTCAAAGTCTCATCCAACCTGGCCTTGAACTCCTCCAAGGGCAGCCCCAGCTTCTCTGGGCACCTGGACCAGTGCCTCACCACCCTCACAGTAAAGAATTTCTTCCTAATAGCTCATCTAAATCTCCCCTCTCTCAATTTAAAACCATTCCCCCTTGTCCTATCACTACAATCCCTGATAATGAATCCCTCCCCACCTTTCCTGTAGGCCCTCTTGAAGTACTGGAGGCTGCTATAAGGTTACCTGACTCCATAGGAGAGGTGCTCCAGCCCTCTGATCATCCTCACGGCCCTCCTTTAGACCTGCTCCAATAGGCCCATGTCCTTCTTATGTTGGGGACCCCAGAGCTGGACATAGGACTCCAGGTGGGGTCTCACGAGAGCAGACTACAGGGGTAGAATCACCTCCCGCGACCTGCTGGCCACACTTCTCTTGATGCAGCCCAGGATGCGGTTGGCTTTCTGGTCTCCAGAGGTCCCTTCCAAACCCATATCATTCTGTGATTCTGTGATTACTAGCTCATGTGAGCTTCTCATCAACCAACACCCCAAAGTCCTTCTCCTCAGAACTGCCCTCCAGCCATTCTCTGCCCAACCTGTATTTGTGCCTGGGATTGCCACATCCCAGGTGCAGGGCCCTGCACTTGGCCTGGTTGAACTTCATGAGGTTTGCACGAGAAAGGCACCTCCAGCCTTTCCAGGTCCCTCTGGATGGCATCCCTTCCATCCAGTGTGTCGACCGCGTCACCGAGCTTGGTGTCTTTGGCAAACTTGCTGAGGGTGCCCTCCATCCCATTGTCCACATCTCCGACAAAAATGTTGAACAGCACCGATACCAGTACTGACCCCTGAGGAACACTACTTGTCACTGGTCTCCACTTGGACTGATATGAATGACTACCTTATGCAGAGTGCTATTTGTCCCCAAAGTTAAAAAAAATCATGAACGCCACTTTATTTGTAGTGTTTTAGACATCTTTCTTGATAAGACTCTAGTTTTCACACTGTAAAATGAATCATAGTGAAGTGGTTAGCTAAAACAAAGTTATTCTAAGAAATTTGTGAAGGGACTATTGCTTCTGAAATCATCCAACAATCCCTTAAGGAAGTCAATTTATTTATTCAGCAATTTTACTGGAGCTTAAAAAAGATCCCTTTGTTCCAAGTCAGATTGTGGCCTAGTTTTTAAACTTCATACACGTTGTCCTGAGTTTGCAAGGCCTCAGGACTGAGCTTGACAGACTCTGTTTTTACTTGGGTTTGTTGCAATACCGTATTTTTAAAAAAAAAAAAAAGATGAGTTGGGTATGCCCAGTTTGCTTTACTTTTGCTTATCTTCATAAGTTATAACCTTAGTTTTTGACAAGTAGTGGAAACAAGTAGTTACTCTGTGTGGAATGAAATATTTATGATTAATGACAGTGCAGAGGAATACAAGCCTGGTACAATAACAGGCACCTTGAAAAGCAGGGACACAGTTTTCAGCATGTCCCTGCAGGGGGACAGAGTGATAAGAGTCAGGGGGAAGGCTGCCCCTGGAGCCACCAGGCCTATAAACACCAGGCCAGTTAAAGAAATGGATCCCAGAGAGCTGGGAAAAAGTGGCTTTGGGCATACCAAAGAGAAAAAAGCAAAAGGATCTAACCTACATAAAATGTCAAATATAGTGGATTCAGAAGTAACGTGGAGTTTCAGATGCATGAAGAAAGATAGAAAGATGTAATAACAAGCTGGAAAACACAAAGACAGTGCCAAGTAAATCTTAAGAGGAGGAAGAAAGAGGAAACCCCACCAACATCCCACTTTTCCCAATGAAGAAGCTGGGACTCTGATGACTGCTGCAACCTGACTCTGCATAGGGAAGGCTGGTGGTGTCAATGGTAGGACCCAGAGAGGAGGTGGAGGGGTCAGCATGACACCAAAGGAAGGGGTAGATAGTAGGAAGAGTGTGTACAAAAATTGTAATTCTTTAGTTGTAGTAGTAGTAGTAAGATTGCTATTTTCTGTGACAACTATTTATTTTTCTTGTCCTTAATTACATCTGGACTAATAACAATTCTCTGGTTAGACTGTTAAGATTTCAACTATACTGAGAACAAAGCCTTGGCTTTGCATATTGGTTGTAAGATAAAAATATTAGGAGTGTAACAAAGCATATCCAGCAGTATATTGAAAAATTAATTTACATGTTGTTATACAGTTGATAAATAAACGGTTTTATTTGTACATATCACCTGAATAACTGTATTCCTCTACTTGATTTAGTACAAGTACATCTGATAGCATCAACCACTAGTGAAGCCACCTACTACTGCTTATTAGGATGCAAAGCAGAAGAAAGATTGGATGAAGATTCTAAAAGCACATCTATGAGATTGGAGAGAGTGGAGATTGGGACTGTCTGGATACATAAAAGTCTACAAGGATGCAGAGGTAAAACAGGAGGGAAACATACCAATAGGGAATCTAGGCAGGGATCCAGGAGCTATCAAAACAGAATGAACATGAACTAAATGGCTAAGTAAAAGGGGCTGCAAAGACATGGCTAGGAAGGAAAATAACGGATAAGACAGAGAAGTTGACAGCAAAATGTCGAGAAGGTCAAAGGAAAATGGTGAAGGTCTGGCAACCAAAACAGAAAACTCAAGTTGGGAGAATGAGACTTGACAAAGAAACAAGATTAACGCGAAAAATCTAAGAAGTTGAATCTGCAACTGTGTGAGAAATAATCATCATGGTACTTGAGAATCAGTATGTAGCTGAGCATGTGTTGAGTCTGTTGGCCAACACATACATTCCTTCATTATTCTCTCCCACCCTGTCCATCAATACTGAGGCTGGTGCTGCACATATTATTTTATAAAATAACTGTGACAGTGTATCTTTATCACAGATGCAGCACAGTTATCTTACCTGATGCATTAGGCACCTGGCACAGGTTCTACATTCTTCTCAAAAGACATGAAGGTCAAACAGGAACCAAAAGGATTTTCACAAAATACATAAAATTTAGTAAAAAATACTCTGTTATCTAAAAACAAACAAACAAACAGCAACCAAAAAATGAACTTGAAATTCAGCTGGCTGAAAATACATCTAAAAGTAGAAACAGTAGAATAACAAGGACCTGTTGGAGAGGATCCAGAGCAGAGCCAAACAGATGATCTGAGGGCTGGAGCACCTCTCCTATGTAGACAGGCTGGGGTTGTTCAGCCAGCAGAAGAGAAGGCTCCAGAGAGACCTTATAGCAGCCTTCCAGTACCTGAAGGGGGCTACAGGAGAGATGGGGAGGGACTCGGTATCAGGGAGTGGAGTGATAGGATGAGGGGGAATGATTTCAAACTGAAAGAGGGGAGATTTAGATG
>JAOXNH010000012.1:57874480-57886782 GCA_028566575.1 Bartramia longicauda | reverse complement strand
TATATTCCTACACCGAATTTGAAACATCTGAAACCTCTATTAGCTGTGCCCTTTTAAAAGCAGATAAATGAAGAGACGTTAGCTCTACGCATTGCCAAAGCTTTGCCATTTACCAGGGTTATGGCAACTAGAACCAGTATGAAACTTCAGGCTGAAGCACTGAACTCGGGAAGATCAAATGAAAATAATTGAAATTACAAAGGAATTCAAACACAGTTCAAGCATCTTTGAACAAAATCACTACTTATACATATTCTGAGTTAGCAAATATAAATTAAAAGGGACACTAGGAAACAAAAAGGAGCTGACTGTAGACAGGTTGCATCAACTGTAGGTAACCTCCAGCCTGCAGGTTGTGGACTGGAAACCCACTTAAAATGGAAAAAAAAAAACTTAGGCAGAACAGGAACTGAAGTTCTGGCCTCTCTTATCTGAGAAGAGAGCCATAATTTCTAGGTCGTAAGAAGCAATATAATTCTTTGACACATAATGAAAATATCATCCTTTCCTTACAGACTCTATAGCCCTGGCTTTAAAGTTATTTTCCTTAAAGCCCACTCCAGCACATTTCAAACCTGGCCTTGACTTTGAGTCCACTGCATGCTGACTACGTATATTTTAGAGAATTTCATAGATTTTTCATAGAAATGTAGAATTTGACTAGGACTTTTGTGTGAACTGGAGCCTTCTCGTTGTCATTTTAACCAGTATTATTTACCCAAGGTCACAGAGGAACCTATAAAGTGAAAGTCCAGTATCTGGACTTCTCTGCCAAGTATGCAATTCTGTTATATATCCCTATATGTTAAAATACTATTTTACCCATGTACTGTTTTCAACACCTTTGAAATCGGAGGGCTTCAAAGTACATCACAAACATTAAGGAATTTATTCTTATAACAGTTTAGTGACAATCTTATTTTGCCCTTCTTAAAGTCCGTATTTGTATAGAACCAAGCTTGGATGTCAGGACAGTTAGATGAACGAGAGCAGTTTAGTGGGAATCCTCCAGCCAAGGTCCAGCCATCTTTTCCAT
This sequence comes from Bartramia longicauda, assembly GCA_028566575.1. Taxonomy (NCBI): domain Eukaryota; kingdom Metazoa; phylum Chordata; class Aves; order Charadriiformes; family Scolopacidae; genus Bartramia; species Bartramia longicauda. Next base: position 57,885,746 of record JAOXNH010000012.1, on the reverse strand, counting down.
CGGTTTAGAACGCAGCTGGGAAAATGATGGACAGGGAAGAAAAGTAGCTTACTAAAATAGTATCAGAAATGTGATAGATTTAACCCAGGTCATCCTCAGTTACTGAGGACCACCTGAATTATTGACGCAGCCCATTTGTATTTCTGTATTCACTGGGAAGAATCATACATTTTCCTGTGCAAAAAAAGGACTATGTTAATATTGAGCCTATGGTGGATATATTACAATGACAATATTTTTAAAATATGAGAAAAGAATTAGTATTATGAAAAATTTAAAGGAATGCAAGATCCCATGAATCTCTGATCTTTTGCCCTACTCTTGTAACAATCTCAACTGAATCAAGAATAAGTGCCTACTTCAGTTCTTAAGTGTACATCAACTATCAAGTAATTAACCTTAAAGAATGTACTGAATACATTATTAGTTCCATTAACATTGTTACAGATAAACACAGTGCTCTGAAAATTCCCATCGCATGACCTTGGAAATCTCCCAGGGGTAGCTGCAAAACACCAGTTGCAGGGGTCATTTAAAATGGAGTCTAACAAAGCTCAGAAAAATACGCTACAGGGAACAGCGTTGCCATAAAGAGGGAATTCAGTTAACTGCAAATTAATAGACCTTTTACATCTCTAATTTGTATGGGTTTATGAAAATATTATTTAATATCTTTATAAGTCTGCTACCCTGTATATTAATATATCTTTTTCATTACAATTCTCAGCCTTTCAAAAAAATAAAACCCACAACCTTTTGTCCTGAAACAACCACCTTAAAATAGTGTTTTGCAATAACATTTAAAGTAATTTTGAAATAAGAAGTAATCAATCGTAGAATCTGTTAACCTGTTTTAAGATTACACTAGTCAAGAAATAGGCCAATATCATCGGTCTTGGGTATGATCAACCTTCCAAAACTATCCAAGGAAGCCAGGAAAACCAGGAACAGCTCCCTTTTTTGTGGATTCCCTTCCTTTGCAATTACCTCACATTGGTAAGGCATCCCATCAAATATTTGTCTATCCTTACATAAGTGTCTGTGGCTGATGCCATAAGCTGGCAGACAGAAACACCGGCAGCTCTAAATTAGTTATTTTAATAACTGCTACCTTGGGTATCTTTTCTGTTACTTATCTATGCTGCAGGTTAGCTTCATTCTTAGGGTTTTTTTCCATAGTTTACTCTTGAAGAGATTCTGTGCTATCACCATCACCCTGAAGCATGTCTAGACAGCAATGCAGGCAGACCATAGGCAGAATTTATTTCTGCCTTAGAAAAAAGTCAAGCTTTCCTGACTTTTCAGTGTCTCTGTCTCATCAGTTGGTGCAATGGGACCACAAACACCACAAACCAAGGTAAACTTGAGATTTGCAGCCCATCCAAGCCTGCTTTGTAGTAGTAAGTGCTAATAACTGGGGGCAAAAGAGAGCTCAGCATATATTCACTCTCCCTAGATGTATCAAGTTTCCTAATCCTGTTTTCATGATTATGTTGATCTTCGAATTTCTTCCACTGTTCTTAGTAATGAAGATACCTAACGTGAAATGAGTTAAAAATATTGACAAAAACCTGCAATTGCCCTAGGGAGTATTACATAACCATGCCTCAAAGATGGTGAAATGAGTGCCATAAATTTTGTACCTCCTGGTCCAATAAACATGTGGAGCGGGTTGGTTAACTAAAAGAGGCTTTAAACTTGAGTTTGGTTGCTCTTTCAGCATTCACAGATGCATGTTGTAAATTCCAGGGAGTTATTTCAGCTGTAAGTGTTTTGGAATTTTACAGGATTAGGTCTTTGATATAAAACCTCATAGGATGAAACCATCAAGTTATCTTTTCTGATCCCTCTTGAATTTATGCTCATCAGTTTGATGACGTATACGTGATGACATGGAATTTTTTCTTTGAGTAACACTTGAGAAAATTTCCATTTTTCCCATTGTCACGAGAATTCAGCAAGAGGATGGGTTCTGCCCTCCTCTCATAACAGCTTTTCTGTACCCATTTACAGGCTATCAGCTTCTTAATAGAGTCATTGTTGCTTAACAATTTTGTTTCAGACATCTACCCACCATCAATTGTGTTATAGATGGGCCATATTTGCATATAGACACATACCCTGAGAAGCCAAATTAGATCCTTGATTATTCCTCTTTGTAGGATATAATTTTGACTATTTTAATAGTTTTTCTCAGCTCCCCTACTTGATTTAGGTATGTGTTAAATTATATAATGAAATCTTAATTTGCAAGATTGAATATCGTATTGTCATGGGATTTTCTGGAAAGTACCTGATCAGAAATCCTACTCTCCATGAGGAGGGATTTCATATATGCATTCCTCTTTCATTGAGGATACTGCAAATAAGACATATATCAGAAGGATCCTCAAGTGCAAGTCAGCTAGCACTGGAATCTTTGCCTTCAGAGAGAGGACAGTTATTTCATTGTCCCAGATTTTGTAAGTATGAAATAGCTCTTCAAAATTTTAGTATTTTTAATATTTTAAAAGAATATCAGAATTGTGTTTCGGTTTCATGCCAGTAGCAAAGGGTATTTATGACTTGTCCTATGCAAAATGACTTCCAAATGCAACAGTGCCTATACACATCACTGACTTCTTAAGAATAAATCCAATTAGTTCAATCATTATGAAACAACAGGCATGAATTAATAATATAATGTCCCTTTTGTCTCTAATCATCATGCAAGGCTTCTTTCATCAACACATAACTCAAATATTCTCAAATACCCTATGGTTTCCTGACTCCTATGAACACATTGCCTGTTCCCTGTACCTTTCCAGAGTGTTTCCTGAAAGGTGACTCTCCCTGGTAAGGTAATACACGCTCTGGACTTGGCAGTGCTGTAATCTTAATTGCAGTCTTAATAGCAGCTACTATTAATAGTGGTAAAATGTAAATTTCTCTCTAATTGCTAAAAATTTTCTTTGTGTAATTACAATAAGGAGTCTTAGAATAGCTTCTTATTAGGCAAACATACATTATTTGACAGCTTCAGACACCAAATGGAGGAGGTAATTTAAGTGTTAAGCTGGTAAAAGCAAAGAACATCAACCTTCCAAACTCCTTATACTGCAAGAAAAAGAAAATCCCCTAAATCCTTACAATTATTCTAGAGAATATTCAGAACTTGGGAATGTTAGTCCACAGCTACCTATTACTTGAGTGTGACTCCTGATTTTAACTGTAGCAGTATTTGCCTTACCCCATCCCTCTCATTCCGGGGACTTCTCTCCCCCTAAAATGTTAAACAACTCCCTCATCCCGTCTGCTACACGCTTATAATTTCTTGGAGTAAAACAGAAAAAAAAAAATTGTGGTTTTTTTGTTTCATTAATATGTCTTTTAAGAAGATTTCTTTAGAAGACTTTTAAGAAATCTTTTAAAATAACGGCTCTGAAATGATTGCTAATTTTAAGAAAAAGCCTAAAGCTTCCATCCAGATCACAGTTCTTAAATAACAGCACTTCCTGTACAAGAAGAAAGTAAATTGCAATTATGCAATTATTATATATGTAGTCAAAAGTCTGGTTAGTTTTTAACAGGAAGATTTAAAGCACTAACTTTCAGTAATCTTTTTGTGGGGTCAAGAACAACTCTTGGTCCTATTCCTTTTTAAAAGATTAGATCTTTTTTAAAAAGTTACATCCTCCTTAGACTGAGGGATGGGGAATTATGCTGATGCAGTGTAATTCTTCAGGCAGAGTCACACAGTGGTTGCAGACCCCTCTCTGCAGGAGATTCAAAGTATAGACTTTGCTAACGTTCATACTTCAAAATGCTTGGGGAACTAAGTAAAGTGTCTGCTCTCACTTATTAGTTAAACAACTTCATCATTCTCTTCTTTTGACTGCTGTGGCCATCCTTCTTTTCACAAACACCTAACTTTTTTAAATCTTGGAGGTTCAGTTTTGGTGCAAAACCAATCAGGAATGACAAATCAGAGTTTGTGACCAGTCTTGCCTTTCAGACATTCTGTTCCCTTTTTATTAAATATTTCTAGTATGGAAAAAGATATCCTTAAGGAATAACATATGTTCCATGACATGGGAAATCTTGCATACATTGAATTACTTTCACCCAGAATAATTTGTCAGAATCTATTGAGTGGAAGCTAAAACAGTGAAGCGCTCGGGTTCTAATTCATTTGTTTGTTTCTTAGATACCTGAAAGCTATTTACACATTTTGCTTGCAGCTCTTTTAAACGACTTTGTATCTAAAAACATTCACAGAATTCTCACCATTCATATGTAAAACTTCACAATTTCAGGTCAGATTTTCTTAGCGGTGGTGGTGGGGGATGTGTCGAGGGGGTGTGTGTGTTCATACTAGTTAACTGCCAAAATTTTCTAATATTGTCTCTGATTAACTGACACAGATTCACTGCAGGATAACAGAGCTGTTCAGACGTATATTTATCTGCAATGGATCAGATATAATTAATGTAATTTCTGTTGAAATGGTGTTTTTAAGAACATGCACTTGCTTGTGAAATGACCAGCAATGATAAATAATAAGGAAATAGCACAACTACACATAAGATCTGTTGCCAAAGACAGCAAAATCTTCTACTGTATATAGAGAAGCTTGGTGAAGGAGTTATTAAAATACATTATTAACACCATCATGACTAAATGTTTTCCTGCTTGGAGAAGAACTGTAAATTTTTTAAGTTTTTTTGGCCCATGAGGTTCTATATGGTTTAAGCAACTATTATTCAAGAAATAGCTTCTTTCTTTGTGTTACACTCCAGCACTACAGAACTAACTCCTAAAGCAAGGGGTTAACTGTCCAGAACTACTACAGAAAAAAAAAGAGATTGATTTTCCAATATACTTTCTACCCCCATCCAGCAATATTTGTACATACTGACTCACAGGCAGACTGCAGAATCATGGAATGCTATGGGGTTGGCAGGGACCTCTGGAGATCATCTAGTCCAACCCCTCTGCCAAAGCAGGTCCACCCAGAGCAGGTTGGACCGGAACATGTCCAGGAGGGTTTTGAGTATCTCCAGAGAAGGAGACTCCCCCACCTCTCTGGGAAGCCTGTCCCAGGGCTCTGCCACCCTCAAATAGAAGACTACCATATGTCAGGTTTTCCCAGAAAACTCCCTGTTTTTCCAAAAGAAATATTGACTAAGCAGTATCTGAAGCTTCTGTGTGTTCCTCAAGGATTTCGCTTGGCAGTCCAGATGAAGTGTGAGTTCTCAAGCTACAGGAACATTTGTAAGTATTTTTATATTATGCGGACAATGATACAAGAAACAATAGTTTTTTCAACAGCTGAAATTGGTTGTGTAACATTTGAAACCCATAAAAAACTGCCTAATTATTTTAATTAAACATGTTATTCTTTAGAACTGGACAGTAAAATACAAGTTTGATGTTGATGTACTCTTCCTACGATCCATTTCTATTTCTTGACTGCAATTTATATTACTGTAAGTAAATTGCTTTTCAAAGCATTCACTGAAATCTTGAAAACAAATGAAAAATACCTTTTAGTAAAACCAATAAACTCAGAATTCTCCTCTTCAATACAACATATCTATGAAAAAGTTTATGAAAGACAGCAGATTCTTGCTTATGTTGATTACATTTAGCTATTAAATAAACCACAGGGAGATAAACATCAGTTTTGTTCAAAGGCCATTTTATTCATTTGCGATGTGAACAAGGAAATCAATGAAGTCGTTTATCCAAAGCTCACCAATGTTTGAAAATTCCTTTCTCCTCCTGTTCAAATCCCTTTTCAGGAGTCATACATAAACATGAAAGCTTTGTAAATGTGTTGTGGAAGACAGAGTTATGGATTGCCTTGATCATTTGTGCAAAAATGGTGTTTAATATTCAGAACAATGTTTTTGAACTACATGATGAAACAAATTAAAAGGAAAAAAAACCAAACTTGAGTCAAATATGAGAATGTGCCTGAATTTATCTTTTATCTTTTAATAGCATTTATCTTAATCATTTTCAAATTGCATAGTCAAATCCAGCTACATGATACACCTTTAGATGAGATTATGTATTGATGTGGACTTCTTAGGGATTATAGATCTCTGAGCAGTGTGCAGAGACTGTGCGTTTTAAAACCTCAGTCACTCATCTTCACGTAAGGAAAGGTGTTCCCAACTAAAACCCAGGCATCCTGAGCTCTGCGACCCCAAGGCATTAAGCGAAGAAGTCATTGCTGAGGAATTTACAGACATTTCAGAGTCCCGAACTATCCTTGATTGGCAAGGCCTGTGCACACACATACAGAGGCTAGGAATATGTATTTTGGCATTTGTGACAGCCCTCAGAGCACAGCAATCACACAGGTTTCATTTAGTCTGCTCAGCTTTTATTTTTAAAAGCAGAGCTAAACAGAATTCAGCCTCTTTGTGCTCACCGAAAATTTTCAGCAGTTTTAAATATCATTAGGACTTGTGCTGCTTAAATTTTCATTTCCTCGGGGTTTATTCATTAAACACGGATTTTACTATCGACAAACATCAATAGCTGTTTTCTTTACAGATTAGCCTTCATTTGCATAATGCCACCTACTCATTGAAAATTGAGTCAAACTTGGGAGGCACTGTTAATGCACCTCACTTGATAGGAGAAATGCCTCTAGACCAGAGAAATGTTATCCCGTGTAAACATCATACTTATTATATTAATTGTATATCCAGTAGAAGTTGACATTCATGCATAGTACGTGTCATACACATAAATTAACGCTCCGGTAAAAGAACCATCCCTGTGTTGTCCTTCCTTAACCAAATATTAGGTGCCCTCTTCTTTATGGCCTCAGCTACACCCGCTGTAGGCAATAAAGACCAGGAATATCATTGTGTTGTGTTGTGCTTCCCTCCTGCCCTGTGTTCCGGAGAAGCCAATGACGACGACTGCTACTCAGCAGTTAATATACAATAGTATCTACACAACAATCCCGGAGACTGATCGCTGTTATAAGAACTGGTTCATGAACACAGAGGTGTGTGTCCCTGGTGATGCAATTACTACAACAGGAATATTATGGCAGTTATGCAAATTATACAACTAGCCTTGGAACTTATAGGCTATCCCATAAGAAACTGATAACGTCACTCTGCAGCTCCTGCTATAAAAAGTGATTTTTTTCCTGGCAAAAATCCATTCAGGCCATGCGTTTTCTGGCTTACACCAATGGAAACGGAACTGGATTAGCCAGGGGTCACCCCTGTGAAAGAGAAACTTTTCTGTAACGATAAAAAGAACTGATGGCAGCTGCCAATGATTCAATGATACAACCAAAAGTACCATCTTTGCATAGTTAGTTTTAATTAACAACATTCTGTTGTCTTTTGTCTAGGCATAGATGTTGGTGGCCCAGGGAAGACTCCTATTAATGGGAGTAAACTTTAGGCACACTTGTTATCACTGTCCTCTCTAAGGATAGAAGGAGAGGATTTAAATCTTCCTAGAAAGAAACAGAAGTTTAAAAAGGAAAAAGGCAAAACAACCTCATTATGAATTTAGAAACAATGTATGCTTTCATCTTTACAGTTAAATCATGCTATAAATAATTCAGGAAAAAAAAATGTTTCTTCAACAAAATGAGAAAGTTTTAGAAGGGATAGAGAGAACGTCTGTGAAGAAGCAAAGTGTGAAAAGCAAGGTATTTACTTTAAAATGCTGAAGAAAAGGAATTTGAAAAGAATGAACAGAAATAGATTTCTGAAACATATTTAAGCTATTAGATGACAGCTAAGATTTTTAAAGGCAAACTCCAACTTTTGTAATAGATTTAGGAACTGAATCCAGAACACCAATCTGCTTCAGGAAAAGTCAGCTGGGATAGCCCAAATCATCCTCATCGTTAGAGGCTACCACAGTTAGCATATGTCCATGGCCTTAGTTTAATGGAAATATGTAGTAGCTTCATTATTAAAATGAAAACAAATCACCAACAACAATCACTATTAGCACTGAAAACTGAAGGGGGGAGTTGGGTAAGGCTGGAGGTCTGTTCGAAGCTGAAGACAATTTCCCTTTGCAGTGCAAACAAAGATACGATCTTCCTGAGTCTTAATAGAAGATGTCAGTGAAGGAAAAGAGACAGCTCTGAAATGATTTCATAATGTTGACAAGCAGCCAATAAGAAGGTTAATTCTGAGTTGTCACTAAGGATTGAATCGCACAATGGATCAAAATGGATCATGACAATACATCTGTGCAGTGGCAATGAGGAGAGAGAGGAGGGTTCAGGGGAAGAAAAAGAAACATCAAAACCAAATTAACAGTAAGTACAGAGGAATTGCTGACCTGATAAAATAATAAAAATAAAATTGTAACAATGAAATAGCACGTAAGACATAAGCTCCCTACCACAGATACTTTGGGCTATCAAACAGGACAAGTTACATAAGAAAATTCCATTTCAGTATATTGCCTTTAAAATTAACAGGTTTTTTTTTTAAAAAAAAAATAATCTGATAATCCTCAATTTAAAAATATAATTATCAATTGAAAAGGAAGAACATCCTCAAAGTAAGAACAGGAAGACTGGAAAATGTGTGCTGATTATCAAATAGACTGCTGGCTCCCAGCACTAAGCTGCTAGCAAAACCACCTTTAAGATAAAAGCAGTACTGATAAGACATTGTGTGCACCTTGACGGATAACCTTTAATTAAGGCACTCTTTTCTAAGGACGCTATAACCTTATTTCTGATTCATTACAAAAACTACAAGATAACTTACTCTTAGCCTAATATTGTTCTTGGTCAATGACCTGTCCGTGTACATCATCTTATTCCAGCCTTTCAAGATTTTAAAGCCCTGCTACGGACAAGTTTATCCTTTCAGTGAAAGGTTCTACTCATTTTAAAAGGTAATTGCACTGAAAAGATAAGATATTATCATCATCTATTAGTTGGCTTCACTGGCTTTAGTGTCCATGTCCTAGATTAAGACATGCATTAATCAGAGCTTCATATAGCATACTTATTTCAAACCCAGTAGTCGCTGTACTGTGTTTTAAGATACTGGTCATGTAAGTTCATAAACAGAGATTAAAGCTGGCATTTTAATACACCGTGTAAGAACCACCCTGTCTTCCACTGCTGACATGGGTGCATACAAAGGCTCAAATAAAATCTTTTGAACTAAAGTTGTGTTTACCTATTTTATTCTTTTTTTTTAACCTAGTACACCAGGGTACAGGTTTAGTCCAGCGGAGAGCACACTGCCTGGCCCAGGACTGAGCACCAAGGCTTTGGTTATCAGCAGGCAATACCTGCTGCTCCCTTAAGCAACTTGGCCTCTGCTGTGATAGAGAAAAAAAATCACTATGGTGCAGATAGATACTGGAAGCCCACCAGGTGATAATTAAGATCAAACTACCTAAATAGAACAGCTATAGCATTTTGAAACATTAGTAGCCACTTGCCAAAAGACACTTTTCTTTTTTTCTTTTTTTTTCTTCTTTATTTTATTCTTTTTTATTCTTTATTTTATTTTTTAAAATTCTTTTTATAATTATGAAAAATCAAAGCCAAAAGGCCACGGAAAATTGGCAATAGCTCACATGGATTTTTAGGAATGTATGATCAAATTGCTAATGTGACTTTAGGAAAATGAACTCTGAGAAAATACTAGGGGCATGAATGGAGGGGAAGACTTTAACAACACGTCAAATTTCTTGCTCCGCTGATCTTACTAGCCTCATGGTCTCCTGAACTACTTCACTGCAGCCTTAAGCTTCTGAGGTGTTTGCTACAGACCCCTCAGTGCTTTGGGCTGCATAGCCTGCAATTGTGATGGGCCCTCAATCTGCTGCCAGAGGCATCTAAGTTCGTTCTGAGTCCTTCACACATTTCCTATCATTCAGCAAGACCACATTCCTGCCTAGGACTGATAAGGGATAATATATGGCAAAGGAAAAGCAAGTGGCAGGAAATCCATCTTGGCTAGAGGAGGAAGTATTAGAGTGCTCAGCAGAACACGTAGCATACCATATTTAGGCAATATTATATAGGGAACAAGCTCGCATAGGTACAGGAATACATTAGATGTCTAATTAATTTTCATCATCATATATGGGTCTGCTAAGTAAGATGCACATGAATCTAGATTAAATAAGTAGGGCTAACAGAGAGCTAAACTTTGAAGGTTACTCTGTCTATTTAGACCTACAGTGGGTTCTTATTATTGTTCCTAAACTGGTTTTCTCTTTTTAGTATCTGGGTGTCCAGTTGCTATCCTGAACTAAAAAGGGGCACGTGAGGCACAGCTCCAGAGACCACAGGGTGTTGTTCCCTGACAAATGGGCTGCGTAACTGCTAATGCTCGCCTACAGGAATCTGATGCTATGAGATAATGCATCCTGCTAAAACTTAAGGTTTCATTGAAAATGAAAGTTTTACCTGTTAAAAAAAAATTTATAAAAAGACTAGAATTCAAAAGTCCATACTTACTGTACCAGAGCATGGATTAAAACAAATTCTCTGTAAGATTTATATCAGTAAATGACACTGAATTCATCCAGGGAGTTTTATGCTCTAATACTACCTCAAGCTCCTTTTGATCACTTGAATTTAGGCTTCTGGTTACTCTAATAGGTTTAGATTAGCGAAGTGGAAATACTCAGCACAGACACACTATTGTATTCATTGCACTGACCCTTTGAGATTGGTGCAGTTAACATTTTCCAAATCTCATTCACGAGGAGCTTTATGTGAGTGTAACGTTACTGTACGTTGAATACGGCGAAGAGTGACATAGTTCAGCGCTTCAGGAATTCTCCAGCTTGCCAGCCAACCGCACATAGCAAGCTCCTCTGGCAAGGTGATCCGTACATCACTGCTCGCAGTGATTTGTGCTGAAGGTTTGTAATTAAATTCCTTTCTTTTAGTATGGTCTCTGACCAGCATGCATAGCAACATGCCGTCAAGCCTCAAGCTTCAGAACTATTATTTTATCTTCCTATCGACGCAGTAACAGGCTGCATACAGCGCCGATACCCCAAAGAAGCAAAAGTAAACACTAAATTCTGCTTTACTGCGTAAGGTATAATACACTGTGGCTCAAAAGTCCATACATCCAATTTTGCTATGTTAACTTTCTGAGACCTGTAACTCCAGGGAAGATATCAAAGGGACAGAAAAGGAAAACAAGGATGTCCTTTGGATGAAAGGTTTACATTCAAAATGCATCTCATCCGCTTGCTAATACAAGTTACCAGGGATTCATTGCCCTGGGATGGCTGTCTC
>JAOXNH010000012.1:57825693-57839653 GCA_028566575.1 Bartramia longicauda | reverse complement strand
CTAAAAATAACTCCTAATTTAGTGTCTTAGCTTCAGAGTAGTGACTTTTAATTATTTTTCTGTAAGTAATTGGCTAGAGGTATTGCGGGACACCTACCCAAGGATTAGTGATAAATAAGATTAGAAGCTCAAAATTGAAAAATTCCTTGTAAACTCAAAGGAGTTTCAAGGACATTTGCAATAGAAAGAGTATTCCTGGTTTTACTCCAAGTGCAAATGCTGCAAATGCCCACTTCAAAAGTACAGACAAATCTCCTTGTTTTTGTTTTGGAGAAGATGAAAAGTGAAAAGATAGCACTGGCAGTTTTAATTGACGCGTTTGATAGCTTCATCCCACAGTGGATATGCACAGTGTTATGTGGCCCGCTGCTCGAAGAACCTGTGCCCTTTTTATGAAACATTGTTACATAGTAAATGTAAGCAATAATAATGTACAAATGAAGGTTCAAGATCTTTGATTCCCCAGTCTGTCTCTAAAGGTGTTTTTTTTTAATCCATAACAACAACTATTTTCCTCTCCCAGCAAGGTTTTACACCCACCAAAATTCTTTTCGGAAACAACCTGTAACATTCTGAAACATCGAGTAAACAAAGTGGTTGCAGGCCACTTTTCCAAACCTGAGGACACTTTTCCAAACCTTTTCTTCTTCATCTATAAGCCACCTTCTAGCCTGCGCCCTCTCTGCTGTGGTTTCTTGTTTCTGAAGCCACACAGGCTGTGTATCTGCTGTCTTTGTAACCAGGACCAAGGAATCACCCATGCTCCCATGTCCGGTTTGCCCAACATGGCTCACATCTGAAGGGCTCATGACTGGTCCCTACAGCAATCCATTTGTGTCCACACGATATAGCATGTGGAGGCGCCTCTGGATCAATACATGCTCTCTGGGGCTTCATCTTGTTGACCCACATGCCCACACTGTGTAAGCCAAGTGCAACACTAACTTGTTTCATGCCTGCCGTATGGTTATTGGTACACGATCATGGCTACAGCAGCCTCGTCACAAGAGTTTGGCTGTCATCCTAACACCACATCTCCTTCCTTGGCTCTGAGACCCGTTGGTAACGTTATGATTTCAAGAACGGATATCTCTTCATAAAGTGATGAATAGTAAGTGGGTTACCATGTGGTATTTGCACTTTTTAAGTAATGAAAGCCAGAATAAGTTGTGCGTACAGAAGTGTGGGGGGCATGAGAACCTGTAACCCTTGCAGAAAAGTGTTGGAGGACAAGCTAGGCTCATGTTTTGTCCATGCTGTCTACTGTAATAGTCTCTGGACCAGCCTAACCACTGAACTATTCCTGGATCTTGATGGTGGTGGTGGTAAAACTATTGATCCCATTGAAAGATGATGTCCTAGGGGTGATACAGCCTGTTTCCACAGGGGACAGTCAGAGCATCACAACCTTGAGCTGAAAAAAGGAGTGAAGTGAGAGTGCCCTGAGTCTCCTGAACCCATTCAAATGGTTTTACTGTTTTAACCAAATGTCAAAGTTCTGCGGTCTTCCTGCATGTCCTAGTTGGCAAGTTAGCTCTCTGACTGATATATGGCTATAGGCACCGTGGTGCATACACGTATGTACAGCAGCTATAGCTTATAATATCAAATAAAAAGAGAGTGCATTCTTTTTACCCTCTGCAACTCTGTATACTCATAGCCATTTACAAAATATCATAGTTGCCAGACTAAATAGGCAGTAGAAGTATGGTTAAGTTATCAAGCTGGTTAATCATACGCTGGGTTATCACGACGTGCTTGACTTTCATGATATGACACCTATTTTCTGTATGAAATAGCAGTGAAGTAAAAAAACAGACTTCAAATAGTTTTCCTACATTTTCTCACTAGTCTCCAGTACAAATTAAATTTTCTACAAAGGTGAACTAAAGAGCTAACACAGCACAAGGTGCAAACACATGTTTCAAGGGACCATCTCATCCTGTTATCAACAGAAAAATGGTCTTTTACAAAATTAAGAAGTTTAAGCCAACGGTGCTGGATAGTATTCATGTTAGTGCTGAAATAACTGGCTGGCATTATTGTGATGTTCCTGTCTATCATCTATGTTCAGGATAGGTGCATAAGTCTGGGAAATGGGCTTTCTCAAAGAGCCACCTTTATGGAAGAGGAGGCAGGGATGGCAAACTAGTAAACTGGGGTAAAGGAAAAAATATTGCTGATATTCAGCCTTTTGAATATTAGGAAACATTCCTTCCATCTCCCTTTATATAATATGAATACTCTAATGCTGTCCTAGGGATACTGCTGTCAGGATGTGCATAAACACAACAAATATAACCACAGGTCCTGCCTCTATTGTATCCTTTTGTTTGTTTCTTTAATTACTACTCTAAAAGAAAAATAATAATGGAAAAAACACATTCAACTCAATCAGCACATGTAAAACCTGCAGTCTGTAAAACACAAACAAAAGTATATTTTGCCATGGCTTTTCCAGCATTATCTTCTTACTGACTGAAGAGGTAATGCTGGTTTTAACTAAGCATTCTTGGCTTGATAAACAATCTCTAGAAAGATGTCTTTTCAAGCAATTTTGTATTCAACAGAAATGTGCAGAGGACCCACTTAAGTAAAAACCTATGTCCTTCAGATAAGTGCAAAATATCGGGCACCTCCGTAGCATTCAGTGCTGAGGAGCTTATCTTTCACCCATCAAAATCAAAAGCAAAATTTTCCCTGACTTCGCTAGAACCAGGCTGGCAATAACTGATGTGGATGGAGTAAGCAAAGGCAATATGGAAAGCAATTAACATTGATTCTGCTTCCTGTCAAACTTATTGAATTAAACAAAACGTACATTTCCAACTAGTTCTGCCCAGCTCTACTCACATAATTTACATTCCTTCTCGTAGAAAGTTGAAATTACCATTTAACTATTGACTATTGCACTTTTTTTCCTGGATTGAAACTCAGTGCAACCCAGTGACTGCTCAAACAGTAGCTGTAGAAAGCCTTATTTCCTATTTCAGTGCTAAAATAGAGAATGACCTGCAAAGGTCCCTCCTAACTCAGTTCTACACCCCTGTGGGAAATGAGGCCAAAACAAGTAAACTGAACTTTAGCCTCCTGTACAAACTTAGAAAGCTTGTCAGTGAGGACAGCCTGCTTTCTTGATTCTCAGGTTCTTCCACGCTTGCAAGGCACCAGTGCAACCCACAGAGTTATCTTTTTCCCAGTGAAGTATCTGAAAGTGGTACCATCTATGTTTCAGAATGCATAGCTCATGCTTGGCAGGGAACTCTCCAGTGAAAATCAGTGAGTGATGAAGCAGAATTCACAAAAAAAACCTGAACTAAACTCATCAGTTTTCTTAGATGAAAAGGTCTGCAATCAAGAACTATTTCTTGCTCTGCCTGGTTTGAGAGCCTACTGTGCCGAGAGAGATGCAAAACCAGACTACAAGAAAAACACGCAGACGAAAGAATAATAACTACTACAAGCATGTCTGTCTCTCACTTCTGTGGAATTCAAAAACACAAATACCTATTCATGTAGCTGTATTCACTGCTTAAAGTCATTACTCAAATATAAACACAGAGAGAGAAAGAGAGAGACAAACCCAGCTATTTGAGAAGAAAGTAATTCTCTAATATTCAGACTCTTCTGATGCTAAGTCACCATGCTGTCTGTTGTGGACAGAATTCATGTCTCTCGTGTCAATCATGCTGACAAGTGCCTCACGGGAATCTGCTTCCACCTCCTAACATTCAGTGTATAACCCAGTATCAGTAATATGGAAAAGACCTGGTGGGAAATGTTATCTTCCCACCAGAAGTGCACTTTTGTTCTGCGTATACATGTTCCCCATTTAAACCTTCATTTAGCAACAGAGGCAAAAATACTTCCTGATTTCCACGTAAGACACCCCTGGGAAGAGTACCACTTTAGATCTGTCAGACAGAGACATTTTATTACCTGAAGGATGTTATCTTAACCCAAGGTCTAAAATATAAATGAACTGCAATTCAGATGACTTGAGATGTAGCAGAAAGACAGAAGGGTGGAAAGTTTCCCAGAGAGATTCCACGGGGAGAAGTCTGATTTATTTAATACGGATAAATATGACAAAAAAATACTCATATCCCAAGTTTTAATAAGTTTATGGTTGACAGGAGGAATTGAAGAGAGCCTTGAGCAGCAGCTAATATGCAGAACAAGTTGTTAACTAGGAGAGTTGGAAGAGGAAAAAAGAAGCTCCAAGCAGATGAACTCAATTTAATGACAGAATATTTTGGACACGGAAAACTTCCCTGTTAAGATATTATGGGCCAAAGGAGGTGATGGCCTTTTTCAGTGACTTATCATTTTTATTGTGGAGTAAAAACCACGGGATCTTCATAGAGCCTCTAGTATTTAAGTTGAGCAGAGAATGTTTAGATATGAAAGGTCAGAGCTGTCTATGAAAAGACAACACGAGGGAAAGTAAACAGAGGATATATCAGGAGATTATTTTAGAATCTGCTGCCATGAAAACTTTACCTTTTCTCAAGAGGCAGAGAAGTTCATTTCTATATTGAAACAGGGATTTGGGGTTTGCTGTTAAAAACATCAGAAAGCCATGAGATGATTCCTTCAGGAGTGTTATTTTGAATGTCGCCGTTTTTTCTTCAAGCAAAGCAACACTTTTTGTGTTTGTTAATGGGTTAGCCTTTTTTCCCCATGTTGAAAGCTTCGGAAAAGTCTGGTTTTGTTAGGAATGAATTTGGGTTAAGTTCATGAAGCAGGTAGATATAACCAAGTGGAAGAAAAGGAGGCAAGTGGGACACGGGCTGTGGCTTAATCCTGAACTGAACAGCGTTTGCATATGTCTTTGAGAAAAGTTTCATAACAGTTTTTCTGGCAGAGATGTGGGAGTATGACATTTTCCAGTTGTTGATTTCTTCTGTGCTCAAGAAAGAAGACATTAGCTTGTTAAAGCTTACATATAAACACAACATCATCAACAATTTAGTCTCCTAATCGCAAGATCACAAATTGCGAGTAGATTCTTAGGGTAAACAGGTAGCATATACTAAAATTACATGACTTTTTAAACTGTAGCAGTATATCAGAATCCTTTGGTATGCAAAAATGGAAACTGGAAATCTGCTTTTAAAAAGTTCTTAAAGAAAGCAAGAAAAATTCTTTCTTCCATCTTCTAAGCCTAGCACTGCTACCATCAATGCCTTGGGTAAACAGCAATTTCCAGGAAGTTTGCCTGAATCCCATGCTACGATGCCAAAAGCAGAATTTAGTTGAAAACTATACGGAGCACTAAAGATAAATCTCTTGACTGTTTTCTGAGATTCTCTCCTATTATTAATCCCTATGCTGGACATACACAAGTGTGAAGATATTAATCACAGTTTACTCTGCACAGAAAACGTCAATAGGATGTTTAACTCTTGATTTATACGCAAGCTTTCAGTATTTCACCTGTGTAATTCTGCACAGTCAGTAGCTTATTTCTTCTAATTAAATCTTTATTTCAGCTCTCAGTGGGCCTGATTTTCCTCTTACTAACAGCAAGTTTATTAATATAACTCTCATCAATCAAATGACAGTAGTGTCTAAATAAGATTAACATAAGAAAAAGCAAAGTCACGTCCATTGACTTTGTACAACAGTTTTGCCAGTCTGTTCACAGCTAAACAGTGCTTACTGGACACTTCACAGAATGCTGGGCAGGGAAGGGAAGGAATTTTCTATTGTTAAGGGACCTGTTTTGAAGGAACAACTGGCAAGATGATGAAAAAGGGAAGAAATCTGCTCAGTAAGCAAAATCAGGCAGGAAGTATAACCACAAGGACTAATCATCTTTGTCCCTTTCATATGTACTACAAACTGAAAGCTGAACTGCATATGAACATAAAGTAATCTGTTACACTCAAAATTGTGTTATGGGCAAAAGAGTGTACACCTTTTTGACATGGTAAAAATATTATTACTGTTTTCTACCACCTCTTTATTGCCTTTACCATTCACCAAGCTGAAGCCCAGAACAGGTCAAGGACTAGCAGTCTGGCCACGGAAAGGCAAGCTGCAGCCAGGCCAAGTAAAACCTCAGATTCTGCTTTGCCAGGTCAGCATGAAGCCTGTTGCCTTTTATTAGTAATGCAAAAATCATACATACTGGACTACAATATATGTAATGATCCCTGATTCTTTTCAGCACCTATAAAATAGATGTGAAATTTTCCTAACACACATACATTTAAATGCTCTAATCAGATGTATAGAGAGATGAGGCAGAGGTTTGCAAGTGACTGAAGGCATGAAAGGAGAAGCAAGATAAACATTATCTAGCATCATTAAAGAAGAAAATAAAATGCATTTTTGCAAAACAGGAAGTGATCTACAGGAAGTTATCTGGGAACATCAGCTACCTGTGATTTTTTAAAAGTGGCAACAATAGAATGAAAGAGGGAATTCGGGCACGACAGGCAGTAGGAATGTCTCATACTTAGGCTGAAGATAATTTTGAACTCCCAACGAGTGAAGAAGCTTCAGACACACAAAAACATTTCAATAATGAAAAACAATTGGTTTTATTTTAAACATTCCAAGAATAAAGTATTGAATGACTTAACATTCCAATGAAGATGAAGATTGATTAAGAAACTGAAAGAAGTTCATGAAGAGCTGAATATAGTGAAATCTCCAGTGGGCAGGACATGCGGTTACATAAATGAAGGACCAGTTAAGTGCCTTTTGGAAGACCAAAAGTTAACATTAAATAAGCCCTAAGAGCTCTTACTATGATCAGCTCACACTCTGAAAAAATTATCCCTGACAAAACCAGAACAGACAACTGAAGAGAGCAGGGAAGCATTTCTGGGAGACAAAGAAAACTACTAAGAATGGACTGCTTGATGGCAACTCTGGATTTCTGTGATTTTAAATGCAAAGCAATGTCTGCTTCATGATTCCCATGAATTGCCACTATTGATCCAAATATTTTTACACAGCATGCTATGTAAACCTCTCATAGTCACTGTATGCACACAGTAGTTAAAAATTTTGCCTTTATGCTTTCAATTTACCACCTTATTGTATCCCTTCATTTACTATATAAAATAGAAAAAGTAGAATTGGCATAAAAATGAAGTATAAACCTATTTCTGATTTCTCAGATTAGTAGTAGCTCTCACTCTTCTTAACAGTCAATTGACTGTTTGCTTATTATTTGAGGTTCTTGCCTACAGACCTTACAGCTATCGACAAAACTTTTTACAGTCTACCGCAAACTATTCACCTCACTGACTCTATAAGTAAGTGGTATACACAGGTCTGTGTACTATATGGGACGAGAAGTAACTTTAACTGTATCTTCTATGCATTATTTCGTCTTTACTTTTGTGAAGTGTCATCAAAATACTTAAAACTGCAGCTGCCTTTCTCTCCTTAAACGATGTGCTTACCTCAATTAGGTATGAAAGTTCCATCAAGTCGATGAGAAAATCTTTTTCAGGTACTGCCTGATCCCTCCCAGGCATCACAAAGCACTTCATCAGGAAGTTCAAAAAGGAGGTCTGCAGTGCCAAGCTACCAGTGAGAAAGGTGTGAATTTAACTATAACTGATACATGGGAAGGCTGGGCTCTCCTGTTTGTTTGAACGCCACGCAGGCTAATTTAGAGTTTCCTGAGTCAGTGCACACAGCTTTAAGGTGTTTAAGGAATATTATGACACTGAAAATCAGACAAACCAGAACTCTGTCCCACACCAGTATCTTTAGTGCAGAAATGTGCAGGACCAACCTCTGCCACCTGCACACGGGCACAGAATTCCCTCATGTAATTCCTGCCAGTCAGTTCAACTACTATTCCTACAGCCAGCATTAGACCGTGCCCTGGGATGAACTGCTGGTGTCCCCACCTTAATATGGAAAGCTGACATCAAAAGCTGCTAATTAAAGTAAGTTAGCGAATTATGAGAGATGTACAGAATAAGGACTAAGAGACTTTATCTTCCTCCAATGAAATTATGCCGTTACAGGCGATGGACGTTAAGTACAGCAAAGCTGTGAAATACAAACCACACCTGCACTTAGGCCATGGATTTAGTTAGCCTAATTCTTTGTGATAACCAGGAGGTGTACCTCCTGGTAGACAGAAGTCTAATTAGTCATAGACTACACAAGCAGTTACGTTGTTACACACCTAACTACAGAAAATTCTGCTTTGCCAGTTGTAAGCAAAAAGAAACAGTGGAGAACTGTGAGTATCTTTTATCTATAGGACCACACTCTGACCTCTACATAAACCCAGCAGGTTTGTATGCTGACACCTGCTAATTCTCGGCACAAGTAGGGAACAAGAAGGTTGCTGGGATATCTGCCATGTAATGGCATCCAAAAATGGTTTTGTATCAAGATACACAATGGGCAAAATCAGTGGCAAATTGGTGAAATTTTTATTTCTCACAATATTTGACTAATCAGCCAGCCCTGAAATCTTCCTTGAACAAAAATGATTACATGTCTATGATGAAGAAGTATTGTGGATAGGCACTTCTCTCTGTAAGCTGGGATTTTTAGTAGGCAGAGCTGTGGGAGAAAGAATGAGGGTGATAATTCCATATGTTTCCTAATTACGATGCACTAGCACCTTAACAAAATGTTCTAATTCAAGAAAGCACTGCATTACCAAAACATGACTTAATTCTTTCATGAGTGTATTTCTATAACAAAGGCAATGCAATGCTAACTTGTAATCTATGATATTGGTTTTTTGTGCTAAAAAAATTGTTATGATGGAAAGAAATATGATGCATTCTTCATAAAAACATTTTCATTTTACAAAGCAGGTAAATTCTGATTTTTAGTTATTATTCATATTTTATGCAATCCTATCTTTAAAATAATTAATTTCCTTTCATGCCCAGCTCAATTTCATTAATGGGGTGAAAAGAGAAAACCTTAAAAAATGTCCACATGCCAAATGAAATGTTACTTTAATACTTAATGTATGTTTTCTCATTAAAAAAGGCATTTTTTTCTTAATGTCCTCAAGTTCCTGTTTCTATGACTATGTAGACAATATATTTTCAAACAGAAGTCAAACAGAAGAGTAGACATAAAACCCACTCATCCAGAGCTATGCAAGTATATCCGTCCTGTTGATGAACATTGAAATACCTCCACCATAAAATTAAGAAAAAATAGTAACCACAGATCATTTCAGACAAAAAAAAAGTCCTCCCTTTTTTGGCTATGCTACTAGGTTGCCATACATGCTACTTCAAATAATCACTGCAGGCTTTTTTATATGCAGCTATATCCATTTGCAAGCAACCCTGAATTTTCCAACCCATGATGAGGTCATGACTTTGCTGGTAAAAAGTGTTAATTGACATGATGTAGCTAACACTTTATTGGCTACAGCTGATCCAGAAATGCCCATAAAGAATCTAGTCTGAAAGTATAATTCATCAAAATGGAAGTATCAAGTAATTTTAAGAAGCTGATCAGCTGGCACCAACACACCTCCTTTCTTCCAGCAACAAACTTATTCTTGTACCTCTTACCCAGTATTTTCCAAAACCCCCTTAGTTATGTGTGGAAAGCTCTGGTACTTCTCCAGCATGATTCTACAGCGTACTTACAGAATGCCACAGTATTTTTCATGCCAGCCTTGTGGTTTAAACAAATGGATTTTTTTTTTTCTTCTGAGAGCTTCAAAATTATTAGAAAGTAATAGGGGTAGGCTACTCTCAAGAAGACAGCACCCTCCCCTCCTGAAACCAAAAACTTCTACAGAGAAGAGTGCAAGACAGATGGAAGAAAGAAGAAAAGAAGTGATGCTGCCTCATAGGTAAGGGCTGATACATCTTCTGTGTTTCATGACAGAATAAGAATATCTATGTCTTCTAATCTAACAACTGTTTCAATATTCTTCTACCTTTTACTCAATGAAACATACAATAAAGAATTTAATGTAGTTGCAATTTAAATTTCAATTTTTGTAAACAATTGTTCTGATTTTTAGGTCCATGATGCTTTTAAACAACACCAGCAAAACTGATACCAATTAAAAAACCAAAACACTTACCTGATGAGATGTCTATTCGGTTCTTCTTCACTAGGGTGACATTGATGTGGACGCTGACTTTGCCCTCAGTTATGTCAATCTCAACGTTCCCCAGGTCATCTGCAAAGTTGCTGAAGACAAGAAGTCCATTGGGGTTCCACGTTCGGAAAAGGAAACTGACTGAAAACAGATCCTGGCTTGGACGACCAGGAACCTCAAGGTAACTGGTGGCATTGAAAAAGACAGGCACTGTGTGTGGCTCCACACAAGAAAAGCTTAAATTTCCCTAAGTAAAACACAAAAAAAAAGAAAAAACATTAGCAAAATCGTAAGATTCTACTAAATTCATAGCTAACTCTAAAAATTAGTGTTCTAGGTTTCTTTCAACCTAGAGACTACTGTGATTAATGCAAGCTGCATATAAAAATGTGTATTTAATATTATCAATATTGTTACTATTCCAATGTTGTTGCTGATGTTTCTGTTTTGCCTAGCAGTGACTCTATTATGTTTTTACTGTACATACACACAATAAGAGGCAGTCTTGGCCCTGAAGACATATAGTCTAACTAAGACAAAGCTTAGACAAAAGTATTAATATTCCTAGTTCAAAGAGGAAAAAAGGAATCACAGAGAAAATTGGGCTTGTTTGTGGTCACCAAAGAAGCCTATAATGGAGCAGTTATGGAGCAGTAATCTCTCTGTTATGTTTTCTGCTGAATAATACTAAATAAGATAACCAGAAGGATTTGGAGTAGGTGATCGTGAACAATGCCTAATATTTGTAGTCAATAATTTTCTTTGGAAAAGAAAATGAGGTTTCACACTGTAAAATTTAACTCTCTGGGAAACTGACAAAAATACAGTAAACTTTATTGATTTCCAAGACTTTAAATTGTATCTTTAAACAAAACTAGAATTAGGGACATGAATTTTTCACTCTGGTTCTGATGTCATGTCTCATGAAAGACCATGATGGTAGAATGTATTACAATTTTTTTTCCTCAGAAATCATAAATAATTTGTAGCAATCTCTGTCCAGAATTGACTTTTTAATGCATGAATGCAAATATAACCGGAAAATTTTCTCTGCTGAAGAATTCCTCTAACATGTGGCAAAGTGGATCCTGTTCTGTGGTCAGGTTTTCTGATGGACTGTGGCAGATGGATAGTCTATGGCAATTTCAGCTCAATTTGGCAAGGAAGAATTTTATCTGATGCACTATGGAAATTATTACTATGATCAAGATAGCAATTCCTTTGATATTTATTTGTACATTAAAAAAATATTAAGGATTGAACAGCATTTTGAAGGTACATAAGGGTTTAGAGATGAGGTTCACCTAAGCACTGGCCAGAATCCCAATAGCAGTCAGTCATCATCTTTATCACATAAATATTTTTAAACTCCATATTACCAGCTTCCTGTTATAAGCTGCTATATGTCACATATTTTTGTATTCATAGCGTATAAATGCATCTGAAAGTTCATCTTGAGGGAAGTTAGAGAATTTGTAAGCAAGATAGGAAGTTTGTGCTTGAAAATGTGTAGGAGGAAAGGCTTAAGTAAAAATTTTTTTAGAAGTAATTATTTTTAGTTGGAGATGGGACAGATGATGTCAATAAGGAAGCAAGATTTAGCACTCAATTACCAATATTCAAACACTCCACTTCTTAAAAGAGCAACACATCAGAAAACACCTTATCTGCATCATAGCAAGATACCACCTGTGTGGCAGATTAAGTTTCTCGTATTGTATTTCCATGTCAAAACTAAATGAGCTCTCAGATACATTCTTCGATTACTCTGCATAATCACCTCGCTTCTCCTACAGAGTATCAGAAGGTATACTGCCACACAGTCTACCCATAAAGACCAGTAGAACCAGTAGCAACTAGGCTATCAGGTTGGCAGCCTCCATTATCAGTTAAAAAACACTGAAGTTTCTAATAATCTGGAACTACTGAAGAGATGTCTTTATACTGCTCTCCTAAAACGTTTATTCCTATCTTTTTGACAAAATCTCAGCATTACAAACCATGTTCTTTTCATACACCTGTGCTCCATGGATAACAAAAAATATCCAAGGATTCAGTAAAATAATTTGGAACTATAGGAAGCTTTTCAATTACAGTATGAATGAGAGAAATTACAGCTACTTTCTGAGTAAAGGCAAAGGACCTCCCCTTATGCCCTTTGCTGCTAAGCTGCTTTGGCTATTCTGGGGTTTTATTGGTTTAAAAGTTGCCTAGAGATTATAAATTTTCAACCAAATAAGCATTAAATCAAAGTAGTGAACTCATTTGTTTGAATAGTTTTAGTCTGAACATTTCCAAGCGTGCTACAGAATACTTTTGGTTAAACCACAGATTTTACATGCAGGAAAAAAAGAAAAAGCTGGAGAGTGGCTGAAATTCCCTTTGTAACCCTTTTATAACATTCTCAGCGTAATAGTCACCCTATGGATTAGAAACAACTTCTGGTACATAGTTAAGGCAGTTCTGTGTAGACACAGAGGGCGACTGCATTTCCTAAGAGCTGCCGTCTCATCGTTCAGTCACAGATGCCAATTAAGTAGTGCTCAGAAAGCATTTCCTTAGACATTTTTAGGAGCTTCTCTTGCTGCCTTGTTACCATGAGAAGCTAACAATTTCTTCATAACAAGAGGGCTCTCACATCCAATTGACACACTCCTGTCGTCCTGGCGCATGGGATACTTGCATGCGTAACACCTATTAATGTTAACGGCACCAAATTCATTCAAATCCTTTTTCACATCAGTGAACGCATTTATTACAAACTGCATGAGAGGTTTCCTGAGGAAGTAACATATAATTCTGATTTCTCTGCTAGTTAGCATTTTCCCTACTGAGCTATCCAGATTAATCTGAACTGGATTATCAATTCCCCCTATGGCTGTAATTCACAAGATGACTCCTCTTTTAAGTAAAGCCCATCTGATATAGATTGCTCATTAGGTCTAGGTCAAAAGTTTGAGCTAATCTCAGCTCGTCTCTATAATAGCATCCCTTTTCTGTAGATTCAGTCACTTGCTGAATAGTTTCCTGGGCAGTGACATCTGGAAGTCAAACAAATACTGTGCGTTTATCCTGAAACTGTTGGTCTTACTGCAGAATTTTTCATACTACGTTGGAATGGAAATGGTGAAAACATCTTAATTTGGGTGGCTTGAGCTTTGTATCGCGATCTTTAATCTGTGTTGCAAATTAGCTTCCTGTTTACTTCTTATAAATCAGTTTTGCCTATCCACATTCAGATCTTCTCTCTTGTGGAAATACTACCGGGTCTTAAAACCTTTCCCAATTAAGAGAGCTACTGGCTGCATACATAGCTCCCAAAAGAGAAGTAATGAGTTTATTAAGATTACAATACCTGTTAAATCAGGATGTATTATACAGTACAGGCAACGTACTGCATGCTAATGTTTATCATGTTATTTCAGTATTTTTCTCAAAATGGCTTATTACTCATCTTTGATCTTAACATAATGTTCACTTAATATAAATAATTTTAAGAAAACACTCATCTTATGTTTGTATATGATAGCACACAGTAAAACATGGCATAGGAGTTGCAGAAGAGGGTGGAGCATAGACCCCGTGGATGTAATGATGGAGGGTAGCAAATACGATTCTCCTCAGCATTTTTCAGAAACAGGCTTTAAAATTTGAGACACTGATCTGTGGAAACTGAATCCAATTTGTATTCACACTGCCTGCCCTTAATATACCTCTGGGTAGTAAAATTTGATAAAGTGACTAAATCCCTAAACTCAAAATTCTCTGGACTTCTTGTTAGCTGCATATTCTAGTCTTGTACAAAGTACAAGGGTCAATATTAATATTGATATATATTTATGTTATATTTTTGGTTATATTTTAGTAGAAAACGTAGAAAAGATGGAC
>JAOXNH010000012.1:57770422-57780647 GCA_028566575.1 Bartramia longicauda | reverse complement strand
AGGATACTATACAAGTTTTAATCATCTCTGATGTATAATGGCTTTCCTAAAAAATAAAAACTATTGTTGTTTAGAAGATTTACCTTCACTTCAATCTGCACCAAGTGCAGAGGCACTTACTAAGTGATCTCTGCACATCTCTACCCAATGAGCACTCCATGAAGCCAGCTAAGAACCAGATGAAGCCATACGCAAAAGTAATTACAGTAAAATACCATCTTGAATGATATTCAAGAGAAAAATATCCAGTATTCTGTTGTCTTCCTGTGTAGCTCAGAACAATATGAGAAGTGTTCCAGCATCATGGAGCTTAAATGATTTTGTCAAATTATCTAATAAGATGGGTTGCATCTGATTAGAGCTAATACTTTACCATACACATTGTGTGGGACACTTCTCCTGCCATTTGCCGACCAATAACTTCTTGTTAATGTGACAGCATTAGAAATGCTTAGACTAAAAGAACAGCAGCAAAGAACCCAAACTCAGAAAGTCTACATGACGTCTGACACTGTTACAACTGAAGCCATTGAAACTAGGGGGTCTCTTAGCCAAGCCAAAAATTTGTTCCCTTTTAGTATAATTCACTGCTACATGAAACAGTCCCAGAAGATTGTCTGACTGACTGTTTCCCTAGGGACCTTTATCAGTTACAAGAACTGTTTGACTGGATAAATGCCAGCAGGACACTGCAGGTACCATTGCCTCACTCTCCTATCAGTTGCATCTTCAGGAGAGGCAGGAGAGAAAGGTAAGCGTGCCCTCTTGGGATGGGGTTGCCATCACAAGAGTTGAAGGTAAGCCAAGGGTTGGCATGGCATTGTCTGAGGATGGAGATGCTGATGGGAACATTTACATTGCTCCAGGGAGCACTAAGCGTTTAGGAGCCCATCTGAAATGATTGTTCACCAACACACACTGTATGAGAAACAAACAGGGTGACCTGGAAGCGTTGGTTAGTTCCCAGAGTTATGATGTCAAGAGAGGCTTGGTGGAATGAGTCCCACGATGGGAGTGCTGGGATGGAGGGCTACAGGCTGTGGAGGAAGGATAGGCAGGGCAGGCAAGGTGATGGACTCACAGTGTACATAAGGGAGAGGTTTCACTGTACAGCCCTTACAGCTAGTGATGATGTGTTTGAAAGCCTTTGGGTGAGGATTAAGGGATGGAAAATAAAGCAGGTGGCATACTGGGTGTCTCCTATCGTTCGCCCAGCCAGGATGATAGCACTGATCAGCTATTCTGTAGGCAACTAGGAAAATCTCTGGATTGGTAGACCTTGTCCTTATGGGACACTTCAACTTTCCAGATGTCAACTAGGATATCATAATTATAAATATTTATATGGTACATAAGTCATATATATACCATAATTAATAATGCAGATCTCCTGGATGGACTCCTTAGACCTAGGTCATAGCTTGTCAGGCATAACTCTGGGCATAACATGGCATAACTCTTCTTGCCTTGCCTTGCCTTCTCACTTTGCTGTTACCAGAAGGGTGAGAACTTGAAGAATGAGCATTGGTACCAACCACACCCAAAAGAAGAAGAAAAAGAAGAGGTGTGTGGTACACTGGGGTATTTTCAAAAGGTTGACACATACCAATGGCAAGCACACTTTTTGCCTTCCAAAACTTGCTCTGCCACTGTGCTCCTCAGCCAGGGATGGATGAAGAGGGCTCTGGTGCCTGCCCTGTGCCTGTGCTGCAGGCAGGGAGAGGGGAAAAGCAGCAGTTCCTGGTGGTGCCCCAAGACCAGAGCCCTTCCCAGCACAGGCTGTTCTGCCCAAGCAAGAAGCCCTGGGGACACAGAGCCAAGGGGAGAGCAGAGCTGGCTCCCGCTCCAAGCTTGCCCTGGGCAAGAGAGCCCGAGAGAGGAAGGCCAGGAGGTGCCAGAGCAGCGGGCAAGAGTCCAGCCCAAAGGGCCCCCAGGAGCCCTGGCCAGGGGCTGTGCTCAGTGCTACAGAGGACAAGAAGCAGCCCCCGCAGGCCACCCTACACGAGGGGCCCGTCTGGGACTCGAGAAAGCTTCCTCCCCCCGCATGTGGGGCACGAGAGGCCACCTTCGTGCAGCAGGAGCAGCAGGCTCCTGGCCAAAATGGCCCAAAGGAGCAAAAAAACTCTGCAACCAAACGTATCAGGGAGTGCTTTCCACTCATAGGATTTAGGCACATGGGAGGCCTCCTACAGTTCACTTGAAACGTGCGGACAAAGACTATGCAAGGTGTTGCTGCTGCCACTTTTGTAGGCATCCATCTGCCACACGATGGAGATTAAAGAAACTATTCATATGGCAATGATCCTGCAGGAGCTTATTATGATCTTCACAAATGGGTAGTAAAATGCACTATATTGAAGATGTCACAGCCTCCAGATGCTATGTATTTGCCGCCTGTCTCAAAAATTCACAAACATGGACATGATGGAAGATCTGTGTTACGTGCCTTTGCTCTCTCTCTCCAAAAGAGCATGAACAAAAAATCTGCCACCAGTTTTGACTGAACTGATGTGGTAAATATTTGCCTTTGGTTATATCGCTTTCTTCTCTGTGACTTGCTTTATGATAAATGATGTCACTGCAAGTGTAAAGACCCTATTCCCCTTTACAGTGTATGAAATAGATCATTTTAAAACAAAAGCTGAAACTACCCTTGACTAGAAAATATTGTTTATTTTATGTAAGCCTATTTGTTGTTGTTTTCCAAGCTTGTTTTGCTCATGCAACTCCTCCATTAACATAGCCATTAAGCAAGTTATTTACCCAATTTAAATACTTTTTAAAATAAGACATAGTCAGATTTGCCCTACAGAAAATGAAAAGCTTTTCTAAATTTGATGTCACTGTGTATTCATAGATAAAAATACGAAGTTCATTCTAAATCTTGCCATAGAGTGAGACCCTAATTCTTTTTTAGTGACTCCTATGAATCCTTCTGTTAAAAGACAACCCCACAGATCTCATCTACACAAAATACAAAGGTGCAGTTTCAAAGATAGCCCAGATTTCAAACTTAAAGCAAAACAAAATGGAAAGAAGAAGATTTGGTTATGTTATGAACTTCTCCAGGGAACAGAATTGAGCTCTAGTCCCTCTCTGGAAGTCACACCTCTTTTTTAAATTTAATTTGCTGTGCGATGAAGAACATGGATTTCACTTCTGGTGCAAAAAAATTAAATGTGTCAATTCTTAAATTGCCAGAAAACAAGGCAATTAATGACCTGGCTTTTGAATAAGTAGTTCAATATGAGGAATTATTTTTTTTTAATACTCTGAGACTAATGACCAGGTTGCAGTAATGTGAAACGAAACAGGTTTTGTAGTCAGTAAGTGTATGGCTTCCTAAGTAAACCCTGCTTGTGCTGCGAGAAAATACCCGATTTCTATATCTGAAAACATGCTCTCTAAAATATCTAAATACAAGAATATATTCAATTTGAATCTATAAATTTAAAAAAAATTACAATTATGATATATTGAGCAGCCATTATATTTAGGTAATGTTTCAAATATTTGGGGCAAATTTGACTAGCAGCAGGCTTTGAAAACTACTGATTACCCAAATGGCCAATTCCTTCACTGACAGCAGCATTAATCTGCAAATCACCCTGGTTAATAACAGTGCTCATATTTATATGCAAATATATACACTTCTAATCATGAGGTTAAAAATTTTGCCTTTGCCAAAGGACTTGTCTACACGGAATGATATAGCATGATACACCTGGCTCCAAATGGTGCATTTGAAGACAAGTTGGGAATTTGTACACGTTACTCCGTTGTTCCAGTCGTCACACCAAAGGGCTGCTTCCCTCTCTCTTAACACAGTGGATTTCTAGTTTTTATTCTCAATTGCTCTGCTGCTATCTACTGATAGCATTTTGGGGACAGCCCAATTACTGCATATAAAACGCGCACTGCAGTTTAGGAGCGGTTTTGGAAGATAAGTCCCTATACACATAAAAATGTAAAATATTATTAATCTTATATTAAAAAAACCCCAACAATTATTGAAATACCTTCTAATACAAACCCCAGCAATACTCTTTCAGTAGCATTACAAAGTTATGTTTGGCAACCTCAATTCTTCTGTAAAGACACATTTTATCAGTATTTTCATACTTCCATACACTGTTTCCTTGGTAGATGCTTTTTATTCTCCTCCAAAAGCCTACCAAGAAAGTAACTTTTCATCAAATAACTGAAATCATTTTGTCAACAAGCTGTGTTTGACTCTTTCCCACATTTACTTTAAGCCTCTAAAAGCAACCTGTCATGTACCTATAGTATTTTGTCTATCCATTTCATAAAAAAAAATACTACTTTTACCTGTAAATATTGCAGCAAAGATCATGGGTTCTATTTTTTGATTCTGTTACATTTTTTTTCTGTTAAAGAGAGTCGTATTTCACAGTAAACTGAATGTTGGTTTTGTCTATCAAATGCCTGAATTTGCATTTGATGTACAAGTAAGGAGCCATACTTAAAAGTAAGTATTTATCATGCTGCAAAATTAACCATGCTGTAGTGTTTGGTATACTTCAAACAGCACGTAAAACATTTCAGCAGTATGATGGTAAACACTTGTTTATTAAGAGCCACGTACTGAATAATCACGGCAGTACCCAAAACTTCCGAAGCTTGGAAGCAACTTGGGCAAGAATCAACTTTCAACTGACCCACAGTTCCTCAGCTCACAGCTACACTGTTCTCACTTTCCAAACGGATCTAGGAACCATGCCTGCTTTCAGCACAGCAGCACCAACACTACAGCCAGTTCGGTTTGATTTATCAGCTAAGTTACTGCAGCTGCTGGGAAATTATCTGTGGTTTAATATACATTTTTAAACTAAAGCTTTAACTCATTGCATGGAAATAGGAAACAATGATACCAAAACTCTCTTCTTCATGGCTCTTACTGGTGCTAAATGAAAGTACATAGCCTTTTGACTATCTATCCAAACCAAAACAACACAATCACAAGGTGTTCTTCTTTTTCGCTATTTGGGATGGCAAAGGTCTCCCATATGCCTTAAGTCACCCCATGAAGCCAATGAATGAGACTTCCAGATGTGTGCTCCTTACCTTATTCTAACACCTTGTTATTTAAAGACAAATCTCAAATAGCTCCTTCCAGCTAAAATACCAACAAAGCCAGGATACTGCATATGAAACACGGACTTAGAAATAGGACATCAGACATTTAATTTTCTGCAGATTTGTAGACTTCCATTAAGCACTGGCTGGACTGAAGTCAAGGACAGGCATTTAGAAACTGCTCTTGCTTTTCTTAAAACATAATCAGTTCTGCTCCTAAATTCAAATGCATTTGTACCATTGCTCATCTGGATTTCAAAAGAATTCTGAAGTCATATTCAAATACTAAAGGAAAAGCCTCTGAAACATGTAACATATTTAGACAATCTGAGCTACACTGATAAAATTCTTACGTATTTGCTTTAATTTTATCCCTAGCACCACACAATGAATTATGTCCTGTTTCTCATTTGTTCCCCTCAAGACCCAACATGATATTTGCTTGAATACTATCTTTTCCTCAACTTTCCTGTTCAAGCTTATATAATAGTCATCTGCAGAAGAAACCATGAAGATCAAAAGAAGGAACTTCAAAGCACTATCATGAATTCCAATGTCGCATCTTTCCAGAGAAGAACAAAACAGAAAATCAGAGTTAGGCTTACAATAAATATTTCATGAGGCCCTGGGCAATATAACTAGCAATCCCAGAACATCTTAATCTATCTAAGCAAAAAGTACTTGAGATTCAGTTTTAATCTGAGATGCAAAAACAGTTTTTATTTAGGGAGAAAAATAAAAGGAAAAGATGATCATAGAAAAACTTACAATAGGAGCAGCCGTAGACTTCAATTCTTAACCCAATTTGGCCCTCTCCGTTCCAGTCCAAAGGAACTATCCGTACATAGCGAGCAATAACTGGATGCTGTAAATCATGCCGGACCACGCTATCAGAATTTGTATTTCCAGGAAATGCCTAAGGGAAAGAAGAAGATAAAGAAAATGATTGTATTACATCCACTTCACGTGCTCCAAAGGTTCTGTTCTCAAGGAAAACACTGGGTAGTGAAGTCCTCCGAGTCTCTAGGTTATAGTGAAGTTTGGTTTAAATGTTTCTGTGATAGGGACAAAATGAATAGTGGATTTACAAAGTTTCCCAAGAATACCAAAACAGTAGCACTGAGACTTCTTTGCCCACACCAGATATGTTGAAATCATGGAACAGCTGCTGCTAGGTAAGAAAGTAATCCATTTTGCATCAACAATCTCTTTCTCAGTTATAACATATTAATAAAAACGTCCAACCCAGACTGGTTTTTCTGGGGAAGAAGATCCCCATCCTCTGCCAGTAAGATAACACATACCAGTCATTTTAAATATGAACACTAAAATAACCTGCTTCCTACAAGGGAAAGGAGCCCCTTCAATTTTTCAAATTTCTAAGAATTTAAAAATATTTCTTTTGATGGATTACATGCTGGAAAGCGAGTGTTCAGTTTCTTTCCTAACCATAGCCATCTCCCACACCGCAGCCTATTTTTGTTTAATAAAACTTTGTAAGTCAGAAAAGGAGACAAGCGCTCTCAAGGGAGTTTGGAAAAATCAATGAACTAAATATTTAGCACTTGGTTTGTAGTTTTGTACCTATTGGTAAATATTTCATAGCATCAAGCTTAAAAGCAAATAATACCTAGTAGGTAACTTAATAGAGGTGAGGTTTTTTTGTCTTGTCATTTTATGGACAATCCATTAATTCACTGATGGCAGATGTTAAAGACTATCATTCAGTCCTCCTCAACATTTTCAGAGGAATTTTCACACCTCTTCACAGGTAATTTTCAATAAAAATAAGTGTCTTGTAACAGTGAACAGAGCAGTCATAAATGAACAGAGAAAAGATGACCCATGACTAGAGAGCCTATGAAAATAAGAATTTTTGGAGCATCCTCATAAAAAAGATATTTTTGCCACAGAGAAAAAAAAATCAGTAGCAGTATCTACCCACTTGCCATCTGAATAAATCCACATAAATTCCTATAATAAATACCCATAGTAGAATGAAAAACAAAGTAAAAAAACAAATGGGCTGTAAGTAGTAGTACTACTGCAAAATACAGTCATCAAAAACTTGAAAGAGCCAAAATTTAACTCAGTCTTTTGCATACAGATATAGCAATAGCTAATTACATGCCCAGATGCTACTTATTACAAAAGGGTATCTTAGATGAATAATTAGTTTCTACAGTGCACAGTACATCTAGGTGGTGGTAAATGTCAGGGAGATCCACAGGATCCTTTCCTTGGTGGACTCTAAACATTATGACATATATTAATGGTTACATTCACCTTAATTTTTCTGTACTGCAGCTACTCATGTGCTAAATGATGAAGATGGCACTCCTCTCTTCGTAGCTGAGCTTGTAAGATACATTAATTAATGTCTATGAAGCACTTAGGTATGCAAGTGGTAAATGTTTATAAGGAAATTAACAGATCTGTCTTCTTAGCTGAATAGAAGACAATAAAGTCCAAGGGGAAGCACACACCAAATGACAAAAGACAAAAAATCCTACTGAACAGCTGTCTGTTCTCTTAGTCCTGTTCTCAGAAGTTTACGGAGGGAATAAAAAACTTGATCCTTTAAAAATATATATTTTAGCGAGCATGCAAGGTAACCCTCCATATTTCAAGAGGAATTTCTGCTTGGGCATGTCTTAATTTTGTTATGCTTGGCATAATCTTATCAAAACTCTCTTAATGTAGGTTTTTGCTGCTTGTTTTGTTTTGGGGTTTTTTTTTGTTTGTTTGATTTGCTAGAAGAATTAGGGGCAAAAGAACCTGAATACAGGAGGGCATGGTATTTTCTATATCATTTGATTAAATGATTGATGGATAAAAACTGATTGTCAAAATCAGAATGATTTTCTGCAGCTCTCAAACTTTGTGCCCTGAACTTCTGCTTTACCAGTCCTTTGTCAGAAAGACTTAGGGCTGAAACTGGAAGGTATTTGATATTTTGAGGGTTTCCATTTGTATATGATCCAATAACATCTGCTGAATGCATAAACACAGTCAATAGAGAATAAGGCACTCTGTCATTAGTTTTCCTGATTATTAAAATGCATTACATTTAGTCTCCAGCAGAACAATACCTTTTAAATACAGCCTTCATTTAGATAAATGCAGTACAGTAATACACGCTCTGTGAATAGCAAACATCAGGCCAAAATCCATCATTGCAAGGATGAAAAATCAATTTACAGGAGCTTGTGAATTATGTAGTATTGCTGTAAAATCTCATTTTCTGACCAAGAATTGTACATGGGCTCAGAAAGGCAGGTTGTCATTAAAAACTGAGTTTATACAATTTTCAGAGCCACATGTTTGCTAAGGTTAACAAACAGTTTAATAAGATTTAAAAGTATAATTTAGACCCACATCTCTAATAGGAGACTTTTTTCAAGCAGGGAGTGAATCTTTGGCTGAAAAAAGATACAGAAATGCACTATAAGAAACTCCCTTGCAAAGCTATTTTTCAGAGAAAGGTGAAAATATCTGTATAAATTAAACATGTTTTTCAGACTATAAATCTCATGAACTGACTTAAGCATTATTGCCAGATTTCTCCTTTTCATGGGTAACATGGTTTCTCTTTAATCCAAACTAGGAAAATGACCGAAATGGCTCATCTGTAAAACAGGTAGCACTATCTCACCAGTCCACCTCCAAAATCCCTGTTCTACAAGACATTTCTCTTCTTGTATTGGGTACCAGCTTCCGTAAACTACGTTATGTTTCAGCTCACATGGCAATGTAAAGATTGTGAGTGCCCTGAGTAACAACGACTCTTCTCGAGGCAGCGTTCTGCAGGACAGCAAAGCAATAAGAATGAGAAAGGTAAGAAAATAAGACCCCCAATCGTTTCTAAACACTGGCTTTGAACACATGTTGAACAGAGTTTTCAAAAGTACTCACTGCAGAGTTTTGCAACTGGCTTTCTTAAAAGTAAAATTTGTTCAGCTCCAAGTATTTTTCCAAAATATTAAGGCAAGTTTATAGGACAGCTAATGTATTTTAATGGCCCAACTGACTAAGTTTTGAAAAAAGGGGTTTGGCACAGGAGGTTTCTTCAGCAGAAGGAGCAGCAAAAAGAAGTTGTACGATCTTTGAAGTTCACTTTGGCTTTACCAACACGCTTCAGCCCCACTACTGTACGTAGAGACACCGTCGAGACATTCAGCATCATTTTCTTTGCACAAGCAAAGAACCCGAGAGAAGTGAAAGTAAGTCTTTGTGAAATTTGGAAGAAAAGGTAGGGAAAGTTAAGACTCAGGCTCAACTTTGTATCGTATATTTACAGAACAAAGATATTCTAATCAATAATTATAAATGTTAAAGCTAAGTTATAAATTTATAGTAGTATTGTAGTAAAGCATAGTAGTAAAAGTAACATACAGCTGAATAGCATTATTTAAGTAAAACTGACAAAAATAAGTTTCGTTTCCTGTAAAAGGACAGTTTTGCAATCCCATTCAGTACTCAACTTCATGGATACAGCAAGCACATTAAAAAATCTCATTTGGGGAAAATGCTTTGATCGCCTTTTACAATAAAGGATTAAAAAGAAATACTCAGCATTAAAAATTTATCTCTGAAGTCAGGAGGCTCAAGACTGAATGAAAAGAAATGTTATTAAGTGAACAAAAGTGAAAGTTTTCATACTTCAACCAAAGAAGAAAAGAATGAAAGAATGTTGGTCAGATACTCAACTAAATGAAGAAAAAGACATTTGCAATCTTTTAACTCTTAGTGAAGGAGAGAAATAAACCGCACTTCACCCCGAAAAAACCATCATGTGTATCAGAGAACTTAACTTGCTTAAGAGGAGAACTCATTCCTCACCTGACTTCATTCAGGTGAAGAATTCGCCATTCAAATTAATGATTTATTCAGAGACAAATGTTAAAATCACTTAGATGTATGCTCTTGATGTAAAAATACAGCAATCCATGGAATAGCAAGATGACATTTCTTTTGAGTTGAAAAAAGGAAGAACTATTTTTTTCCCATAACTTTCTTTAATTACTGGTAATTTTTGAAATTACTTTAATTATATACTTACTCTTATACTTCTCGACAGTAATATTTTGCTATTGGCATTTTAAGCAAAGGAGGGAATAATTTATGA
>JAOXNH010000012.1:57500509-57515381 GCA_028566575.1 Bartramia longicauda | reverse complement strand
CTTGAGTATAAGAAGTTCCACCTAAACATGGGGAGGAACTTCTTTCCTGTGAGAGTGGTGGAGCACTGGAAGAGGCTACCCAGGGAGGTGGTGGAGTCTCCTTCTCTGGAGACATTCCAGACCTGCCTGGACAAGATCCTGTGTAACCTGCTCTAGGTAGACCCACTTTTGTGGAGGGTTGGACTTGATGATCTCCAGAGGTCCCTTCCAACCCCATATGATTCTAT
Organism: Bartramia longicauda; assembly: GCA_028566575.1. Taxonomy (NCBI): domain Eukaryota; kingdom Metazoa; phylum Chordata; class Aves; order Charadriiformes; family Scolopacidae; genus Bartramia; species Bartramia longicauda. The sequence continues at coordinate 57,515,154 of JAOXNH010000012.1, read as the reverse complement.
GATTCTAAGTATATGCATATGAAAGCGTGTGTCTCTTTTGTCAGAGACTGGATAAGCACTGCTCACAACTATTTGGAAACCAGAAAAATAGCTCACAGGCCCATTATATATATGAATGTGTGTACATATAAATGCAAATATTGCCCATAACTACTGTTAGCGAGGCAGATAAAAGACCAGACCACTGATCAAGCCTGAACACTTCTTGCTATATATTCCTAGTTCTTTTTGGTAGAGTATGTTGCCTATGCTTGTACAATAAAAGAATAACAATAGTACTCAAACTGCGTTTAAAAAGCTATAAAGATACGAATTGCCTTTTAAATGACCATTAAGAAACATTTCAGATTGCAAGATCAATTCTACAGCTGAGAAGAGGAATGAAATCCTGCCACTAGACCCATCCAAAATTGAACTATGAAATGGGCTGGAAAAAATACTGCTCAACCCTTTGCCAGTAGGAAAACATATTAAATCAATGAAAGAATATTTAGGTAATTAAGTTTTTATAACCTGAGGTAAGAAAACAATGTGATTTGTCATAAACAATGAGCAGTGCATTCCAATTTTTTGATGAAATAATCAAAAGCAAAATTTTAGTGTTCCTGCCTGGATTCTTCGTTTTCCTCTGTGTATCCATCCCTAAGAAATGATCTCTCTATATTCTATCTGTGAGAGAGGAACTTGTATCTCATATGTACAGAAGAGTTGCTTAAAAGTTTTATCAATTAATGTCTTTTCTGTCGAAAAATACCAGTTTGTCAAAAAGTAATACAAATGAGAAAAATGTGGCTATAGTTATAATTTTGTGTAAGAGAAAAATTAATTTATTTTACAAAAGATGAATCACTGCTGCAATACTTTAGGAATGAAATATCTCTAATCAGCATTTTAAAATTAAAAATTTTATATTATAAACAGCTTTCAAATTCAAAAGTTCTGAAGTCTTAATTTAATACCTTAATGCTGGCAAAAGGAAATATTAAGGTGATTTATATATATATATAAAATATCCAGAAAAATGTATTTCATTCCACCTTTTAAACAGGGGGGAAAATGTGGTATTCTCTATGAAACAATGAATGAACTCTTTCTTTCTGGTATATAAGAAGTACATTCATGCTACATCAATGATGCCTTCTACTTTTAGCAAATTGGCAAGGATGTGATAAAAATGTGTGCAACAACAAAGTCTTGGATGTCCTATATATAGCCATGGATTATAACAAAACTCACAAAGTTTTCTTTCTTTTTTAATTTTCAAATTAGGTTTAAGTGGGTGAACAGATCCAAAAGATATTGGCAGCAGACAGACAAGGAGCTGGATGACCTTATCTGCACTTCCTCAAAAAGGTAGGCTAAAAGCTAAATCTTGGTTTAGTCGTGATAAGTTCCTTGTTGAAGTCAAAAAGAGTTGAAATCAGAAGGATTAGACATACCAACGAAATACTGGTGTTACTATTAAAATCAAGTTCGGTTGTCAATGCAATTTGCCCATTCACAGCAGAAGATCTAACTCTTAATTTAGACAAATGTGGCCTATTTTCAGTTAGGCTGCGTTCTAAAAAAAAAAAACCAGTCTGAAGTCTTGCAAAATATGTAAATACGTGCTTCATTTAAGTGATCTCGTTGCCTTCATTTTGCTTACATTATGTGGTGAAAATAATTACTGAAGTCACAAGGGCAACATGAACAGTAAGAAGATATAAGAATAAGACAATAGTGCAGTTTTAAAATTTGTATGTCTGTCAGGAAAACATTTTAGGCTTCATTAGCAATAACTGATTACACAATTTTGCCTATCCATCAAATATTTGTGTATGAATAAGCATTCTTCCTTTTCAGCCTGCCTGGTCAGTTATACCCCTCTCAGGATTCAATAGTTGATGTTAAATGATTAGAATGTTTTCAAATAAATTCACGTCTTGTAAAGCATAATAAAGGGGATAAGACGTGGTCTGTACATTCTGTCACTTATTTCAGGTTAATACACACTGTATTAGAAATGATAGCACTGAGAGTAAAAAGGGTTTATTATTTGCTGCAGTGTCTACTTTAAAGTTAGAAGAGCATTGTTCTACATTAAACATTAAAAGCTTTGAAAGACTTTAAGGAACCTGTAAAACTGTTCCAAATTAGAATATTATCATCCATCAGTAATCTCTTGAACAAATAAAATGCATTTATTACTTGTTTCATATTCATAAATGCCATTGGTTTAATTAAAATATTTGAAAAGTACAAAGCATGTATTTTTTTTCCACAACTAAGCTTGAATTAAACATGCAAATGTCTCCTAGCCATGACTTCTGGTGAATAATTGACTTAAAGAAAAAAAAAAAAAAAGGGGCACTAATTTACATCTTATCTGGTTTTCCCGATCAAAAAATCAATAGAAGCCAGGCGGAGAACAGAATGTTAAAAGTTCCAGATTCCAAGGATTTTCTAAGTTTGCAGTTTGCATAATAAATGTGACAACCCTCCCACAGCATTCCTTTTATCACATTAGTTCCACAAACCAGTTTATCTGAGTGCATTGTTCATATAGAAAAAAATTCTAATTTATTTATAATTGCCTAATCAACTGAAACTTAATTGCATTATGCTGTAAGGACCTTTGATGAAGCTTTAGAAATCTGCATAAACATTAATAATTTGAAGGCCTAATTAATAAGAATTAAAAAATAAACTTCAAAAGGAATGCAAAAGCTGGTTTTGATTTGCTTTGTACAAACTATAAGGTATACTTTCATCACCTCTTCAGTTTTCTGTTTGTATGATGTTCTTCAGTGAAAAGCAGTAAGCATGGGGACTTTATTAGAAGGAGGAGTTTAACGGCATCCAATAAGCATAAGCATCTTTTTCTGAAATTTAAATTTCCAATAGCTAAACAAAAATCTGACAGTTAATTTTCCAGATAAAATGTTTTGTAATTCAAAATCACCCTGACATAAAGAACTCCTTGATACAATCAAAGTTTTCATTACTAAAGTATTTAAAAAAAAAAAAACAAAAAAAAAAACAACAAAAAACCAGTCCTGTATCTCCATGCAAAGCTGCTGCTAGCGTGGGTTGAATTGTGACTCCTTTGAAGTCAACTGAGTCATAAGAACATAAAGCTGAACCAAATGAGTGAGGAAATCACACGCAGCAGCACAGAAAGAGAGAAATAACACTGGGAGAAGTCAGTGTTCCCTGGCTCAGATATGAACTACGCAGAGCTGTGCACAGAGGGGACAAAACCAACAAGTCCCACTGTAAGAAGAGCCTTTTGTGCCTGTCAAGACATGGCAAGTATCAAAATTGGGTGGTTTTATGCTCTATGGTCTTCTGCAGAGCTACACTCTAAGTGCTAAACAGAAATAAAGCTGTACATGTTTCCAAAGCCTAGGGGGATTTTTGTACAGATTTCTACCTCATTAACTCTTCCCTTTCTCCTTCTCCTCTTAGCCCACATTTGGGGGAAATGCAGACATCAAGATGTGTAACATGTTCTACAGTTCTAACTGGAAGCTGGTGAAACCACTGACCTGTAAATATAGCCTTTTAAGTAGACGAGTATATATAAGGAAATTGTTAATTATTATTTTGGGCAGATTCCTAAACTCATTAAAACACACCGCAAAAAAAAAAAAGGGAAAAAAAAAAAGAAGAAAAAAAAAGTAAAGAAACTCCAGCATTTATTTTTCTATGTGATTTCTACATAAAATATATTTTGTGTGATGTCTGCTGGTCATCAACTGTGAATTTACAACACTGAGCAAATCCAGTAGAGTGTAGATTAATTTATATCCCCTATGTGGCCTAGCATCCGAGAGCTCGAATATGCTACTTGCTCTATAAACTCAAAACAAAGAAATAGTGACATCTTTCCTATTCCAAGACCGTACGCACTGTGAACTCAGCAAGAGACAAACAGCAAACACTGTCAAACAGAAGAAGCAGCAAATAGGTCGGCACAGCAGTGCAGAGAGGACTTAACACCGCCCGGGTGTTAGTAAGCATAATGGGAAGCCAAGTTAGGAAAAGTAGTTGAAGGCAGAAAATGAGGTGGTGGGATAAAGGCTCCTCAGAAATACAGTATTAAACAGGAGACAGGGCAGAAGATGGTTGGTTTGGGATAAGGGGAATAAAAAAGATAGATGAGGGAAGTCAATAAGTTCTAGTTGGTTAGGGAGAAGGGGATGAGAAGAAGGAGAACTGGAAATGTTCAAGGCCAGGCTGGACAGGGCTTTGAGCAACCTGGTCTGGTGGGAGGTGGCCCTGCCCAGGGCAGGAGGGTTGGAACTCAATAATCTTTAAGGTCCCTTCCAACTCCATCCATTGTATGATTTTATTATGAGATAGGGGGAAACGCTGGGGGTGAATCATAATGAAAAAGAGAGACTGCAGCAAAAAGGAAATTTGCATAATGTGCCATACTGCCAGCTAGTGTAGGTTAGCATAATTTTATTGAAGTCAGTAGAGCTAAGCCTATTTACAGAAAATAAAGAAATAAAATTTATTTCATGTGTAGAAATCACTCCTATTATTGTATGATTTCTTCTAGGGTAGATTTGGACTCTTAATTCCACCAGATTAAGTCTAAAAATAATGCTCTTAATATAAAAAATAAACCCAAATAACAAAAAAGAACTGAAACAATTTATTTGGCAGTATTTTAAAAAACACCTTTGTCTATAATAAGGATAAAGGATAGGAAAGGATAAGGAAAAGAGAGACTTACTTGGAATTTATTTGTGGCCTGCAGTATCGCTAATATATATGCAGTACAAAGATCACTGTTTAAACTGACTGTAACCCTTTAAATTAAAGGAGAATAATACGGTAATTTCATATAGCATTGGAAATGTAAAAATAATTTGAAGAGATCAACAGACCATAAATTCCACTAAGTCAGTTCATGCCTGTCAAGTAACAGGTCTGCAGGATATAAGAAAACACAAAGAACTTCAACCATAAATGATGGGGAACAAAAATATGAAACAAGATACTATGATTTAACAGCAACTGATTAAAATGAAAGGGGATGTTCCCCTGCCTGATTGTTGTTCATTTGCATCAAAGACTACAGCCAAGTTTCAATCAATCAAAAATGACTGGTAACCACAAATGAAGCCAGAAGAGCAGTAGGACTGAGCACTACTCCAGATATTTAGGACCGAGATTTGAATTTTCAAATTTATAGACTGCTTGAATGAGGATTTAGATAGGGTATATGTATAAAGTCATACCACAATATGATTATACTGTTCATAAAAATGTAGCCCAACATTTAATTCATAACTGTAATCTTCTACCATTTCTGAAAATCCAGTATCAAGCCCCTCAACAAATCTTCTGCACAACACTTAACATTTACAGGTGGGATCTTTTATATCAGTTATACCCTTGGACTACATCTTTTCACATTCTTCCCTTAAGTGCACTTACCATATTGTCTGTTTCTTCAAAGACTCTTATATCTTCATCCCCAGGAACCACTGAAACCAGCACTTGCTTTTGAAGGCAAAATTTGCCCATCACTGTCTGAAAACTACTCTATCTCATTGCAGAATATGCAACTGAGGGTCGGGTTTTCAAGGAACAGTTGGTGGTATTGCCTTGTCTAAAATGCTTTAGGGATATGTGAAACAAAATTAATTGGATTCTGCATGAAAGACTCATTGCAAAAGGTATTGCTGAACAAAGTCTGTCTTAACGTGGCTGCTGTTGTTCTGATGAACCCAACTCCATCAAAAATAAGTGGAGTAAACAAAGCAGGATGACAACTTCCTGCTGGATTTCCTTGACACTGCCGGTTCCGAAAGACTGAACCAATACTTGTTCCTCCTTGCTGAAAAGGCACATGCCATTCTTCAGCCATTAAGTCCAGTTTCTAGTTTACAGATGTAGTACAGCTCGAATAGCAATACAGAAGTATCTTCTGTATTTTACGTATCTGAAAATGTTCCCTTCCTTTTACTAAAAGAGTATTTCACAGAGCGGAATTCCAGGGAAAAGCTGTTTACCCATCAGTCTCTGACTCATCACTACTTACCACCAATCCATTTTCCTTGTCAAATAATAACTTGAGGTCAGTGCCTTTTGTTCCCTTGTGTGATGGTACCATTTTTCTGTAATATTCATAAAAATAGAAACTTGATTATCCGATACAGAGAACCAGACCGTAACAGTTATCCAATAAATAAGAAGTTGCACATTTTTTGTTGAGTTTAAAGGGCTACTATAAATGTAGAAACTAATATCTCTGTGTCCATAAGCATATATCTAAATTCATTATTTGGGAGCTTTGTTTCTGTGAGGTAATTCGTATCTTGAATCAAGGAGCCTTGCAGATGTGTAAATTAACCAAATATATCACTTCTGGGTGCTATAAGACTGTGATATGGACGAAAATAAAAATTGCCAGTCAACTAACCATCTCCCTGCAGAGATAACAGAAGTCAGAGGAGATAGAAAAAAAAATTATTATCTGATTTGTGACCAAACTAATTTATTGTTCTAACTCCAGCTGGCTCAGGCAGAGTGGTAAGCTTCCTGGTCCTTCCAAAATGCTAGATTTTTCCAAAATACAGAAAATAAAGCAGGTAGAAAGGAGCGTGGTGCTTCAGATCACTGGAAAAAAAAAGTACTGCAACTGCCTGAATGCTTTTCTGAACTTTCAAATGATTTCACAAAGAAAGATTTTACAGTGTAATACCTTTCTCATCCATTTGTGGGTGGTCGCTGCAGTTTAATGCACTTTAGAAGGAGCTGGGCTGTATGTTTGGCTCACTCATAGCATTACAGCACATTTAGGAAAAGGAGGCTGAAGACTGTTCATTCCAAGCTCGTTTCATGTCAAATGGTTCATTCCCATTGCGATCCAAATGGTAGATCCCACCCCTTAAGAATTTGTATGTAGAAACTGTGTCAATATGTAAAATGATACACGGCACCCAACTTCATCCAGGGTCAGACGTGTTTCACTCAGAAACTTTTCAGTGAACCAACGGAGAGGGGGGGCTTATCCTTTGCCGAAATGAGGTGTTCACAGTTGGCCTTTCATGCACGAGAAACGACACTGACGTGCGGAAACAGATTCTACAACTCCCGAGGAGTTATAAAGCAGGCATGTTGATTGCAGCGCCGGGTGCAAGGGGGATCGCTCCTCCAAACTTGCACACCTTACACATAAAACAAGCCTCTATTTATGATAAAAAGCATACGTATTCATTAATATGGGCTGGGTTATTATAATTAATTCTCAGAAAAGGTGTTACTATTCTAATTATTTCTAGGAACTCATTATCATAAGTCTCCTCCCCTTGCTGCATGCGTACTGTCACCTGGTGGTCGTGGGCTGGGGTCTTCTGGAGGAAGGCTCATAGTCTTCTTCACCGTGTACTTTTACCTTTGGCTTAGAATGCTGAGCTGGCTGGACCCCAAACTGCAAAACTGGTCCCGACCAGATGGACACCTCACCCAGACAATCGGGTTCCTCCTTAGTGTGCAGGCTGTTCCTACTACCTTATGCATTGTTCCTAGGCCAGTTCCTTATCTTGGAATGCTGGGCTGCTGGGCTCCTGGGCTCCGAGCTCTGTTCTTTGCCAAGCTGTACTAAATCTACCCTAACGACCTTTAACCATTCATTCCCCGAATCAACACCCAGGGCAACAAAGAGAGGTTTGCATCTCTAAGTAAAACCCCATGTTAATTTGGAGCTACGGCCAGCCTTCTTTTAGAGGAGGAGTAAGTAGATTCCATTCTTTGGGGGGAAAGGATGAAAACTTTCTGGAGATTGGGAGACTTCAGAGGAAAAAGCATCTGCAAGAGGTAAAATGTTACACCAAGAAAAGTGTACTCTGATGAAAAATAATCAGAGGGGAGTTCTGTTGAATAGGATGCCACTGAAGGCACAATCTGCTCCTCTGCCTGCCACCACCTTAGAAGATCACCGTTAGCTGGTTTATAAGTAGTTTAAGTACATTTTTCTTTCAATTCTTTGCCTGTCTGTTACCGAATTTCAATAGGCTGTGCTGTCAGTTTACAGTGTTATTAATTCTTCTATTTGTGCATTATTTTACCCTGGCTGGAGTTTAAATCATCTAATGTGACTGGATAGCCACAAGGTATTCCTCACGGAAAGGCCTGGCGGAGGTAGGATAAGGAAACACTCGGCACGATGAGATTCTTTTTATACGCTTCATCCAGTTTGGAGTCTAACTGAAAGTGGGATTTAATACTGGATGAGTTACAGGAGGCATAACAGACGCTTTAGGCAAAATAATTTAGAAACACATCTACTTAAAAGAGGAAGTTGCAATAAAACATTTCCACACCATTAACTGTAGGTTGTGCACATATTATATAAAGAATCCATGATGGAGAAACGCTTGCTATAATAAAACCGTGGATTCCAGATTGCAGCCAGGAAGCCCTGACAGACTGTAGGACTCTTGAAACTGAACGTGCTCCAAAGCTATGTTTCAAATTCCTAAAGCTGAATTTAAGAGGTTTTCCATGCAGCAGAAATTACTCTGCAGTAAAACTACCAGCGCGTGCCCGTTTTGTACCCAAGGGAGGGAAGGAGCTGGAATGACTCATAGCCCAAAAAGGAAGACTACAGGAGATACAGTCTGTTAATGAGCCTCTCCGGAGAGAGGGGAAAAGCCATGATTTGAGAGGTAGACAGGAGTTTCCTGAAGAATAGGAAGAGCTTTGCAAGCCTTGTATCCTTATTTTGAAATTTGCGTGAGTTCAAACTTATCTAAATGTATAAACAACTGTCAAATGTTTTGAACTTATCGTAGCGTTTTTGGGAGTGCTGTGCTGGCGCCAGTGAAGGAGAAGCAGAGCCTCTAACAGCTTTCCAATTGCTGTGCCGAGGGTTTTCTCCATGTTGGCACATCAGTGCTTGTCAAATTCAATTCCGGGCAATTCAAATAAACTCTACTGCAAGAAATGATCCCTTCAGCTAATTATAACCCAGTGCAATACACTGCTCAACTTCCCTGAGACGCTCTTCACTCTTTAAACTGGGGAAAATAAAAATAAATTTAAAAAAAAATAAAAAAGTGATCTAAACCTTATGTAACTGTACCTTCCTTTTTGAGTGATTGATCCATTTTGCCAGCAATACCTCAAAACAGGTTTAAGAGAGGATACGAGCAGCGCTGGTGTAAAGGGGAAGAGAGGAAGAGTAAACGAAGGGTCTGCAATTGGTTTCCTGGAGCTGATCCAGCTTCTCATCCTGTGTTTCTGTCTTGGTGTTACTTTCTTCATGCAGTCCCCCAGTAACTGGAATAATACAGGGTGTGCGAGGGGGATACATGGAGTTGGCATAAAGGTGCAAAACACAGGCAGTTCAGGATGTATTCTTCTTTTTAGGACATTTGGAGAGTTATAACTCTCCATGACATTTACAGCACTGTTTGTCTTAACTATTTAGGCTATAATAGCACACATTCTCATCGGAGCTGTATCCACACTGGCCCATAAAGATGCCAGCTGTGACCGAAACCCAAACTGAGAGTGTTCTCACAAATTCTCTCCACCCCAACACCCAATGGCCGCTGCTGACGACTGATCTATATATTAAAAAAAAAAAAATCCATACAGTAAAAAATTGCAATTAACCCTTACTCAAACGCCAAGAAATCCACAAAGATCAATAATAATTTTATCTGCTGCACAATTATCATCAATTATATTACAGATAGGAACAATTCATAGTAGAATTAATTGTCTAGAATAAAAATCAAACCAAAGAATCCCTTAACCCCAAAATATAATGGTTGGTAACGCCAATTACTCTTCATATTGCTCTGTAGTGTACGGACTCTCCTATTGCTTACAAAGTCACTGCTTATGAAGAAAAATAAAGGTAAGTTGCTAGGAACACTTTACAGCTGTGCAGTGAAAAGACAATGTTTTGAGTTCTGTTTCTTATAAAGAACCTAACAAAACCAGAAGCACAACATTGTTACTGAAGAGCCGTTAACAAATCCTAGTTAAACGTGGTGGCTGGAATCAGTGTGAGAATACTGATTTAATGGTTATGTCAGAAAAGAAAACACTGAAGGGATAAAAATAAGCAATCAGAAACCCAAGCTTCGGTTGAGGGAGAACTCTTGTGGGCAGTCTCCAAGCCATCAAACAGCCATTTCAGAAACAAAGGAAACTGCTGTCTGTTTAACAACGTTCAAATCTGCCCACGCCTCACGGTCAGTTGTAAAATTGCACAGCAGAATTTCCAACATGCTTTTTGTGACTGAAGTTTGATGAATCACAGAAATCTAACAGAAATATTTTATCGCCCCCCACTGAATCGTTATTAACTTTTGTCTGCCGAGTCCCAGTTGCTGCAAAACCACCTGACACACCGATGCCGGGGGAATGCCAACTCACCACTTCCCATTTGGTAGCATTTAAGAAGCATTTTTCGTCCTTACATAGGTAAATGAAATTGATACAGAGGTTCACTGAAGCTCCCACCCTGCGGCACCCTTGTCACAAGTGGATAAATTTTTCCCTACTGTCTTTTTTCAGATTCAGAACATTTCTATTACGTTCTCCTATATTGATTCTGTGCCACCAAATGGGAAGGTTACAAGGAAGGTCTTTTCCTAGAGTTTAATTTATTGTTCAACAATGAATTGTCCTGATTTTATCATTTCATAGGAGAACTTTAAAAGGCACTACCTGTGCAACCATTCTGTGCTGAGAAATGTTCTAGTTGTATTGATACACTCAGAATTTCCTGTTGCTCTTTTCATCTTGCTCACAGGGACAGGGGTTCCATCCAAAGACTTTTACCTGCCAGTCACAAAACTTACAGGATTATTTGACACATTTTCATGCCAATTTGAGATGGCTGTTAATTACTCTGACTCGCTGCTGACAATGTGTTGATGTGCTCTTTATTCTTAACCTGGTCTTTGTTCTAGGAGATTACTGTATTCATTATTTTTGTTATGACTTTAATGGTGGGACCAGTAAATTCCTCAAAACACCAAGATGACCAAAACGCTAATAGTAGTGTATATTCAGTCATTAAAATTTCTTTCTCTTGTAGCTTATCAGCTAATTATTGCTTCTTACTTAATACTTGTACTGTTAAGAAGATGATTAACTCCTTCCTAGCCACATTTTGCCAACATCTTCATTGAGAATATTCAGCATAGAGATATCATAGCCCTCTCAATCTCAACTTCATAGCCAGTAATAAGCAAAATCTGTGGTCTGTATATTATTTTCATTATCCTTTGAAATATTTTTCTGTTACTTCTCCAGACATCATTCTCTGGATATTAATGTGTTAACTGCTCAGAGACGTATGTATTTTTACTGTTGCTTTTCAAATGTTTATTAAGGGCAGTTAATTTATAGACTTTACTCAAGAAGTCTATAGTCTTTCACCTCTTTTCAAAGTAGAACATGTGGCCATGTGTTTTTCTTGACGAAATATCCTCATCCAACATTTTTCTACTGGAACGGTTGCTTTGGGAGAAATGTATAGCAGGGGAAAGAGATTTACTTTCCAGAGATGCTCCTTCATCCTATTCATCCTACTCTTTCTTTTAGAGAAAAGGTAATTGCATTTTTGCCTTTTTTTTTTTTTTTTGGGAGGGGGGGACGACGACGGTTGTGTTGAGGAAAACTCAAAGATTAAGTTCTGACTTCATTGTAAGTTGCAAGGATGGGAAAAAAATCAGATAATTTTAAGATCTGGGACACTTAATGTAATCTCTCTGTGATGAAAATCAAATGGCAGGTTTTTTTCACAAATATATTTGTTTGTTCTGAAATTCTAACAAGGGCCTTACAGTAGAGTTGGGAGGCAGCAGCAGTACATTACATAGGACTGTCATGAGTGAGACCGACAAATAATCTTGTACCAGCTGCTGAAAAAAAGAAAGGAATCTAGAGGAAGTGAAATGAACATTTTTGAAATACAATGGTGCAGGGATTTTCTGGTGTTGTCTGCCGTGAGTCTGGTTTTTGCTTTTCAGAGTGTTATTAGCTTATATATCACTTCTGCTCCCTGATCTCTGCAGTTGTGGCCTTGTTCCCTCAGTTTTCTTTACGGATAGAAATTATCAGGATATAATCTAGGCACATATTTCAATCACCATAGTTCTTTGTCCATCACATGCAGTTGGTCGGTACATCTCAATACAAGTCAAAGCTAAATGGCTAAGGTCTTAGGTCCTGAGTTTGTAGGCTGATCTGATGCATGTCTAAAAATCAAATGCAGATGCAAACTTAAAATATCCCAAATGAGGGGTTTCAAACCATAGGTAAAAAGAAACAACAATGTCAGGATAAGGATCTGAACAACAGGTTTGTTTACAGATCAGATGCAGAAAATTTTGGAATTAAAAATTTTATATGATATACTTAAATCTCTAATTCCAGAAATCTGTAGAAGGATCTGTCCTCCAGTTTCTCCTGGTTAGCTCTGCACTTTCTCAGAAAAAGGGGGTCAACTAAATTATAAATGAAGACCCCTCTGAGTTACATCTGCAGTACCAGGCACGGTTCTGGGTGACAGAAGCGGGTGACTGCTGGAGTACTGAGTGACCAAAGGAATGGGCAGCCCGTCGCCCTGTCTCTGATCTAACACAACATAACAAGAGAGAGGATATCACTACATTTTGCAATACATCAGGGACAGGAACGAAATATCCAGCCAGCAGGAGTAGGGCAGTGATGGTGCCTCTGTACTGGGCACTGGTGAGGCCTCACCTTGAGTGCTGTGTTCAGTTCTGGGCCCCTCACTACTGGAAGGACACTGAGCTGCTGGAGCATGGTCAGAGGAGAGCCACCAAGCTGGTGAGGGGTCTGGAGAACAAGTGATAGGAGGAGAGGCTGAGGGAATTGGGCATGTTTAGTTAGGAGAAGAGGAGACTGAGAGGAGATCTCATTGCCCTCTACAACTCCCTGAAAGGAGAGTGTGGAGAGGTGGGTGTTGGCCTCTTCTCCCAAGGGAATAATGACAGGACCAGAGGAAATGGTCAGAAGTTGGGGCAGGGGAGGTTTAGATCAGATATCAGGAAGAATGACTTTACTGAGAGGGTGGTCAGGCACTGGAAGGGCCTGCCCAGGGAGGTGGTGGAGTCACCATCCCTGGAGGGATTTTAGACACCTGTAGACATGGCACTCCAGGGCATGCTCTAGTGCCCGAGATTGTTGCTTTGTGTCGGTTTGTGGGTGGGTGTGGGGTGTGGGTATGGGTGTTTGTTTTGTGTGGGTTTTTTTGTTTTGTTTTTGGTGTTTGGTTTCTGTTTTTGGTTTTGGTCTTTTTGTGGTTGGACTCGATGATCTCAAAGGTCCCTTCCAACCACTAAGATTCTGTGATTCTATGATGGGGAGCAGCAGCCCTCCCTGTGCAGCGGCTCCGGTCTGCGTTTGGGGCCTTCTGCTCCCTTCAGGAGCCAGTCGCCTGTGACAGTGACCCGTCTTTTCTGCTTTACTGCAGAGGGTTTGATGCGAGAGGTGGCCACCCTAGACCTCAAGGACACCTCCAAGCTGGAAGGACTGTCATCCTCATGGCTGTCCCGTTGCCCTAGCAGAGCACTGTCACTGCTGTGCAACGGCATGTGTGAGGAGATGGGATAGGGGGATAGAGGGATAGGGGCTGGGCAGGAATCTCTTGCCATTGCCCCCTCTCCTCCAAGCCAGCACATTCTGTTGGGCAGAGAGAGGAGAAGGAGTTCTCTGGAGCAGGGGCTCTGTCTGCCTGCTGGGTTTCTATCCCGGGAGGCCGGCTGTGACTCCATGGATCCGTCTCTCCCTCACATCCCCTGATGACCCTCAACCTGCTCCCGTACTCCCTGACCTCCATCTCTAAGTGGAGGAGCTCCTCTCCTGGGGCACAGCTCCCACAGGCACTCACCGCTGCCATGGGAAACCGGCCTAAGAGCAGGGCACACCGTGAAGCCCGATGTCTGGGGGGCAGCGTGTTCCCAGGAGAGCGCCCTCTGGGAAGACCCATCCAAACTGCTGGGTGCAGAGCTCACGGGTGCCGTGGTTCTTCTTCCCAGTGGACACTGTTGTTTCCTGGTCAAGTTGACTGTCTCTCAGGGCTCTCCAGTGAAAATTGCCGTGCAAACTGCTGCGCCCTGACTGTTGTGCCGTGGCCCATTCACCCAACCAGGGAGGCCGTCCTTGCTGTTGTGCTCCCAGGGGACGCCCTGGGTGATGCCCACTTGCCGCTTGCTTGCTCTGTCCTAAAAAAGGGCTTCTTTTATGAGGGGGAAAGTGGCCTCACCGTTTATGTCTCATTTAGATCCGTCACTGGTGGTGCTGGCTCCATCCACACCACCTCAGTAGCCGCCCACAACCTGCTGGTTCCCGGCACAGGACACTTTCCCCGGCTTCGAGAGGCCCCCCTAAAGAGCCCCTTGCCAGCCCTTATTGCCACAATTCCGTACCCCAGTGGGGACTCACCTGCACTGGGGCTGGGCTCCTCAGTGAGAGGAGACCAGTCCTTCCCTGGTCACAAACAACATTCCATTTGTCCCTCCTTGGCTCCCTCACCAGCGACACACACCACCCCACGAATGGCCAGTACAGGATTGGGATCCAGAGTGACCTCCTGGGTCCCCAGTGATGGGACCCCAACACTGCTGGGGGGCAGAGGCTGCAGTTTGCTGGCA
>JAOXNH010000012.1:57469242-57486146 GCA_028566575.1 Bartramia longicauda | reverse complement strand
AGTCCCCAACCTGTCCTGGTGCAGGGGGTTATTTCTCCCCAGGTGCACACCCTACACTTGCTCTTGTTAAATTTCATCACATTTCTCTTGGCCCAGCTCTCCAGTCTGTCCAGATCTCACTGGATGGCAGCACAGCCTTCTGGGGTGTCAGTCACCCCTCCTAGTTTTGTGTCATCCGCAAACTTGCTGAGGGTACATTCCATCCCTTCATCCAGGTCATTAGACTGGTTCTGAGTGTCTGATTGGCAAACATTTATTCCCCAAGAAATGCATCACATGCCAAACACTGAACAGGGATCAGTCAGCGTGGATTCATTCCCAGTATTTAGTAACTCTCTTCCAAACATGCAAAGTTCAATGGGCTCCTGTAGCATCTCTCTTTAGTGTAGCTCCTAGCAGAGTATCTATCTCCATGCCCTTCCTACATCCACCAGCAGAGCTTACATTGTGAATATGTATCGCCCTACCTTTAGATCTCTATAATTAGGGTTTTTTTTTTCCTTTATTCCCTTCTCCTTCCCCTTGTTTGTATTCTTTTTCCACCCTGGACACTACAAAGTATTTGCTGTTTACCTAGCTCTTGCCACCACAAACAGTCCTTTGAAATCCATTCTGTAATTATGCAAGTTGCATCTTTTTTTTAAGATCATAGGCTTCACTTAGGTGTTTAAAGGCAGGCACAGTATGTTGCTGTGCCCTCCAGAGCACATCACAAATGGGCTGTGATTTCCACTGAGGCCTGCACATGCTAATGCTACATAATCATAGGCTCGGTCTAGAAAATCAGATTTTCAGACATAATGTAAGCTGTAATTATCACAGGTGTCCTCATGACCAGGCACTTCAAGGCATCTAGAAATGTAAGTTAAAAAAGCAGCTAAAAGAAGAGAAGACAAATGACAGACAGGCAAGAGAGTTCAGTACAGGCTGAGAGCAAATCAAAATTCTCAAGCACGCTTCCAGTAATGCAGGAATAATCAGAAGGGGAAAAGGAATTGGGAGAAATATATAGAAGAAGGAGAAAAAAAGATTTCCCAACTTAATTAATAGGGGACGCGGCATACTAAAAGCTAGTTTTTGAGAAGTTAAAATGACAACCTGTGGGCCAAAATCACTTAGGGGGTTTTCAGAAGCGAGATTCGCTCCCAGCGCTTGGGCTGCCCTCTGGGACGGGCCTTTCTCACGCTGTGAGGGAAAGCAGGGAAACGCTTCCATCCGCTATTCCGAGCAGCTGCCGGCCAGGACAAGGCTGCTGGAAAGGCAGTGAAGCAGGACTCGTTATTCCATGCAAAAGTTCCTTTTCGCTGGAAAATTACTTTGACACAAGCAACTGCCACATCCCAGCTCAGAAAATGTGATTTTGGTGACATTTGGAGCCCCTAAAAGGCAAGGAAATTCTGCTTTTCGGTTTGTGGGAAAGGTCGTCCCTGTCAAAGGCTATTTCAAACAGATAGGAGAACACCTCTTAAAGACATATGAAAAAAACTATACACATAAATCCTACAGAAACAGCTACTGAGAGGATACTGCTATTTGGCTGATTTCCTATTGGTTACACTAGGCATTTTCTGCATTAGTTTTACCCATTAGGTAGACAGATCATCGTCATCATTCAGAGACATTTAGCCTGTTTTCTGGGATGTTTTTGAAAGATGTTTGATTCCCAAGAGTAAGGTGATTAAACGATGCAAACGGATGCAAAACATTGCGTTCCAGGGTATTTTGTAGGTAAAAACTGAAGCCGGGTAGAGTTTGACCCCCTGATACCTGAGCCCCATGCTGCTAAACAACATTTACTGCTACTCCCTGGCTCTACTATGTTACCTCCTCTCGTTCTGCTAATTAGACATAAATCTATTAAAACAAACCGATTTCTTTACAGAATTAATCATATTTAAAGGAAGAAGATGATTTGTTTAAGATTATTACGCAGTTTTAGTTCCCGTTTTAACAATTTTTTCAGATGATATAAACCTCTCTCTTACTGCAATTTACAACTTTGTCAGAAGAAGATGTATTCTTGAGAGCTTCCGTTTAATTTCTAAGTGGAAAATAGAAAGATAGGGAGATTAAGATCCTAATTCTCAGTGTAATATTTGAAGTTCTTCCTAGTAGGTTGCACCGGCCATCCTGATTGTCTGGTTTTACCTTCTAATAAAGTTGATAGAAGGATGGAGAAATCGTGTGTTATTCATTGGAAATATAATTGTATACCTCTATTGGAAATCAAAGGACAGCAGATTTTCCCTTTTCTTTTTTCAATATCTGCCTCCACAGTCTCCCTTATTTTGAGACCCACCTTCCCGGTGCCTAGCGCTGACCTGATTAAAGGGGGCTATATTTTTGTTTTACTTCCATCTGTTCATCTTATCTCTGACTTGATCAAATATTTTCACTGATATCCTCCTTCTGCCTGAACATTTTGATGATCACAGGCCTTATTTCCTGCCAGAAAGCATACAAACTCTTTTCCTTTGCTGGTCTATTTGTGCTATAAACAATAGGATTTACTATGGCAGGCTGGGCATATCTGTGGTAACCAGATGGCTTTGCCTTAACTGAAGAAATAGATAACAGCCCTCCAAGCAGCTGCTGCAGTACATGTAGCACCTGTCCTAAAATCCCACAGGTTCAGAAAACAGTAGCAAGTACACAGGTATATATTCTATAAACATCCTAATTGTACATTCAGTGGATGTATGCCTGCGTGTGTTAATGTCCATCTATCCGTGAGCCGTTCCCAGGGCTTGCTTCCAAATTTCATCCCTGCTCAGGCATTACGAAGAACCTGGGCTATTTCCCTGCAACCCTGCACACAGGTTCCAGGACTGCTTGTATCATGCTACGTTCCAGGATGCTCAGAAGACCCAGCATGGAAGCCGACGGCACAGCTAGAAATCAGTATTTCTGCTTTTCCCTCCGTGGGAAGATGATTTGAGTTCCAATAATTTTTGGAGAGTTATTTTTTTATTTCTTTAGTTTTTTAATTTTAAAATTTTATTTATTTATTTAAACCTGGGCTCTGAATAGATTTGCATCCTTTTTTGGTGTGCTTCCAGTACGTAGACATCAGAGTAGCATGTATCTAGGTCACAGCAAAGTGCCTTCCTCGTGAACATTACCAGCCTCTCCTAGGGGACACACAGATTCTCATGGGACAGCAAGAATTTGCAGGTGATGAAAAGCTGGGAGGAATCCAGGCAAATATGTGTGGTTTTTCATGGCCTGATCTTTGTTATACAGAGTAAGTGATAGCGTTTAATCACGTGACACTATACTCATCAAGTCTAAGGGATTTCAGTGACACAGAGATTATTAATAATATTTTCATATTGTTGGAGAATTTTTCCATATTTTACACATGTTAACGAAACCAAGTCTCTTTAACTTCATTTGAAATAAGTAGTTACTATATGCAGCTTAAAGGTGGGAAACTGGGACGTGAAAGTCCCACTTTCCTATTTTTCTCGGTCATAAAATAACTTTATCCTTTTTTTCCCTCAGTCTTGCACTTTGAACAAGTCAAGATATAAATCATCTCGTTAAAAGTAGGGGTTTGGTTTTATTTTCTTATTTTTTAAGGGTTGATGGGCAGATTTTGCCAAAACAAGTCAAGGAAACCAAAAAGCCCAAATACTAATTACTCTTCCCACTCACACTAGGAAAAGCTTGTGAGGTACTAATATCTACTGGTTAATTGACTATAATTTACTGTTGAATCAAATCTGCAATAGTCCTGCTGTCCAGGACATCTTGCCAACCAACGGAGGTAAAACTGTACAACTCCCAGCAGCAGGTGTTTAATAAAAGATCAGATGATCTCTGTTCTGCCAGGTTCTGGGATGTCAGGCTCTTCAACCTCTGGCCCCCAAGGTATCACTGGAACAATTTTAATTACTGATAATTTACTGGAGCTCAAGTGAAACACAGCCGCTTGGACTGTTGGTTCAATAAAAATAAAAGACAACCTCATTTACAAAACCAACATAACGGAGAATTTCTCCTTAGGAGAAATCCCCCTGCCTAAACTCTGTGATTCCCGATCTCCATCCAAGGGAATTCTAAATGCACTTTCCTGCTGGGATGACTGACCTGGACATGCCAGGTAGCAAAGATTTTAGGTCATCTTTCTTTGTTGGGGATTACCATACCCATTTTTAGTCACTTATTAGCATTTCATTCTTTGCCTGGGGAATAACATTCTATCATTTACTAAGCTGTGTCAAAAGCTCATAATAAAGTTGGGTGGGGTATTTGTAGAGGTATTTGTAAAGTTTGGGATAGTCAGAATTATTAATGACTTTAGGCTAAATTGAACAAATAGTTTTGTCATCATAAATGGAAAAAAGCCTCCTAAAACTCCACAACATTCCAGTTTGTAACTGATTCAACATTTATATAGAGTTATTCTACATATCTTTGGAGAGATGACTTTACATTTCTAACCTAAAGGAGACAAGGAACTTATGTCTTCTTGAATCTCTATAAGTCAGGGTATTTTAGGGGGTGGGAGAGCAAGGTGGGAGAGGAATGAAAGGTTGCTTTTTTTTTTTTTCAGTCTTGCAATTATAATCACCCCAAATTGGGATAAATCAATCCTGTTCCTCCTTGAAGAAATACTTAATTATTTTTTTTAATGCAACAACTTCAGCAAGACACTTTCTAAGAGCTTCTTATGTGCATACTCTGTAGAAGACTCATTTGTCTCCTAAGAAATACTGGAGCAGTGTCTTGAAGCTATTCCTAAAGAAGGCAAAGATGGATTTTAAATCTCTTTTCTACATCCCACTTGAATATTCAAATCACTGAGCAAAGGATATGAAGGGAACACAATCTCCTTCTCTCCTATTTTTGTGAAGGATATCCATTCTCATACCAGGACAGTATGGTTCAGCTGAACTAAAAATAACAGTAATCAGTCATAGAGCTCTAGTTGGGAGTGTTAGCTCTTTAGTGGGGATGATAGACCTGATTTTGATTTTTTTTTTTTGAGTTTCCACAAGTCCCAGATTTGCCGGTAAAATTTTTCTATTGAACCGTTCCAGATGAACGTGTATGTGGGGCACAGCCAGGCCCTGTACCCCTGTTTCTCTGGAAAAGGGAAGCATGATGCGGATGGTAAGCAGAGGGTGGCGGGCAACAAAGCAACACACGTTCTAGTTGACGTGTTAGCATTGGAAAGGCCAAAAAAATAAATAAAAAAAAAATCACTGTAAACAAAAGGCTACTTAGAGTCGTTTTATTATTTATGCTAATTCTATGGGATTTGTCACAGAGAGGTTTCAAAATGCAAAGAAAGGTAAATATCAGCGTGGACTAACACCAGCATGTTGTGGTCCCCTGTTAGGCTGTTGGGCTCGCTTGGTGCTTAGGATGAAAATGAATAGACGCCCAAGATTCTCCCACATGCAATTAAATCATGTCTGTGTGAAAGCTATTACAATAATGTACATTTGTAATTTATATAAGGATGGATTTAATTAGATTTCAGCATCTTTTAATAAAGTCTAGAAACTAGGAGGATGGGGTAAAAGCCAGTACAGTGTAACTACAAGCTAATCCCCTGTGAAGCACACAGTTTTAGGAGCACTCTCCAATTACTGCACAAACTTAATTAAGTTCCTACCAAAACTGGTCTCTCTAGCTTGATACTCCATTTTCAAAATATGTTATGCTGTATTCCTTAAAGAATTATAGGAATTTTTAATAAATTCTCTGTACAGAAGCATTTAGACAACAGCTGCATTTTGCCGTTCTTAAAAGCCCAGAAAACACATAAAAAAGGCAAACTAGATTTTATTTACTCATTTATTTACTTATATTTTATTTATTTATTCCGTGTATTAATGAAACACCATTTGCTTGATCAACCACACTGCAGTTCAGATCTTTTAAGTGGCACTATAAAGAATTAGAATAGAATAGAAATAGGATTAGAATAGAATAGAATAGAATAGAATAGAATAGAATAGAATAGAATAGAATAGAATAGAATAGAATAGAATAGAATAGAATCGTTCAGCTGGAAGGGACCTACAATGACCATCTAGTCTAACTGCCTGAAAACTTCAGGGCTCACCAAAAGTTAAAGCATGGCATTAAGGGCATTCTCCAAATGCCTCTCAAATACTGACCGACCTGGGGCATCAACCACCGCTCTCCAGGAAACCTGTTCCAGGGTTTGACCACCCTCTTGGTAAAGAAATGTTTCCTCGTGTCAAGTCAGAACCTCCTCTGATGGCTTTGAGCCATTCCCATGCCTCTTGGCACTGGATCCCAGGGAGAAGGATCGGCATCTCCCTCTCCCCTTCCCCTCCTCAGGAAGCTGCAGAGAGCGGTGAGGTCACCCCTCAGCCTCCTTCTCTCCAAACTAGACAATCCCAAAGTCCTCAGCCACCCCTCACAGGACATGTCTTCCAGCTTTTTCACCAGCTTTGGTGCCCTTCCCAGGATGCATTCAAGTACCTTCACGTGCTTCTTATATGGTGGGGCCCAGAACCACACACAATACTCAAGGGGGGCAGCAGCAGCGCTAAATACCGCAGGAGAATCACCTCTTTGGAGCAGCTGGTGATGCTGTGTTCGGGATGGGGTTTGTCCTCTTGGCTGCCAGGTCACACTGCTGACTCCTGTCGAGCCTCCTGTCAACCAGCACCCCCAGGCCCCTTTCCACAGGGCTGCTCTCCAGCCACTGCTCTCCCAGGTTAGACTGGTGTCCAGCGTTACTCCATCCCCGGCGCAGAATCCAGCATTTGTCCTTGTTCAATTCCATGCCGTTGATGATTGCTCAATGCTCCAATCTATCCCTCTGCAGGAACCAATAAAGTATTTTCCACTTTTATCAGGGTCCTATCTACTGAACTTTCATGGGTGCAATCTTAATACTAAGAATCTGAAAGCACTGCTTTGTCATTTGTATGGGGACAACTGCGGTTAGGGCATCGTGTTTTTACTGATGTTACAAGGAAATACATTAGTTTTTTGTCTCCCCAGATATATTTCAGAAAATGAGCACTTGTAGAAGGACTTTATTCCTTCTACTATCTAATATTCAGATAAAACCTATTTTTCAAGCTTCTAAACATCTTCACACGTTAAACATCCTCTGCTATTTACTTTGTTCAAACGAGAATTTCTGAAACACACGTTGTATGAGCAACTGTCAGTAGACAAAGGTCCATTTAGAGGAAGGGAAACATTCCTCCTCTAAAATATTATTAATCCAGCTCCTCTTAGAAGGCCTTAATTGTTGAAGAAATCACTGTAGCCTAGGTGCTGTCGTGCTGTTTGACCAGGAAACAAGGGAGTTTAACGATCATGCAAGACTTTGCAGAAAAAGAATCCCAACCAACACCTACAGTCCTTTTTATTCAACAGCACTTCCATCTTCATGGAAGAAACACCACATCATAATCACATTTCAGGTGCAACTGATAACTAGGCCAATAATAGATCTCAAAAAAAAATGAAAAGGACCTATTTCATTTAGGTCTGAAAATCAAAAGTGAGTCATTCAATTCACCTCAAAATACTTAAATAAGTAATACTCTGGGAAGAGCTACGATCAGCAATTTCTGTGGGGAAAGAAGCCAGTTGTGTTAAATTAGCCCACAATTTAGCCTGATTTTTTAAGTACTGCATGATCCTTTCTGACACAAAACTTTAAATAAGTTCAGCTTGAGTTGTACAGTAAAAAATATTTTTGAAACAGATATGGTTTATTTTCAATAAGGAAACTGTTAGAAGTGATAATTTTTTTGAAAACTATGAAGACCAAACAAAATGGGACTATGTAATAGAAAATGCAACAAATCTCTAGTGTTTTAAGAATAATGAAAGCAGGCATAGAAATAGTGTCTGGACCACAGCTGAGCTGCTATGCATTTGAGTTCATTCACATCAATGAAAATAGCCAAGCCTAGCCATGATGTTGACTGCTGCCTTTAGGGGCATTAACAGTATTCAATCATTTTAAAAGGCTTTAACAGTTTACAGTTAATGTCTGACAATCTAGTTTCTCATTTAAGATGTCTTATCTAAAAGGACTGGAACAGGCATTCGGTTTACGAAATGACACTGCAACTTCTGCCACATTTCTTATAAAAATCTTTAGAATCCTACATCCTTCTCCGTGTTTCCCAGGTAATGAGGATGAAAGCTCTTCCCTTTATTTGTTGGGGCAGGAATTCTCACCCACCACAATTTATTTTCATCAGTCTACTTTAACAACAGACACCAGTGATATTAATGAAATCAAAATCATTTTGCGGAGAATGTCCATCTGAAGCCAAATGATAAAGTTTCCCTCATCAGCACACATGCACTGACCTTAAAGCTTCTCAACAGAAGGTTTATTGAGAATTAAATCACTGCTAAGTTTGGGTGACATTCATTAAGGAATAGTAAGCTACTTCCTAATAAAATGTGATTATTGCAAAGAAAAATCCCATTACAATGAAATACTGTTAGCGTACACCAAATGTTCATTTTAAAGCCATCTAAATGCTATGTTTAATATCAAGATTATTTTCAGTAATCATCAAATTGCAATCTGTTCGAATCCTGACTTCTGCCTGAATGGTTGCTTTTTTGATACTGCTCTTTGGGCTGTGAAAGACAGACCTGTGATACAGCGGAGCACATAAATCACTAGGGCACCTTCCCATTTTCGTCAATATCATTGGGAAATACACTTTTAATTTAACATGCTTTCAATTTCCACAGTTCACGCACCGATCAAACAGTGCTCTGTTGTCAAGTTCTGCTTTGTGGAACTTGTCAATACAGCCACTGAAACACTGGCCTATACACATGGAAATAACATTTTCATTTCTCTCCTTTTTGATGAACAAATCTTACTCGGTAGCACCAATGCAGAGGTAAGAACTACTTCCAAGTCAGTAAATGTTGTCTCAGCAGAAACCCTTTAGCTACATCAGCCTGGTTTGAACCATTTGTTTTCTTCTCTCTCCACACCTTCCTGCATGCTAACAGACTCTACCTACCAACCAGTTATGTTTCATGAATATCCTTTCATTCCCTTTTAGGAATTCCAAACCTAGCTTGGACAAAGTGATCCAGTACTCCTGATTTTATTCAGAAAAAGCAAAATATATGCAGAGCTAATTCTCTATTAAGAACCTTGTTTCCCTGAGTGTGGTTGATGTTCATCTTCCCCACAAATGCACAGATTGGTCCTTTGTAAGTTTATCGGGGGGTGTAGCGATAGGATGAGTGGGAAGGGTTTTAAACTGAAAGAGGGGAGATTTAGATTAGATATGAGGAAGAAATTCTTTGCTGTGAGGGTGGTGAGACACTGGAACAGGTTGCCCAGAGAAGCTGTGGCTGCCCATCCCTGGAGGGGTTCAAGGCCAGGCTGGATGGGGCTTTGAGCAACCTGGTCTGGTGGGAGGTGTCCCTGCCCATGGCCAGTTCCGTGGGTGGAACTGGATGATCTTTAAGGTCCCTTCCAACTCTAACTGTTCTATGTTTCTATATATCTACAGGCATTCCTAGAGATCCTCATGCCGTGATCACACTTGACACCTGCACTTAGAAAGCTAGCAAGTGGTTAATCTGCTCATTATCACTGACATGAGAAATGCATCTCATTTGGAATTATGTCTCCACAAAAAGCAACCTAAACAACAAACACAACTTATCAGCAGTCTTTCTAATTCTTGATTAAACGTTTCTGCAAGCTAACAAAGTGAATGCAGATGCAGAAGTTTCAACTTAATGAGTCAGATGTGTCAAGGTCTTCTTTCAAATTCCCTGCTTCTGGCAATTGTTTGATACACTCATGCTTTTCATGGAGAGGAGAAAAAGAATTATAAGAGACATCTTACAATCCAACTGCTAAACAGATTTACTCAGAAGAGTAAACAATCTGTTAAACTTTACCTATATATACAGTAAAAATTACGTTGTCAAAGCCACTGAATCTTTTGCCCTAAAAGTTCGTTTGTTGTTTAATCCTTATGGGCTTCTGAGAGAATTTTTAACAACAAATGTTGTACAAAAAAAGTTCAATATTAATGTCACAATTAACACCCACTTTGTATGATTCTTTGCACCTTTATATTCAATTTGCCTTCAAATATGAATTGCCATAGCAGCTGTAATTTGGCAAATCTCAATTACATTTTATTTGATGATAACAGAATAAGAAACACTGGCTGTCAGAAGTTTGAAGTATTTTCTTCTTATCTGTCATCAGCATGAGGACTCAAGGACTAATAATCAGAATTGCATTTTGCTGGACTTTCTGAAAAAAAAAAAAAAAGAAGAAAAAGAAATAGCTACTGCATGAAATGAACCACATGAGATACAGGTGAGGTCACTTTCAAGCTAAAACAATCTTAACCTTTCATTCCTCTTTCCCGATGATGAACTACTACATGAATTTGGAGAGTTATCATACCAACACCAGACTCCTCAGCATTATTAGTTTAAAATTTGTAAGGAGAAAAGTGCTTCTTGGGTCTTTCATCAGTCAAATTCACCACGAAAAGAAGGCAATATCACAGTTTTGTCCTGAAATCAGTCTGAAACAGCTGCTTTTCCCTGGCCATTTTTCCCTAACAGAAACCACATTGACGTCGTGATTCAAAAACACCTGCAATGGAATTTTGTGGGAGGTGTCCGTGCCCAGGGCAGGGAGGTTGAAATTAGATGATCTTTAAGTTCCCTTCCAACCTAAACCATTCTATTTTTCTATGATTGATTCTAGGATCTGTCTCCTTTTTATTAAAAACAAACAGACAATAGAAAACACATCGAAATCCACAATTTTACTTTTTTACTTTTAAAGGTGAAAGGCTCTAGTCCCATACTGACACCTTCTTCTACGAAATTATCCTCTGTCCCTTTAAACTGGATACCTTTCATAAGTATAAGGGCACTTTTTGAATATGGTACTGGCTTAAATTCCCCTGGCTCTAGAGTTGTCTGATGCCTGTAACACCTGGTCCTTATCTGAACTCTCTCATACATGATCACTTTGTCACCACATTATAAACCCATGTCATCTCAAGGGAGATCAGGTATTACATTTAATGGCAATCCTCAAATTGCTCTATAGAATACATAAATACAGACACATTTCTCTTCATCCAAAAGATTTTTGACAAAAAATATTAATCAAGGCATCAGATAGACAAGGTGTGCAGAAAAACCAGGTAGTTTAAGTGGTGAGGAAGCCTTATTCCTTGTCCACTCAATGATGAAAGGTGTTACGAAAAGAGATTACACTTCACCCTGTCACCTTTCATTGGGAGAAAAAAAAAATCCATAAATATTCAGAGAGACATTTTATTCACCTGATGAGATGCCTCACGAGGTGACCAACAGAAGATGTGGTTTCTTACAATGGGAATTCCTTGACTCCCATGTAACACAGCAAGCCTACTACAGAAGTTACAACAAGCTAAGCAGTAAGTTGAGGAAGGAAGGTAAGTAGGGAAGGAAAAGAATGGCACATAATTTAAGAGTCATCTCTCTTTAACAGTGTCTCAGTGCACAGTCTCTATTACAGTTTAATATCCAAAGAGGTAGTAATTAGTGATGAGTAGACTTTTCCCAACTAAATCCAGTTTAACACCACAGTGTCCAGCCTTCTTTTTTGAGTTGCATTCTTATTGCCAAATCAGCTTGTTTCAGGGAAAAGTTAGCATTATCCAGGTTATACAACAGGTCTTTAAATCATTAATGCAACTTTTCAATACTACTTCTCCCTTTAGTTTACCTTCCCAAATTGGCAATACTATGGATTTGTATTTAAAGACCATTCCTTTTGCTAAGGCTGAAGGTTCATGAGAATCAGAATATTAATGGAAAGACAGTTAGTTAAACTAAAAGGTTATCCAGTTTCACACATCTTTTCACTTTTTTTAAATCAGCATAAATGCTCTCTGGTACGTCTACTAATAATGGATTAGATTTTTTTTTTTTTCCCCAGTT
This sequence comes from Bartramia longicauda, assembly GCA_028566575.1. Taxonomy (NCBI): domain Eukaryota; kingdom Metazoa; phylum Chordata; class Aves; order Charadriiformes; family Scolopacidae; genus Bartramia; species Bartramia longicauda. The sequence continues at coordinate 57,474,185 of JAOXNH010000012.1, read as the reverse complement.
AGCTTCAGTTTTCTTCCATAGCACTGGTGAATGTTGAAAGAAAGACAGAAAACTTCATTCATAATAAAGAGCATATACATTTCCAAAAAATTCTCTAGAATATTTTTTGCAGTATCACAAAGCATTGTTTTGTAGGACGTGTGATGGTAATCTTTGCTGTTTACCTGAGATCATCCATAACCGTACTTTGAAATTAGCAAATCTCCCCGGTTATCTTGGCAGCAAGTAAACTGGGCAAGTAGAGTTTCAAGCACCCTAGAGGCTGGTAATATTTTGGGGAGATTTTCCAGGAGGACATACATGGGACAGATGATAGAGAAAAATTGAGTAACGAGAGAACATTGATCACAACAGCCTCATCAGAGCTTAGGAAATGGGCATTCACCTCTTGGAAAGAAACCAGTAAACAGTTCATCCATTCATATTAAAACAGACATGAGAAATGTAGCTCGTCAGGGTTTATGCAAGCATAAAAACTGACCTTCTAAAGGCAAAGCCTACCTACAGCCTTGTCATTAGTTGATAAGTAACAGTGTGAATAGAGTAGGTATTACATGGGCTATACTACCAGATACAAGGGGGGTTTTGTTTATTTAAGTTTTTGGTTACCTTGTAGGCAACATAATTGCAAAGATATTATTGAGGAAGAAATTACAGCCTCTGAATAAGGCATAGATAATTCTCTAAAGTTCCACAGCCACATAGGATTCAGCAAGATAATTCTCATTATTAGCTCTGGAAAATATATGTACAGTCTCACTTTCTCCATGCTGTATTATTCTAATTATGTTGCTTACGAGGTAAACATACGTAAAAGAAGGTATCTGTAAGCTAGTCATACTTTATAACATCAGACATTTTTCACTGCGCATACAAACGTGTTATACACTGAAAGAAACAGATGGCTCAGGAGACTTGTAAAAGGGTGTATAACTTCCTACCAGTAGCTCACCATCAAACTCATCCTTCAATGCAGATGGCAAATCATCGCTATTTGACTGCTGATAGTTTGTCCAACATTAGATCATTTCATCCAATTTTCTAATGGGCAGATGTTGCCAGCACCGAGATCATTATTAAAATCAGTACTGGATATTATCTTTTGCAATCTTAGCCCAGAAATCAAGGACTGCATAGAAAGGGGTACTTAGTCCTTTCATTCTTATTGCTGTGAAGTACAGAACAGGAGCGAAAAAGTTTTTGAAGCAAAATGGAGGAATTCTTGTATACTGAAGTACAGATATATAGATATATATTCTGTAGATACAGATTTGAGTCTTTTATGTAGATTTGAGTCTTCAAGACTAATAAACAGCTTCTGTCACATGCAATTAAATCTCACAAAGTGCTTAAAAACTGGCGCACTGTATTCCATCTCACTGCATGCATGCCCATGTGGTATCTGCTGCTTAGATTTCCCTCAGGATTTTACATCATTCCCAAAACTAGACCCCATGGCAGCAACTCCTCCAGAGATTGAATTTTGCAGTTGCCTAGTTAAAAAACTCATTTGTTTATCTTCTGGAAGCTGGCGCTTTCAATCCGAAGGTGGGTGGTCAAGTAACATCACTATTTCTACCAGGAGACCTGTTCGTTCTCCGTCATTCTTTTTATCGGTACAGCTTCAACCTCCGTGACAAAGACTGGATTTGTACACGTACAGGATGCTGTTTGTGCTAACAACTCCTGCATCAGGTGCTGTGTCAAGGACACACGCAAAACATTATAAATTGTTTATTAAATACTGAATATTCTCTATTAGCAACAAAAAGTACATGCTTTTTATGAAAGCTTTTATGTTCCGTGTACCTATTCTTACAGGGTTGGAGAGTGGTTGGAATGGATTTGCTATCACCGCATGCCATCCATAAGGAAGCAGCAGATTCATTGCCAACAGGAATGAAAAAAGACTACAGAGAAAAAGATAAACAACCCCAAACCAGTGGCTTGTGGCACTAATAGAAAAAGTATTTAAAAAGCAACTGGAGAAAAAACAATCCACCTCTTAAGCTCTAGAGTACTTTGATCATTTTAGAGCTTGCTCGTCTTTGTGCCTTGAATTCCTTATCACAGAATATTTGCACAAACATAACCTATTGATTATTCATTTCATATTTCATATAAACCACTGAGCTACAGAATGGCCACAGGCAAATTTTTTATTCCACACTTTTTCAGATTAGCAGAGTGTATGCAAACCATTTGATATTTGTTATTTTTGTAAGCAGTTGTCTCTATAGCCATTTAGGTAACAACATGTTTGGACTACTATGTATCTTCCTGATTAAAACACTTCTGGATTTGTATGTCCTTTCTCATTTAAAATGCTTGCAGTTATTCAAGAAAACTTGATACTAATAGCATCATTTCCAAATAACACCTTATAGCTGTATATTTATGTGCTGTTAACAAGGCCAACAAGACTATATAGAAGAGATTCCAGAATATCAGCCTCAGCCTCCTGTTGCGTAGTCTCTAATGGACCATTTAACTATTTATTTCATTGTGATATGTAGAACAAGGCTATTTAAATGACTTCCAAGGACTTGTAATTTTTTTTCTAAATTTTTTTTATCATTTGCAGGTCTTAAATAAGCACTAATCATTGGTCACAATGCTATCAATCATATCAAAGTACAAAAGTAGCAAACAGTTCACTGCCCATATTTAGGTTAAGATATGGCCTGTCTTTAATCCTCACCTCTTTCCTGTCTGATTTAGCCAATCATCTGACTCTTTCATTTCAGATCTCCAAATGCTGCAAGGATGATGAAGTCAAGTGCGCTGGATTGTACTTTGCCTATGTACATGATTAGGATAAAAGTAGAGGATAGGAATTGGGGATGGAGGTTCCACAAACCATGCTTGTGAAAACATTGATTGTGCTTCTCAGTGATAACTTTGAAAGGTCCTTATAACTGAAAAATTTCTTCTTAATTCTTCAGTGATTTGAAAACTGAAAAAAATATTTGCATGGCAATCAGTGGCTTGTCCTTGTGACTGTGATTCTGATAAGACAAAATCCAAGGTTTCTTGAACTGAAGCCTCACCAAAAATTAAAGTAATTTTCTAATTCAGCACAGAAATGGAATATGGTGAGACCTGTACCACTTCAGGGGTTTTGTGCCAAGCAGAAAAGTAATTTATCAGATTGGTAGAATATGTAGTATATATACAAATATGCAGAAAGTCACATATTACCAAGAAAATATTAATCTGAAAACTGTTTAATATAAAATAAAAAAAAGCTACAAAGCATATCCTTTTTTCATATGTTCATATTTCTAAAGAGTTTTGATCTTTCTTCTACCCATTTGTTACCATGGTTATTTTAACAAAAGCACACATCCCTTTGTATTTCACAAGTTATAGGAGAAAAAGAAGCGTTTGTTTTGATCAAAACTTTTTGTAGAAGTCCCATAATGTTGAATCCTGGAGACTTCTGACAGCGCCTACATGAGAGACTAACTAGAGTCTTTTATTAGAATTATGTAATAGATTTGGGTTAAAATACACATTTGAGTTGCAACACGGAAATTTAAAAGTAAAAATTTAATTAAATTTTGTCTCAAAGATTGCTTTAAAACAGTAAAAGTGAAAATGAATATTTGGATTTTGTCTCCAATTAAGGAGAGAGAAATTCCCTTGGAGGAAGAAAAAGCCTCGACACTATCTTTATGGTGGTGTTTCAGGTCAAGGTAGAAGAGCGCAGACTCAAGTCTTTCCGAGCTAAACTCAGTTAAAACCTGGATGTGTATTCCATACATTTGCTGGGTGCAAGGCAGTCAAGAGGTGTCTCCGTATGGTGCCAGCATGATCAACCTTCACTCTAGTATGTTATCCAAGCTTCTGTGCACTTTGGTAAGCTCGTGAGGGAGAAAAGATGTCCTCTTAACAACAAACAATGAAGGAGTTGGCACACCCCCCCTCTGCTTACCCAATGAGATTTTGCTACGGATGACTAAAACGACAAAAAATGGCTCCAGAAAAGATGGGAGAGACATTTCTTCAAAATAAAACCAAAACAAAACAAAACGAAACCCCCAAACCACCACCACCAACAACAGAAAACCTCACTCCACTTTGTTGTACACAAACACTAAATAACCTACCCTTGGTGAAATTTTACTCTATTGGTTTCCTGTTTGTGTTGGGTGCAGGTGCCCAGGAGCTGGTGGGGGCTGCAGGGGTCTCTGTGAGGACAGGACAGGCCGGGCTGCCCCAGGTTGGACATGGCCGGCTCCAGCCGGACACAGCTGGACAAAGCTGGACACAGCTGGACATGGCTAGACACGGCTGGAGACAGCTGGACACGGCTGGCTGCAGCCTGCACATGCCAAGGCCTTGCTTCCCTTCCTGGGAAGAGGCTGCCATCCTACAGGAAGGACTGGAAAAATTCCTTCTTTTGCTTTATTTACATGCAACTTTTGCTTTTCTTACTAAACTATCATTACTTCCACCTGCGAGTCTTTTTGCCTTCCTTTTGGTTTTCTACACCATTCCCCAGGAGAGAGCAGTGAGCAAAAGGCGGGGAGAGTTTTTGGCTGCTGGCTGGGGTCAACCCTCCATACCTTTCTTCTTCTCTATAATAGTTCTTATTTTTTAAGCTAGCACCAATCTAGCAATGCATTTCCACCCGAGCTTCTCTTGAAGCCACGCATATGCCCCACAGTAAACCCCATGTAAACCTCCATCCATATTGCCTTGTCCCACAACAAGAAAGACTGTGTCCATATTAAAGTACACCTGGACAAGAAAATTACCATAGGAAAAAAAAAAACCCACCCAACCTAGAGCAGCAAAAATAAACTCGATTTTCTACTTCATTCCTAAATGAGATTTCTTTTGTAAATGAAACATTTTCAGCACGGCAATTTGTTTCAGTCAGTCCGTTTTGTTTATTCTGTAAGAAGTTAAGTATTAGGCAAGATTTTTCTCTGTTA
>JAOXNH010000012.1:57436836-57447553 GCA_028566575.1 Bartramia longicauda | reverse complement strand
TTTTCAAACAAAAAAAAAGTTTTACCACAGTAATAGACTCTGTCTTTCCTCCCACATGTATCTCTTCCTCAAAATAAATAGATCTATGGAGCTGGAAAAAAAAAATCACTGCCGTTCATTATATAACTTTAAAATGTCCGTATCTGAAATGCTGGTATTTGAACCCATCATTTTTTTATAGGTGCTAGAGGGTGGTGATGAGAGGTTGGATATGAGTGTTACCGACCACAGCACCTGCTGGCTCTTAGAACTGCCAAAATACAGCAGAGCTACCTAAGGCTGTGCAGCAACCACCAGTAAAATTAGCCACAGTAAAACGTGCGAACATAATACACAGCGAAAAAGGTGGAGATGGATGGGGTGTCCTTGCTGTGCTGACTCTGGGAAGCTCTGGGGGAGAGCTCTGAGCCTTTCTAGCAGAAAGTGGGAACTACACTCACTTCTTTTTATTGATACTTCTGTGTAAAAGATTTCCTCAGCTCCTCATTATGTCATCGCTATATTCCTGGCATGAAGGTTTTGTGATAACCCTCATAAGAAAAAAGATGTTGCCCTTGTCATCTTTTCCCCAGTTAGTCTGGACATCTCATAGTACTGCAAAGAAGGCTGGGATGGGAATATTACTCAAAATAATGAAATATACATTAGTTTACTTTAAGAGCTACTTTAGCCATAACAATCACACAGGAGTTAATCCTTTTTAAAAATTTATGATTTTTGATTTGAAGACCTTACCTATTACTCACAAGAGAGAGGACCAAAAATGTTTAGAACTCGTGTACCAAAGTTCTGAAACTCAGCATTTTTCATAACATACTTTTCTGCCACTTGAAATGTTCCCTGAAGATGAGTAGACACAGAAGAGATTCATTCCCTTGCATAAATGAGAAAGCTTGAGGGCAGGGGGAAGTGGGACGGAGAGAGGGAGGGGAGGGAAATTTTATTTGTGATTTAGCGAGGTCTGACTTTAATCTTTATACAAGTGCCTGAAACAATTCCAGAATAGTTTATTAACATCACAGAGATACATGAATTTCTCCCCCGTGGCAGGTTTAGCAGCAGCTCTTACTGTACCATCAATGTGGAAACTCAACAGCTGAGGCTGAAAATCTCCCTGCCTTATTTTCTCCACAAATACAAGTAGGGGCCGTCATAGAGTAAATAGCTAGTCAGTTAAAAGAATATCTTTTAAAGAAAATAATAGAGCAACACTTTTTAAAACCCAGTAATTAATGTAGTGAGTCTATCTGGATGTCCTAATCAGAATTCCATTTTTATCAGCATAAGCTGTTCTGCAAATAAATGGATATTTGTTTCTTTTGCTTCAATTCTCTGCTTCAAGTCTTTGCTTCAATTTCTCTTTGCCTCAATTATTGTGCAAGAACAGTGCACACCAGTGAATACTGCAATGCAGAAGGATCAATAGTGCCCCCTAATTTTCTAGGGCTTTTGTAATTTGGATCCTATCCTGTTTTTATAGTCAGGAGACTATGTTGTGTAACTGTATATCAGATATGCAACCAAATGAATCAGCAAGAGAACACCTATTAGGCTGAATAACACTTACACAATGTATGTAGGATCCAGAGAAAGCATATAAACTACTTCAATCTTCTAAGAGACAAGCAGACATTAAAAAAAATTAGGGGAAACTGCTATATTGTATTTATGTAATAGTGTTGATATCATATTAATATTATTGTATTAAATTATTGCATTAAATTATTGCCATTCAGATACAGATTTATGTGACTGAGTATGTATCATTAGCTCGATTCTACAATTTACAATGCATAACCTTTCTTCTGCATTAGTCCCCGGAGATACTGATTGCCCATGCATTTTAAATTTAGGTCAGAGTGGCAGGTAGAGTGAGCGTTTCTCCAAAGAGAATATTCTCTAATATTTGTCTCAAGATGTTCCTTTACAGAGAAATTTTTATTCGGTATTTTGTCTTCTAAAACTGTAGGTTTCTAGCGACAGGATCTGTTTTACCTACATTAAATTATTAAATCATTTTTGGTCTAGTTTATTTTAAATGCAATTCACTAAAATTCAGTCTCAGCCACTCTGTGAGTTTCATGACTTGGCTAACTGGCTGACAACACAAAGAAGAAAGAAGGGTTTCCTCTTCCAGGCTACTAAATAAGTTTACCCAGGATCAATTTTATGGCCCCAGCACAGCAAAAGGAGCCATTTTCTGAATATAATATGTATCTGAGCAGTAACCAACCTCACCAACTTCTGGAAAATTGCTACTCTTATAGGCAGATTTTTTGGTAAGGAGTCCAAGCTCATGGTTTGTGGAAGGGGTTGGTTCAGCTGCAGAGCTCCTTCTGCATCCTTAAAAAGGGCAAAGAGTGTGGCTCTTACAAGCAGGGCTCAGCACAGCTGAGAGGGGTTTTCTAAATCCAACAGGTACATAAATGAACTCAGGTGCTTTTTAGAAACTGTATTAATTTCTGTGTAAAAGTCTATCTAGAGTGAACCAAAGAAATAACATGATCTAGACCCTTCCAGACATCTGAAAAGCTGACACATGATGTAAATAATTCCCCCCTACCCCCTAACTCCTACCTCTTTCAAGCAAGCCATGCCTTGCTCATTCCCAGAAGCATTGATCAAAAAGATTTGGCCTTCTGAAGTTTGACTCTAACATTATAAATTTTGATGTGATTTCTACAAATGCTCAGTCTTAGAGAAGCATTATTAATAGTCTGTTCAGGGTTTTTATTTGTCTCTTCAGTCAGTAAAAAGCTGACAGTTGCAGAGGTTTATTAAGAATAATATCGAATGCATTCCTTCCACGTGCTGCTTGCTGTAAAATGGATATCTGAAATCGCAAACACACTTCCCACTCCTTCTCTTTCAACTTGGATGGCATTATTCCTGATTTACACTTGTAAGTAAAGAAAAACAGACTTTGTATAAACAGTGCTGCCAAATTCTTCACACCAATTGACTTAATTCAGGACAGTTTAGGGCAATAAATAAGACAGGCTGTGTGTTCCCAGTGAACCATTCTTGTTTAAAAAGAATGGATTGTACAATATCTCCAAATAGATTAAGGAAAATAAAATAGTAGTAATGATTTTTTTACTTTTTAAATACAGCAATGGGAGAAAAAAGTCAAACTCATACCGTGTGAAAAACAAACATCAACAGCCTTTGGAAGTATCTTTTTTTATTATTTCCATAATTATAATTCACTTTCTATGATCAACTCTTTCGAAGAGAGGAAACAAGTCTGATGAATCTGCAGTCTGGATTCCTAAATTGATTTTTTTTTTCATAAACCAATTTAAATTCTGGTTTTCAATTTTGTTTAATAAGTAAAGGAAAAGATTGCAAAATATGGAAGAGCCAAATAAGACCATAATAAAATGTTCAGATTTCTTACACAATTTTTCATTTTTCAGATGGCTCCATGAAATATGGAAAATACCAGTCTTCCACTAGTGCTGCTTATCATGTTTGTTTGTAGGAAAAACAAGTAAGTGCATAAATGTCAGATATGTACTTAATAAGAGAAAAAACATACAATTGCCTGTGCCTGTAAAATTCATGATGTTCTATATGTCAAATAAGCTCATTTGCTTTTATTGATGTTTTGGCACTAACTAGCTCAACCATACCTTACCTTAGAATAGAACTCCAAGAACAAATGTAACCAACCCTTGAGCAGGGAGACTGATGCAATTTTTTCTAAATTGGGAAACAAACACATTGATATGAAATTTGACTAATTCCCGATATTGGATAATTCCTGGTATTGGTAGTCTCATCTGAGTTTCACTTCACCCTCTCCCTTTTCTCCCACCTACCAAAAGCAACTCAAACAGGAAATCACTTCAAGTTTTAAACTGCTACCCCGGAGACAGGTGCATGAAACCGAGTAAAAATGACGATGTCCTTTAAAGAGAAGGTCAATATTTTATATCTGTACTTAGCAGCTCATAATAATTAAATGAGCCTTATTTCAAGATGCTGGTTTAATGAGAATGTGCAAATTAACTGCCAGTTAGAATGACATTCTCTCAGTGTTTTTATTACATCGACTCTTTACTGCTTGATATTTCTACTGTAAATTAACATTGGAGGTATTTTTTCAACAAAAGCTGATCCACTTTAATTCTCTAAACTTCAGGATGAAGAACTTCTGGTTAAAAATACTAGATTTTATTCTTCTTGTTCTTCACTCCTTCAAGGAGCACCTTTATTCTCATGATGGACGAATTGGCTATACCTACTTTATATACATACCCAGATCTTCAGCTGGGCTAGATCCCTACAATTCCATTATTTGAGAGGGTGCAAGTGAGTGCAAAGTATCAACAAGTAATTTAGAAGACTCAGGAGGGACGGAGTTTTGCTGTACATTTTTTGTGGAGGTTAATTTACAGCAGTCTTCCTAAAGCATAATATTTACAAACCTCCTCCCCTAGCCACTAAAAATACTCTCTAGCATCCAAAACTCACTCTTTCTTCTACTTTTTCTTCTCTTGTAGAAAATCTGAGACAGAGTTTTAAAAATAACAGCATAAATTAGATTGTATAACTCCCATTTGCTTTAATCAGGCCTAAAATATCACTCTTTATGCCCATTTGCATACACACAAAACAGACTTCAACTTTTTGTAATAGTATTGCTCATCTCTATGAAGTAGCGAACATTTATAGAATTAAAAATATACCTTTTTATATCTTTGAGATGATAAAAAGGAGTTGATAAAGGAGGCAGCAAATCACTTTCAGTAGGCAAAACCAGAAATTTTGAGCATAACTAATAGCCTTGTTAAAAGAAAAATGAATTGCTTAGTAATCTCACGGAAAACAAAGTATCAAAGAAATTTTGCAGAAAATTCTGCACCTTGATTTTTCTTGTGGATTACCTGAAAGATTTTTAAATTGTAGTCCATAAGATGAATTTGTAAATATATCCCACATTCCCACAATTATTCTTTTTTTCTTTGTTAATAGGATAGCACTTTCCCAAACAGGATACTTATCAGTTCATACTGCATGTTTTATTCATATTTCTTTGTTAAGTGGGAGCATTAAGCAAAAACCTCTTGATCTGTACTGAATGTAATATTAGTAAAAGAAAAAAGAACCTTTGGCTTATATTGCACTAACATCTTTAATAGCCTGGTGATAAACAGCACGCTAAATTTTGATTCAGAGCAAAAGAAAAAGGATTTTTCCAAGGCTGACTACAAAGAAGTACCTATACTACAGTTACTGCATCCTATCAAAAGTGTTTTCTTCATCCTCTGCTGTTTTATGTTATTCCCAGCAATTCACCTCTTAAAAATGTAATTAAAACATTTGTATTTGTGAACCACAAATATACAGATTTTCTACTCAAATGCCTCAGACTCAGAGCCTCTCAATCACCACAGCAGCCCAAATTAATATTTCTCATTCTTCCATTGTCTTCTTTTTGGTAAAGCAAAGTACATCATGCCTTTTAATAAAAATAAATGGATTCTAAATCTTTCGTGGCATTTCTAATCTAATGAAAGGACAAGGAAACAAATTGTCATGTTTCTTGTCATTTTCTAGCAAAGCCTTTGAAATAAACTTGTTCAGTGTAGACAGAGTAATGATGAAAAGCGTATAATGAAAACCTCAGCACTTTGACAGGTTTTCAAATACTGGTGTGGAAGCAAGGAAGGCAACTTCTACTATGACAGTGTTGGCAAGATCAAAAGACACATTAACAGTGAAGAGAGCAGCAATACAAAAAAAAATTCCGAGACAGTGGGTTAGGAAATAACAGAGGAGGCTGTTGCCCTGCTCTGTGCCAGGCACGCAGAGACAGATTGCCAGCCATGTAATCAAAGCTGTAGCACATTCTGAATAAAAATTCCAGTGATTACAGAAATATGCTCCACCTAATATTCAGGTGGGCCAGAGCATTTACTGCAGATGGCACTTTGATTTAAAACAGAAATCGTAAAGTAGAGACTTTTTATTTTTTTTCTTCCCTTCCTCTCCTATAAACAAATGGCACCAAGTGAAATGTAGGTTCCTTGATGGGTAAATTACTCTATTCCGGACCCCCAGCAAGACCAGCTGTACTACAGACAGATATCAGTGCTGCAGGATTTATGATCTATGGGACAGGCTATATGTTGTGGGGGAAAAAAAAAATAAAATCCTAATTTGAATAAATACGATTCCTCTGTTTCCCCTGCCCCCTCATCCTCCAAAAAGCAGGATGGATCACATGGGCTTTAAAAGCCCAAGACAACAGGAACACAGGTAGAATGTAAAAATGTGTGACTGGAAAAATAAGGAAAATTACCTGGAATGTCTTGATGGAAGTAGAAGCAGTCTGCACTGTTGATGAAATGCTTTCTACTTGGTTTTATGTAGATTTTATATAAAAGACTCAGAAGGCAAGAGGCAATAGTCTCTAGTTGCAGCAAGAGAAATTCTGCCTTGGCACAAGGATACAATATGCAATGCAATGAGAGTGGCTGGGACCTGGAAAAGTTTTTGGTTCTTTTTTTTGGTCTGTGTTCAGACAAATTTGTCTGTCAAAATTTTTCTGAATTTTGAATATTTCAAAATTCAATGGAACATGAGCAATCTCCTGTAACTTTGAAGCTGTCCCTGCTTTGAGTAGAATGTTGGATTAGATGGCATTTGGAGTTCCCTTCCAACCTGAATTGCTGTGTGATTTTTGTCATTCTATGATCCCATTTTTCAGTTCAGCTGTTCTACTGACTATATCTAAATGATTTTGTCTTATCTGATATTTCTAACCAAAGCACTTTGTTTTTTCTAAACTTTGACTCAAAGGCTTATTAACCCACCAACAAACTGTGCATGATTGCTATTTCTCTATTTATCTCTCACTATTTGGTCAAAACATCAAGAATGTTCTTGTACCTTTTTAACTATTGAATTTTAGTTCTCTTTTCTTTCAATCCATTAGTCTATTACCATTCACATACATTATTTTCCACTGCTGCATCTGATTCTCTGATTTTTTTTCTATAAAGTGTTTTGACACTTTCATACAGTTACAGTGAAGTTCATTTTATAGTATTTTTACAACACTTCCTATAACATTCCATGTGAATGTGTAATTGTTCTCCTGGGTCTGTGGTTTCACAGAATGTACTAATATAGAACGTTATAATTTTCTATAGGGAAGCATTTCATTTTCGTTCACTCATCTTTTGAACTTACAGCAATGCTTATAAAAACAGCAAACACATTTGAACAGGATTTAATCCTTGCTGGGGAAAACACAACCTAACCAATATCCTGGACCCACTAACATCGAGAGATTTTCCACAGGATTTCTTTCTTGCGTTAAGACTCTCGTATCTAACACAGCAGTAAACTAGGTGTATTTTATCTTTGGGCTGTGTCATTAAAAATCACATGAAGCCCAGACTGTCTTCTAGAAAATCTATCCATACTGAAAGGTTTTTCTGTGTATCTGTCTTGTATTGAGGGATACAATGTCCCTCCTAGCTCCTTTCTTGGCTTCCTGAAGACACTGTTCCTTGGAGAACTCTTCTTAAAAACGAAAACATTGATCGATGGGAAGCAGTTTTCTAGGGACTTTTGAATGGAGTAATTTGCTGAATAAGTTTTCAATGTCTTTATACGCACTAAATTCTGGGAAACTAGTCAATCCAGGTGTTATGCTGTTTTCTGTTTTCCTATATGATTTTTTTCCTCAACCATGCATTTATATTGATTTATTTTGGACTTTTACTTATTAACATATTAAGTGCTGCCTCTTAACAGTTTTGGAAATGAGAAAGCATTAAGTTACAGCTTTTCTAATATACTGGAACGCAGTATTTATTATCCTGCCACAAAATGTGAAAAGAGATCACAAAAAGCAATTAGTTTTGTTGGAAGTAGGAGTGCAAATTGCTGAAAAAGTCAGAAATTCAGTTTAATGTTAGTAGAACTTCCCTGAAAAATTCAGGAATGGAAACCTGCTCACATTGTGTTTATCTACTTAAACTGTTCCTAGTAATTAAAAACTAGCATATGTTATTTCTGCTCTTCATCCTTATTCTTCATTTAAAATAAAGATATTTCTGCTCTTTATTTAGAATTCAATATTGCTTAGAAATGCGGGACTCAGTCTCAAACTCGTAGCATTTCCTGTGAAGTACTGAGTTATCTATAATTCAGCTCTGTTTGACTTAGGGGGAAATATGTTTTCTGCTTAACTCCCTCATTAAGTTACTGAAAATAGAAAGTTTAATATCTCGTAGTTAGAGATGGGAGGGAAAAAAAAAAAAAGAGACTACCTTGACGTCTGCCCTGGTAGTAAAGCAGCATCAGAAGAAAGAAAGAAAAAGAAAGACATAAGTGGAAAACAATATGGTGAGAACTCAAAAGAGCCTCATGCTTTAAGAAGCAAGCTTTTAATTCTTGTGCATGAGAGGAGACCTCATCTTCACAGTTGAGAGTACTGCAGTTGCTTTTTTTCTTCGTAGCAGGATCCCACACCTGGTTTGAATCTGTTCAAATTTACATATTTTTTTCTTCCAGAGTGCTTTGAAAGCCTTGTGAACAGCAGTGGCTTCCTCCCCCTTGCTAATACACAAAGCGTTATTACTGTTTTTTCAAAACGTTGACCCCTGAACTAATTTTGTTTGATTGCAGTTTAAATCCATAATGAACAGATAGTACAGAGCGGAAATATAACACGGGTTACTTACAGAGTTAAGAATGCCCTGGCCACCACTGGTGGAGGAAATCTGAGGTTTTGCTTTTCAATTAATATTTCATTAGCAATTTCTGTGCTTCGGTACCCATTTGCACATGAATGGATGTCATTCATAATTTAGGAAACCTAACACAAGCCTGCAAACAGTTGTGCAGCAAGAACCACGTCAAGAGTTACGTACAGAGGGCACGAGGATGACATATTGACCGGGACAAGCATGTTAAGCTTCAAAAGCCCTACACATTCTATTTATTTGAACTTACACAGTGAGGATGTGTCTGATACTTGAGCATTAGTCCAAGTAATCTGATCTGTTTGCCACATCGAGTGAACAGTGGTTGTCTTTCCGATGACCTGAGGAGAGATTTGGCTTAGGCCCTAAGTAAGAAGCTTCTGAATATGCTTTCTGTCTGAAATGCAAATTCTGAATGTCTCCGTTACTCATTTAAAGGTGAGGGCTCAAAATAGAAAGTTATGTACCTTTATTGTCAAGGAACAACATAGTTTTTGTGATACTGCAAGCAATTTGGCTGAATGCTCCGGTTTCTTCCCTGAGGCCCTGGGTCACGTTTGCTGGACTTGACCACCAGCAGCATTGCTTGTCACCAAGAGTAGCCAGGCAGGATTTTGAAGTGCTTTTTTTTCACTTGTGTGCACTACCCACAGTTTCGGAAAATGGATTAAGAAATAATATCTGTGATTCATCTCTAGTGTTTATTTGCATAATGGCATGAAAATGGGAGGCAGCTTTGCAAGAGGCTATTTGCTTTCAATTTAAATGAGGGTGCTTTAACACAACAGTTAAAATGAGTTGTTTCCATTTTTCCAATTGATTATTTTGAAGATGGAGTTCAATGCATACGTAAAAAAAAAAACCAACCAACCAGTAAGCTTGCTTCTTTATGTCAAATATGGATTAACATTACAAGTATGAAGGATGCATCACTGCTCTCTAAGAGGTTTTCTTTCTCATTCAGGAATTTTTACCAAAACACAGAATTCCATTTTTGCAGATTGATATAAAACAAAATTATGTTTGACTGATTAACTCAAGGCTAGGAAACAGTGAGTTTATGCAATGTTTTTGCCAGGCTGGTTTGCCAGAAAACTGAGAATCTTATTCTCAGCTTCGGGAAAGCGTGGCTTTGCTTCATAAAGCAGCGCGCTGAGACGTCCTCCAAGGGCCTGAATGTTTAGACTCAGGGGGTGCTCACACTGCGTGTTGTGCCATATTGGAAAGAAAGCCTAAACTAGCTTTGGCAGCCTAGATTCAGTAGCTTGGAGTTTCATACAAGTTGACCGCCTCATTCAGAATTTTAAAGAAGTCCACAGTAAGGTCCATGCTGCTGTAAAGTTGCTCCTGGAGGCAAAATTAGCTCATTTCCATTTGCTTCAGCTATCACTGTGCCACGCTACAGTCAGCAACTGTAGCTCTGATTCCGTGCCACGGCAGCTCTCTGGCAGCCCCCGCTCCTGCCCTTCTATAAGGTTTTGTGATCTCAAGGGCAACTGCACCAGAATGAAGCCGGAGACTAAAGCCCACTCCCGAATGTAGTGAAAAGCTTTCCCAAGGCATGCAGGAAATGCTGTCAGTATCTGCAGGCCTATAACAGAACTGTTACTAATTTCACAAAGACATGGTATTCCTACAGAGGATGAACAATGTAATTTAGGGAAGAGCTAGGCACCTTTTGGTTTTAAACAATTACTACCAATGTGAGCTGATGTTAGTATTTTGACAAAGTTTATACAACTCTACCCTGCTCCCAAGCTTCTTTCTTGTCAGCAGTTTTGCTTTCCTTCAGCATCCTTCCTCGCATCATTTTCCCTCACCAACTACATTAGGGACAGTTCCAGCTTCATAGGAGCCCTGAATTTCTCCAAGATCTCCACTAACAACCATTTGTTGATTTGCCTTTTCTCCGGGGGGGGGGGGCGGAAGTTTGGCTTATTTAAATTCAACAGGAAGCTAAAGCAGACAAGAGGGTTTTCCACAATAAATTG
>JAOXNH010000012.1:57352726-57367992 GCA_028566575.1 Bartramia longicauda | reverse complement strand
CCCCAGCTCCCTCAGCCTCTCCTCATCAGACTTCTTCTCCAGAGCCCTCACCAGCTCCATTGCCCTTCTCTGGACCCACTCCAGCCCCTCAATGTCTTTTTTGTGGTGAGGGTCCCAAAACTGGACCCAGCCCTCGAGGTGGGGCCTCACCAGTGCCCAGTCCAGGGGGACGATCACCTCCCGAGTCCTCCTCCCCACACTGTTCCTGGCACAGGCCAGGATGCTGTTGGCCTTCTTGGCCACCTGGGCACACTCCTGGCTTATGTTGAACACCCCCAGGTCTTTTTTCACAGGGCAGCTCCAACCACTCTTTCCCCAGCCTGTAGCATCCAAGGTATTGGTGTGACTCAAGCGCGGGACCTGACACTTGGCCTTGTTGAACTTCACACCATTGGCCTCGGCCCATGGATCCAGCCTGTCCAGATCCCTCTGTAGAGCCTTTCTACCCTCCAGCAGATCAACACTCCTACCCAACTTGGTGTCCTCTGCAAATTTAATGAGGGTGCACTCAATCCCCTCATCCAGATTATCAATGAAGATGTTAAAGAGAACTGGTCCCAGTACCGAGCCCTGGGGGCACCACTCATGACTGGCCGCCAACTGGATTTAACTTAATTCACCACCACTCTCTGGGCCAGGCCTCCAGCCAGTTTTTACCCAAGTGAAGAGGACTCTTTGAGGCTGCACATGTAGAGCCCTGTCTCTGGGAAAGGGGAAGCAGAGAGGTGAGGGCAGCGCAGCAAAGGGCCAAACCTTTCCCTGCAGAGGGCTTCTTCAGGGCAGTGGGCAGCACTGGTGCTACCCATCCTGCAGAAGGAATGTGGACATCATTTGATATTCTGCATCGCAACACTCCAAAGATATTTGGTGTGGTTTGTATTGCTGCTCCAAGGCAGGTGTCCTGTGTGGGGTGAACGAGACCACAGCTTTCACTCTATTTCCTTTCAGTGTTGAATAAGACAATAAACAGTGGTTGAAAGTAAGGCTACAAGACCACCTCACCCTCCTATCCAATCATGCAAACAGCCATATTTATACTATTCTCTATATTTTCATATAAACTATGCAAGCATGAAGTACCCTACTTCTTTCCCATGTTTGAAAGGAGTAAAACCAGCAGGTAGAAATTCAATCAAATGCTCTTTCAGACAAGCAGATAAGAATTGATTCCTCCTTTAGGATACCTGGTAACTGAAAGCCTACTGCAGAAGAATACAAACTCCCAAAAGAGAGTCCACAGACCCATTTGTGGGCATGAGTCGGAGTTTCTTGCCATTAAGGAAAGTAAGGAAACAAGAAGGAAAGTAAACGTAAATTGCCTGATAATGTGAAGTCAATTAGAGGGGATAAAAACTACACAGATGGATGCACTCAGGAGTGAACTGTCCTCAGATCACTCCAGCTTCGAGTTACCTCACACTTGGATTCATCCCGAGGATATTTTAAGCACTTAAACACACATAGACAGAAAGAAACTCCTTAGCTGTATCATCTTAATTTCCCTGAGTGAACCCATGTACAAATGATCTCACACTAAAATTAATTAGGATTTATTCAGAAAATGACACTGGGGAATAAATTATGCTCTGCACTTGCTCACAAGGCTTCTGCTCTTTGAAATTCCTACCTAGCCTAAAAAAACAACAGCTGAAATGAGGAGAGCCTGTCACCGAGATGATAAGGCTGACAGACAATTTAATTATCTTGACCAAGGAGAATTCGCTTGTTTGGACAATTGGAAGGGAGGAAGCCAGCTTGCTTTTAGTATCCCAGCAATAATTATGTATATTATAATATTCTGTCAGGACGCAGTACTTTCCAGTCACTGTCTCTAGGAAAGCGGACATCGGGGATTGTGTTAGAAATAAATGTTATGAAATGAGGTCTCTGGATAAAGAAAATGTTTCGTATTGTGGAGATAAGCTGTATAGAACTGTCTGAGCCACTGAAACAAAGCAGCCCATCTGTCTGCACAGAGAGGGAATGATGACCAGGTGCGTCTCAGCTGGAAAATCAGAGCATGAGCATAGCCTACTGGATTCTAGGGAAATTGCCTTAGCAGTAATCGCTTTTGAAAGGAGCTCTGCTGTTTAAGTTCTTACACGAAATGCCAAAAATTTTCCCTCCTTGAATCTTTTGCATGTTTTTCCTAATGGAAAATCAAAAAGAACCGATTGATCCCCTAATTAGTGAGTTACTGAAGCTACCGCTAATGCTCCACACTGCATCCCGAATTAAATCAAAATGAATTTGCTTATTTTTTTGCTTGTTTCAAGAAACCACCCTGAGTTATGTTTCTCCCCATGGCCCTGTGAAGTTAAAGGCTTGCTCAGTTTTGCATATTAATAAGTTAGAGTGATATAGTCATCCATATACTGACATTTTGGACAGGATAGAAGGAGGACAGGCACATACATATTAAACTAGTTCATTAAAATTACTAAAGAAACTCCAGTTCTACTGTATGGCTTTAGTTAAAACTAAATTCATTGTCTGCGTGTGAACATAATGCTATGAAATATGGCAATAATAGCTCAAAAGTCAGGAGTATTTTTTTGCACCTGTAGCACCCTTTTTTTCAGTAAGTACAATTTCTACTGCTTTTAGCTTCGGTAGCTCTCGATTCTGTCCTAGAGCAAAACTCTTATGAAGCTTATGAAGAACGTTCATATTTTAACAGGGAATGGATCTGTCGCTGCATCACAGGCTTCTGGAAAGCGGGGTCTGCCTTATCCTCAGCACCATGGCATCATTAACCTCTCTAATACCTCACAGGAACCTCTTGCTTGTCATAGAAGGGTTAGAGTTGGAAGGGTCCTTAACAATCATCCAGTTTCAACCCCCTGCCCTGGGCAGGGACACCTCCCACCAGACCAGGTTGCTCCAAGCCCCATCCAGCCTGGCCTTGAAACCCTCCGGGGATGGGGCATCCACAGCTTCTCTGGGCAACCTGTTCCAGTGCCTCACCACCCTCACAGAAAAGAATTTCTTTCTAGTATCTAATCTAAATCTCTGCTCTTTCAGTTTAAAACCATTACCCCTCATCCTATCGCTACACTGCCTCATAACGAGTCCCTCCCCATCTCTCCTGTAGCCCCCCTCAGGTACTGGAAGGCCATTATGAGGTCTCCCTGGAGCCTTCTCTTCTCCAGGCTGAACAAACCCAACTCTCTCAGCCTGTCTTCATAGCAGAGGTGCTCCAGCCCTCTCATCATCTTCCTGGGCCTCCTGGGGACCTGCTCCAACAGGTCCATGTCCTTCCTGTGTTGAGGACTCCACAGCTGGACACAGTACTCCAGGTGGGGTCTCACGAGAGAGACTTCTTGCCTTCGTATATTTTATCCTATTCTTCAGCT
Source organism: Bartramia longicauda (assembly GCA_028566575.1). Lineage (NCBI taxonomy): Eukaryota > Metazoa > Chordata > Aves > Charadriiformes > Scolopacidae > Bartramia > Bartramia longicauda. The sequence continues at coordinate 57,364,636 of JAOXNH010000012.1, read as the reverse complement.
GACTTCTTGACTACTTTTCCACAATTGAACATGGACTTTTATTGCCCAGTGGATATTTTAAGTGGACATTTTATTTACCTGCAGAACGTTACTCCAGACATACCAAGCCAGAGCTGCATCCTCACCACTGCCCGGCAGTGAAGCTATGGGGCAGTGAGCTGCTTCACCGTGTCTGCCAAGTTGTGCCGATGCATCTACTTGCCAAGATAGTCTCCAACGTTTGGTTTCTTAAAAGTTGGAAAAATTTTGGCAGCACAGGGGATTTTCAGAAATTATACCTATCAAAGATGCTCACAGCAATTTATTTGTTTAGTGCACAAAACATAAAACCCAGCACAAGAAGTACAGCAAATAATTTTGACACATGGATGTGCAATATTTTAGTGATGTGGCAGTATATCCTATGGTATGAACAATGAAAATATAGTTAGGAATCATATACAAATCACACCAGAAATATAGACTTTTCAGTGTGACCAAAGTGTGGTTAAACCACCCCTTGGGCCCTGTTACAAGTTCCAGCGCATCAAGAAAGATGGTCTTCTGCAGATAGGGCTCAGACTATGTTATCTGTTATCATCAGATCATCTGTTATGATTCTGTCAAGTATAACATTAATTTAAATTGCAAAGACATGGACAGACAATCCACTGCAAAACATGAGTAGTTCCAGATCAATGACTGAAATGTCTTTAACTGAGCATGTATTAATAGCTATTAAAAATAATGTTAGATGTATTTTTTATGCTGATTTTATGGACTGGAAGTGCAGATGCTTTAATGAACACTAGAGGGTAAATAATTTATAGTTGTCTGGAGAAAGATATTGACTAGTAGTTCAAATTATCTAAACACATATGATAGCTTCTTGATACAAGATTATCATACTCTAAATTACCCTTTCTTTACAGATTGAATTTCTAGTCAATCAATTTAATTGGATCCTATTCTAGCTTTGTAAGCTCCACAATTTTTAAAACCATCTGATGTCAGCAAAAAATTCATACTTAACAGTCAAAGAAAACTAAAAATTACCTGACAGCTCTACCTTCTATGTGCCATTCAAATCGCACACATTTCATGTCTTAATTTGCTGCCATTTTAAAAAATTGCATCCAGGTAATTAAGACAGGCAGATTTTGTGTATTCTAAAATCCATCACTCAGTACCAATTAGATAGATCAGTATCTTTATCTCTGATATGAGCAGAATAAAACCTTTGGAACTAAAAATCTGTAAGAACAAACTTCTGAAAGATTTGTCCTACCTAGAAATAAACTTGATCAGTAAACAAAAAATAGTAATTGAATTGGAGAATTATGCAGAAGTCAATAAACTCTTAAATATCCAAATTCCTATTCTCCCTGCTCCTGTGGTCAGACAACAAAGCACACCTGTCATTCCAGCTCCACCTCCAGTTCCCTGAAATCATTGGCAAAAGCCCATTTAACAATTCAACCTTGGGTAAGGTTGCTGGTGTTTGTTTATTTATTATTATGTCCCCAGAAGTCAATGTCTGTTATTTTCATTTTATCTCTCGTTCCCCATCTTTGCTAAGTTTATGAGAGTGAGGTCCCTTATTATTTCAAGCATGAAATTACTCAAGTCATATAAATCACACTAGCTGAGGAGTTATTCCCAGAATCTCAGGCTTTAGGTATAAAGTCAGTTTGGCAGCCGGATTGACTATGTGTATTAAATTCAATTTAAACAAATATGGAACAACGCAAAGCTTCTACTCGAAGAGTGAATCTGTGGCTGTGGTTCCTGCTTTGAAAGTATTTGTGGTGCCTTTCTACAAAAATCAGGTTTCATAAATGCTCCTTAACAATCTAAGGGATATTTCACTGTATATAATGTAGACTATTTTAATATGGCTTATGAAAACATCACTGTTACTGAAAAGAAATTAAGAGAACCATCACTGAAAAATTTTTGCTGCCATCAGTTGTGTTATAAACATTGGTTTATGCACACCGCTCTCTCTCTTCTTATTAAAGGCATATATGACACATGCCCAGATTTATATTTGAGGCTCATTCTTACAAATGATTTGTATATTTATTCCACTTATATCTACAAAAGCAGTGAAAACATGTAATGTGCAATAAAAACTACAGGGAACCAAAACAGCTCCAGGTTCTCTGTCTTCATCCATAGCCTCTGGACAGTTTTAGAGGAGCTCCCCTCCATAATAGATTTTTACACACCCCAGCTGCAAACTACACGTGTGTTGCAAATATGTCTGCTAGTCCATTCAATCGTGCCCTGAAAAATATCAGGAACATTACACAGAAGGAGGTTCTGATCCTTGCCCTTAAGGTCTCCACATCCCTTCTATCACAAAACATCAGGCAAAATGTATTTACATCTTTTCAACTCTTCACGGGTCCACCTCAGCTATTAGTATGGATTTGCCCTCCGGAACATAAGGGAATATGTCTGGTTTTCCCTTCTTGCTCCTCTGCCAGAATCAAAGGATAAGAATCTCCTGGAATATGATATAATTATTTTCATTTAAATTAGTTGAAATATCTGCTTGGGGCAGAAAGAAAGATGGAATGAAAAAGAAAGGAAGAAAGGAAGAAATGAAGAAAGGAAGAAAGAAAACAAAACTTTGTAAGTTTTAAATACCAGTGCTGAAAAGTAACTATAGTCCTCATTAAAACTGACACCAGAACAATTTTCCTTTGATATATACAGTGTCTGTGTTATTAGAAGCATTTACATCTTTATATTCTGAATTACTATGAGATCCTGCATAACTGTGTATTCATTTCTTTCTATAACCAGAGTTATTAAAGCAAAGCATGGCATACACTGATTGATAAGTACAAATAACAGGCTATACTTGTAAATAATATTTTTCTTCTTGGGAAGCAGAGCACTGTCTGAAATGTAAGAATAGTGATAAAAAGCCAATCATGCCATGGAAATTCCAGTGAAAATTCTCTGAGAAATTCTCAGTCTGTGCTATCAGCACTGGCTTTGCATAAATGAGACATTTGCCAACAGATTATTTTCACTCCTACAAGCAGACTTGGAACAATTGTTGTGATCTCTCATAATTATGATACCATTTTATTTATAGTTCAATTCACAGTTCAGTCTTATTTTCTTTATTTTTACGTTTATCTCCTTTTATTCAGTTACTCGTGCACTTTTCATGTAGCTGCTATTTGCAACCATGCCATCTTACAATATTTTGCGGGATGCGTTCCTACCTCAACACTATACGGCATATACGATACAGAGAGTCTTGAGCAATCTCGATGGGCACCCACATCAGAAAAAAATGGCCAGATAGATCCTGATGCAGTGTTTTGAGAAACACGGGCCATGTCTGACCTAGAAAGACTGAACCTTACTCCACTGAATTTGAATCCAAGCCACGTTCGAAATTTCAGTACTTGCTTCCACCTCTAGGTCTTTCTAATTTCATTCCATCCTCCTTTTCTAGACTTGGTCAGAAGAATTAAAGGAAACTTTTATGCCGTAACTTTGTGGACAGAATCCTCAATTGTTAGACTTTTTTCTTGTCATGTCTGTTTTTTTGATAGCCTGTAATTCTGAGTGTCCCTGTTTCACAATGTCAAAATCAGCTTACCTGGTCCCCACTGCCTCCAACTGTATTTTGCAACAACTTTATAAACCAGATACTTGCTCCCAAGTGAAGTATTTGAGTAAGCTATTATATTCAAAAGTCTGTCTTCACTGAGAGTTGGGTTAGATCTTGATTTGTTAGACAGGTTACAACAACTTTCAGTGGTTGCCAGTGACAGGACGAGGGGCAATGGGCATAAGGTGGAACATGGGAGGTTCCACTCCAATATGAGAAAAAACTTCTTCCCAGTGAGGGTGCCAGAGCCCTGGAAGAGGCTGCCCAGGGAGGGTGTGGAGTCCCCTTCTTTGGAGATTTTTAAGACCCGCCTGGATGCAGTCCAGTCCTGAGTGACATGCTCCGGGCAACCCTGCTTTGGCAGGGGAGTTGGACTGGATGATCTCTATGGTCCCTTCCAATCTAAAAAATTCAGTGAAATTCAGTGAAACAAGACCCATAGTATAGTGAATTGTCTGTTATATTTCCAAGTTAATACCCAAGATCTAAACCCTTCAACAACCTGGCAGAAGAGCTCCCTCTCTAGACACTTTCAAGTACAATGACTCCAATCTTTCATTCAGCTTCACAATACTCTTCAGGGCAAACAAAAATACTGACTTTTTAAAGAGTGAAATATGGTCAGTAAAAAAAATAATGGCTCTTACTGTCAACTGATTATGTTCCAGAGGAAAATAGTTAAAAGTAGCAAATTTTCTTTCTGCAAGATAATTTCTCCCCTGTCAGCTCTATAAAGCCTATATAAATGGTCAACATTAATATGTAAGGTCAGTCCATTCTGTGTTCCCATCAGAAAGGTTCCTTGGTGTTATAGTAGATTTTACTTTGTGGGATGATCCTTGCTGCCTTGCACTTTTGAGAAAGGAAGCTTTTTTGCCCTTTACAAAAGCACCCTCAAGATATACACACACGGCATCACAACATGATGAAAACTCCATTATCTTAGCTACCACATTTCAGATTTCATATAAAACCAAAAGCAATTTCCCTTCCCAGTGAGGAGAAAAATAAAATCAACTCTGAACATGCTTCACAATGGACATAATGCTTCTGCTGGTATTTCAAGAAAGTTAAATCTTCAGCAACCAGAGAGGAGTGGTTTTTTTTTTAATTCAGAATATAAATATTCTCTATAACAACAAGAATTCTGAACTACATATTCTTTACAAATACAGAGAAAGAGGTGAGTGAAGACTGGGAGGACCATTTCTATGGGACTTGACTTAATGCTACAGCAAGTCATTAAGTTCAGAAGTAAGAGAGATATGTCTACTAGCCCTAAAATCCAAATGAATCTTCTCTTCTGGTTTGAAACAATAGTAGGGACCAGGCCAGAATTGGTCAGAGAAGATTATATCTCACTTCCTTATGCCTGAAACTGACAACCATCTCCCTCTAGCCTCTTTAAGGCTGTATTCTCTGCTGCTGTCTAGCCATACTAGAGGGTAGATTCAGACTGGATATAAGGAAGAAATTTTTTACAAAGACAATGGTGAGACACTGGAACAGGTTACCCAGAGAAGCTGTGGATGCCTTATCCTTGGTGACATCCCAGGTCAGGCTGGATGGCACTCTGATTGAGTGGATGATCTTTGAAGGTCCCTTCCAACCCAAACCATTTTATGAACCAGAAGCCAAAGGGGTTGGTTGGTAAACAGATTGACAGCAAACAGATCAAAAGGGGAGGAGGACAGACGTTAAAAACTTCAGTAGCAGTGCGAGGAGGAGGCAAGGAGATAAAAGAAGAGGAAAAGCAGGATGCTTTCTACTAGTTAGGTTTTAAAGCTAACAGTTCTTCAATCTCTATTTGCCCACACAACAGAGAAAACTAACTTCAATGGTCTATAATCTGGTTGGGGCAGATGGCGTTTGTGGAGACAGAGGGAAAGGAGAAGGCAGAAAATAAGTTACCATAACTACCATGCTTTAATTCACAGTACAGTGCAGTAATGGTTTCTAGGAATTTACAAGCATGACACAAAATAACTTCAAAAGAAAAAGGAAAAATAACATGCTTCATTTACTATGTTCAGAGAAACAGCAATCAGATTTCATATAACTATCAGAGGAAGATAATTACTATCTATCTTTAACATTGCCAGACATCTGAATTGCTTCATTTCTTATCAACTTCTCCTTTCTCTATTTCTTTGTACTATTATCCTACTTATTATCTTAGGACTATCAATTAAAATTTGATGACAAGAAAAAAAATCTTGCTACTTCAGTGAGATAGAACAGTATACAATATTATTACAATTGGTTGCAAAACAAATCTCACAGTGACTTTTAAATAAACAAAAAATTAGATTTTAATGCTGATAGTATGTCCATTTTGTCCAGAAATGCCCAGTTAAATCATCAGCTTATGCAAGATGAGCATTATTGTATCTCATCCATCCTGTACTGGCCCAGAGCATAAGCTCAACACAAACGTGAGTCCGACAGACATAAGCAAATAGTACACACACTCTACAACTCCATAACAAATAGTTTTCCATCGTTCCTACATCTTTCTTGGAAACCATACACCCCCAGCAACAGAAACATTTGCTAGACACTAGAAGTAGACCTTGCAGAAGAGAAATGGTTGAAAGCTCTTCAAGATCAGTAAGATAAAAATGATAATGGGGACTCAAGAGAAATTAGCCTCCTGCTGCTCTTTTGTAAAATAAAGAGTATAATCCAAATACCTGTTGCCAAATGCTGTCTGTTTAAGAGTGTCAACAGCCTTCAATGTGTCCTTCACCAGCGATACCTTTCCTTTATGTCTTGCAACAGGAAGGAGCAGCACCAGTGTTTTGACAGTTCTTAGTCTGTGGAGGTTGCGCGTTGGTCTGACCGACCCACCTGCCCCGATGCTGGCTGAGCGACCTGCCGACACAGCGGGGAACCAGAGCTGCTTCTGCAGCGGCAGGGGAATATTTCTGTCAGTGGTCAGATGGCCATCCCGTCTTTTCCTTTTGCTCTTTTCCTTCGCTTGATATCTACATCACCCACTAAAATTTAGAGAACCGCAGGTAGTTTCATGGAAGTCAGTGATGGTTTTATCATCAACCACCAGGAGAAGGATCAAGCTCTTGCTGGACATTCACTCAGTGCTGAGGCATATTTAGCACACTTGGCAGGACAACAGGAATGCTCTTCTTGGCTCCATATAGACTGTTTAATAGTGACTGACACTGAGACAACCTGAGAGACTGCTATGCACTAAAAAGGTATTTTAATTTTCCTGAAGGTAGAGGGAAAGCTGCCACTTACAAGCACAGAGAACTGAACAACATCCTACCGTATTATGAAAACTTTCAACATAATTCACAGAGAAACCATTGGAAAATGCTTGCCCACCTGAAGGCATGACCTTTCCACTTTGTTCCCTGTATTTTTTAGGCAAATCACATCTCATAAGCCTGGGAATCCTTCATTAAATAAGTAATGACTGGTACCAAAGTGATATCGCAAAATGAAAAAGGACTGGTCGGCTCAAGGGAAAGCTAAAACTTGAGTATTACTTTACTTGTATACTTGATCCTCTGACTCATGTCAAAATTTCTTTCTTTCTTTCTCACACTAGCTTATTCTACCCTGATGTCCTTTATCATTCAGAAACAAAAAGGGCTGTTTAAAGTGCAATAAATGAAGATTTCCAAAGGATGTATCTAATGAAAACAGGCCTTTACTTTCACGTTTCTCAGCTTCACTGAGTAGATCTTTGTTCTGGAGTTAATTGACTCTTTCTGAGCACAGCTTTGATTTTTTGATCTGTTTGATGTTGTTTCAGCTTCTATTTGTGCAATGACCCACTGACAAATAGGTAAGGAAGGAAAACCAGAGCAAAAGCTCCATAGTTTTCATGCTGGAGAAAAGCAGAAAAGCAGGCACATTCCCTCTTCAGCTGCGAGCAGAAAGCATGCTTCTATCACCTCCAAGAAGATAGGGGTTTCAAAGTAGAATATCTTTATGTAATAGGGAACGTAGAAGGGGAAAAAAAGAGCATTATAGTCAGAATAATATAGGAACTGAGATTCTGGAACCATTTGCTTAATTTGGAAAGAAAGGGCTACGTTTCAGGGAAAAAATAACCACATACCAACCAACCAAACAACAAACAAACAAAAAACAACCAATAAACCCCACAGCTCCAAATTAAAGACAAAATCAAGCTGGAATTTTTCTCAGGGTTTGGTTTTTTTTTTTCATTTTGAACTTGATTCATTTATTCAGAAATCCCCCCAAATAATTCTTATATCATAAGGCTTCTTTTTCTTTTCTGCCAAAGATTCAAGTGCCTCATTCTGAAAATATAAGAGAAATTTCTACCTTTCTTTTTTTTTTTTCTATTTAAAGTAAAATGCAAAGTAAACGCATTCAATTTTTTCCCTTTGCTTGTTTCTGTAACCTTCCCAACATTCATTCCTATATTTGTATTCTAGAACTAATTCATTTTACATAACCTGGCGTTTGTTAATGATGAATTCAGGATGCTCAACAAACACTACTTCATTCCATTCTTTCTAAGGCGGGGGGCTACAGGAACACTCCTGCAGCATCTTAAAAGTACTACCGAAATCACAAGAGGACACAGCTCCATTTACCTGCAAGAGATTCCTCAAGAGCTGATAATCCGGGAGTCTGAGAGGAAAAAAATCTCCCTGGAGCTCTTGTTAGCTTGGAGAAGTGCCCAGCTTGCATCAGATTAGCATAAAACACTGCGCACCTGGCAGCGCACGGCCCTGCATCTCTCTCTGCATTTCTCTGCTCCGATAACAAAGTCCTTAAAGCAAACAGGATTTTTTAATTTTCATATTGTCCCAAGCTCCATTCAACAAAACAGAACCTAAGATTCTGTTTTTAAAGGTTCTAAGCTTTTCCTTTTATTCATTAAGTCACGACTAGCGAACAGTGCTCTCTGATTTAATACTAGGGACCGTGTTAAGAAATTATTCATACACTTTGCCATCTTGATGCCTGCTGAGCAGCCCGTTACCCTAGAAGAGCAGTGGAACTAATGCCACGGAAGGTAACACTCAATAGGAATAAGGACGGCAAAACCTGGGTCCCTGTTGTGTTCCACAAGGTGTTATTTGGTGGGGCTGCTGTGATCTACAGTTAGAGGCTGGAACACCGTTCTGACAGGCATCATAGAAGCACTCGGCATCTTCTGGAAGAAACAGATGTTTGATTGCAGAATCAAGGTGTATTTAAAATGCTTGTTTGTGTCATTCTATACAAAACATACTGGGTGCCTTTCATTTCTCCATTCCATGTGACCAACTGCAAGCCCAACACTATGCATCAGAAAATAAGTAAATACGGGAAAGAAAGAAAATCCTAATGAATTTCTGAGGGAGTGGGAAAAGATGTTCATATGCAAGTTTTAAAGAGTGGACCACCCTCTAATTTTACTAATGAGTCTTGTGTAACTGATGGACAGCTACTCTTCTGAAGCATGTTAATTCCTGGTTAAAACCCCCCAAAATAGAATGACTGAGCTGCCTTACAGAATCTGCTGCTTAATAACGTCACGTAGGAAAATTAGAAAGATGATGGAATTCATGCATGGAATTCATAATGCAGCACCTTTCTTCCCCAGCCTGTAATTTGATCAGATGAGGGTAATCATATTTTCAAATGAAAAGTGGGCCAGCAGAAGGCGGCTGGTGTAAGATATAATTTCTGTGAAACATTTGGTACGCGTTTGGTTGGTTGTTGTTCCATCAACGTAATTTCTTTTGAGGTTTACCTCTGGTAGCTTTGTAAAGGGGTTGAATATGGGAACTGCATAGTCTAGGACAGTTTTGTTTGAATATATTTTTAGCTGATGTGGACAGTCTTTGTTAATATATTCCATTGTGCAATAACAGCAAACTTCTATTTTTGCCAAAGTCCATTGTGCTTTAAAGTGTTATACTTTTTAAAATAATTGTAGCTCTTTATGTACACATATGTCTACCCAGGTCTATTCATGACAGATTGACGGTAACACGCTAACATTTCCACATTAGCTTGGTCTCCCTTCTTAATTATTAACAGGAAAAAAAAAGGTCTGCTTCACAAAGGTTCTCTTCATGAGTTTCACTGTCTGGAAATATCTTCCTACTATTCCAATCAATTCATATACATATATATCTATATGTGTATGTGAATTTCATATATATATATATATATTCACATATATATATATATGTGAAATTCATATATATATATGAATTTCAGTTAAATAGGATAATTACAGGGGAGACTCCCAGAAAGCTCAAGAAAGCTTTCTGAAGATAACAAAAATGAAGTGCGTAGACCTTTGGTGTCAGCCACAAAATTACGTCTGTGTTCGTCTACACAAGATACGGCCACAGAAAATAACTTTGTAATCAATGTTAATCCTCAAAGAGAAGATGACTGATAGGAGGTGCTAAAACATTTCACAGTACTTGCAATATTTCCTATTGTAAAGATCCAGCTACTGTCATTCAATTAATGCCTTGGCATGGTTATATATTAAGAGTTTAAATTACCCAAAAGGAACTAAGACAACTTCAAGACTTTCAGCTGTAAGGGCTATTTTTTGCATCACAAACTTTCATATCAAAAACCAGAAAGATTCATTTCAAAGAGGCACTGTAGATAAATAGCTGGTATCTGGAATACAACTGAGAAATTTCTAATTGAACTGCACTAAATTCTCATCTCTGATACACTAAAATAACTCCAACGCGACTTTGCCGGAATTCAGTTTAATTACTGGTGCTGTACACCAGTAATGAGAGAAGGTAAGATCTATAAAAAGCTTTTGATAATAGAATTTATGCAAGTATTTAATTATACCAGGGGGAAAAAAAAATTCCATGGTCTAAAAAGAATGGTGTGACGCACTGGCCCATCCAGGTAAGCCACCGGTGTGTCCCAACCACACGTCGTATTTCATCCCGTGCAGACTGGACTGTTCTCCCGCAGCGATGAGACACTTCCACCCAGACACTGCATGGGGTTGCCTCCAGCCGCAAAACCTTGGGGAGGTGCAGTGAGGAGCAGCCCTTCCCAATCACATTCCAGACACCAACAAACAGCTGCTGTACGCTCCCCAACACAAGCACCACCCCACACCTTACCAGTGACTTACAAGAGAAGAATTACACCCAGAACTGCTGCCAGGACACCGCGTCCTCACATAGCCCTTCTGCAACTCCAAATTCACAGAAGGTTTTTTGCTTAGAGAAATTATGCTTTATTATTCAGACTCTGGAAGAGGCTGCCCAGGGAGGGGGTTGAGTCACCATCCCTGGATGTGTTTAAGAGCCGTTTAGATGTGGTGTTGGGGGATATGGTGTAGGGGGGAACTTTGTAGAGTGGCATTGATGGTTGGACTTGATGATCCCAAAGGTCTCTTCCAACCCGAATCATTGTGTGACTCTATGATTCTAGGTTTCTTTTCTTCCTCCTATACACAGCAGATCCCAAAGACAGGAGACCTCATTTCCTACATGCCTGACTGACTCTAAACACATTTGAACAGTATCGAGCATCCACTATGTACATTATTAAGTAGCCTCACCTTTGATCTGAAGATCTGACAGGGCAGAATTATGAAACTGTGGACCAGGCTCAGCAGAAGGATTTGAAAGACATCTGTATCTTTGCATGACAACCATTGCCCCATGAACATTTGCATGTGTGAGACAGGAAAACTATATAATACCTATATTCAATTAACTCAGGGTATTTAAAAATTACTTATAATAAACATATTGCAAATATCTCACTATGTTCCAAATTCATTATTGGATGAGAAACATATCACATGCCTTTTTTCCAGATTCTGACTTTATTGCCCTTTTTTAAAATTACAATTAACCTTAGAAGACTTATTAAGTGATCTGTCCCTGCCTGAAAGATCATCCCCTGTCCCAGATGGAATTGCACATAAAGCCCCAAAACTTAGTAAAAATTTTATCTAACTCCCTGAAACGATTCTACTCAAGAGAAAGCTCAAAGCAACTTCATTTTTCTGTTACCAACAATATACCAAAACACACCCAACAGCTTTATTGTCTGTATGCACGTGTATGTGGAAAGACTATTTGCTTGCTCAGCTCAGAAACTCTCTTTCAAAGACATTAATTTATTATTTTTTTAATTAGGTGTAACTATTTCCAGGCAAGCAAAAATAAATATTTTAAAAGAAAACATTTTAACATATACTGTTTTAATTTATCAGTCATAATTAAAACTTACAATAATGATAAATTTATATGTGACATTTAGGGTCATTAATATCAACAACATACTGAAGAGAC
>JAOXNH010000012.1:57155879-57167815 GCA_028566575.1 Bartramia longicauda | reverse complement strand
TCCAGGTCTCGCTGGATGGCAGCATGGCCCTCCGGGGTGTCAGACACCCCTCCCAGTTTGGGATCATCAGCAAACTTGCTGAGGATACACTCGGTGCCCTTGTCCAGGTCACTGATGAATATATTGAACAAGACTGGACCAAGTATTAACCTTCCTTAAATTATAATTATTAGTCTTCTCAATTTTGAATTATAGAATAAGGACTGTAAAGTCAAAAACCCATAAGCTAATATTGTAATTTTTATATTTTGAGGATACGTAGTTTAGATTTTTTGTTAAAGTATTACAATTGTTAAGTTATAAAAATAAAATCACTGACTATCGAAAAAGATAGCATACTGTTCCCTATTATCATTTTAATATTATTTGGTTTATTTTTACAAAACATTTAGTAAAGATATCACAGGAGAAGAGTTTTTCCCAAAAATGATTACGTCAATATTCTTTCTGGGGATCAGATTTCTAAGATTTTTGCAAAGAAAAAAACCTTCCAATCTTCAAAAAGTCTCCACCATTTATAGAGTCAAATACCTTAAAGATTACTTTCTTGCCAACAATCTACCTTAAGAGAAAATATTAATCCCAAAATAACATTTAATACTACAGTTTGATATATGCCAATTCTATATTTTTTTCATGGTGTTTTCAAATGACCTGTTTAACAAACAGACAATTTCTTTGGGCAGAATAACAGCGGTTTAAGATACTATTGTCCCTCAACTGAGCCACAGAAATAACTCAGCACATCTGACTTTCAAATGACCTGGACTAGAAGCACTCAAATTATTTCAGTTTTGCATAGAACAACTTCCAGAAAAGACAAGGTAGCTGGGGAGGCCGCATCTTCACTCATGGAAGATACATACATAATTAATTTTTCCAAATTTTCACCAAAATCAAACCATTGCCTTATTTTTCAAAGAACAGCTCAAATATATGCTTTTCCTATCCCTAGAATTTATTTTTTTTTCTGTTCCACTGATGGACATAAAATAGAACACAAGGAAAGCACCACGCACAGTCATTTCATGAGTAACTTCGTCATGAGTCCAAAGTCAAACAATATCTATAGAATTACAAAGTATACACATCAGTAATGACTGGAAGCATCAGATTTTTCCTAAATTCTATAGGAGAGAGAATATAAGCAACAGCTTTGCAGATTGGCTATTATTTTATCACTTTTTTTGACTTTTCTGCAGTGTTTGAAGGTCCCAGTTTCAGTAGGTTTCTGCTATCCCAACACAAAGCCTGACAGTATGGAAGACTAAGCTCCAATTCAAAAACATTTTACCAAAACTGTCTAGTATAGTTTGACCTTGTTACCACCTAAATTTTATGATTTTTTTTTCCTTTTTCAGAACGAATACCTGAACTTAAATGAGCCTTCAGATCCGCCTTCTGTTTTTTTTTTTTTTTTCCAGAAGTCCCAGAGCGGCACAGTATTACTTTTGACCTAGAACAAGATTAGAAGAGGTTACTCACGAACAACGGTGTACGCACTGGTGCTTAGAATACTGTGTCTCTTGCTGTCCTATAAAATTTTATTAAGCATGGTGAATGACAAATTTGAATGGCCACTACGGGATGAGTACCTTATGTTTCAGCCATGATATGAAACTCTTTCGTTTAATTTGGGGGTAGTGTCCTAGTACACCATTCAATCTCATGGAGCATTTCCAAACTGAACCCTTTAAAGAAAGGTGAGGGACCACACCAGAAAAGGACAAATATTGGAACTGGTGCTGCCTGGTAAGCCTGAAAAGTGAGCAAAACTTTCTGGTGAGGGGAGAGGAAAGCACTGACCATCACTTACGAAATACACACCGAAGAAAACAGAAGGCTGGACGAACTTTATGTAGTTAAAACTAAAATATGCTCATACACAATGAATGAATTAATATTATTTTCTTGACTTTAATACAATAACTTGATTAGGCCTATAAGCCACCAGTAAAGACTCTATTGTGCAAATGCATCAAGATCTGCCTGCCTCCCAAGCTGCTGAGGTCCTTAAAATGTATTTTTTCAACTTCATGCAATTTGAAGTGAGTATATTGATTTTATATTTCTTTAGTTAGAGTGCTTGTGGTGGCTTGCCCTTGGCCAGCTGTCACCGCTCCCACACAGCCAGTCACCCCCTCGCTCCCCGCTCCTCAGCAGCGCAGGGGGGGAAAATACGCTGAAAAAGCTTATGGGTCGAGATAAAAATAGGGAGATCACGTACCAACTGCCTCAAGGGAAAAACAGGCTCGTCTTCGGGAAAATTAATGTAATTTATTGCCAATTAAAATAGATTTAGACAGTGAGAAACAAAGACAAAATTCAAACGGCGCCTTCAGCCCTTCCTCCCAGGCTCACCTTCACTCTTCATTCCCCACTCCTCCACCTGATGCCCTTTGCCCCGAGGGGCGCAGGGGAACAGGGCGCTGCGGTCACTCCATGACAGTTCGGCTCTGTCGCCCCCTCAGGCCCTTTCCCTGCTCCGGCGGGGGCTCTCCACAGGCCGCAGCTCCCTCAGGAGAACCCACCCGCTCCGGCGGGGGCTCCTCGGGGAATCTCTGCGGGGGGACGCGGCCGGAGCCCTTCCTCCTCCTCCTCCTCCTCCTCCTCCTCCTCCCGCTCTCCCCTCGGGGCTGGCAGGGCTCTTCCTCACACCTCTCCCTTCGCCCCTCACCGCCGGGCAGCCTCTGCCCCTTCTCAGCGGCGCTTTCCCCCCGCCGTCCCCCCGTGGCGCTGGGTCGGTTGGAGCCGGCTGGGTCCGGCCCGGGGCAGCCCGGCCTGGCCCCGCCTCACAGGGACCCCGGCAACGCCTCATAGGGACCCCGGCAGCGCCTCTCAAGGACCCCTCCAGCCCCTCACAGGGACCCCGGCAGCACCTCGCAGAGACCCCGGCAGCGCCTCACAGGGACCCCTCCACCCCCCACCAGCTTCTGGGCCTGGTACAGTATTAATTTTATCAGAATTCTCAAAAAGCTGGGTTGGGAGTATATGAATACACACATAAACATATCTATATATAGATAGAAAATATGAATTTTTAGGAAATACGGACTGTGCAATTACTGATTGTTGGGAAATTAGAGTGGTTTTCAACATCCTAAAAGTTGGAAACCCTTATCAGATTTTACATAGGCTTAATTCCAGAAGCCTCATGTGCAAAAAGCCACTTTTTCTGTGCAAGCAGGTAAGCACCCGAGCTGTCTCACCGAAGAGGTTGACCTTAGTGAAAATGGGAGAGATTTTTAAGGAAATTATTTTGGAGGATGCCTTCCTTGCCAGAGGATGGTCATGGAGAGGAGGGTCAGCCATTTTCTGTGCCAGCGGGAGCCCATGCAGCGTCCTGCTGTGCATTCAGTCCCCAGGAACCATGAGGGGACACGCAGCCTCATGTTTCTTTAGACTTCCTTGGCCACCACAGGCAAATTTCTCTTTCTTCATGAAAGTTCTGTTATTTTAAATCTGGAACAGTGGAAAAGCTCCACAACGGTTGGAAGGTCTCATATCTTTTTATCTGGTAGTTGCTTAACCTATAGTAAAATCAGTTATCTAGAGGAATAGCTTGTTACTCAGTGATCCTCGATAGCAGGATGAGTAAGAAAGATGCTGTACAAAATGCAGTGCATTTCGTGATAACATCAGCAAACCCAGCGTACCTCTGAAACTGTAGCACCATTATTTTATGGAAAGGCTAAAATTTATATGAAGCAGATGAAGACACACTAAGCATGCTATAAACAGCTGGAGTTCACTTTGTCTCAAGAGAGCGTATGTAAGAGCCTAAACCTGGCTTTAAATTGCAGGTGGAAGAACAAAACCTGTCTGCATAGCCCCACCTTACACTGACATAAGCAGAGGCATTAGAGGTCATGGACATATTTGTCTTAATGTTTGAATCTGGTCTCTACAGTCCGAAGACACAATGAAGGTAAGGCTGCTTACACACTATTTTCAGTTATTTTTCAGCACAACAGATTTAATGACATAAGAATGAATTAACTGACAGTCTCTCCTCTTCGTACTCTCTGTTAATGGAAGATAATTCAAGTTGCGCTTGAAAAATAGGACAGACCAGATTTGTTGTTCCCTGTGGAACCTTAATTCTGCTGCCCTGTATATCCATTCTGTCCACTGAATGAAGCTGAAATCCCATGGACAAAATAGGAAATGAAAATACTGCCAAGAACTCTTACAATTAAGACACACTTTCTGATAAAAGGGTGGTTGGCGTATGCCTGTATGAATCACCAGTAAGAACACCACCATACAATTAGCATACATAACCTAAAGTTTGCTTTGGAAAAAAAAAACAACCACTTTTAATTAAAAAGTTTAATACTTTTGTATGTGAAATAGGTTATACAGGTATAATCATTCAAACGTGCATTTCTATTGCATGTGTAGTTTAATAATTGTTTTGAAACTTCTTACACACGTGCTCTTTTCTGTACAGAACACACAGGCGTGAAGTTTGCTTGTGACCAGTACAGGGGAGCAAGACGCTTAGTGGGGCTGGTTGAGGTGTCTGTCAGCCTCCCTTTTGCATAGCAGATCCTCCTCAGGATTAGGTTTCTGCACAATCTAGGATATGCACAGATGTATCTCCCCTCTCCCTACTACTCCCCTCCCCTCCAAGGGACTGACATTTTCATTATTTATTGCTTTCTGACTTACATGGTCAGCAGAAACCACCTTTCTGGTTGTGCCACCCCATGCCAATCTCTTTGGCAGTTAGTGGTTGCTATTTGGGTCACTGTCACCTTCTAATCTCCCATCCCAAAGGTGTTAGAAGGATGAAAAACTGGAAACAGTTCAGTTGTGCGTGTTTGTGTCTTCACAGCACATACCTGAACCATCAGAACAGGACAGATGTAGTCCAGGGCTTTTAGGCACACGAGTCATAGTGTGACAATTATCTTTTACCCTGTTTTCCCAGCGCATACCAGAATCATCTAACACGTTAGAGCTGGGCAGTTGTGAAGGTTTTGCTTTTTTTTTTTTTTTTGTGAAGGTGGTGCTTTTGGGTAGGCTTCACTCCATGACTTCCATTAAAAACAAAGATGGCTTTGCTCATTCCCATTTTTACAGGTCATCAAAACCTCTGAATGCATTACTAAAAAGAAAAAAGGACTAGTCAGAACATTTACAGGGGTAGAATATAACTGAAAAAAGTGTTATTGATATAGATATGCTTGTATCTTTGGACTTTTAGCCAAGGTGAGATTCAATCAAACCAACAATAGAAGAATAGTGGCTGTTACTATCCTGGCTGATTGCTTTAAAATACTCACAAAAGGACAGGAGAGTCTTTTCAAACCATAGTAGTAAGTGAAGACCAGAGAATAAGGAATACCTGATTGTAGTTGGAGGGGTGATTGCCACCAATTGTACTTCCGAATGGCAGATCAAACCAAAAGCAGAAACAGCAATAGTATCTCACTCACAAAAGAAAAAAATCATTTCCACTACTTGTTAGATTTTTAGCAAACAAACAAGAATTTACAATTACAGGGGGAAAAGGATTTTTGGAACTGTCTATGAGTTTAAATAAAGTACCTTTATATATTTACAAGGGTGGTTTTAAAGATTGATACCTGATCTGCTGAAGCCTGCTGGATTCTACAAACTTAGTCATCAAGGTTTTCTCACTTTGAATTACAAGCATTGTAATTGTATATTCTGAACCCAGAAGAGCAAATTTAGATGGAACTAAGTCATTAACCTGAAGGATATGGCTGATTTTTCTAAACATCTATTAAAAAACATTATGAGTACTTGTTTATCTGCACTTCTATAAGCTCTCAGCATTGATTCTATTTATTTTTCTGCATCTAATTACTTTGCATAATGATATGTTTATACTACTGGCAATCTCCTCTTTAAGAGTAGAATTATGCATACAGTATCCATATAGATCTGATCAAAACTGAAAAGAGTAATACATATATGATTATAAGCAAAACTTTTTAAAGGGAAAATAAAGCTTCATAAAGCGTTTAAAAAAACTCACCAGCTTTCAAGGAATAACAATCACATCTTTTGTGAGTTGGAAGTTCTTTTTGAATATTCATTTTAAATAGTGATGAAGTCCTGACTGTCTTGTGGGAATTTTGCTATTCATCCCAATAGCAGCAGAGATTCCTCTTGAATTCTTCACCTGAGTTTATGTCATCCCCTTTGTTCTAGAAACAGCTCGGGAAACCTTGTGAAGACAGGATTCAAGTGAGATTTCCAGTGTCTTCAGCTTGCATCCAGACCATACGTAGGGTAAGGGGAACCTTTCCTTTCTTGTGCTATTTTCTTTTGGTAAAGATATTATCAATTTAAAAAAAAAAAAGTAGTGGTGATGATAACAGGAAGGAAAGACAGTTCATTATATTCTTAAGATCAAAAATGAAATTTAGGGAAGGTTTAGAACATTTAAATTTATCTCAGCCAATTCTCATGTCCTTTGTTTCATTAGTTATCTGAAGCACTTTTTACTTTGTGGTTTACAAGTAATTTTCCTGATGTTCGTGTTCTGTGGCAAAAGGTGATAGGTCTAGCCATCTCCTCTATATTCAGCTTTATTCCAGGATTTGGTTACAAACTCACTCTACAGTCTTTTTGCTTTTAATCACATTCTTTCCTTCATTCATTCTTTCTTCCTCTCACTCAAAGTATGTGCACTCTTAAAGGTGAGGAAACGTCTTTCCCTTCATAACCAATGATGTGGTTCTCCTTTGAAATGAATTCTAGTTGCATAGGATAATGTAATTCCGAGTAAACTCTTTGAAGTTGAGTGCAGGTTAGTATTTTGGCAAGTACAACAAGTCATTTATCATCTAAAATTTTTAGAAAGACATTTTCATGTTTTGTTATTTATTGATATTAATATGAATAATCATACACTAAAAATTCACCAACACAAATCCAAGTATCGTATTTCTGATGGTATTTTTGTTTTGTTCTCAAGAAAATCTTTTTTTTTTTTTTGCTTTTCATTACCGCACCAGAGCTTACAGTAGGACTTGGGTTTATATTCTCTATTCATATTCCAGGATTTTTTGTTGTTTAACATGAAATTGAGTTTGAACCGAATATATTCAGCATAAATTAATTTTGTCTGTGTAAGGGAATGGTGGATGTATATGTAAATGTTCTTGTACTGAATCCTTGCTGAGAAATTTGATCTCCATTCTATATACTTAATGAATGGGCTGAGTTTCGTTTCTCTATCGCAGAAATATTCCGTATGTTAAATTGTGAGGAGTTTACTGTAATAGATACGTTGCTTAGTGTAACAGTTACTACAGTTGTTGTGTATGAATGAGAACTTGTTCAATTTCAATGTTTAAATAGTATTTATTCAGCTTAAAAGAAGAAGTGGGGTATCATGAGGAAGCTAACAGAATTATCTAGCTGTGATAAGATAAAAGGAGACCCTTGTTTTCATTGCTGATGATAGTCATCCCTTCATTTTCACATTTACTAGCACTCATCAATCATTTTTAATGTTTCTGTGAACGATACAAAAATGAGTTGGCTTCATGTTCTGTGGAAAATGAAGGGAAGTGCCAACCCGGTTTTAACACTTCATAAGACATTTTACTGTGGCATTAAATTTCTCCAAACCTGGCTGAAGATTAACCATCTCTTCTTTGTGGCACATTTTAGACCATGCAAATTCAAGAAAATTAATGGCCATAATATTCTGTTAGTGGATATCAAAAATGAGTTCATCTCTCTCATTTAATTGTTTTAAATGCCTACTTCCATAAATTCATTCAGACAACATATGGCCACTTAAGTTCTGCCAAGGTCATTCTACCGTGCAATATTCAACTTGCATGAAGTCAAAACAATTATTTGCACGGGGAGAGATACAGAAACTGAAAAACAAACCTGCTGTATAACCTACTTGGTAACATTTCATTGACTAAAAAGATTAGATAGATTGGTACTTATGCAAAGGCTGATATTTATTGTCTTAGCACTTGGTAGCAGATAAACATACGCACACATCCGTTGCATTTTTCTTTCATTCTGTCCATATCTCTGGTACTCAGTGCCGTTACTGGAATTGAAAGACATTAACTTACATACAAGAACTTAAATGTATATTAGTTACACAGTAGAAGCGATGTACTGTTAGCTCTCATGTTAAAATCTGTAAAAAAGTGACCTCGCCAGCATCTTACAATTACCAGTGTGTCAGCTAAGAAACCTAAGGACCAGTCTTCAGGAATAACACGCCTGGAAACAATTCCAAAAGCACATTCAGAAAGATTTTTAAAAGCCTTGTTCATGGTGTGACCTGGTTTATCATTATCTGAGTGTACTCAAATTCCGGACAGCAGTGTTTTAAGTGTTACCTGTTTTATTCAGTGCTTTAAAGCGCTGTCTCTACCAGGAGCTAGTAATGTGCTGCATTCTCTGTCTTTGCTAATGAGTTTTTATGATGAACAGATCTAGAATTATGTGCCATGGAAACTTTATGTGTTTAAAGGTAAAGGAAACTCAAAGGTGATGAAACTCTCTTTCAATCACTGATCTGCCGGGGAAAGGCAGATGGGCACTGTCAGACCATGTTCACAACCAGACCGGGTGATGAATCTTCATAGGTGCACCCAGTGAAAAGATGTAGCATAAAGGCATCCTTATCTAATAGCGATGGGAACTTTGTCAGACAACTGTCCATCAGCAAGGGAGACCTCTTACCTGGTTAGATCAATTAGCAGAGTTGTGGTTTAAGAAAATCTTTAAAGCTGTCTTTAACGTCAGTAGCAACTTCAGTAACAAAAGCCTCTATAAAGGAAATCTTTACTCCTGCTCAGATTTCTGCTTCAAGGAAAGCAGAGATTAACAATGATACTTGTCAAGGTGTTTGACCTCTGCCCCAAACCTATAGAAACTACTCTGAGCTGACTTGGCTTCAGAATCTGTGGAGTGAACAGAGAGAAAACACCTTGAAGCAAAATCAGAGTGACGCCTGCAGTATCAGAAATGCTCTATAAGATGGCAGTATCAGAAATGCTCTATAAGGTGGCAGAGCCAACTCAAGAAGTTCTGGCTCTCCATGTGCCAGCCACTCATTCTCGTACTCCCACAGCTGTTCATGGCACCCCAAAAAGTAACTATAAAACATACTATGGTTTCTGTTTTGCAGTATACCTCTCCAAATATAGTTACTAATTTCTTAAGGCTGTCATTTATGTACTGTAGATTAATTTTCATTCTGCTCTGTCTCGAAGGTTGTCTAATATTGAGCGATCTTACTGTAGCAGGGAAGCTCAGCTTTCTCAGTTTTCAGTCAAGGGAGTGTTACATCCACCAGATCATAGCAATTATATTTGCAGTGCAAACACACGACATACAGTCCCTGGGAGTTTTTAGGTGCTCCTCCATGATTCTGATTACAGAGAGGATCTCCCAGTGAATTGCATTAGTCTGAATCTCTTCACTGTGTGGCACTCTGTACTTCAGGGCACGGGCATCAGATCTGGAATTGTGACAATTGGTCCTTCCCTTCCTGGGATTTTCCTGTTTTTCCCTTTACCACCTTCCCAAATAGGTACACAAATTAGAGGACAGAGTGGCTAGTGTAGCACAGTATATTATACTTCCAGGAAGCTGTTAGCCTTTGTGCTAGGGTACCTGACACAGGCATCGACAAATCCTCTTTCCCCAAAACTCTGAAGACACTTAAAAAAAGTCCAAGAGGACTGAAGTAGCTTCAGGAGTCTCTGAGCTTGGAGTTTATGAACTTCCAAAGCCTTGTGAGCAAACAGTGCATGAAAGAGGGCCCAGACAGAGAAAAGCTGGAGTTTGTACGAGGCAAGAACTCTGTCATTCTTTGATGAAGAAAGTCTGTATTTATCTTCTGAAAAATATGGATCTTTTTCTTTCCCCGGGGAGTTACGTCATTATCAGAAAGATGGTTGTTTTCTTCTTGGAAGCGCAGTATTTTATACCTAGTCAAACACATTGTGTAAGCAGTGAGAGATGGTTCATTAGAGAAAAGCTAGAGCACGCTATTTGGGATTGATAGCTTATTTATTACATGGTGATTAATTGGAATAATGTTTACATCAAAATTTTAATTTACACTTCTCTAAAGCTGTTGATTTAAAGGTGAGGTGACTTTAGCATTCCTCGGTTAGCTATAGCTCTTTGCAAATAGTAAATCTGTTTTCTGTGACAGTAGGATAGGGTCCTTTTTTTTTTTTTTTCATGAATTAGCTTGTACACCAAACTCCTATAGAAATATATCTACACAAAGACCATTCCGAGTATGGTATTTCTCCAGGACTAACGGTAACCATAATATTTGTATGGCATTTTATACTCAAGGCTTGGGTAAAAGAACTAAGTTTTCATTTAAGTGGATGATTTTATCAGATAACACAAGTTCAGTCGGTGCTGGTGCCATCCTGTTGATATTAATAAGATGTGCTATAACCTATTTCTGTGTGTATGTGTGAATTGATGAAAGTATAACAATATCGTGCTCAGAGTCATACTGCATACCATGACTAGGAGCAAAATAAATCATTTGCCTCGGAAACGAGAGGCCAAAAGAAAAAGTTAAGTCTTATTTTACTCAGGATTTGAATGACAGAAATAGAAAACATCTTATAAAAACACTGGGCTGATCCCAGTCCCTGTAGTAGAGATCTAGAGGTAGCCTGCATAGTACAAATGACCATGGAGGTACTCCTGAGAGCTGGAGTTATAGGTCATTAACTGAATTCTGATGGTGTAGGAACAATGTGGCTAAAAAGTTTTGCCTCTCAGTAAGGTCCCGTATATATGGCAAAAACAGTGTTTTGCTTTGGTTTAAGATACCGGTTCTAACAATTGTCCCAAACTGTAATATATTATGAATAAACATATTTTCTACGGCGTTCAGTGAGAACGTCCCTTTAATATAAACTAAGCCAACTAAGAGTTAGAAAAAAGACATGTTAAGCTTGTCCTTATAAAAGAAGGTTATGAAGTCAGAAAATATATAAAATGTGGGAAGAAAATATATGGGAAAGGATGATTAAAATGGGAAATTTTTAAAAGCTTTAGTCAAATCTTTGTTTTCAGCAGGGATTTTGCTTGAATAGGAAGTGAGTAAAAAATAATCAGAGTTTCAAAATTTAAATTATCTTTATTATTAACCACAATAATATAGCTAGCAACTTCAGTTTATCCAACAAGGCAGTTCCTCAAGTGGTGATGGAGTGACCCACAATGAAGTGAGTAAAATCTGATCGAGACATCAGGATTTGGCACATTGACAGAAAATCAAGTGTTCAGCTCTTACGGTGCTGAAAGCGATGCGAATGTCTAGACTGGGTTTCCCTGCCCTGAATGTAGGATTGTGTATACGTAAGATTGCAAGACAAGGACATTCTGCTTCTAAAACAGGCCATTTTGTATACTTCCAAATGAACTATTTACAGTATGTAAAGCAGTAGGTAAATCATCTTCACCTTGCTGTACAAACCTCCATTTATTTTTAAATTGCAATATTCTTGGAAGACTGCTCTTATAATACAGAAAAGCATATCAATTATGTTTCAGCCGTGTTCTCAGGAGCATATTACTGAACAACATACTGTATGTTACAAAAAATTGATGAGGCAACAACAACATTAACTTACTGTCCAGAGATCAGAAGCAGGAAAACACATTTGTTCAAAGAGGAAGTTTACTTTTCTCTCTAAATTGATTTCAGAAGTATTTAAATTTGAGTTAAGAATTACTAGCAGTATTTCAGCTGTTCCATGCCTTAGAATATTCTATTTAGATAAGGTGGCTGAGCAAATTAAAACATAAAGGCTAAATTCATTCCAAATTCATGTAACAGTCCCAGAGTCACTGAAAGTGCATTAGAATTAAATTTAATGCCTACAGATCAAATGGGAAATAATTTGTGCACCAATTAATCAAAAGTGCATTTTAAT
>JAOXNH010000012.1:57011792-57022488 GCA_028566575.1 Bartramia longicauda | reverse complement strand
TTGGTTGTTACAGCAATAAGGATAAGCAAGGGCCTCTCTGCACACCATTCCCTGGCATGGAGCACAGACATTGGCCTGATCATTCTGGGAAGGAGCAGTTTTCTCCACAATATGCCGTTAATTTCAGAGAGTTATAAGAGGCCTGGCTGGGATGTAACGTTACAGAACAGAAAATTGGTTGGGTTTTACTTCAAACCGGGACATGCCCATAGAACTTGTAGCTATCTTAGGACCAAATCTTTGTTGGGAGAACAGACAGGACTCAATTTTTACATCCAGCCTCTCCAGTTTCTAGGCTGTTTTATACTAAATATCATTCTGAATGTGTTCTAAATTCTGATGTACCTGAACCTCAGGAATCCGGGTCCAGAGTTAGATCTGATTATATATTGTATGTCATTAGAGTGAATTCATCTGGCTGATGCAACAGCCGGACTAAAATAAAGGAGAATAATGACTGAAACATGCTGTAGTAGTGATGAGGAAAGAGGGACTGATGGGAGCAGACACTGACACGAATTCCTACGTCAGACGGCAAAAGAATGTTACTACTTGGTCAGAGCTTGCGGTTTCTAAAACTCCCAGTTAGTTTTACTTCCTTGTTGTGGGCAGAGGTAACAAGCCCACAAGAACAGCAAGGATGTTCATCCGCAGTGGAGAACAGGACTTTTTTTCTTCAATAACCAGTTGAGGTTGGGCTATTGACTTTGACAAGGGTCCCAGAGAAGGAAATGCACCGAACTGGTGCCGTCCTGCCCTATCAGCTGTCTTAACCAAACCCTTGTCTCTTGGTGGTGCTGGGCGGTTTCGCCTGGGAACAAGGACATTGCTGTTACCACCTTCAGTGGTTGTCATCCTCTGTACAAACTTCCTATGGGATGGTCCCTTTGCCAGGGTCTGAATGCTGGTAGTGTCCAGCGGTGGGTTCCGGCCAGGAACTGAAAGGCTGAAAGGAACTGAAAACAGAAGCCTGTTTATCTTCTCCAGAATTATGGAAGCCTTAGCCATTCCTGCTCGGATGGGGTTTTTTAATTCCCAGGAGTCCAGAAGACAATTGTTTCCCTGCTTCAAGTCCATTTCTCTCTGGATTACTAAGAATAGCAATGAATTTGTCCCTAGATGTTTTGAAACTTAACTTTAAAGCCATAAGTGACCCCTCTGGCACACAAACCAGGTAGAAACCATGCTCCGTTCTCCTTCATTTTCCTCCCACACTTCTGCTCTTCTCGTCTCCATTTTTCTCTTCAGTCTCATTTATTTTTTTCCATACTATTAAGTTGTAAGTAGTTGATAGAATGATAATGATATAAGGCCACTTCTTGCTGTATCCTCCATCCTTTACATGGGTGGATGGGTCCCTGTAATTGCAGCTAGTTTTAATCAATTGCTCTCAAATACATACTTGTTGTCCTTTTTTTTCCCAGGTATTTTGAATTTTAAAAGTACCTATTACCTATCTAAAATTAATACAAGCTTTGAATGCACACAAGTCCATGTAGCTTTTCATTTTTAATTTGAATCTTTTCTCCCTGAAGGAGTCTGGAATTCTTTATGAATTTATCAGCATTGACTAAGGAAGAAAAAACACCCAACAAATGTCCTTATATGTCCTAGATTTTCCTCCAGGGAATCTCTAGAGAGTTTACACTTGAAAAACGGCATCTCTCATTAAGGTAAGTTGTTCTGAGTTGTAAGAAATGTTCCACCATTCAGTAAAGGTCCAATTTAATGCCAAAGAAATAATCTTATTTATTTCGGTAGGCACTGAAACAGACTGCTCTTGCATATCATTTAGATTCACATGGTAACGTGGAGTTTGAATTTTTTTTTATATTTTATGGAAAAAAGTAATCCTTGTAATGTGATTGGTAAGTTAGTTTCTCTCTCTGTGTGCTAATGAATTTGCTGCAGGTGGGAGTTTGCTGGTCAGTCGGGGACTGTGTGTTATCAGTAGGGCAGAATTCTGCCAGATAACTGCGTGAGGAAGACCTTGGATCATAATTTCCAGTGGTGAGGCTAATAGGGAAATAAGTCTAACCAGGGCAAAAAATCACAAGCCGACCAACTGATGACCAAAGAATAAGAGTTGAGGGTTAGAGGGGATTTCTCCGTTTTCTTTAAAAGTGAAAAATAAATAAAAAAAAAAATAATGATTTAAACAATAGCTGTGGAGACCAAATTAATGGAGTAGGCAGTAAAGATATTATAACTGGATATAGACATCCCAAAGCGGGTGTTCTCCTTCAGTGATCATATGGTAGAAGCTGCTCTTTTGTGAAGCATCGTATAGAAGAATTGACAGAAATGAAGTTTTAGGGCTAGACCTGGAGGCAAGGGTGAACTGTGTGATTTAAAGACAAAATACAGGAGGAGAGATGTGGCTTACGGGTAATTTAAGAAGCACAGAAATTTGCTGAACCAGAAAGCCCAAAGTATAGATCGTTGGCTGATCTGTAAAAGCATACATTTGTAGGGCAAGCTGTCTAATGGTGGAAGACCAGCATTCTGCTCTGGAGGAATAGGAATAGGAAGTGGAAATTAAGGTATAAGAATAAAGAGAGAAAGCAGAGAGTTAGTTCAACAAAACTGCAGGTTAAAGCAGACCTGTCACCAGAAGAGCTCTAGAGAAAAGGCATGATATCGTCTATGGACCAGAAACTGAAAAGGAGCAAGAGGTGAAATCTTGGGATTACCCTGCATCCTGGGATAACTGGATAGTGCTTTGAATGACTTTTGGTACTTCCTCTGCAATAAACAACTTCAGTTTTGCATCTCTGAGAAACCTATAAATACATATATAGGTCTATAAATAAACAGATAGGTCTATAAATAAACATAGCTCTATAAATAAGTTGACAAGGGAGTTGACTGTCACTGGTCATTCAGAGTCAGATGAAAGGCTCAGTGTGCACGCACATCCTGTTACACCAGTTTCTACTGCCATGTACATGAGGAAGATTCTTTCTCGTCATGGTGTGGCAGATGAGCTTACCTTCCCGCCTCAGCACCGCTCTGGCAGCTCTCCTGCAGCAGGAATTCCTCACTTAAATCTCAGTCTTTATAATTCTCTTCTTCTTGCTACTCTGCTCTCGTAAATGAAACTGGGCTAGAAGTACTGGTAGATAACAGCAAAAAAAAAATGTGGTGTCGGCCTTCAAAAAGAGAAAGATCATAGTAATTACTGTCAAGAAAGTCTAGCCTCAATCCCTTTTAAAATACTGGAATGAATAACAGTTTCTAACCATTTGGAAGATAGCAGAGGCATTAGGAATAAGCACAGTGTACAAAAAGAAACTCTTGCTGTTACTTTTTTTGACAGAACTACCAGATGAGAAGACTATGACAGATGCAATGCAGGACTTTTTCTGCATGTAATAATTTCATGAGAAATGTTATATTTACAATTAAGTCTTAAAATGGAGTGCAGTACCCCAGCCTAAAGATGGAGATGAAACGAGATAAATGCCTGTAGTACGAGACTGGTGTTAGGCACCTGAGGCTTTATTTATTCAGTTTGGTAAGAAGAAGGGTTTCAGTGTTCAAGACTGGCTTTATGTTTAATAACTCTCTAGTCAGCTTGCGTGGGGACCCCTGGGGCAGCCTTTTGTTTAACCTGCCCAAAATGGATGTCTGAGATTCCCCTTTCCTACTTCCACTGCCATTTAAATACTGGTGCAAATGGGAGGTGTTTATTACCATTGCCTGCTTCCTGTCAGTTCCTCCTAGAAAGCCCATCATTCTCATCCAGGGAGTCATATTATACCAATCAGACAGACAGAAAGAATGTACAGTATCCCTTAAATATCGCATGCCTTTCCAGCGTCCTTCACGGGGCAAACAACATGGAAATGTGTGTTTTCAGACAATATTACTCTGGAAATTGATCACAGGGAAGTAGGGAAAGAAAGATGCTCAGAGGTATAAGGATAAAAAAATCATGCAGAGAGGTTCAAATAATGCCACCTAATAATTCACCTGCAGAGGAATGACAGCTATTGAGAAAAGTTATACAGAGTTTAAACTCAAGGGTTTGAAAACAGAAGAAATTGAATTAAGGAAGGGCAAAATTTAGGCTGAACATCAGGGGAGTCTTCCTACTAGTGAGACTTAGAATACACTGCAAAGGAATTGTCTGAACTCACCACGATTTAAGTAAAAATAGATCAAAATGTTCTTTAGAGAGTATTAGGAGCCAGGGAGATTAGGTTCCATCTCCTCAGTTTATGAGCTCTGATGCCCAAAATGTTTATTTCAAGAAATGTGAATTTCATAACAACCTTCCCTTTCTCTATGGCATGATGGATTAAGTGTCCCAACACCTTTTTTGTTGTAACACAGTTGAGGTATCCTTGGAGAAAAAAATATTAACAGGTCTTTTGAACCTGTATAGTTGATTATTTATAATTTGTGGTACAGCAGCATCATGCGGGTCTAGACCATGTTAGATCCTATTTAACTAAGTGCTGTCGAGAGATATGATAAAAGTTATTTCTTTATCCCAGCTATCTAATAATCTAAATGTAACAGGTAGTCCAGTGAACAGGTTTTACAAATGGTTGGGTATAGAAGGGAGGACAGAGTAGGTGATGTCACCATCGTGACAAACATAAGCTAACTAGTTCTCAAGTTGGTGATTTTGTTTATGCTATGAGTCCGTAAAATATCCTATGCCTGCTTCCCATGTTGAAATATTTTTAGATATACACCTCTCACTGGAGGTGGCTGTTATAGCTAGCACGTGACTAAGAGCAAGTGTCACGTAAAGAATATATATAAGGAGCTGTGTCTGCAAGCTGTAGCAAAAAAATGTTTGGACATCCTCATGCCATGAGTGGTGAATAAAGGTTCCCTAACCAACCTCCTGCCTTAGCTGTCTGACTGCAGGGCAGGATGTAAAAAGTGTGACTGCGTTCCCCTCCGCACTCAGAAACCCCTGATGGATCTTCAGCCCTGTATGACCACAGCCGTCTCTGAGGGCAGGGAGGTGCTGCACAGTCCATAAGTGCAAAGTTGGGGCTCTACGACTGACCTCGAATTGAAATCTCTAACTTCTGAAAGAGGTTGACCTCCTCTGTAATTATGTGGCTGCTACATTCTAACAAGATCTTTTCAGATTCAAAATAAGGAGGAGTAGTGTTTTTTCGCTACTTTCCCACTCATGCCTGTAGTCATACATACTCTGCTCTGAGGTATAAATGCTGTGGAGTTACCATAATTCCAGGAGATTTCCAAAGAATTATTCTAAATTAATACTGCTGGTATTTCAGGTCAGATCTGGTCCATGGATGCACATGTACGTCAACTACCCCACTTTTTCTCTCTTCAAACACTGTGTTCTACACACTCTTTTAACTGCAATGATAGTGTATTTATATAAAGTTCCTCCCTTTCCCAACACTCATTAATAATGTAACCTTCAGCACAAAGGGCTGTCAGTGCTGGTTTTTTTTTTTTTTTCTCACACCAAGAAGAAAAATAAACCCTCTGTTTCTAAATGCAAGAGGCAACACATGCTGAAAGATGTGATAATACAACATGAAGGTATCCCTTCAGGTTATTTTGCTTGATGCAGTTTGACACCATCTTGTAAGTGATATTCTCTTTGTTCATATTGTTCTCAGTATTCACTGGCAACAACAAAGAGTATTTTTCAAGCTTGACAGAAAGGGACCCAAGGTCAGTACTTCCCTTGCACTTTCCAGGACAATGCCATTTTATATTTCCTCCAGATGGACTGCCAAAAAGCACCACGCTTAGCCCAGTGATCAAAAAAAAAATGCTGTTTATTCCTTATTCTTTTCAAAATCCTGCGAAGTTTCTTACTTAGGCTCGGTCTGTTGCGTGCTAAACTTCAGACAGAATCCTTGTTTTCTTACTGTCACCGATAGAACGGTTCATGGTCTGAAACAAACTGGTGGTGTGTGGTGAAGTTTCAGGAGCCCAGGCAGGGCTAGCTGTGAATGGGAACCGGAGAGATGCAGTGAGTGGCTGTTGAGATGAATGTCAATGGGAGGAAAGAGCCCTCAGGATGCACAGCTCCACATACTCCCTTCTGGATGCTTCCTTCACTTTAAAGCATAGACAAAGCTTGAGTCTTTAGCTGCAGGGTCCCTGCCTCTCTTATTGTGAAGCAATGCCTACAACCCACAGCCTTTTAACCGCCTTGCTTTTAACCTGGGTAACTGAAAGACGGGGGAAAAACAAAGTTAATGGTGAGCCAGTTAAAAACACAGGTTCTGTAAGGAGCTACAAGAACAAAAGGATGATGTTCCTATTGACGTCAGCCACAAATTTCCACTCCGTGTAATTAAAAGAAGGTGAACTCAGTGACTGCTGCGGGCAAGTGTGGCTTGCCCGGGGAGCAGCAGGAGCAGCCTGCTCTGCGAGGAGAGCCTGTAGCTGAGGGTCACAGCAAGGTGGGCAGATGCAGTGCCCTCACTAGCAAGGGGCACAGACTCATGGTACTCAAGCAAAAAGTGCAGAGTGACGATGGGGACGTGAAGCCCACAGATCTGTGATTGCCAGGCAAGCCCACAGTGATGAGGGAGTTCTGGGGTGCAACCAGAAGTGAAGGCAGTGAGGCAAGGCCAGGATTAGCAAGGTACAAGGCCAGGCACATTGTATCTACAGTACAGCTTGAGCAAGGGTCTAAGCTTAAGTGAAGCTCCCAAACCACAGCACAGAGGATACATGAGCAGATGCCGCAGATGAGGGCTTCACACAGCTCTTTTTCACAGCGTTGCTGTTGTCATTGGAGGCTGGTCCGAGGTCTTACAGCTGTCTCATGCCTGGGAGGGGAAGAGGTTGCAGAGGAGCGTTACAGAAAAAGGTAGTTACAGGCTGATAGGGGCACGTAAGAGATGGATGATGCACTCAGGCCCCTGCCATGTTGTTCATAACATCTCCGGTTTATTTTTAGCAGGTGATTTTAAGGCAGTCTGATTAATGAGAGATGGAATATCAAACCTAATTGCTTGGTTATGGGGACATAAGATGGGAAATCCTAAATGAAGCCGTGTACACAGGCATGTTTGCAGAGTCCCTTGACTCGTGCACTTTCTGCATGTACCTATATACATCTAGTGTTTCACATCAAAATCACTTTTCTAGCTCCTCCAGAGCCTCATATGGAAGTCCTGGCTGCACTTCCCCCCTCACTTTTTTCTTTACATCACCTTCATCCATCCTCATCCACCGAGTTGCAAGCTCTCAATAACCTCCTTCTGACCTTGTCAGCAGGGTGCTGGGAACTGTTGGACTGCTTTCCCTCCTGAGTCCCTCTCATGTCCCAAGGAAGAGAGCACCACTATACAGCACCTACTTGTTCCCTCAATGTCTTCAAACACTAGACACTGTCAGGGTCATCTAGTAGGTGTTGTGCTTAGTGTCTCTCTTGAGTACAGCTTTACCACTGTTAAATTTTATCAATAATTAAATGCATATTTAATATGATGCTAGTACTTTAGGGCCTACTGCAAGACCCACTGAAGTCACCAGGACAAGTAGCTGTTTCCGTAAGTAGCCTTTGGACTGGGCCACTACTTGAGTGCGTAACGGCTACAGAAGCACGTATGTGTTTGCAGCAAATTCTAAAAGTTTGATTGGTCAACTTTACACTTTTTAAATACTTCTTAGTTTGTCTTTTAGATTTCTGGAGAGGCCTGTTAATTTAATTAGACCTGTCTAATGCATCTAAACATGCTCAGTGGGGAATCTGCCTGGAGGACTTGGTTATAGAAATCCACTTACTGCCAGACTGAAATAACCACAGAGAGCCAACGGGAGAACTGCTTCCCTTGGTCTGCTCAGACTGTTTCAAATAGCTTATGAAAGAAGTGCTGCTGCTTTGGGAGCCTGCAATGTATAGAGAGCACCATATATGGCAAAAACATTATTTTTGTTTGATAAAAGGATGGAGATTGTGTGAGGCTGATTCAGTCTCAGTGGGCAGAAGTACAACGATTTTTGGTTTTTTAATTAAAAATGGAATCTCATAGATGCTATTAGTGGCTCAGTTTCTACATGTTTCTCTTTGTGCTTGGCTTCAAAAGCAGCCCTCTGAAAACAAAGGAGATGAGGCATGCAATTCAGTGTGAGGAAGGGAAACAGAACTGGCTGTCAGGGCTGGTAGGATCTGGTGAACTTGTGACTACTGGTGCCAGTACAGAAATAACAGAACTTTGGTTGAATTCTTAAGGTATACGAGGCAGTGGGTCTGTATAATAAGGCAAATAATTTCATTTGACATGCTGGGGTTATCAAGGTGTGAGCTACACTTTTTTGATGACTTTTTTTTTTTCTTTTTTGTTTTGGAGGGGTGGGGGGGGGACTGGTTTTTTGTTGGGTTTTTTCATTATTAGACTGCAAGATTTAAGTTACGGATACCCCTGATGCATTTCTGAATTTCTTGCAATATTATAAAGTATTGCATTGCTCCACATTTACTAGAGATGTTTTACCAAATGCTTTGCTCAGTTTGGAATTACTTCTTCTTTATGTTTAGCTTTAAAAACTGTTTGCATTAAATACACTGTGCAAAGTCATGAAAACTAGAGGGCACTCAAAGTTAAAACTGAATCCCTGTCTCTAATTTACCAGTATGTTTAGATACTGGAAATATCATCTTGTACGACTGCAAGAGGAGAGTGGGGACCGGACAGAATGGCCACAGCAAGACAGCTGGGCACCCTTGGACCTCCTTTTCCTTTCTCTTCAGACTCCTTGCTTCTGTCACAGCTCCAAACCTGCAGCTTTTCCTTTGAGCAGCAGTAGTGACACGGGATTGGGACATATTTGCTTTCATTAAATTCTCTGTTTGCTCTGCCCTTGCAATGACCCTGAATAGAAAAAGCTGGTCTCCACTGATTCTCGTGAGCAAAAACATAAGTTTTACAGGTATGTTTTTTAGGATGAGGTTAGGAAATTTTGCAAAAGACGAGTGCCAAGAGATACACATGTAATTTTTCTTATGTTGCATGCTGCTAATGGACCATTAATGATATATTATTACAGGTTATTGAAACATGCTTTTAAATGATATCGCAACCCAAATCTGAATGCAGTAATTTGTGTAAATACCCATAATGCATTATGAGAGAAAATGTGAACTGATGTTTTTAAATAATAAAGCAGGTACTTAAAAGGGAGAGCTTTGCTTTTCAAAATAAGGCATGATTTAAAACAATGCAGTGTTGATTCATAGTTTTTCTTGTTCTTTTTTCAGCCTACGGCTAAGGATTATGAAGTTAATGAAATACCTACTTTCAGATCTCCTGAGATATTGGCTCCTGCAAGAATGCCAGTGGCAGCTGGGAAAAAAATGGCAAACACCGAGAAAAATCCTTCTCCGCTTCTGAAATCTGGTCCAAAGTTTTCTGCAAATATTGATGCTGCAAATATAGGTGAAAATGAAACATACCACCAGGATTTGATTCCAAAGGTACATAATGAAGGAGGTGAATAAGCTAGTCTTTCACGTCTGGACGACTGGTTTGACTGTCTCATATCATAAGCAAAGTGAATTTGATTTCCTTAGTCTGGTCCCCAGTAGGATGTGCTTGTCTGCATCTCAGAGCTACAGATCCATATTGAAGTGACAGGAGTGTCACTACAGCACTTGTGCTTAGCTCTGTGTAAAAGTTTGTGCTCTGCTGATATATAAATGACTCAAGCTGCAGATAACTGTGCTGTCAGCTTCAGCAGCAGAGAGACAGACTCAAAATTAAAGATTAAATAAATTCCCTTGGTTTGCAAGCTTACTTAAACTCGGGCAGACGATCCTGATCTTGTGACCTTTTCCAGTGGAATC
This sequence comes from Bartramia longicauda, assembly GCA_028566575.1. Taxonomy (NCBI): domain Eukaryota; kingdom Metazoa; phylum Chordata; class Aves; order Charadriiformes; family Scolopacidae; genus Bartramia; species Bartramia longicauda. The sequence continues at coordinate 57,012,680 of JAOXNH010000012.1, read as the reverse complement.
CTTAACTCAGTATGAAACCAAAAAGAATGCAAACTTACTATTTTATGATAGATAGCAAGGTTACTTGCCTTCGTAATTAAAAAAGCCTCTTGCCTTCTTTTCATTGTTGGTAGGAATGACTGTCCCAATGAAGAAGTTTGCAATAGCAACAAGGAGAACGATTAGAAGAATAACTTGAGCCTATTAATAGAAACAAAAAGATTTGCCTGATGAGTTTAATTTGCATTGACTGTGGAGATGGCTATAGAGTAAGTTAACTGTATGTGTTCCCTATTGACAGATTGCTAATTTGTGTAGTTTTTGAAAATGACAGGAATCAAGATAACTGAATCAGCTAATGACAACAGTAGGTAGTTTTTACTAAGGGGATTATTAAATATATAGTTATAATTTAATTTTATGTTAATTTCTTTACAAGAAAAGGCAAACCAAAACAGCTAATGCATTAATATCAAGTATAAGACATTTTTATATTGTTATAAAATTTTAGTTGCAGTGGGTTGTCACTTCAAGGGTTATAATATCTAATTGTTTTTCTGATGTCTTTTACAGGTAGTTCTAGTCTCTATCACAGCAGAATGTAAAAATAAGGTTGCTATTCCAGACCTGATTTTGATAGCTGTATTCCACCCTCTAAAGTATTTTCATTTGAATTTCCATTTTGAACTTCTTTTTACAGGTGAAGAAATAGCAGAAATCATTAGAGATTAAGAAATGGATGGCAAATAGAGCTCTTCTGCTGAGTAGGGCTTGAGAGAGTACAGTGATAAAACCATATATTGTTTTTACTACTGTTTATTCTGTCGAGCTGCATCAAAAATAAGGGCAAAAGGGGCACTTACCCTAGGCTCTAAATGATGCCATGAATTATAAAAATCAATATAATCA
>JAOXNH010000012.1:56925288-56943295 GCA_028566575.1 Bartramia longicauda | reverse complement strand
CACCTTATGCCCATTGCCCCTCGTCCTGTCACTGGCAACCACTGAAAAGAGTCTGGCTCCCTCCTCCTTCAGCCCACACTTTAGATACTTACAAGCATAAACATTTCTTATAGGGGAAAGCTCAACCAACTCTGGTCTGCTTATCCAGAAAGGAAAAGGAGCATTACATGCCTTTACTTGTGTCAGGCTTGCAGCTGCTGTGAAAGAGAGGTCCCCCACGAAGACCACTTTCTGATGGAAACTTCCCATGCTGATGTCCTGCACCAGGAGGGGACGAACTCCCCCAAGGAATGCAGTCCATAGGCAAAGCTGCCATAGGCAGCTCTGTGCAAACCCTTGTAAGGCAGCAGAGAGAGTAGGGGTGGCATAAGTCAGCAGAGAATTCCTTACTCCTTTTTGGCCGTATATATTGAGCTGCCCGTGATGAGTAGTGCCCCACAGAAGATGCCCATGCAGCATGATGGCCCCAAAATTCGCCTCCTAGCATCCTGGTGCCCTGCAGAGAGAAGCATAACTTGAGGTCACTACCACTCCTTCTTCTTCCTTCCCTGGGCTTTTTCTTTTTAGGAACTGCGGAAAACCTGCAGTCTTCTTCTTACCGGCAGCTGCTACGCACAGGGGAATGCAGAATAAGCAGGAATTCCCATTACTCTGGGAGCTGACTTCACCTTCAGGAGTCAGACTGACTTCAGTTTCTCAAGGTTAAACTATCATGAGAAGTAACTGCAGTACAACGCCCTTGCTGCTTTGTCACTCTGCCTTGTGGTGACCTGAAGGGATCATTTGAGCAGATGAGAGGGGAGCTTCAGACTAAGGTCTAAGTCCTTAAGCAACCCTAAAGTGAATGCTGTAGCTTAACTACTGAAGAATCTGCTGCAAATAAAAAAAACAGGGCCAGACTTCTCAACGGATCAAGTTTGCCCAGATGGAGTACTCTATTAACATCTCTACAACCTCTTCCCAACTCTTCACTCCTCCAGGGGTGTTGGTGGTGTGCCCGTGGTAGCCTGCACTTTGCTGTGCCAAGCCCATTCTCTGGGGGCATTGGTTTCAAGTGTTGCTCCACATAAAATGCGTATCAATAGGCTCCAGGGTGCCTGACTAAATCCAACGTGAAGGCTGTAATCTGGACTCCTACCATTTCTCAAACTGATCCCAGCTTCTTCTGTGCCTTTCCAGCCTGTATGAGGCTTCAGGTAGAGCCATTTCTTATGCTCATGGGTTAGACTGGGACTTTTCCAGGTTTCTCCACTCAACAGAAAAATTGTTGACAAGCGTTATTTCATGGGAAAATAACTGCTACTTCTCAGTGCTGTGCAGTGAGGGGCAAAGATATTCCACACACCACTTCTGAACTGATTTAGGCTCTCTTTCTCTTTGCAAAAGTCTGCAAAGGAGCAAACTTTGCCCTTGTTAGTGTTTCTGGGAGAAACAAAGCACAAAATTAGCAAAATATGTATAAACAAGTTGGGGGAAGAAAAATAAACTTAGGAAAGAAAGCCAGCTAGGACAATCTACATCTCACACTTGTCTGGAACGCACATGCAATAGCTTTGTGGGACGAGCTCAGGAAAATCAATACTCCAAATGAAATATCATTGGAATCCTCTTCTCATTTCAGCTGTGGTCTCAGTGAGGAGCTGTAATGTATCCATGAATAATGTTTAGCTTCAATCTCTTTTACAGCCGTTCCAAACAGATGAGCAATTTTTGAAAAGCAACTGTTGAAGATGCACTTTTGCCTCTTCATCAAAAACATATAAAAATGAAATATATTGCAGTATTTATTGCAATGTATTACAAACCTTCATGGTGATCCTATACAGATGCTTCTTTTTCTCTGTGGCACCGACCTTCAAAAGTGATGATGTGAAAAGCCCTAGATTTTATGACAGCTTAACTCAGAATACATTACAGCTTCTATATTAATATGTATTTGAAACTGCTGTAAACTTTGAATATGAAAAGAAACGCTGTACCTTGTACACCACTATGAAGTTTAAAAATGAAGAGAAAGATATTCATGGAAGTATAAGCAGGATTAACAATATTTGTGTGAAATGAAGTTCCCTTTTTATCTTTCCCTACCACACAAATAGTTCTTTCCGGGTGTTCCGTGAATTTTGCACTTGTTAGGTAAAGCTAATTATCAACAATATAAGGGGCGCCAGAGAAGCAATACATAGACCTGCGTGATACAGCCGTGCGTAGATATACCGATCATTTAATAGTTAGGTTTGAAAGCAGGATTCCAAGACAAGACGTGTGTGAGCAACAGCTCTAAGGTGCAGGCTGTCTGAAGCCATAGCAAACTTTGTGAACCAGCCCTCCCAACTCTGACACTGCTCACTGAAGGATGTGTGCTGTCCCTGTCCCAGTGATGAAAAGCTCAAGAGAGCTACAGAAGAGGTTCTGAGGTTCTTCTCCATAGCCCCGGACAGCCTGTGGCCCTTGCCCCTTAGAGTGTTTGTGTGACTCCATCTGTGACAACCCCTAGACTTCCAGGCACTATTGCCACAATTAAGGGCTCCAGGAATGGGCATTCCTCTAACAAAGGAGCGACACTAGCTAAAGCCATGCAGGTACACCTCTCCTGCCAAATTGGGTGATTCCCCAGAAAAGCAAGGAAAAACGCAACAACCATTCCTGGGAAAAGGTGGGTGTCTTTTGGAAACCATCACTTGAGGCTGTCAGCTTTGATGTTGCAGCTGGCAGCATTTTGCTCCAGGAGGAGGGGAAAAGATGAAGCAGAACCAGGAATGACGTTCACAGAGGCATTGAGAGAGGGAGTGGTTTGTTCCACAAATGAATAGCTTTAGTTATATTTGAGTTCTTTCCTGCATTTCTTCATCTTGCTTAACTGAGCTGTCTTCTCTGTGTGTGTGTGTGAGTGTGTTGTGATTCCATGTGTTGCATGCCCACACGTGCTGTCAGGTAGGAAACACAGCTTTGCTTCCACGGTCAATGCAGTGAGACAGTCCTCACTGCAGGTGAGGTGCAACTGATACAAGGTCATTAAATAGTGCTGGCTTTGTGATACTTCAGTCCTCCTCCTGGCCCATAGCTGTGCCAACTAGGGAGAGAGAACCCAAATTCACAATATCCATCACAGAGACAACATAGACAGGATTAGAGGTATGCCCGAATAGCAGGTGGAGTGAGGCCTACAGAGGATACTCACTATTCACCTAAGAATGTCTTTATGAAAGAAAGGCTTTGTCTTTAGGGGCACTAGAGGTTTCCCCAGTGCATGTGACTCCAGAAGTTGGGTGCTCACCTCCTCTGTGCCCTGCAATTAACTCAGACACTGATTGCAAAGGCAAGGATGGCTCATGGTGGAGGAGGAACCAACTAGGGAGTGAAGAAACCACCTCCCACCTAGGGTAGCTACCACTTTCCTTTGCCTTATTCCTGTGCAGTGGGTTCACAGTGGGTTGTGTCTCAAGCAGATGAGTTCAAAGCAGCACTCAGTGCTTAAATGTGGCACAGGATAATTTGTAAATCCTAATACCATATCATGGAAGACATGTCAGGGTGACTACAAAAGAACCTGGAGTGTTCTGTGATGCAGATGAGACTGTTGAACACATTTTGGGGCACTCTTGTCTGTTTAGAAAGTCTATCTGTGACTTTAAAGTAGTCTTCTGGAATGGATGGCCTTCGCTGGCCTCCTTCCCTTATACAGATGTTTTTCAGTGCATCCCATTTCTTTGATGTAATAGATGTTGATCTGCCTTTATTAGCTGTGCCTACTGAAATAAATTGAAACTTTTGAGTTATCCTCCTGTCTGGAACCAATGCTGATCTTTGTATTGTACAGCCACTTTTGGGGCATTTCTACGTGCTGTTTCAATATTTTCACTAAGATCATAAGTTCAGATTGTGCTCCAGACATCCAGTTGGGAGTAGTATGTGTATGGGCAGTGTAGTGCTGAGACTAAACAAACCAGCTTGGAATATATTACCTCACACTGGCTGCTGTCTAATGAGATTGCCTGACTTCTAATTGTGTAGAAACATGGAAGCTTCTATTGTAAGAAGGACATGGACCTGGAGGGCCACAAAGATGATCAGAGGGCTGGAGCAGCTCTCCTATGAAGACAGGCTGAGAGAGTTGGGGTTGTTCAGCCTGGAGAAGAGAAGGCTCCGGGGAGACCTTATAGCAGCCTTCCAGTACCTGAGGGGGGCTACAGGAGAGATGGGGAGGGTCTCTTTGTCAGAGAGTGGAGCGATAGGATGAGGGGTAATGGTTTTAAACTGAAATAGGGGAGATTTAGATGAGATATTAGGAAGACATTTTTTACTGTGAGGGTGGTGAGACACTGGAACAGGTTGCCCAGAGAAGCTGTGGGTGCCCCATCCCTGGAGGGGTTCAGGACCTGGCTGGATGGGGCTTTAAGCAACATAGTCTAGTGGGAGGTGTCCCTGCCCAGGGCAGGGGAATTGCAACTTGATGATCTTTAAGATCAAACTCTAACCATTCTATGGTTCTATGGGTGAGTTTATCGGCACCTGTTTGCATGTGATCATTAGATATGCCCTCAAGTTCACACAGCACACTTATTCTTTGTAGAGAGAGAATATATTTAAAAGTCAGCTCAGTTCTGTGGCATCGCATGTATCTCTTAGTCAGAAATTATTAGGAGGGATGAAGATGAGTCATCAAATGAAGTACCTTATGCACATTTTAGTATATACAAAGCATGCAAGTTTATGAACAAAATTATTCCTTGTGAGAAGGGTTAAATAAAACAGACAGAGTGTCCTTTCAGTTCAGCGTAATAGCAATTTTATTTGCATGATTAATACCTTCTGCAAAGAAATTCATTTGATGCTCTGTGTGTAACACAATGCCATGAGAGGACACAAGATTATTATGTTTTTCAAACCTGATTCCTTTCCCCAGTGGGATTCTGCTATCTGGGCTGTGAAACAAGGACCAGATCCAACAAAAGCACTTTGTTGCCTAACACTCAAGAGAAGTGGGATTTAAGTTTCCCAGTCCAAAAGCAAACAATCCACACCACTTTCATTTAACTCATCAAATGTCTGACCATTTTCCTGACCTCTCAGACAAGAGCACATATACAACTTATTACACATTAAATGGAAGTTACCTCCTCCCAGCTGAGACATAACAACAGCTCCTTTCCTATTACAGTGTAAGATAAACCCTGAAAAGTTTTCCAGTGAACTTCATTAGTCTGCAGAATAGAAGACCATGCCAACCGTCAGCTATTCTCTGTTAAGGAGACAGTCATTTCCAGCTGAAGAAGGCAGCAACCTCTTACATTGAGCTAACTTCATCACAAGCAGTCACCTATTTTTAGCAGTAGTTACTCAGGTTCCTAATATTCTGCTTTGTATGTGCCCAGACCTAACAGACTGGACTAAGCTGAGCTCAGCACCCTGGTGTCTTCTTATGTCTGCCTAAAACATTAACTAAACATCCCTAAAACATTGACTGAAATCATACTAAATTTGACATCCTATCCTGGACAGCGTGAAGCTCAGTAGGCTTGAAAAAAACCCCACATCTGGAATTGTAGCTTTTATATTTGAGAGAAGGATGGTCTTCTTCATACTCCCTTTGTGTTATGTGTTCATGCAAAAGATCTCCTGGGAAAGAGAAGGTAGACTGTGATTTGTTCAGAGCCTAGTCATTTGGCATGTTCGGATACTGATAGCAGTTCAGGCTCAGTCATTCCTAGGAGTGAAAGGTGGTTGTTTCTCCAGTGCTGCCTCTCCATGGCTAGATCTACAGCCACAGGATAACTCAAAGTTGGGTCTGTGTTACGAAGTGCACCAATGGCACCAGCCTTGCTCTTCAGTAGAAAACACCTTGTTCTTTCTCAGCCTCCCAAAAGCCCCAGTGCCTTGTCCCCTCTAGCAACATATGCCATTCCCAACATCTGCCAGCTTTTTGGGAGCACTGTGACCACTCCGGTAGGCTTTAGGCTGAGCCAAGATGCTGCTGCCACCACTCACCGTGAGCCTTGCTGGGTTCGTGACCAGCAGCCTCTCCTCAGGGTTGGTCTGCCAGCCTCAAGGTAGAAGAAGCATTCATGCTGGATCTTGAATACCCAGATGGATATTGCAAGCTGTATTCCAAAGTATTTAAGAAAATCATTTATCAACACTTTTTTGTTTTAATGCCAGCAAAAAGTTTTGCCTGATGCATGAAGGAGCCGGAAAAAGCTAAGTACCTACCATCTACTGCAGAGAAAGTGTCTAAAAGCTGATTAAAACACATCTTTAGAGGATCTTGTAGTTTATAGCATAGTGAAGAAAGCCTTGCTGTACGGTCTGAAAAAAGGTTGGAGTATCGTGGCCCAAGATTTAGGCAAACAAAAATGAAAGAGGATGTCACCTGTCAAATAGCTACTGCTGTGGAAATTCCTGGGGAAATTGTTTAAGGGAGAAAGGGCTGTAACTGCAGGAGGAGTCATGTATTTTCTAGACCTGGAACAACAATGTGTTCATTAACCTTTGGCAGTCAAACTGTAAACAGTAAAACTGTAAGCAGGGGGCAGGCACCTTGTCACCATGCCTGAGGCAGCCAAGTGGGTGATGGAGTACAGGCTACGCCATTCTCCAGAGGGAAACAAGGCCTGTGAACATTTCTCTTCCTGCAAGCATGGCGTCTAGCCAAAGGCTGGGGAGTCTCCATCCAGATGGAAACCACCGGGACAGAACAGATCACAGATGACATGTGAGCCAAGCTCTCCTAAATGACACAGAGTTAAAAAAAAAAACAGAAAAGATGATGCAAGATTTTTGTGGACACCAAAGGGCAGAATCCTTGCAGGAGGCAAACCAAAAAAGCCCATCAAAGGGAGCCAGGAGGACCTTCCCAGAAAGTGCTTGTAGGTAAAGCTTCTCAGAGTCTCACAGAGGAGGGGATAGGAAAGGTGACAAATCTGTGTACCCAGGGAGGAAATCATAACAAAAATTATCTGTTGGAGCTGAAGGGTCAATGGGGTGCAGCAGGACAAGCAGCAAAGAGCTTGTGGGAAGAACACAGGATTGACGGGTGGAAAGCAGCTGGGAGTAAACAGCCTCATCTCAGAGGAGCTTCAGGCCAAGGGGGCTTACACAGGGTTTGCAGCCACTCGGAAAACTACTGAGTGGGCTGAAACAAATCCCTCAGGAAGGACCTGCATACAGGCAACGCAGGGCACAAGTTCCTAATGGCATTGGTATTGCTAGCTTTCTCAAGGTAAGCTTTCCTGTGTTCAAACACACTCTGGTGTTTACTGTGGGGCCCTCCAGAAGGACCAGACATCAGCAAATCTGCTGACAGGGCCCTGAGGGTGCTGATAAACCTTAATTGCCCTACCAGGCTTCACCTGGCACCCACACCCACAGCTGCCCATGGGCCCTGTGGCTTCTATTTAAGTCAAACCTGGGAGTTTAGCTCTTTTCTGAGCGATGCTTACAGCTAGTGCTCTCTTTTGCTGTCCTGGCTTACTGCCTGGATTTTCTGGATAGACACTGGGTTGTATTGTAGGTGGCCTTGTTTCTAGGCCTGTATTGAGGTCTGACTCTGCAGTGGCTGGCGTTGCCCACGTGCCACTTGTAGTTGCTAGTGGTCCCTATGTGCCTCAGATGTACCTCCTCCTAGGGAAGGAGAGGAAGCTGGGCTGGTCTGAAGATGGAAGACACAAGTTGGGCCCAGGCAGCTGTGCTGGGCCTCCGAGGACAAAAGCTGCAACTTTGCACTTGAACATCTAGCTGGCCTCTATATCTCTTAGAACGTGCTGCAGGAGAGCAGGCTGCAGATCTTTGGACAGAAGGCATGGCACCCAAGGGTAAGTGCGTGTGAGGGTGGGAGAGATGGCTTTTGTATTGGCCTTGGTGACTGTGTGGTAGAAAGCCTGATTGTTTTAAAAAGAAAATGCTTTCACCCCAAGTTTTATATAGAGGCTTAAAGTCTGAGAGTGCTGAGAGAAGACAAGAAACTTATAGTTGCTCTTTAAATTGAATAGTGCCATATAATCTCAATAAACAGGGAGGTAATAACCGAGTTAGTCTTTCAGAAAATGCACAGTATTCAGAACTGTGGTAGCCAAAGTCAGTTCAGTGTGGTTTAAGAGCTGCCACCCCTCCAGCTGCTCTACCTCTGGGAAGGTGGGAGGCAAGTGTGAGCAGCGGGACTCTGATTGTAATTGGGAAGATTTATACCCCTTGGTGGTGTGACTCTGGTTTATGCAGGGCTGGAACTGTATGATGCCTGAAAAGAACAGCAGCCTGGAGTAGTGTGTGGTTTTCTGCAGGTGTGTTTGCCAGTTAGCCTGTTATGCCCGCTCTTGCAAGCCTGTCTGGCTGAGCTGCATCACTATCCAGGATTTCCCTCTTGTGCTGCTAAAGGCAGGAAAAGGGGGAAGGCTTTTCTGGAAGTGTTCCTCCCCTGGAAGTTCAGCTGCTGCTGCTGCACCTCCAGCTGCCTCGGTGTTTGCTCCCTCAGCCTGCTCTCCCATGCAGAGCCCTCCTGGTATTAACTCTATGCATCTCTCTTGGCAACGTGAGCAGCCGCAGCAGCCTCCACCTCACATAGCAACAGCAAAGGAACTTCCTTTGTGATTGCTACTGAAAGCAGTTCAGGGTTATTTGCCTGACTTTCTTTGCCTACATCACTGAGGGGAAAAATAATCCAAATAATGCAAGGTAAAAGATTTGATGAACTCCCATTAAACGTGCGGGATCTCTGTTGTAATTAAATATTAGACTATGATGAATGTGTAATGATGACTGTGGTAATTTGCCCAGTCAAAACGCAGCTTTGTTGTCACAAGCATTTTTGTTCTTAAATTTAAATACGTGTCAGATGTCTTGTTGTGTTCCACCACTGGGTCGGGACTAATTGACCCTAGAGAATAGGGCACATGAAGTTGAAGGGCATTGTCATGCTTACAGGCTGACCCAAACGGGTAGCACCTTTCACTGCAGTTTATACTCAATGCATTCCATATTTCCTTTTTTCTTGTCTTCTCCTTGAGGATTTTGGTAATTCTGCTTCAACCAGTTCTGTGTTCCTGAGGTGAGAGAGGCAACTGCAAATCTGCTGGTCTTGGTGTTCGTCTGTCCTTACCCCTGTCTCCAGGGGACCCATTAGGAGCTGATAAGTTTTTCCTGACTATGGACTTGGTAAAACAACAGAGAGACAACTCAGGATGTCTGGAAGCAGGGTCTTGCTGGGCACAGACACTGTCCTCTTCCCTCTCCCTTGGAGCTGTATTCCCTGGGCAGTCAGGCTATCAACTGCAGAGCCCCGCTGTCTTGCTCCCATTGATAAGACCCCACCTCAGACCCTGTTCTTGGCCATTTAATGTATCCAACTCTGACAAGCCTTTTAAAAAACTGTCTTTCACTGGGTGGGTTTTAGGTAAAAATTGACTAGTGTAGCACATGATTTTGTTTCACTGAATCTTTATAAGGGCTTCTTTCCAGTTTCTAGGTTTGAATGCTTTAGGAATGTACAACTGGAGAACAAGCGCCAGGTGACAATATCCTAAAATGTGGCATTACCTGATGCACTTTCAGAGACTATGCTTGTGTTTTGGGTCTATCTGTAATGTTCAGGTAATCTCTGTAAGAATGTCTGTAATCCTTTAACCCTATATCCCAAAAGAATCCTATTGAGCATAATGGAAAGCTCAAAAAGAGCACAGCAGGAAAATATTAAGTGAGGCAGCATTCAGTCTGAACTATTATAAATTTTGGTTAATCTCACTTATGCACTACTTGCCCTTCTCGCTTGAATCTGTCACGTTTGTAAACATTGGCTTTGTAGATTTTAGTCAGTTTTAATTGAAAGCCAAAGACAGCAAAGTAGGTTTCATACATTTTTAAAGATGTTCCGTAAAGAAATTGATTTTGTTTAATGACCTTTTTGTATTTCTTATGATAATGTAGCAAATATGAATCTCTGGTTTAGAAAAAGCCATTGTATGGGGTGGACTGTAAGAATAGTACGCCATCAAAATGACCCATTTCCAGAAATCACTCAGCAATTTGTCAGAATGAGAGATTTAACTAACCGAGGCACAATTTTAAAATAACTATGTAAATGGAATAATTTCAGTCTCTTTTGAGGGCAGGTAAAGCAAACTTCTGAGCATGCTACAAGGGTCTGATGTCCTCCCAGCCACCTAAAATAAATTACCTTTAGTCTCAATGGTAAAATCATGTAAATCAGCATGGTTTGTACAGCAATCAATCAACAGTTCCTTATTGCCTGGTGAAGTGGTGTGTTCCTGCCACTGATGCATGGCTGATTGGCAAAAGCCAGGCTTTAAAGCAAGGGGGAAGATTAGGATCAGCTGAGACACCTGTTACCTACTTTGACTCTGAAAATAAATTAAAATGCTTTTTTAGGACTACATGTACTTGTTCTCCTGTGCTATCCAGCTGTCATTGGATAAAGGGGAGCTTTTTTCTGGTCTTCAGACTGACCTAGACCTTCCTGCTTTGATGTCTTCCTCTTTTCTGCTGGTAGGAGACATAGATGACTGTTCTCGGGTGCTGTGTATTTGAAAGACAGTAACAAGGATTGACTATGCTGAACACTAGTCCAAAGTGAGATTATTTTCTAAGAATAGGCCAAGTGTGGGGCTATTCAGAGAGCAAGAAAATACTTGATATAAGGTTGGAGACCTTGGAACATGTGAAATAATGGCTGCAGGTGTGCATCAGGTGAAAGACATCAGATAGTAGATGGGTATTTGGGAAATGAGAAAACTGGCTTTAATGTCCACTAAAGCACCCAGAAGAATTTTCCTTAAAAGTAAAGCAAGTAAATATAGGTTGATGATAAATTTGCAGCCTTTAAAGCATCATACTTCATAAAACTTCATTCTTTCTTACCTGACCATCAAACCGTGCAGCAAAACCACAAGTTTGTACATGTGGGCCATAGCACAGCACACTCCAAAGAGATGGTTAGGTGTCAGTGATCCCCAAACCCATTATCATCACCTGGTTGATTGCCATCAGGGCTGGCTTCAAGATCTGACAATGGGCTCTCGTTTTCTTGCGTTGATTCTTGTATGAAATGTATTTACATAAAATGGAAGTTTCAGGGTATGGCAGGCTTCATGCTGAGATGTGCATATTGCTTTTTCTACTGATTAAGGCATTTTACTTAAGGATTTTTCAGCTCATAAAAGGAGGGTGGAAAGGAGGAAAAAAAAAAGCTAACAAGCATAAAATGTTGCCTCTTTCTCGTGGGGAGCAGGAGGAACCAGAAATAGCAGGCAAGGCAGTAAATGATAGCCTTTTTCAGCTGTTGTTCTCTCACATGGTTGCAGTGTGAAGTGGTAGAAGAGGCACTCCTCCTGAGACCTTGGACTTGTGTTAGACTATATGATGAACAACTTCTCAGCTAAACATAGAGCAAGAGAGGCTTGAGGATTTGAATTTGAAAGAGTAATTTGAGTGATTTTTCCTTAGGTACTGGGTTTAGCTGGGATGGAGTTCATTTGTTGCTGTCGTTCAGACTTGTGACCAAAACAACGCTGATAATGCTGTTCTTGGGTGTTGCTGAACAGTGTTTGCACAGCATCAAGGCCTTCTCACTCTGCCCCCCCTCGCCCCCCAGTGAAGAGATTGGGAATGGGAAAGAGGGTGGGAGGGGACCCACCCAGGCAGAAGACCCAAACTAACCAAAGTACTACTCCATGCAGTAAAATGTCATGCTCGGGAATAAAATGGAGAGGAGGGGAGTTGAGGGAGGTTGGCTGTCTTTTGCTTGGGAATTGAGTGGGCATCAGTTTGCCCATGGGAGTAAGTGCCTTTGCATTCCTTTATGTTCATTCTTCTTTTACTTCTCCTTTGCTTATTAAACTATTTTTATCTTGACTCATGAATTTTCTTACTTTTTCTTTTTTCTTCCTGTGTTTTACGGAAGGTGGAGGAAGAAATGGAGTTGGGGTGGTGTGGTGCTTAACAGCCTGCTGGGGTTAACACTAAACACCTTATGTCTCTTTAACTTTTTTTATAAACGTGTTTTCTCTTTGTTTCTAAATTAATATTTTAGCCTAGCTAAAGGTCGGGGATTATTATAAAATACCTGCCTTGTAAGACACTCACTTATATATCTGTGACAATTTGAAATGGAGATAACTCTTCAGGCCTGCAACCCCAATACCTTTCTCCAGATTACCCAAAGACTACACAGCATAGTTCTGCTGTATTGCATAGGCTGCAGTAGGAACTGGAGATTTTAGGGATCAATAATGGAGAAGCATCTTCTGGAGACTGCTATTACTCAGGTCATGTGGCAAGCAGGGAAGACTCGGTTCCTGGATCAGCTTGGAACTGTGTTGGATTTTTCTTTAATCTAGAACAGAGTAGTTGACACTAGGATTAGCAAGTTGCCAGTGTAGTTAATGCCTTTCATAAGTATTTACTGGACTTTCCTAATCTACCATAAACTAGCCTCAGTTTTTCTGTCATACCTTAATGGACAGTAGATTTTGAAAGGTGGTGTGCTTTCTCTAAGTATAAAACAATAGTGTGTTATAAACCTCTGCATAACCTTATCTTTACTCTGAATAAGATCGTTTGAGTGGTCCAGTGCTCTCAGTGTCAACATATTAAGGCCACAAATCTCCTGTAAGAGTGAAAAACGCTGTGTGGCTTATGTGCAGTAATCCCTACAGGAACCTATGCAAAGGTTATCTACCTAGCATGAAGCCATGCAGAACTTACAAACAATTCCTGTACTCCTGGGAAGTTTGTTTCTGTCAAAAAGCCTATAAAGCTTTTGTCGGCTAGGCTTATAAAAAGTGTTGGAGTCCCATGGAGGATGGGCCTCTGCCGCAGGTTCTAGGCGTGGCAGATCTGATCAGAGACCCTGCTCTCATTAGTCCTTTTCTCACCTTTCTGTTGATCTACATCCCAAATCACTGCTTCCATTTTGGGGCCCGTGAACTGTAGCATCTTGGCTTAAAATACCAAACCAAACCCAAAATCAAACTGGGTCGGCTGTTCAGAAATTTCACCGTAATCTTACTAAGTATTCAAAGGCATCAGTCTGAGTTGCCATGGAATAGAAACCATTTTCTGGTCAACTCTCAGCAATGGCACTACAAATAATACAGGAACTCTACAGTCAGGAAGTTCATGGGCTATTTTGTACTGTCCCACGCAGAAACAGTTAAGACAAATGGTAGAGCTTCCTACTAGTAAAACATAGTACACCTTGTATGTTGCAGAGTCCATATCTAGGGAGGTGAAAGCCTTTGAAAGTGAGTTTCAGAAGCCAGGGACAGCCTGAGTAACTCTTAACAGTTATCTACATTTAAACCCAGACTCTTCTTAAACAGTAAAGGGAAGGGGTTTTGGACTTCTATCCTTATTTATGCCTTGTATTTATAAATTTGTAATGGAAATAGAGGAGATCTGCCATTATATTGCTGCATGATGACACTGGCCGAATAAAATAGCAAGACATTAGCAATTAGTATGTAAGAACAGTTATTGGAGAAACAATTAGATATAAAGTATGATATGGCAGATCCCCAGTTCTGGAATGTCTTGCTTAATTACTTATCTCAAGAGTATTGAACACTTTGGTGCTATTTCTGAGAAAAAAAAATTGATAAACAGGATTCATAAAGCAAGATTTAACTAAAACTTGCTTTATTGGTGTATGTACATATGTCTTCTGCAGATTTGTTTTTGAATGGTATGAGTGAATAGCAGAAAAGACTGCACCTAATTATTCCATGTTAAAGGAAATCCTTATAGCTCAAGAAAAAGTACAGAATAGTTTAAATGCCAGGCTCCTTTCTAGTATGAAAAGTAGAAAGCTCGAATTCTAGTGTTTTAGAAAGTAATTTTTGTATGTGTAAAATACATTATTTCTATATGGGAGCAAAAAAGAAAGGGGTAGAGCCCAATGCTGTTTGGAGCAGTTATAGCTGGCATGGTTTGCTTTATTTTTTCTTTGAAGTGTTTGCAATATGCTTTAGTCATGTTGAGGTATTGCAATTTTGACCTCTTTCGATTTCTTATTTCATTGTAGCATCTTATTTAAAGCCCAGATTCCACAGGGTAACAAGATTAGTCTTCTGCACTACAAGAGTGAGCTGAGAATGATTGAAGACAATCCTGGGATGGTTTGAAAGTGCTTTCTAGTTGTCTCTTGGACAGCATTGCAAGTTGGAATTATTTCTCCAGAAGAGTAGAACTACAATAACATGACATTCCTTCAGAGTTAGTGCAGGTGTCTCTACAGAGTGCAGCACTGTGCTGTGTTGACAGATTTATTCACAGCTTTGAACACGCTTCATCCGAACTTGTTGATGCCTCTTTTTATGTTCCTGTGCAAACTAATCTTTAATGCTCAAAGGAGCAGGAGGCAAAAACGCCTGCATTTGTGGCCAGGCTATTCCTGGAAGCAGATGCAGATAACAGCCTTAGTGTGGTGTGAGTAACACAGCTGTGCTGCATGGTTTTGGTTCCCGCAATGGCAGTGTGAGCTGTGTGTGCACCTAAGTCATCAGGCACCTGCTATGACCTGCACCATGTAGGATCCCCTCTATAACACTGGCTGTTGCTAAACCCAAAGCCTCCTCGATGGAGATTAGGGGTCTAAAGGTTGTACAAGAGGCTACCTCACACCCTATGTTGTTTAAGTTCTCAAAGGGAACTTAACATACTCTCCATTTTATGGTATTTTCTTCAAAGTTATTTCAGCTGATCCTGGATCAGCAGAGTTATTTCAGTTGATTTTGGATCAGCACAGCCTGGCTTTTTTTTATATATATTTTTTTTTGCCAGCTTCTTGGTACAAACAGCCTTTGTGTTGTCAAAACTCCTGAACAGTCATCCATCACAGTCTTACAGCAGCTTACTGGGGAGGTGATGGACACAACATAGCAGTTAATCTTTTCTCATCTGCTAGACCTAGTTCTCCTAGCCCCCTTGCTGGGGTGCACTGGGGTAAATGAGATTTGTGCCCATGTTGCTCTTATGTAATTAGAAGCCAAATTTTTGGGACCTTTGGCTGATGCACATTGCAGGGAGGCTAGCATGCCTTCTGTATGAAAAGCTCCGGCAGAGTGGGCTTGTATAGAATTTCCTGACAGGCGTAATTATGTATAATGTCATTTGTGCTGTTTACAGAACATAGCATGGGGTGGTAGTTATTGCTTTTGAGAAGTGTGCAATCTTTTCTGAAGTCATTTTTAAATATGATTGATGTGGAAATTGGCATTTGCTGGCTTTGTAGCTAGACTTCCTATCCCTATGAGTCCTTTATTTGGTTGCGTTTTAAAAATATGTATTTTTAGACAGTAATAGGAAAGGATGGTGAAGTGAAAATAAATAGAAACAAGTTTGTTTCCAAGAATAACAGTGAGCCCAGGGAATGTTGTTGGGTTTTTTTATTTATATCTGAATAATTGTGTTTTTACATGTTGCTTTCTCTGGCTAGTTCCATGTAGCAGAGGGGAGTTGTATGATTGCAGCATCTTCAGCTTCCCCTGTCACACCACTGGTAGCCTGATCACCCTCGTGTGAATGTTTTGCTATCAGTCATCTCTTGTCTGTATTATCTTTTGTCTTCCTCTCCGTGCTCAGAAAAGGCATTGGATAAGATATATATTGAAGTACGTAGATGTCTTCTAGTGAAGACCCAGGGCCTGTACGGGTTTTCCACGTGGTCAGATCTGCGAGCCTACTGCTTATGTTAAGTCTGCAAGATGGAACCAGAATGTTCTCCTATGAATCTGTCTTAGAGGACTTAAACTGACATATTTCCTTGCTATTCCAATAAACCTATACATTCTCCAGAGCAAAAACATGTCCTTCAACAGGATCCAATACTTCACAAAAACTCCTGTTCCAAAACCCACCCATATTTCATTCTTCTAACTAATTCCAGGCATTTTATCCCGTATGAGGAGCATAGCATTTGGCTAAAACAATCTAAACACACTTGGAAACTTCTGGAACAAGATTCGAAATGAGGTCACATGAAAGAAGAATCATAAAAATTATGTCTAGGTTGGAGGGCATCTACAGAGACTGTGCAGTCCAACCCTCTCTTAAAAGCAGTGTCTTGGATTATTTATTCCAGAGCCCCATCAAGCTGTGTCCTAAATGTTTTCCGTGAGGGAGATTCCAGTTCTCTGGGCAGCATGTTCCCAGGTGTAACACTGTTCACTGAAGACTTTTCTTCAGAACTGCCTCCAAGCCAAATTGTAATACTGGGTAATCTGTGAGTAAAATGATTTTACACATATTTTCTCATAAATTTCATTGATTTACATTGCCATATGAGACAGAAAATTGCCAAAATACATGTTGTAAATGTTATAGCCAAGATAATTTGTGTTGAAGAGAGGACAAGGGATGCTGGCTGTCCAGTCTCAGCTCATTGCTGTGGCTCTTGACTGATATAAAACTATTTTTTTAACTAAGCTTTCCTATTTTTAAGGGGCAGCAGTTGCTATAGGACAGTCCTTTGCTTAAGGATCTTGCTTGCTTGTGTCTTCATGAATCCTGGACAATGAGGAGTAACCAAGCCTATTTTTTTTTTCCCCTTGTCTGGTAAGAATGTCTGTTCCTGATGGACTAGCAGAAAAAGGAATGACATGCAAGATCCTACAAAATAGTTTGTCCTCCTATTATGATGCAAGATCTTCTGCTGATGACACATCTGTGCTGTAGTCTTATCAAGGTACAGGTCTTCTGGTCTTTAACATTCCTCATCCTTTACATCCAAACATTACTTTAACATTCCTCATCCTTACTTCCAAAAGCAGTGTCTAGGGAATGGTGTTCTCTTTATCAAAACAGGCTAACTCTTGCCATACTGTTTCTTCTGGTGCTTGTAAACACACATGCACTGCCATTCACATTTCATTTGTAGAAATATTCATATTTCCATTACAAATCTCTACAGTACAAACTTGTCCCAAGAATGCAAATATGCCATGAGCATATTACACACCCATTTTTCTTTGACTTGTGCATGTACAAATTAATAATAATGTTCATCAGCAGTTAAGACAGCAGTGCCAGTGATTTCCTGCCACTTCTCGTTTGGAACTGTCCACAAGCCTCTGGAAAAATTATTCAAATATCCTTGTTTCTGCT
The DNA here is from genome assembly GCA_028566575.1 of Bartramia longicauda. Lineage (NCBI taxonomy): Eukaryota > Metazoa > Chordata > Aves > Charadriiformes > Scolopacidae > Bartramia > Bartramia longicauda. The sequence goes on along the minus strand of JAOXNH010000012.1, from coordinate 56,926,186 downwards.
AGAGGAAATCAATTAAACATGACTTGAGGGAAAAGTATCCTAATCCATCCATGCCTGCAATTACTGTCCAGTTTGGAGGACGCTTTCTTTCCACTAAGCTATTTCTAACATAAGAAGCTATGGTAGAATTAGTCGTGTTAAGATGTTTTTATTTATCTTCCTTATTCCCACAGTGCTATGGAACTGCTGCTGTTTCTGTCACTTTGACATATAACTCCTCTCAAAATTTGCCTAAGCATAGTAATTATTTCTAGCTCCTCTTCTGACAATTGATTAGAACAGGTTCTGAGGATAAAACAATGTTTTTAATTAGTTTGAACATTCATTTGAATCCATAATGCTTGAAAATAGGAAGTGTTTCTTGCTGTTATTAAACAAAGTAACCCTTCAAAGTCATCAAAAATCTCATTGGCTTAAAGTGAAAAAATTATGGAAGTGTAGGAGGTAGGTCACTGCTTGCCTTCTTGAAGAACAGACTAAGAAAGAGGACTATATTTTTATGGCTCTCCTCAAAAAAAGTACTATGTGGCCTTTCACCACGGCTAAATAAAAGATAATAAAATCTTTTCTGTCACACTGGGAAACAGAACTTGTTGTTTATTCTCTTTCTACAGAAAATGTTATTAGCAAGCCAGTTACATTAATCTACTGAAGTATGACACTGAATAAAATCTTTAACCATAGAAAGAACCATATTATCGTGAGAAATATTGTTCTCACCTAGACCAACCTTCCACAAAAGCCAGTGGGTGTCTGCGTGTTGAATAAGTGCTTTAATACATAGGCTGGGGCATTCATAGAATCATATGGGGTTTTAAGGGAAAAAAAAAAGAAGCTGATGGGGGAAACGGAATAGTTTTCTATTAAAAAAAAAGAGAGAGCAAAAAGCAAAAGTAAA
>JAOXNH010000012.1:56889070-56899577 GCA_028566575.1 Bartramia longicauda | reverse complement strand
AAGCCATTGCCCCTCATCCTGTCACTGCAGGCCTTTGGAAACAGACCCTCCCCAGCCTTCCTGTAGCCCCCCTCAGGGGGTATTCTGTTCATGGGAGTGAATATGGGGTAAAACTGAAGAATCTGTGTAGTAGCTTTCCCAAAAAATAGAAGCTATGGAAAGATCTCATGTTTCCAGCATGCGTTCAGGGTATCGCTTGCAATGCTGAATCACCACCCAGGCAACACCTAAGCAGCTATTTTGTGAAGCCTATTAAGTGTTTAGTACTCAATACTCCTCTGCAGCAGACTAATACATAGACAGATTAGTTTTGTGCAGCCCTGGATGAGAAACTTATTTCTTCCTGTCAGCTGAAAGTTTTATTACCAATGTGTACATGCTAATGATCTATGGACTGATCTTTGCAAGAAAAATGATCTGTGAACAATAACTTGATTTCCACTGATTGCAGGAAAGAGATCTCAGTGTGACTTTGGAGTTCCTCAGCTGCTTTTAGTGTCAAGCTTTATGATTAGAGAGCAAGCTAAATAGCAGGCCAGAAAATGTCTTTTTTTCCCCTCAAAGTGTCAGCGTGGGAAATTCTGAAGATGTTTTCTTACAGAAAACACCAACTTCAGCAAAGAAAGAAAATAATGCTGATCTTGAAATATTGCAAGAATACTCTGGAGGAGTTGCACCTTGAAATTTGTGTCTGCTTCCATTGAGAAGCTTTCCTGGCTATTTCCCATGATCTGTCCTCCTCTCCCCTCTTTCCAGTGTCTCATGGCCAGAGAACTCTTTTTGTAGAAGAGGTTGGGTGCTGAAATAGTTGAACTAAAACTCCTTTGTAGCACAATGGCAGCTAATTCAAATCAAAATGCTATGGGTTTGGATGCTTTGTTCCTTGACAAAGAAAACAGGTGCTTTCCTATTTTGCTTCAAAACAATTTCCATGGAACATTTTCACTGTCTTTATTAGGAAGTGACCAGTATGTTAAATTTGTTACTGGAATTGACTTTATTCAGAAAACAATTTACTGTTTGCCCTAAACGTCACTTAAAAATGCTATATTTTGTGGCTTAAATTTTTATTTCACCCTACCATTATTCTCTGGCTTACATTCTTCAAACTGATACATTTTTATATAAAATGTGTATCTACTTAAATATTCTTATTTATATCATTGTAAAAAATAACGGCAGATGGATCCCTCTTGGTGTTTGCAAACAACAATAATGTTTGATGACGAATGCACAACATTGTCATCCAAAAATTGCTGTTTATGGTGAAATGCGGCCTTTAATAAGAACTTACTGTGTATGTTGAACAGTGTCCTGGATTTCTGTAAAATGTTTCAATAAACTTGTCACGCAGATTCCTCTCCCTACAGCTTAATGCCCCCCTCTATGTTTACCTACGGTTTGGATTTATCAGCGAAGGCATGCATGTGTATATACACGCTAGGAGGTTTTTGTGAATTGCAGAGTTATTGTCATTTCCCTCATACACAGAGTAAAAGGCTCCTTTCAGCCTGACTGAATCTTAATTCTGTTTCGGAGAATAACAGAACAGGAGAGCATCAGTCAGACCCTGAGCAGGAGCATGTTCTGGGTGTCCTCTGCGTAATCTGTGTGGCTGTGGGTGGCACAGCCTAGGCTTAGCTAACAGTTAGAACAGCCCAATTTGTCTCCCATAACCTCGTTCTTAGTGTTTGAGGGTTTTATCAACTGCAGATTCCTTGTGTTAGAGTTTTCCATGCTGTGCCTGTGCCTCTGGCTGCTTGTATCCAGCAATTGTTTGTGAAAGCTTCAGACCAACATGATACAGCTATTTATATGATGAAGGTTGGGGGGAAATACCTTGTTTAACTCACTGGAAAGAATAAATCTGAAAATATTTTTAAGACCCACCAGCAGTGTTTTCTTGTTCTCTCAACCCACCAACCCCCATGCTTTAGTGCCAACCCTTGAGGTGGTGAATTGTTACCTGCTAACGTTCTCTTTGTTTCCATGAGAAAGAACCTACTTTTAGCCACGTCAAAAGCCTCTGAAAGAGGCCTTCTGAGTATGGTCAACCAACTTTTTCAACCAGGTTTCTCCAGAGGTGATCTGCCCTCATTACACCCTGGCTCACTTGACAGTATTTTCCCTTATGGTCATACTGCCCCAAACTACTCGCTCTTGTGTGACTAAGCGTGGCCCAGGTTTGAGCCTTCATGACTGAAATGGATTTTCTCCAGAAATCGTGCCTAAAGTGAGGTGGAAGGTGCTTTGGGAAATGTGGGCTATGATGTCACTTCTCCCGTGCTTTCTACCCCTTAAGCCCTAAGGAGGGAGGGATTCAACCGAGCTACAGAGGAGGTATGAGCTCAACCTACAAGAAGGTGGTGGAGAAGGCGTGATTAAGGCCAGACAGGGGAACTAGGGCAGAGAGCTGTCTAGGGTGAGACGCTGGGATGTGAAGATAGAAAAAGAAGAGTGGGATGGTTGTACAGACAAGATGGCATGAATTAGATGCCCACTGCATAGGGAAGGAAAGATAAAGCTGAGGTTTTCAGGGTAATTTTAATTATTTTTTTCTATTTTTTCTTCTCACTTCTCACTCATTGAAACACATGATGGTATCCTGAACATTTGTTTTACATGTTATCAGCCTTTTATCCATCTCCCACCCCAATAAATACAGGAGGTAGTTTCAGCCTGTTGAGAACGTCTCTAGTCTATTGCTTTTTGCAGCAACAGAACAACACTTCCCTCACGTCACCCAACAGCCTTGGTCCTAGGAGGATACGCTGAGCCTGCACCACGTCACTGGTAGCATATTTTGAGTTCTGCTGCTCTGTCCGGGACAGCAGGAAGAAAGTATTCTGGACATGAGAGCTGACAGGCAGGGGATAGTTTAGCTTCCTTCACTATGTGGGGTCAGCTAGGAATTTCTTTCCTTGAGTCGATTGCAAGTGGATTTCTAATTTCACGCAAAGGTGTCATTTCCTTCTTGGCTTAAAAGAACGTGCATTTATATTTTATCAGACTGCAAAAGACCTCCATCTCTTTTCTTGCTTCCCTATGTATTATCTTTCCTGTGCCTTTCTACTACTTCTGTAAGGTTGTTCTTTCCTTTGAATCCAAGTTTGCATGAGCATTCCTGCCATATTAGGGACTGTCAACGTTATTTATTTGCATATATTATTGTTCTGTCAACTTCTTTAATTGCTCATTAGGGCAAATCTAAGCATTCCTTAGCTGGGGTTGTTTTTTTTCCACCTGGTATATGCTTGTTCCTTGGCTCTTTTACAAAGAAAAGGTTGATTCTATCTGGTTTTTTTTTCTTCTAGTGCCCTTAGCCAAGTAAAATCTTCTGCTGTCTTGATTCTTCCCTATGGCATTTTTGAGTTTGTAGTCAGTTGCAGTCTGAGCTTGCTTATACACTTTTCCATTCAAATCAAGTGTTTCAACCAATCTTATCTTATTAATACTTCTTTGCCACCTGGGATTGCCAGTCCGTGTATCTTGGCTAATGCAAAATCTGTTTTTCTCCAAGTTTCATTGCTGCTTTTGGCTAGTTCTGTGCAACGCCTGTCCCATTTTCAAGTGTGCATTATTAAGGGAATAGACTCCCTATAATCCCTAATGGCAACGCTCAATGTCATATTTAGTCTTAAAATCTCACCTTAAATAGCCAAAAAGATTCCAGAGAAATGTCTTTGCTAAAAGCCTCACATGATGAGGAGGCACAGGGATCTTTAAAAATTGTGTGATATTCGTGAAACAGGTGGAGTGGCCTGAAATAGCTGGAGCTAGAAATCTGGGAAGGTCTCTTCTCAGTCAATTGATACTGTGAAATAAATGGAACAACGAGCACTTACAAATTCAAGCTACTGCTATTTGATAGTCAGGTTTATTTCAGGAGGCTATCATAAAATTTTAGCTTAGCTAATCTAGATGATTATTTGGAGTTGTCCTGGGAAAAATTATTACCACTATAAAGTTTATAGCTTTATAAAATAAGGCTGCATTCTGTTTTGTCTCCAGATGAAACAGGGGAACAGTTCTGGAAACAGTAAACCAAACTATTTTGATGTTTACATATTGAACTAAAAATTTTATATAAAATAAGTCTTATGTACAGATGTTTGTGTACAAATGGCTGAAGTGGAGAGGCCATTTTTCAAGAAAATTCTACTAAAAAAGAGTTTTAATTCTTTTATTTACTTTTTTTTTAAGATTCAAGCTTAGTATTTATATGAAAGGTGTTCTCCACTGTATTACCTTTTCTTTGGAAGTCCTTACAAATCTAGTAAGGGGAGCCATGGAAAGCTTTAAGCAGCTCTAGCATAGACTTTAATAAAATTCTGTGAGGTCTGTCAGTAGAGATTTTGTTTGGCAAACATACCTATGGAATTCTTAGCAGCGTTACAGCACTCTCGTGAAAAGCCTTTCTTCTATTCCATTTAAGATTATATCCTTAATATTGTAAGTGTTGCCGCCTGGCCTCAGTGTAATCTAAATAGTAATCAATTGTTTTCTTCTGTGTTTGTGAAAAATATACAAGTTCTTCAAAAATATATACAATTGCCTTCTTTTCACAGAATCATAGAATGATTTGGGTTAGAAGGGAGGTTTAAAGGTTGTCCAGTCCAACCCTCTGCAAGGAGCAGGGACATCTTCAACTAGAGCAGGTTGCTCGGAGCCCTGTCCAACCTGACCTTGAATGTTTCCAAGGCTGGGGCATCTCCCACCTCTCTGGGCAAACTGTTTTGCCTTAGTTAAATTAGAAATGTATGTTCCGAGGACACTGAGCAACCATCGAACAAAAGGAAGAGTGCAGTAGGTAGTTCAGGGGGATGATGCATGACTGCTCTATCATTCTCCTCTCTTACTTTTGTCCTTCATACCAATACAGTCTGCCACGTGTCAGCCAGTGTCCTCTAACTCCATGTCGTTGCCATTGCCATATCCTGTTATGTTTCCCCTAGTTCACGTTCCTTCTCACAAATCAGGAGCAGAGAACAAGAAAGAAGTCTAACCACCTATAAAATGTGGGTTTGATAACATACTGAAGGGGATTAAATCACGTGGTCCCCACATTATTTGGATGGAGTTGGGTTCAAGGGCTGAGGCAGCACCTTCTCATCTGATGTCTAGCTCAGCGGAAAAATGTGAAATTATAACAGTACTGGAGCCAGAAATCGGAAATATGTTGCCAGACTTGCTTCTTGCTTCCCCAAAGTGCAGGATGTTGAGGTTAGCCCACGGAGGTGCCAGGCTAGGGGAAAAGTGCACGTGGATCCTAGTGGGTGCATTAGGATCGCAGAGGCAGTGTGTACATTTGTATTTCCTGGTTTTAGGTGCTTAAATTGGCAACCTATCCCTTAAATTTCATTACTCTTTATGTGGAAATATGCATTATATTCTTCTGCCTACTTTCTTTCAGCACTAATACAGTGAGCAAAAACCAAAAGCCTACTGAAAAAATTTTATTAAAAAAAAAAAAGCCAAAATAGAAAAATTAGTGTAAACCTCAGTGCTGAGGCATTGCCTTTATAGTTAATACAAATTTTCTGTACAAGGTGCCTAGGTTTCATGTACTTAAATCCGCTATGATTTTATATGTTTATACAAAGGACTGCAGTAACAAAATAATTTAACCTTTGGTTTTACTTTTAATTTTAAAATAGCTTTATTTTAAAAAATATGTTAGTATCTTAATAGTGAGGTTAGCTTTTTGCGTTTGTTTTTTTTTTTACTAGCTCCTGCCAACTACTAATGTCGTTGTTAGAGTGTCATAAAAAGAATAAATTTGTGGCTAATTTCAACTTTGTATAGTGAGAATAATTTCACTTTGGGGTCATAACTCTACCATTTGGCTCAATTAGACTTGAACAGGTAAAGCAATTCATAATTCCTGGAGGGAAAACAAGCTTCTGTTTCAGCAGCACAGATTCGGAGGGCGTCGTCTCCAAAATGATCTCCCAGGGCATGAAATACGTTTCATGTAAATCTTAAACCTTGTTCACAACCAAGTAAAGTCCGTGTGAAGAGTTTTTAATTCTGATTTCTTAGGGCTTTTTTTCCTCTTCAGCAGGTTTTAATTATCTGCTAGGAAACAACAAATGATATCTTTGTGACCCATGGAGAGCTTGGAACATACAGTGAATGCATGAGGTTTGTGTGTTTTGTGTGTTTTGTGGTTGTAATGGTTGAGCTGAGGCTGCAATAAATACATGAAACGCTGTTTGTTAGGTCTTTGCCAAACTCTATCAAGGCCACATTTACCTTGTATGAAGGAATATCTTAGCTTAGATGATGTGGTTATTCTTAACGAGGATGCCTGGTTTGGTCTGTCTACCATAAAACATCCAAACAACCTTTTCAGTGAGAAGTCCCAGACATGATGCTGATGTGCAAGCTAACCAGCATAGATCATTTGTCTGCAAACTCCCAATCCCTGGCAGCTCTGTAGCTGCAGCCTGCCTTCTGGAAATTCAGAGACCCACATAATTTCACCAGCAGCTCTAACGAGGGGAGGAATAATAATCCACTTATTCTCCTCAGATTTTATTCCTCAACCTCCTTGTCCAGCCCCAGGAGGTGAAGGTGGTTTAGAACTCCTGGCATTGGGCTTCCTGCTCTTCCTTCTCCTCTCTGTCTGCCGATTTTCATGGATTTCCATTGAGCATTCCTGGAGAAGACGTTTACTGTTAAGGGTGAGCACAATAGATAAGGAGTCTGGCTGCAGAAACTTGTTCTCAGCTTGTTGATTTGTTTCAACATCCTAGTTCTTTAAAAATTCACTCCTTGGTATCCTAGTGCCATTCTTGTCACAAGCAGTAGCACTGAAAGACTGGAACTTGCTTTTTCTCTTGGCAAAAACACTGTGCTGGGCCTCACCTCATTTTTCATTTTAAATGACACAGTCATTGGAAGCCCAGGAGAAGCATAAACTCCTTGAGGAGATGTGTAAGAAATAATTTATTTTTTTAAGTTACACTTGGCAGTGAAGGTTCAGAAAGGCCTTAAGCTGCCTTATAAAAAACCATCTCTTCTACAGAAAATGATGACAAGGGACTCGCTTTTTAAAAGATCAGATCTTTGGGATGAGAGACGCAGCACTGTGTGGGACACAAAGCCCTGCCATCCGGGAGGCAGCGGGATAAATGTGTTCTACATCGTGACACATAATAATCCTATTTAGTGTAAATGGTAAATATTTTTTTTTTTCTCCTTAGAGTTTGTGTCACAATCGGATATAAGCTTTTCACTTGGGAAATATGGTGTCAGTATAAAATGTGGAGAATTTAAAGGCTTCTGACAACTGTCAGTTCAGGAGTCTGTGACAAGAAACATAAAAACAGTGATGGCAAATCCACAGTAAGGGACAGCTTAACCTTTTGATCTTGAAATGTTTACATCTATTTTATTGTTTGATATAAGCTCACATAATTTTACACATACACAACAATAAACTATTGTGAAATAAAATTATCGAGCTGAGAAGTAAGACAGAATTCTTTTTTCTTCCTAAGGAAAATAATAAAATGAAGAATGTAAGGTTATTGAACATTCCTCTGACTGCTGTTGATGTTCCTCCTCTAAATGGTAAACTTAAAAAGATCTGCTTTTGACATGAGCAAAGAATTCTTGACAAGAAGACCAGAAGTGTGGTACTTCTGGTGTTTTTCAAGCAAATCAAGTGCAACCTACAGCATATCTGAATTCTAATGAAAGCGGGAATGTGTAGAACTATGACCTTTCCTCTACAGCATGATGCTTGAAAACTGTAGCAACAGGAGAAAGCTACAGCCCAAATGTTCAATTAGTATGTACACGCTTAAGCACAGCTCCATGCGGTTCTACAGTTTGCAGAGTTGCCACCTCTCACATACAAACTGTGAGTGTCATGGCATGCAATGTCATTATTAGAAGATCAGCTTGCTGAGAACCTGGGTTTTCTTAGAAATAAATAAATGAGCTTTCTGGTGTGGAGAAGAATTAAGAATTTAAAACTCTCAGCATTCAGGACATAGACTGAACACATTTCTGCAGCCACATCTGCTGTCTATTTTGCTCTGTCTTCACACCAACGTTTGAGGATGCTAAATAAAAATCCAGGGCTGCTTTGAGGATTACGCAATTCGCTTTGTTCAAACTAAGGGGGTCTTGAATCAGTATTAGTGCCTGCTTACTTTTTTTTTTCTTCATATCTATAATCCTTCTCATGCAGTTTCTTTAGTAAACACGGCATTTTTGGGCAGCTGATGTCACATGTAACCCAGCACCCGAGTTCCACGTTCCAGGGACAACATATGCACGTGTCGTATCCCACTGAAATCTGCCCGAAGCCAGAAACGAGCCCTGATGAGGTCCTGATGAATCCAGATGTTAGAGTAGGTGTGTCTGTAGGCTAATTACAAGTGCTGTTTTGATATATGCTGAAATCTCATGGAATGACTCCCTTTCTTTGATTGTGTTTAGGAAATTGTGTGCAGTGAGCTTTTCTGCAAATTCTCCCCACTGATGTGGGCTTTCTCTTCAGTCTCCTTTCTTTTGCATTCTGTCGTCTAGAGGAGTCTTTCACTTGTGCATCACATTCTTGTAGGTTATTTGAATTTTTTAAATTCAAGGTGGTTTTTTTCAATTTTAAATTTTTTTTTATTTTAATCTTTTTTAAAATTCAAGACTTTTGGGGGGTTTTGTACCTCCGAAATTCTTGATGTGGTGGGTGACGGGACCTGGAAGTAATGCTCTCCTTGTCATGAGAAGGTGCTTTCCTAGGGCCAGATTAACCTCTGGAATTTGTTGCTGACCCACAGGCTTCTTGTGTTGTGTGTGAGTCGCCTTGTGAGGTAATTTGGTAACTACAAACTGCTTGTCAGAAAGCGAGCTAGTGGTCAGGAACTGCTTACTGTAAGATGCCTTTTCACTGCTGGAATAAAAGGGGATGAATATAAATGAGAACTCTGACGGGGATATTTATGGGCAGATTCAATGATTGGGATTTTTTTTTCAAACACTATTAATCACCTTCTAAGACTAATGTAACCTACTGATAAGGAAATGTTAGCATAGAGATTACTTGCTTCGTATCTCATGTTTGTAGCATTACTGCATGGAGTGCTAGCTTGAGGATCTTCTGAAATCGGTGATTTGTACCAAATAAGTTTTATCTGTGCATTACTACTGAGGGAAATAATACTTTTCATAATTTTTTTTTTTTTTTTTAAAAAAGGTAGGGAGGTGTAGTACCTGGATAAATACCTGATTAACTCACTACCTGCTGAGGCTATGTGCAACACAAGGCTAGCTCTTCTCGTGGTCCCACCACGCGACCTTTCACAGCACACTGCTAGGAATGGCAACATAATTGTCTCCCAGAGTAGTTGGCATTTCAGACATGTCTTTAGGAAGGCCTATATACTTAATACCAGAACCTGCAAAAAAAGGATATTTAGTGCTTTTCAAGACCAAAAGGTGTGACCCTAATTTGGCAAGGAAGATGCAGCTGAACAGAGTGCTCATGCATCTGAATGCGTTTCCTGGATTAGGTTTTAACTCCTTACCTGTACTTGAAATTCATAATCCGTGAGTGCTCACTAATGTGAAGCCAAATTTTGACCCAATTAGTCAGACTGGTGCAAGGTTGCTTGCATGGGTAATTGGTCTGAAGTTGAGATCATTGCCTGTGAGCCTGATATAAGACAGCATTTATTCATGAAAAAGTGCGATTTAACCTCAGTGGAAATAGTAGTTTAAGTGCCTCTCTTGAAAAGAGCAGCTTTCTTTGCTGAAATACATTTAAAAATTATAATTCTTTGATAGGATACAAATAGCCATGAGAATACTGTTTTGGTCATAATGTCCCTTGGTACATTTTATCTAAATTCTTGATCAAGGTACCAAAGCTGGTAAAGAAACTGCCCCAGGAGCTCCTTCAGATTAATAATGAATCTACTTTATTCTGGGGAGAAAAACTGCAAGAAGTGCAGAAGTTGAATTTCCATACAGGGCAGTCTTAAATCTGTAAAGTTCAGTCATTTACACTCCCCAATTATCTGGTCTCTAAGCCATGATTTAATGAGCTCTCTTTAACTGGGAACACAACAATCATCATGCTGAAGTTCTCTGATGCCCCTTGGAAAAGAATGCTTTGTATTCTTTCAAATAAGTCAGAAAGAAAGAAATCTGCATATCCTTTGCTCTTTGAAGTCTTTTAAGACTTTCATTGAAAAAAAAAGCACAAAAAAAACCCACAAATTAAAATTCTTGAGAAGCAATATGATTTCTGGACTGCATGGGTAATCTAAATGGTTGTAAACCATTAATATACATGTCCAACAGATCATTCTTAAAAGGCAGCCAGAGTTGGAAAAAGTACACTTAAAAGCTCAGGCCTATTGAAAAACAATATTTTTCAGATTTGTTTAAAATTATGCACAGGCAGTGAACAATGAAGGAAGTTAGTCTAATGATTATGTTTAGATGTATAATTATGCAGTGCCTGAAATTTGTTGGGGTAGGAGGGTGATGG
>JAOXNH010000012.1:56324769-56334866 GCA_028566575.1 Bartramia longicauda | reverse complement strand
CTCTGGAGATTTTCAAGCCCCACCTGGATGCAGTCCTGAGTGACATGCTCTGGGCAACCCTGCTTTGGCAGGGGAGTCGGACTGGATGATCTCTATGGTCCCTTCCAACTCTAAAAATTCAATGAAATCCAGTGAAATACTCTGTTGTTAGTTTTCTCTGTGGGTTGTTTTTTTTTTTTTAGCATGACAGTTATTAGAATGTGAACGTTAAAAAGGTGGAAGTAATGTCATCACCATTAGGATGCCATTCTGAAAAATATTGCAGAAGCACTTAAATTTTGTCTATAATTTACAAGCTGTGTCAATGTGTATTGTCCCTTTCAAATTGTTTTCACAGCTACTAACTTCTTACCTTTCCTTCCTCCCCTCCCTCCATCCCTTCCACGTGATTGGTTAAATAACGAAATTATCTGCCCCAGCGTGATGCGAAATGGGCTACAGTCCAAAGCAGGACGAGAAGGAAGTTGTCTTGGAAGAAAATAAATAGCACGGGGGTATTTATTTAACAGTGCATTAAACAACGTAGCTGTTAGAATGAGCCCCTGACGCGGTAATGAGCAGGAAGATGCTCTGTACGTCATTAACTTAGTCAAGCGGTGAAATACTCCGGCCCTGGTACTGTGATGGTGATATCCGGCGTATCTAACGCCGTGGCCTTGGTAAACGCGGAGCGTGATGACGAGCTGAGCATGGACTTTCCACCTCTGCAGCGTGGGATGCAAAGGAGGAGCTGCCTTACCTGCCCCTAGGTGGAGTTTCATTTTTGTACTCCAGAAACGTGCCTATTGCTAAATAAGTACAGGGCCTGCCCTCCAAGGCTTATCGCTTGCCCCCATGTTTATTTAATTTTCTTTAGGGGGTAGCAGTAGAGGTAGGGACGTACCCTGGGGGAATATATTCTCCAATCTCCACCTCTGTAGCTTCAGGAGTGCTTTACCCCAGAAAAAAAATGTAATTCTTAAACCAATGATCTTGACTCGCCCACTGGCTGCGACAAAACTGCTCGCTCCGGCACCGCTTCCCCGGTGTATTTGGCAGCGGGTGGTGAAGTGGAATTCAAGGAGGGCCTGGAGTTGAGTTTGGCTCCCCAACTTCAGAGTGTGCAACTTTGGAGGCACTGCAGCTGCACGCAGGGAAGGTTTAGGGAAAAGATAAAATTATGGAGAGCTGGAGGAGAAAGAAGAAAATCCGGAACTCTTGCTTCTCAATTACAGTAATGCTGCAGTAGGGACACCCGTCTTCTATTGAGGCTCGACCCAGCAAACCTTAGCATGATATTCCTTTGAAGTCTATGGATATTCTGCCTGCCAGATCGGCGGGATCAGGTTTTTTATTACTTTATTTGCCTAAGAAAACTCTTCTCATCTACTTTAAAGGGAAAAAACTGATACGGAATACCACACTATGTTATACAAAGGCGATGCCAAAAAGTAATTCTCCTGAAACAGAAGGTATTATAAATTATAATCACATCACAAGGTACTGTGGTGTCAGTGTTATAACTTGAAATGAGTCTTTTGGCTGGGTATGCTTAAAAGTAAGTCTAGTAAGTATGTATGTGACTAGTTGTCCTTCCACTTTCTTTTCCTAAAAGATTGTCTTTAGATAGATTGTTGGATGGGAGTAAGGTGGGTGAATTCTTTAGGTCACGTGAGGTGGTGTGGCTTCAGCATTGATTTGTGCCAACCAAAGCGATGGTCTGATGGTCTAGCAAAAAGGAGATGTCTCTAAACTTGCTGGAATGAACTTGATGGAGTTGAATGGTATTTCACTCATGCTCTGGATGTGTTTGCCACAAAATTTCTACATAGGAACTCTTACAAAGAAGCGTGTCTGTGTGTATATCCATCCCTTCCTCCTTTCTTCCCTCTCTCTCTGAAATAAAATGAATTATTTACTCTAGTCCTGAGATGATATCTTAATGTGCAGTTCTTAGTTTATAGAGGCCTCTGGCACTCTTGGTTTATACTCAAGGAAAAAAATGGTGTTACCACAGCAACTGCTATACCACCCGGTACAGAAGCAGCTCCCATCTATGCAGCACTTAGAAAAGTACATCAGACAGATTTTTAAAGTGTACGTAACTAAAGTGAGAGTAGGAACTTAACGCTTGCTGGAGGCTGCAGTCAAAGGAGTAAAGAATTTGTGCAGAAGCTGAGAAGAGTGCTTAATGGAATAAGCAATAGCTCTGATTCAGCAAGCTGCTTTGGCAGGTGTGTTATTTCAAGGCTGTGTGTGATCCCTTCGAGATGAGGGGAGTCGTGTGTAGGCCTAGGGTTTGTACAGGTTCAGGAGCCTTGCTGTACAGGGGCCAAAAATTATATTGTTTAATTGTTGAGTGATGGTTTTGAGAGGCTCAAGTGGCGACACTTCCATAGGGCGTGACTGGCGAGGGCAGATACTTGGCATTTCTTGACAATGAGCCACTGGCTGAAGATGAGTAACTGGAATTATCAGAAGTTTTGATTTATGGGTGTGAATTTTACACAAGGTTTCGTGTGACATTTGTGCATCACCTGTATTTGATAGCAAGGAAACGGGTGTTGAGGTGTGTGCGGATGATGGCGTTTTGCTATCGATTAAACTTTGGAGTGGTGTATTATAAATGTTTCCCTACAATAAAGTGTAATTGTTGTAGGGGAGGCAAGAGTCCTAGGAAAGACTAGGAAAGGACTTAAGCCAGCCTGGACTCATTAAAACTATACCTCATCATTGAAAACTGAGTAGTCTAAGGTCAATATCCTATTTAGGAGTTTTCCTTTTAAGACACTGGTATTGTAAGACCTTCTATGCTAATGAATTTACTACTTTTCTTTGTATTTTTAATCCTTATCAGCTCTTAGAAAGAGCTGAGTATCTGTGTATTAATAAAACTGTGTGCTTAGAAGAAGCATACTTGGGATTATAAGGAATTACTTATTGCTCTCAGCAGCACTGTGTTTGCAAGATTAATATTGATTGCTGTTCTCTTGTTGGCTTTTTTCCCACAGCTACTGCTTTTATCAGATTGCATAAAACAAAAGCACAAATGCAGTTTTCTCATTCTTGAAATAAACCCCAGAAAAACGCTATGCATGTGTGCTGGTCCTTTTCCTTCTTGACAGGCATTTCTGGACAGTGCCTTTAGCCTTTGAAAGTGTTTTGAAATCACCATATGGACAAAAATCTGCAGAGGTGCTAATCCGAAACCGTGTAAGAACGGGCGCCGTGCTTTGCAGCCTGAATTTCGGTCTCCTCTGCTGATGTTCTCCACTGAGTTGTTGCTAGTTGTGAGATAAATGACCCTCATGGCTGGAGGGAGCAACTCTTCTAGTGGTGTTTCTGCTCCTGCAGGGATACTGTGCTCTCCTGGGGCTTGTCCTGACGATCCACCTAAGGACAGGCAGGGCTGGGGATTGTGTCCTTTCTCCCCCATGAAGGTCCTTGGATGGATAGCTCAGGAGGGAGTGTTGCAGAAGTTTAGCTCATCTGCTGTGGCTGGATGTTCAGAGCTGAACCCAAGCCCTGGTGAGGCCAGGGTGCCGTTAAAATGCCTCTGAAAATGCAATTTTGTGTGACAGCCATGTTGGATTGGAAGGCAGCGGGCCCTTTCCCCTCCTTAGACTGAGTCGGGCAGGCATGAACACTTCAAGGTGACTTCTGAGGGATTTCTGAACCTCTACTTTTTACACCTTCAATGTGATGTAACCTCCAGTGCTTGTGCTGATATTCCTCTTCTGTAATCCCATGCTGATCTGCACGGATGCTCTCCCTGGATTGTTATTGTGACTTATGCTTTAGGACGGCGTGGAGCAGGTTTATAGGCGGTAACCGTCCTACAGCCTCGGGTACCTTTTGTTTCAACAAACGCCCAAAGCACTTTGAAGTTCACCAAGCCAAAGGCAGCGACGGTGGCTGTATCCTGGGACTGGAAACTCTGCATGGGGCGTCTTTGTGGTGCTCCCCAAAGGACAAGGAAAGCTGAGCAAGGTGGTCCCCAAGAAGTCTTTTCATTAGTTCAGGTACTAATATGCCAGGGGGCTCCCGTGCATGAAAGAATTTCCATGGGTATTGCAGTACTGTATTAAAGGAATAGATTTTTAGCAAAGGTGCTCAGACATGTAACAAGTACGATAATTTGCTGGAAACATAACAAACAAACAAAAATAATGTCATTGTAGTCAAAAGTAGAATTTTTAAGAGTCCTTTTTGTTGTGTGCATTCAATGTTTTGAGTGCAGTACAGCGATAATTAGGCAGGCAGTGATTTATCTCAGAAATGTATGTATACTTTAAAAATGCAACCTCTCTCTGCTTGATTTTTAATTAATCATCACTTCTGATGATAAACTTGAAGTTATGCGAGGAATGCTTTCCAGCACTAGCAGGATTTAAAAAAGCTGCTTTAGATGTATATTAAAAACGCTTTTGGAGACAGAGAGACAGAAAACCTTAGAAGTCTGATGACTGTTTATCTGAAAGGAGTTCCCGGTGGCAGAGGAACTGGGTTCCCTGTTCGTAGTGGTTCAACCAGGCAGGGAATTTGTTTGGTCGTCTGCTCACGGAGACGTTGAAGGAATGGTCTGTTTTAAAATTCAAATACTCCAGTATACGAAGCGCAGGGTCTGGCGGAAAGGATGCGGTGGTAGCTGGGGTTGCTATCTGAGGATGGCATTTTCTCCATAACTCACAGCCTTATGCAGGGTGAAAGGGAGCGACTGGTGTTAGGGAGGAAGCTTCCCAAGGCTTGGAAAGTTGTTTTGTAGGCTCCATATTCTGTCGCACCAAATTTATTTACAGTGTTTGGTGCTGCTTGTTTAAAACGCACATGTTTCCTTGCTGTCTTTTCCTGGTTGTGCCAAGGAGAGAGAGCTTTTATGTTTATGGATAAACACCAGAGGCATCTCAAAATCCTGTAAGAAAGTCTTCAGGTGGATAGCTTACTTTTATTTGTAGGCAGGAATAGCAACTGTTCATAGAATCATGGAGCAGTTAGAGTTGGAAGGGACCTTAAAGATCATTGAGTTCCAACCCCCCTGCCATGGGCAGGGACACCTCCCACCAGAGCAGGTTGCTCAAGGTCTTCACCTGGGCAGCAGTGATCTAAAGCTCACAGTTCCTTTACCTGCTGTACACAGGTATGGAAGGGGGAGAGGATGAGTACCTGCAGCATCCTGGCATGAAAACACAAGGTAGCATTCAGCCCTCGAAGGGGTGGGAAACCTCCCCAAGCTCTGCTGAAGGACTGAATGTAGACTTGGGTCTACAGCCAGGAAAGCAGCAGCCTTCAAAAGTAGGGGTGCAAGTCTTTCAGGTTTGCTCCCGGTCTGTGCTGCCTGGCGCAAAGGGCTTGTGGCAACAAAACAAATGACAACAACAACAACAACAACAACAACAACAACAAAAAAAAGGCTGTTTGTACTTTATGAATCCAAGCCCTTGTAGAGAAGTTGGCTGCAGAACTCTTTAAATGACTTTTTTGATGTGTTGGGTATTTATTTCAGGCCGCTGTATAACTGCAATAGAGAATTCTGCATCAAAATCATAATGAATCTGTTTCGGACAAAGCAGGGGATTTTGGTTTAGTGTCTCGGAGTAAGTGCTGTAGGGAGTATGGCCATGAAAAAAAATACAGTGAGGAGGAGCTAAAATTACCCAAATTCAAGTACCAAATCTTCAGCAGGCTCTGGATTTTTGGGAAGGGGCAGGGGTAGCTTTTTGGCTTTGTTTGTGTGGGTTGGGCTGACTGTATAGGGGTCAAAATAATGTATTTCCCATGACACAGTCAAAAGAGGATTATAAAATCAGGATCTGTGTATTATAACTGTCTGCACTGCTGTATAGATTTGATATGGGCTAAAATCCGCCCCGCCCCCAACCCCAAGTAATTGGACGTAATCAAGAAATTACATGCTTTGATACAGGGCACACGGGCTAAAGTAATTACATTTTTTTCCTCCGGGCATTTTCTTAGCCGTAAAACAAAGGATGGGTGAAGACACAGCAAGACCTAAATACTGGGGTTTTAAAAAAAAAATGTCTGCGTGTGCGTGGTTGGAAATGACCACAAAATCCCATGGTTTTGGGAAATGCGTCTGTCCTTTGTTCCCTCTGACTTTCCAAGGAGCGAGGAGGCACCGCACGTAGCCAAGCGCTCTATGGGAGATGATCCCGTCTCCAGGGATGCTGGGGATGCCCCACAGTTCCCGGCACCGCTCACTGGATCACATTGGCTCTTTGGGCCTGGCTTGGTGGCTGGAGAGGTTGGAGTCTCTTTGATAAGCCGGGAGGTTGTGTTTGGGTTAGGCCTTGTGTTAAAACTCTAGGTTGAGGGGTTGCTTTGCCTCTTCCAGAGGCTTCTCTCCGTTTTATCCATCCGTAGCATTTTTCTGGTAGGATTTGTAAACTGCGGAGCAAAAGAAAAAGGAAAGAAAGAAAATCTATTAAGCTTTGAACTACATGTTGTCTGCAAATTGCCATTAGCCATGACTGCGTGTAAAAAAGCTTTTCAGTAGTTCACAGCTTTGGGATATTCTGCTCTCATTAATATTGAGTATTAACCTGCACTGTGCTTTTCTGCAACATTAGCAGCAATCCCTCTGTTGAATACAAATTAGATTTTTTTATTTATTATTCTTTTTTCCTGCATTCCAAATTCAGCTATGGGTAAAGGTTTAAAGATTATAATTATGGGGCACCTACTTGGAGTAGTTTGGGTTCTGGCTTGGATGTTTGTGAGGGTGCTATTTATTTTTTATTTTTTTTTAAGCTACTTCTGCAGCATACCAGGAAAACAGGTGGGACATTTACATCTCCTTTCTTGATTTCTTTTTTTTTTTTTTATATAAAGCGTTTGATCCCGTCGAGGCTTTAGCTTATTTGAATTAAAAGAGAATTTGGTCCTTTTTACACACTGGCAAAATCTGAGGACAATAGTCAGTTTGCAGATCTTACGTGGTTTCAAAAGGGCTTTGTAAGCAAAAAAACTAACCCTGCAATATCTGGGAAGACCGCAGAAGGTGCCGAGCAGCTTCTGCACCTAAGGAATGTCTTACAGGGATACTTGCAAACTGGTCGGATGAAGCCCTGAAGAAGGGGAGCGTGATGGAGACTTCTCCCTGGCAAAGACTTCTCCCCAAGAAGTCCAGATCTTGGGCATGTTGTGTTTGCTCTATTTTCTCCCAGGCTGAGGAGAAAACAGAGCTGTTCCTTTGCCCAGCCACTTGCCTGTTGCCCTCACCAGAAGTTTTCGGCTGGCTGAAGGCACACGGAGCTGGTCCACAGCTCCGGATCTAAGCTCCATAGGGAAGGAAAAGCATCTTATAGCTGGGTGGTTTGGGCTTGCTCTTCCCCCTGGCACCAGCACCGGGTAATTCACCACCACCCCCAGGCGTATGGGTATTTATGCCTGCAGCCTTTTTATTTAGGGTGAGGAGTGGAGAAATGTGCCACGTGACAGCTCTGCATTACGTGATTTGATTCAAAAGGCACTCCTTCCCCATAATTTATCTTTTTATTTATTTATTTTAAATTACGTGCGTTGGACAGACAAGACAAAATCCCCTTGATCTTCACAGCGCATTGAAAATGACTGACAGAGAGAATGTTTGTTCTTTGAGCTTGGTTTTACACCTGTGTCCTAGGCTCTGTTTTATTGGCAATTTAAATCCATTAGAAAGAGAAACAAGTCTCCGCAGATCGCTGTTATGTACAAGGGCTTCCCATCTAAATCTGAAGCCTAATCATGCACAAACATTGACTTGACCAGTATTGCTAGTGGCATTCATGTTAAGTGGATAGTTAAAGGCTTAATGACCCCTTTGAAACCAAGTGCTTGCTTTTTGTCAGGTATTGATGGTACTGTGGGAGGCCAGCAATTGAATTTTTTTCTTTTTTTTTTTTTTTCCCTTCTCAGTGATTTTTAGTAAAACCTTTCAGCTGCTGGCAAAGTGTCTCTGCTCCATTTCCCGCGCTGGTTAAGATGCAGCTGTTTGGACGGGGCACATGGCTGTGTGCCATCAAAGCCTAGCCCGTTCCTACCTTGGGGTTTCTCCTGAAATTTGGTGAATGGCCATTAAATGGCTTTCCCGGCTATGGTGGCAAGGAGAGAAGTTGCTGGTTGGATGAGGAAATTTATGTGACGCAAAGTAAAATCCCTCGGACCTGGGAGTTTAAGTAGCATTTGAGTGTTTTCTTTGGTGAACCCAGTGAGCAGGAGGTCTGCTTGAGGTGGGGTCTGAGAAGTAGAGAGGCAGGGAGGCCCTAACGCTGAGTGTTGGCCCTTGACTTCCTCCACGGTGAGCTTGTCATCATGTGGCTTATGGGTGGAGAGTGCAAAAATCGCTACGTACCTGCTTTTCGGAGTGTCTGTGACAAATGAGAAAGCGGTGCACAGAGGTCTAAAAAGCACCTGATAGAAAAAGCAGTTGGGTTGAGGTTTGGTAATGGAACAAATTGCTGGAGGCTTTGGGCTGAAGTAGGAAGGGACCTTCACTTTTTAGGGCACTTATCAGCAGCTTAACACAAGCAAGTACTGCAGGGGCCAGATAGTCTGTGCTTTTTAGGTGTGATTGGCTCTTTAATGCTTTTAGTCTCCTGCTCCTACCAGACAAACATCTGCATCACTCACTGGCACCAACTGAGCCTTGGGCTGTTGGGTGGACACCTCCAGCTAAACACGGAGGAACCTGAACAAAAGCAAGGGAAGCTCTCACACCTTGCTATTCGTAGTCTCTCCTCCCGTGATGAATTAAATTAATTTACTTGAAAAAAAAAAAAAGGCAGCTGGTAAAACCAAGAACACACTGAACTTGGCATCGGTCCTCTTCTGCAAGTCTGGGACTCATAAAAAGACTTGGACACGGGATGAAGCACCTTCAGCGAGAGCCCCTGGCCGCTGCCCAGGACAGCTGCAGGGACGCCGCAGCCGCCTCTGCCAAGCAAGGGTGTTGCAATACACAGCCGCTCCTGAGTCCGGAGGGTCTTTCCCACTAAAATCACAGAATGGTTTTGGGAAAAAGGGGTAGTAGACCTGCCTTCTCCCGTGGAAAAACATTCTCCCAAAAGCAAAGACCGAGAGCCGTTCTCCTCCTGGGACCAGCCTGTGTGAGGGGGTGGTCAGATAACATCTTTTGGAGGTGCCACCCTGCAGCCAAAGAAGTGGAGTAGGTATCTCAGTACCTCAGTCTGCTCTTTGGGACTCCTGCGGTTGCAGCGTTAGGTGTTCCCCAACATTGCGTGTGCGTGACCAAAGGCAAACAGGCCCTTGTGTAAAAAGCAAACCTCTCCTGCAAAAATGAAATTAAAAAAAAATAAGATCTCATTTTCTTCTTCCCTCGTGGCGTTAAGGGAGACCGTGCTCCCGGATCAAGCATGGTGCTGGTGCTCTGTGCCTCCAGCAGATCTCTCTGCCGCTGGCCCAAGCCCTTGCATGCCTCTTCTTTTGGAGGAGCTGTAGGGAAAGTTGAAGGAATCCTTAGGAAAGGCGGGGGAAGGCTGTTTTTTGAACAGGGTCTTGGCAGGCCTGCGACCAAGGAGGCTTGTCAAGTCCTGGTTGTGCTTTTGGAAAGCTTGTTGTCACGTTGCGTAGAAGGAGCTCTGCTTCCAGAGGAATAACTTACTGCCTTTGGTTTATGGAAACGTACGGTGGGTCTGTACCCTCAGGTGGTTGATTCTAAGACAAGTAGAGCTACGCTTTCTTTAAAGTCCTAAATTAAGGGGTAACTTATTTTCCTTCTTAAACTGTGTGATTTGGCCGTTTGCAGTATTCCGGAGAGGCAGCGAAATTACTGTTGGCTCTTCACACAACAAACCCTTGACCTTCCCCACCACTTAAGCGTTAGCAGATTCCCTGTGCTGTGTGTGGGGGCGGAGGAGGGAGCTGTGGAGTTACCCGCATGCCCTGACACGCACGTGGTTGTGAGTAGCTCCTAGCGAGCCCTTGGCCTGTAACATCTCAAGGCAGTGTCCAGGGATTTGTTTCCTCCTCTGCACGACCTTGGATTCATAGAATCATAGAATGGTTGGAGTTGGAAGGGACCTTAAAGATCATTGAGTTCCAACCCCCCTGCCCTGGGCAGGAACACCTCCACTAGAGCAGGTTGCTCAAAGCCCCATCCA
>JAOXNH010000012.1:56083977-56096819 GCA_028566575.1 Bartramia longicauda | reverse complement strand
ATTGCTGGCTCATGGTCATCCTGTTGTCCACCAGGACTCCCAGGTCTTTCTCCTCAGAGCTGCTCTCCAGCAGGTCAGCCCCCAACCTGTCCTGGTGCAGGGGGTTATTCCTCCACAGGTACCCGTGTGAAGGTGCCTGGAATCAAAGATGACACCATGATGACAACTTGCTGTTTGCATTCCCCAGCAGCCCCAAAAAAGGCTGGAAGAACAAACGGTCCATTTGCTGATACTGCTATCGGGTACCACAGAAGCTCTGCTGATCTCTTGTTCTTGATTCAATGTGCTACCAAAAAACAACACAACTTCTGCCAACATCAGTCCCAATTACAAGAAAATGAACTTACTCACAAAAGCCATATTCATTAGCAGGCAAAAGGCAACAATACAGTCAGCTTATTAATGGGGTAACATACAAGCTTAAGTGTAATCAGTCTTTGATGTACTATTTCTTATTACCTGACAGCAAATCCCAGCAGAATTAAGACCCTGGTTCAGAAGAAAACAATTAAGCGCACACACACATATACTTATTGAATTGATATGGATATCCCTTAAATTAAACTTGTGCTTTCGCTCTGCTTAACAGCGAAGAACCGGTTGTGCCCAATGCCAGCCGAAGAAGAACAAGCCTTACTATGGATCCGAACTGGACTGAGCCCATCTCTGACAGAAGACGTTTCTAAAGCCCATTTCCCTCCTTCCACACATCAACAACGATCCCAAGAACTGCATTTCCCTAGGGTAATGCTTGTTTCCGAGATCGAAACTTAACCTTATACACAGGATAAGACATTATCCATTAGTTACTTTCCTAATCTGCAGGGGAGTGGGACTAGATGATCTCTAGAGGACCCTTCCAACTCTGACAATTCCCTGATTCCGTGATTCCCCAAGCGCATGGCCCTCCTTTTGCAAACTGTCTGCAATGCGATTTATGATTTAGAAGGTACATCTTTTCATTTATAATTCAGGAGAGTGAAATGAATGTATTTTCATGTCCAACGACTTGTCCTGCTAACACACCACGGAACTGCTGCGTCAGATATCCAAGTTACACCACCTGAGCACAGCAACAAGCTTTTTTTATAGGGGCTCACACTTAAATTATGCTGAACTTCGTTCCTTAATGGACAAGCAAAGCACAAAGTTTCATGTAAGGGTATACGCGATGACCCAATTCCCAGACTTGCATGTGTTCTGTGGATAGTAACTGCTCAACAAAACGATCCAGAAGGTCTTTTCCACTTATACCTGCATCTACACATCTGAACAAGCCCCTTCTTAGCAGAGCTGCTGCAGGAAAAGAGCTGCATCTAAAAATAATTCCCTGACTGGCACTTGCTGAAAACTGGAGAAATTAAACAGGTAAAGCAAGGACTGGAGTCTCCAGCAGATTTTGTGGCCACAGCGGTCTGACAACATCCCCTGTCCTCACCCAATAGGGGTACTCCCCATCAACACCTTCCCTTTGAAATGCAGGCCATACTGTTCCTAGGCTTTGCCTCTAAACTGCCTCTAAACATGCCGAAACCTGATTTAACATTTAAGATGTTTGATTAGCAATGTCTTTTGGAGGAGTACAACAAGACATATATTGTTCATCCACGTGTAGTGGCAGAAACCCTCCTGCAGACACAGGGACAGAGGATGGGAGGGTGAAAGAAAGCCACAATCTCCCCACAACAACCAGATCCAGTAAACTGCATGATTTCTAACCGGTGTTCTGCAGACAGAACCAGCACAGGCAAAAGACCAGAAGGAGAACCACAAGTGCTGACAAGAAGTGGAAGGGATGAACCACTGAAGGCTGGGTCACCTCCAGGCAGACTCAATCCTGAACCCTCAAAGCCAGAAGGCTCAGGTCTGCTACCATTGAACAGATGAAGGCAGACAGCTGAAGCACCCAGATGTATTTACTTGTTCTAGGACAAAAAAGTTTAAAGAAAAAGAAAAAAGATTTAATCTACTTGGAACTCAGCTGCCAGGATACAGAGATGCTGAACAGAGAAATATCAAACGAGCCGTGAAACGAAAAGGAAGAAAAGCAGGCAACCACCACAAAGTGACTAGTAGAAACAAGTCTGGTGAAGCTCAGAGGCTTGTCTGTGCTATGAATGAGGAGGAATGCCACTGAGTTCAACGGGACTGGACACAGATGCCACAAGACTCAGAATTAGATCTGACGGATGAGGAACGAGGAAGAGCATCAATAGAAGGTGTACCAAGTAACCGAGGGAGTTATTTTTCTACCAAGTTTATTTCACCATTGATTAATTCGTTTCAGACCGTTCTGTATGTGCATTTCTACCTTTTGATAAAAAAAGCAGTTTTCAAAGCAAAGCCATTGCCTTACTGCTATGTAAGGAAAGACCCAGATTATGGACTGCATACATGAGGAAGACCACCAGACAAGTGGAGGGGCTTAACGCTACAAGCATGGTGGGGAGGTTATTCTAAGGAATCCACTTCGCTACAGCAGCCCACTGAACATGGAAAGCAAATAACAGAGTCCAACTCTTTACTCAGGAGTCCCACCTAAGTAATGATTTCTGAGTCCCAAAGTGGTTTAATATCTTTTCAGAAAGACACTGAAACACAAAGGCCACATCCCTCCACTGGCCTTCACTTAAATGCTTGAGAAACAGTAATACACCAAGGTCTTTGGCTGGTGGAGCACAGTGACAGGCAAACATCTACCTTCCAGCCTTGGTCCTAGAGTTGATTGGGTCTCCTCAGCACGTCTTTGTACACAGACAGCCCTAATTTTCAGCCGGGACACAACTCCACCACAGTTATCTGCAGTCATAAGTTCTCAGCACCCAAAAACATTTCTCTTCTTTTCTTAGACGCAGCAAAGGTGATCCCTCGGAGCATGCAAGAACAGCACCTTGTAAAATGTAGGTCTGATTTTGGGAAATAGATAATTATAGATATAACAAATACAACTGGTTCATAGATGAATGCAGCTGTGACCTCAGCAGAACGTCTGCACTTGAGAGTAAAACACTGCCACTGGTACCCAGGTGCTTGATAAATCATTAAGTCCTTAAATGCATAAGAAAACGTAAGGAAAAAGGAGGGAAGGGTCTGTCGGGGCATTTTTTCTACAGAGTAGAAACAAGAGAGACAGAAACAATATTTGTTCAGATTGGATTTCCTGTCTGCTTTGATGCAGCTAGAATCTCCTACAATAAGACAAGATACTTGGCTCCTGTCCTTGACACAGACATGAAAAACAAGAGCAGGTAACAGCTGAAAAAGGGATTATTTCTCAATTATTCTTTAGGTAAAGAGCTCATAAACACCATCTCCGTGCAAGAACTTGGCAGAATACATTAAATCCCCCCCTCTGTCTTCTGATGGGACAAGAAGCATTTGTTCAGCTGCTCCTATAAAACCCGACCCTCCTACAAACCTTCTGCGACCCAACTGGCTCTGGCCATAACCCCAGCCCTCTCTTCTCAGGCCCCAAGAGGAAAGCCACCCTACAGTGGGACTCTCCTTGCTGTCTGTAAAGGCAGCAAGGTCTCACCACACAGATTTCTGGCCGGCATGTATCCATCTAGCAATTTTCTCTGCTCCTCCTGTGGCAGAACCTAGTAAGAACTGAGGCGGTTCGGGTTTTGTCCAGTGGCAGTACGTGGTACCTTAAATAGCCATTTTTCAACACAGGCTCCAGCCTTGCTTTTGCAGAACAAAGTAGAGAGAAACAGCATAGCTCAAGGCTCTGGTCAAAGCAAGCTGGAGATAATCTGTATGGTGAGTTTTAATGTTCTGGAGGTGGAATTGGACATTTCTCACACCAACAGGAACGAGAACTTCAAGTAAATCATCAGGGCCCCTTATTAAACACACAATTAGCTCTTCGTATCTCAAGCTGCTCCCAGTGGGTGAGGAGTCCTACTTCATCTAATTGCTTCTTTGGGAGATTAAAAGCCATCTGCTGACAGGGGGCGATGGGTGTCCACAAATTTTCTATCTGCCTGAATTTAACACACTAATGCACAGCAAATCTTTTTTCTCCACCAAGCCCGTGTGTAGGATCATAAAGAGAGACAGACATAAGTACTAATGGCCAATAGTTAGCTCCCACCAAGCCTTTCAAAATTTTAATTCAAGGT
The DNA here is from genome assembly GCA_028566575.1 of Bartramia longicauda. Classification (NCBI taxonomy): domain Eukaryota; kingdom Metazoa; phylum Chordata; class Aves; order Charadriiformes; family Scolopacidae; genus Bartramia; species Bartramia longicauda. Next base: position 56,092,695 of record JAOXNH010000012.1, on the reverse strand, counting down.
GTCCTTATCCAGAAAGGGTTAGAAGCTTCAAGATGACTTTTGGGGTTAAGTGCTCCTTCATGCTGTCCACTGGAGCACAGACCGGGTACAAGCCTACCTGTCCCACTGAAAAACCACCAGAAGAAATTGATTCTCAGCCTCATGTTAGGGTTCTTGCCCAGGACACGAAGGAGTTAATGCTCTGATGAATATTTCAAGTCAAACAGCACCAACGGGATAAGTCACAACTATGGTTACAGCATCCCAGCATCCTCTGGAAATGAGACCGGGTGGACTGGGGTCCCTGCTCCACCTCAGCCAGAGCAGAGCCTGGTTTTAGAAGAGCACGCTGCTGGAAGACAGAGACTGTCTCCCTTTCCTCCTTCCTCCCCTTTCTCAGAACAAGCTGCCTACACCTGGTCAGCCTCCAACTCTCAAATTGTTCAGAGCTTCAAATCCCAAATGAGGTCAGTCACCTGCTTGATTGCCTGTGACGGCCGAGATATTAAATCCCTCTCCCCTTCTCAAGACTAACTCCCAGCAAGTCGAGTTGCCTGTTAATTTGGTAATCTAATTCTCCTCGGGTTGCATATTGGACAACCCATCCATCGAAACAAATTCCAGTGCTTGGCAAGGCATTTAAGTGGCTGGGTGATTAGAGCAGTCAGGAGTAGTGGAGCGATAGGACAAGGGGTGATGGTTTTAAATTGAAAGAGGGGAAATTTAGATGAGATGCTAGAAAGAAATTCTTTCCTGTGAGGGCAGTGAGACACTGGAACAGATTGCCCACAGAAGCTGTGGATGCCCCATCCCTGGAAGTGTTCAAGGCCAGGCTGGATGGGGCTTTGAGCAACCTGGTCTGGTGGGAGGTGTCCCTGCCCAGGGCAGGGGGGTTGGAACTCAATGATCTTTAAGGTCCCTTTAAGGTTATGGTTGCAACCCTAACCATTCTATGATTCTAGAACCTCAATAGATCCATCAACATCTAGGGAATCTAGTCCCTTATTTGAAGCAAGGAATACACCACCTTAAGGGCACAGACTACTGAAGCTCCTTGTGATGTTTTGTACCCTTCCTCATTAAGGCCACATGGGACTGAGCAACGGCGGTGGGGTTTTGTTGCCTTTATATACAAGATGGTCTGATAATTACTGCTGTCTTCCTTCACCATCTAAACCGTGCACTTAACGTTCTCTTCCTGAAGCACATAGGCAAGCAGGCCCTTCCCGTCGCTGCTCACGGCTAAATTGGTGGCCTTGGCCAGAACCCAGGTCTCCGTTTCCGTATGGTGCCAGCCGTTCAAGGCGCCTGGAAGCCTTGCAAAACTGCTACGCTGCCTCCCTCCTCCATGCTGGCTGCAAATCAAACGGAAGAATAAATCAACGGCCAGATTACTGCCCTACACACACACCTGCTGACACTTCACGCAGCTGTAATTGCAATGAGAAAGCTCAGGGTATCGTCAGGAAAGCCAACTTAATTAAAAGCAGTCAACATAAGGGGATGTAGAGCACAGCTCCAATCACGCAACTGGGGGTGTCTAGACTGGGGGCTTTCCCCCCCCGTTGATGGAAGAAGTGCTCTCTAAGCTACCTGAATCACAGCGAGAGAAAAATTGCTTTTTTATTGTTTTCATCTGGAACATTTTGCAGGTTCTTGGTAACACATAAAATTATTATTGTAGGCTGACCTCTGAGCACGAAAGGGCTTACATTCAAAACCCAGATGAATACAACTGTGTGATAAATACAATAAAATTTAATCTGCAAAGGAAGAGAAGCATGTGGAAATGCACAAGAAATTTATTTCAAAAACTGTGGAAAAAACCCCCACAAACAGAATACAATCAGCATTTCTCCTCCAAAATAAGAAAAAGAATTTACCATTCCCATGTAAGGCAAGAATGCATTTTAAACATGAAGAATATTAGCAAACATGGTTTTTTTTTTGTTTTTGGTTTACATTAATGTTCTTGTATGAATTCTAAATGAAAAATTAAACAGCTTTAATGAACGTAAAATAAATGTGTGCGCATGCAGCTGTCTGCAGTCAACTACTTTCTATGGCAGAAACATATTAGCCTAAAAATACAGCACTTCCATCTGCACATGCTTTTAACATTAATTCAGGTTAACAAGAATTAGAAGAGGTTACAAGATGGCACTCCCCTATGTTTCTTCCATTCTTCACGTATTTGTCAGCGGCAATGATAACATTTTCTTCCAGATACTGGAGCTCTTTCACCTACCAGCACAACAATGACCAGTCAAAACACACTTATATACGGAACCCATGGCTGAGCTCCAATGCAAAAAGCCACTACTCAGGAGGCGGAAGCAGGTACAGGCTACCAAGGAAGAGTTTAGAAACCATCACATACGCATGTAGGTGTGATGTTAGGAAAGCCAAAATTCACCTACAACTGATACTTGCAAGGGAAACTGAGTGCAGCAAGAGCTTCTACTACTGCAGTGGCAGGCGATGGTATCTGTGGACAAGCTGGAGAGCAGGAGATGTTATTTACCTCAACTTCAGCAAGGCTTTCCACACTGTCTTCCACAATATTCTTGTACCCAAGTTCAGACATTATGATCTGGGCAGGCAGACAGCTAGATGAGCAAAAATATCCCTGGTTGTATGGTGGGCCTCAGAGGGCAGTGGTCAATGAATGGGTCACACTCTGCCTACAGTGTTATGAAGTAATTGCTGGTAGTACCACAGAGGTCTGGACCTGTCCTGGTGACAAGCACATTGCTGGAATTGGTGATAGAGTACTCTTGCCACATTTGGAGATGGCACCAAAGTGGGGATCAGTCAATAAGCTCAAGGGCAGGGCTGCCACTCAAAGACCTAGACTGGCTGGAGAAATGGCCTGACAGGAACCTCATGAAGCTGAACAAAACCAAATACAAAGCCTTGCCTGTGGGAAGGATGAACAACTTGCTGGCTGTGGAGCAGCTCTACTAAAAAGGCTCGAGGGGTCATGGTAGACAGCAAGTTGAACATGAGCCAGCAGTGTGCCATGACAGTAATAAAGGCCAACAGCATCTTGGACTGTGTCAACAGAAGCCTAGACAGTAGAACAAGGGAAGTGACGATCACCTTTCACTGAGGACTCAGACCATATTTGGTTTGGCATCCCCGGTAAAACAAATGAAACTGAAACTGGAGTGAACTCAGCAAAGGGCCACCAAGATAGTCAGAGGCTGGGGCACTTGCCCTGTGAGGAGAGCTTGAGGGACTTGGGCTTGTTCAGCCTAGGGAAGAAATGGCTTCAGAGGGACCCAACAGCAGCCTGTCAGTACCCGAGAGAAGCTTACTAAGACGATGGAGCCAGGATCTTCCCAGTGGTGCAAGGTGGGAGGACAAAAGACAATGGGTATAAAACAAAACAAAAAGAGGTTCCCAACTTCGTATGCGGGAAAACTTACTCACCATGAGGACAGCCAGGTAGCGGAACACGTGGCCCAGAGAGGTTGTGTCATCACCTTCCTTGGAGTTTCCCCAAGACCTGATTGGTTAAAGTGCTGAGTAACCTGGTCTGACCTCACAGGTGACCCTGCTCTGAACAGGAGGTTGGACTGGAGGTCTCCTAAGAACCCTTCCCACCTGAGTTATTCTCCAATTCCCCAATCAGAGCTACTCTCTTTTCCTCACTACTTCTCTTAGAATATCACATTATTAAAAAATTCAATACAGGATGAGCTGAAATAATGTTAACTTGATACTGGAGAGCATCAAAACTCTTTTCTCCCTCTACGTCAGCCAACCCCCTCCCTGTGGGCGACTACTTCACCGACCCAGTGAAGTATTTCCAGCCATGGTATTTCTCTTGCTGTGACAAATGCTTACCACTCATAACAACATTTGTGCTCTATTATAAACATGCCACGGAGCTTGGAAAGGAGAGTTTTAGAAACACGCAGGTTCTAGCATCTGGAATTTAAACTTCTGGGCTCCAATGCACTCAAACACCCTCTCTCCTCTGCCTTCCACATTTCTTCACTTGTCTCCCATCATCTGTCCTCTGAGCTTCACCATCCCCAAATCCTTATTGTCTTTCCTTACCATTTCTTCTTCCTGATTTAAACTCATAATCGCAGTAACAACAACCACATGAACATGACACTCATCACCATTGCCATAATCACTGAGCACACACATCCCAGCCCTTTCCCCTTCCTTTTTCCATTTCCTCACACTGTCCAGGAGACCGGCAATTGCAACACGTTTATGCAAACGACTCTGATAACAGGGTGCTGCAGTAACTACCACAAACACACCCGACTACTAGCAATAGTCTTCTGATTGACCCGACACAGACAATAGACAAGAGTTTTTCCTCCACATTAAAAGATCTCCCAAACCAACCAACAATCCCTCCACATTAAAAGATCTCCCAACCCAACCAAGACCACAGGCCCTCTTCCTTTCAGTGAAGTGCAATTTCAATTAACCTCTTTGATGGACTGGAAAATAAACACACTGCTTTTCTAGAAGATAATCCATTTCAGCACACAAAGATGACAGTAAACTAGTCAGCAAAAGGAAACCAATTAGAAAGCAACCACGCGTGCATCAGATCTATAGCAGATAGTGAGCATTCTCTTTGTACCCCTTGCTTTCACAGGGCTTAGTATGTATTTTACCTGTGGCACAAAGCGTCTGAGCTAACACCCAACATCCAAGTAGCTACCCCTTTGTCTCCCAAGGGAGACAAACACTGGCTGCAAAAACACGTGGGCAGAAAGGTAAGCAAAACACCGATGAATAACGCACTCCTGAATGTCAAGGTACAGTGGGATTTTCATAATTTCATAACATTCCAGCTTCTTTCCCACATTGCAGCGAAACAAAACAAAAAGTAGGTGGAACCAAAGTCCTGTTTTATTAGCAAGCAAAGAAAATTAACTTATTTAAATTCACCCATCTGTTCCGGCCAACCATTTATGAGTAATTCTCAACATTTCAGTCACCTGAAAAAAAGACAGTGAGTTCTAGACACAAAGACTTCCTAAGCAGTTAATATTCAGGATCACAGATGATTAAACCTTAAGAGTGTTTCATTCTTTCAGAGAGCTTTGTTTCTCGCCTGGCTTCCTGGCTGCTTTTTGTCTCTAGCGTTTCTCTCCCGTTTCTGGCAGATGAAGTGGAGGTGGAGAAGAAAAGGGAGGAAAGTTCATGGGTAGCATAAGGATTATTATAATTTCCAATCTTTCAGCAAGGAAGCATTTTCTCAGGGAACTGATGACATAATGCTGCTACCTACTCCTCAACCCCACTTTATTATTTTTTTTAAACTTATGTTTACAGGTGTTTGCAATTATGAAATCATACAACCCATGGACAAAGTTTAGTTCATTTATTCCCTTTCTGCCCCCAAATCCACAGGGAAGATACTTCCCACCCGCTCCTTTCCTCCGCCTTCTTGTTGTTGCTGTGGGCAATTTAAAATAGAAAACTGCAATTCAGAGACATCCTCAATCATGCACCCACAGGTCGTGGACATTTGGTTCACACCCAAGCCTGATGTGAATGTAGATGCCACTCATCAACAGGACAGTTATTCCACAGATACCAAATCATCCCAACTCCCTAAATTAAACGACAGTATTAGCACAGGGACAAACTTACTTTCAAAGCATCCTTGTATTCTGCCTGATTACCTGCCCTTGTTCAAGACAAAGGGACAACTGTCCTTGCATGGCTCTACTTACGTTTCCTCTCAGTGTTCTGAAATAAGAGCTGCTTAAGATCTTGCATTTTGTTTTCAATTGGAAAGGTCGCCTGGATTGGGTGGCAAAACGAGTCCGTACACTTTTTTTTAATAGGGAGAAAAGGAAAGAGATGAAACGCAGGCAAGGAAGGGAAAGGAAATATTTTTTAAATTCGAAAAAGTCTCAGAGAAATTATGGGAAAAGTATAATTAGTGAAAGAACAAAAATCTAAGAGCCTACAGAATCTAATTGTCTCTTGAGCGCTAGAAAATGCAAAAAGGAATGTGATGACTACTTACATATAATATGTAGGATATAATCCTTCAAAGTACCAGCAATGCTTTTTGGCCTCTGTACACTACAAAAGAAAGAAAAATAGGGTATTAATATTTACATAAGACAATGCATAATTATAAACACAAGCATGAAGTATGTATAAATACTGTGATGCTGAGCAATTAGCAAAGGTTTATATTCCCAAAGATTTCCCAATCTTGATACACAGAGCAAGAGGGAAGTCGGTTCATGTGACCGGCATTGTGCCCTGCCAGGGTTCACATCCCTCAGGCAGGATTTTGCCCGTGGGGCCCCATAGCTTCCCACGATTCACAAACAAACTCAGTGCACTGGACACAAGCACAGAATCCAACCGCGCATGTTGCCTGGCAGAGCTGCTGTTTTTAAAGCCCAACAGAGAACTTAAGACCCCATGGTGGTTTTAGTCACTTAAGAGACCTGTAAGGCATAAGCAGCTTGATCATAGAGTCATAGAATGGTTAGAGTTTGAAGGGACCTTAAAGATCATTGAGTTCCAACCCCCCTGCTATGGGCAAGGACACCTCCTATCAGACCAGCTTGCTCAAAGCCCCATCCAGCCTGGTCTTGATGACACTATGCATATGACTAGCAGTAAATTCAATAATTGCAGGGAATTATTCATCTTTCTGGAAGTCTCTGACGTGCAGAGCCAAGCTCAGAAAGGAGGAGAACGGAGAACCCATCCATCCCGTCTCCTCTTCCTACAGCTTGGAAATATCTCAAGTGTTCATTAAAGTACCGGGGAAAGGAAACTGCTTTCTGCAGCCCAGGGGTATTGTTCTCTTTTGCAGATTGCCAGCATATCCTTGTTAAAGGCCGGTGACGGGCCGTTTCTCAGCGGGTGTGTGCAGGCAACGTGGGAAGCGCACATCGCTACAGGCGCTGCCAGCGTACAGGCGGCCGCTCAGAACAATAGCAACGCTTAAAAAAGAAAACAGATGTCAAGTCCAAACTCTCTATACAATGCACAAAATATTTCTGCATATCCCCACTGATGCTGCTAGCATAAAACGCCATCTTCGCTGCAGACATAGCTCCAGGAGCTCCACCGCAAGCTGCATTATCCCATCGCACACGGCCGGGGCGTTGTGGGACATCCTCCGTGGAGCGGTGAGGAATATCTTACCGGGGTTTTAGCAACACTTCCCTCTGCTGCTCACGCCTGATATGAAATGCCAGAGAGCCCCCGGCACACTAGTGGTGCTTGGATCATCCTTCATGTTCACTTGGCAGCTCACCTTTAAATAATAGCTCGTATAAGTTTATTAGCCTCCCTGAATCCCAGAATACTAAATGAATCCAGTTAAGACAAAGACAAAGTGTTTTTAGATCCCTGACTCTCACTCCTCATGAATAAGAAAGGCTGCAAGCTCTTTAATGAGCATCTGATGAGCTAAATCACAGACAGATCAATTACAGCCCATGAAGACAAACTGCTATGGATTGAATTGTTAAGAGCGATACAGGAGGTGGGGGGAGGAAGGAGGAAGAGGAGGAGGAGAAGACACTTGTGATGTATTCAATCAGGCCTTTCCACTAATACAACAGGCTCACACCAGTCTTCAAGATGCACAAGCTTTTCCTTCTGGTGAAAAGACTGGAGCTTTTTCCTTGGGATAAATACAATGGAAGCCTCGTTCCCCTCTCAAATCGATGCCGCAGTCGAGGCAGTATATGCAGGAGGGCTCCGTAGCTGCTGCTGGAGTGAGTGGTGCTCCAAACATCTATCTCCACGTTTGCCCTGTTCCCTCCTTCAAAGCTTTCAGCTTCATAACCCTTCCTCTGAATCTTTTTCCATCAGCTTGCTGTTCCCTCTTACTCTAAAATTAGAAATACGCCAAGTTTCTCTCCGTAACGCCCCGCAAACATCTATGCACTGTGGACCCAGCAGATCCGCTGCCAAGGCAGCAAAAAACATTTTGGCTCTTTGCCTTTGAAGGCTGCAGATCAGCAGGCCTTGGCTAAAATCCTGCTGCCCGCAGGTCCATCCCTTGGGAAGCCTCATTTCAGAGTCCAGCTTGGGGAGTGTACACCCGTTAAATGTTTTTCCTTCCTGCTTCTCGGCCGACATGAGTCACTGTTTACCTCAACAGCCTTCAAGCCTTCGTCAGGCTCGAGCATTTTAATTGATGTTTTCCCAGCAATGCTCCTAAGCACGTGGAGCCTGCATACCCTTTGTAAGTGTAAAGGAGACATTTATATATTCAGAGCTCATTCTGCCCACCCTCCTCCCTGTATTTTAATCTGCTTTACAAGTTCTAAAAGGAGTCGGGAAGATTCCTCCTTCCCACATCTCCCGAGCGGTAAGATTTCTGTTTCTGCCTCTTCACAAATCTCTGTTTCAGACAGCCAAGATGCTTTTACTGCTGTCACAAGAAAGGCTCCAGCCTAGGGAAGTTTTGCAAGTAACCAGTTTACAGGGCTTAGATAACCTGCACTAAAAATCCTTCGGGTCACAGACTTTGCTTTTGTATGGGCCCTGGAACAGCAGGTACCAATCATCGAATGATAGAATTGTCCAGGTTGGAAGGGACCTTTAAGATCATCGTCTAGATGATCTAGACCATCAACCTAACTCTGATAAAAACCATCACTAACCCATGTCTCTAAGCACTATGTCAACCTGGCTTTTAAATCCCTCCAGGGATGGGGCCTCAACCACTGCCCTGGGCAGCCCAGTCCAAGGCTTAAGAACCCTTTCCGT
>JAOXNH010000012.1:55964542-55977036 GCA_028566575.1 Bartramia longicauda | reverse complement strand
AGGATGACCTCCCTCCACCTGCTGGTCACGCTCTTCCTGATGCCCCCCAGGATGCCATTGGCCTTCTTGGCCACAAGTGCACATTGTTGGCTCATGGTCATCCTGTTGTCCATCAGGACTCCCAGGTCTTTCTCCTCAGAGCTGCTCTCCAGCAGGTCACCCCTACCCTGTCCTGGTGCAGGGGGTTATTCCTCTCCAGGTGCACATCCTACACTTGCCCTAGTTTAATTTAATCAGGTTTTTCTCCACTCAGCTCTCCAGATCTCGCTGGATGGCAGCACAGCCTTCCGCTGCGTCAGCCACCCCTCCTAGTTTTGTACCATCAGCAAACTTTCTGAGGGTACATTCCATCCCTTCATCCAGGTCATTGATGAAACTATTGAAGAGGACTGGACCCAGTACTGACCCGTGGGGAACACCACTTGATACAGACCTCCAACTAGATCCTGTGCCACTAATCACGACCCTCTGATTTCAGCCAGTTTTCAATCTACCTCGCTGTCCATTCATCTAAGCCGCGCTTCCTAAGCTTACCTATGAGGATGCTGTGGGAGACAGCATCAAAAGCCTTGCTGAAGTCAAGGTAGACAACATCCACCACCCTCCCCTCATCTATCCAACCAGTCATGCAATCAAAGAAGGCTATCAGGTTAGTCAGACATGACTTCCCCTTGGTGAATCCATGTTGACTACTTCTAATAGCTTTCTTTTCCTCTATATGCTTTGAGATAAAATACTATCTGAAAAATTCTGTTAGTCTTTCTGCTATGATAAAGCAGTTTATTAAAACCACCAAAAAAACCCCCTCATTCCAGCAGCCATTTCAGATTCTACTCAGCAGATTCCCAAAGGTTGCTCAGACACTCCAGTTGTGGAAAGGGAAACTGGAAGCGTTCAGCCAAGGTTTAGACTTGCCAGCACTCCTGGGCAGGACCCAGATGGGGCCGGAAGGGCAGGAATTTTGTGGGAGGGCTCGCGAGTTGAGATAAGGTCACATACCCCACCACGCTTGCATTCAAAGCTCTGAAACAGGAGAGGGAGAAAGCCGAGGGCTTTAGGATAGGATCACAGCCTGTAGTCGCCAGCAGGATTTCACAGGGCTCAGGGAGCAAAAAGGGGGGGGAAAGAGAACTGCTCTGGACAGAGCCACTTTCCAGCACAGGCAATGGGAACTGCTAATGAAGGACAACGGGAACTAAAAGGAATGACGAAGAGCTCCAATATTTTATTGGCGAGTTCAACACCTGGTCAAACAATATGCACGTTTGAAGCTTGACATCCAGAAAATCTTGTGCACAAACCATGGCAGTACCTCGGCGAATTCCCAGGGCTGAAGGAAAAGCCATCTGAATGCCGCAGGCTCCCAGGAGCAACGGCAGAGAGCAGTAGGGAAGCAGGTTAGCTGGGAGGAATGGGAGGGGGACGGAGGAGAGCGTGGGATATCCGGCTCTAGGCATCTGCCTTCCCTAGCTCAAATTAGCCGGCTAATTTCCCCAGGCGCTCTCTGTAGATACGAGCTTCTCCGGAGGGTGATTCACCGCACAGCGTTATACTGCTGCTCTACAGAGCTCCCGAGAATTTATTCCCCGTTTCTTAGAGGAATCACTGCTCTCGCCAGCAACTACAGAGCACGCCCAGGGAGACGTGGTGGCTAATATCAATGCCTACAGAAGGGGAGTGTGAATCCCCCCTTCCCTTTGCCCTCCCCTCCCCAATTACCCGTTGGGAATTAGCACGTAAACAAGTGGTATTCACCCCATATTCACAGCTGAGGAGTTGACTGTCCAGAAGCAGGACCTCCTGCCTGCTGCCATACACAGCAGATAGATACGCACAGCAGATTTTCATTTCGATCCCAGGTGGACTTCTTGCATTTCACCACAAATTTGCTTTCTCCCCTCATACAGCATCCGATCCACCCAGGCAACGTCCACCACCTTGGTGGCAAAGAGGTCCAGTACGGTAAAGAATGCTCAGGAAGGTGTCCATTGAGGTGGACATGGGCACAAATCTGCTGGCAACCCACGTGGGTGTCAATCCATTGAAGTAAATAGGAGGCTTTTTGTTGATTTTAAGAGAAAGACTAGATTTTTTTCTTTTTTAAATTGCATGCAGCATTCATTCATGTGTCAAGCTCCAGTTGCTCCTAAAATGTGACCGATTGGGTGAAAAAAAATACACCGCCTTTCCTTCCCTATTTCAAACTAAGTGAACTGTACCCAGCTTCTGAAGGAACATGGTTGGCCTAAAGGAAGCTTTTTTTCCAGCAGTATCGACTGGCTGCAATTATGTCCACATTCACAGCATTTATGCTCCCTTATTACAAATTGCCCAAGTGATCACCTAAAAAAGAAAGGATGGTTCTGTGCTTCCAAGTGCGCAGGCTGAAGTTTGCTGCCGCATTAATACAGCACCAGCAGATGCTGTGATTTGAAAGCAAAAGGCAAAGAGAGGAATAGTTAATAGTTTTGTGCACTGTTTAGGCTTTTCCTAAAAACTAAAATGTTTCTTTAGGGAAGCGATAACGCTGCCATACGTGACCGTGGGACTACTGCAAAATGCTAAAGACCCATCCCCACAGGTGTCATACGCCATCACTGCATGGCTATATTTGCAAATTGCTCCATTTTCTACAGTTCTAATTCTAATTTTATCACTCTTTCTAATGAATTCCACTGTTTCCAGGAGCACGTTAGGGTGTTGTGGTTTTTTTTTTTTCTTAAAGCCAGAACGTACATTATTTTCAGCAGCGATCCATTCACATGCTGATTCAGATACAGAAAACAAATGAAGGACAATAATACGCTGCTTCCAGTATGAAAAAAAGAAAATATTTACATTCAGTAGAAAGCAGGCAGGCAATGTGTTAGTTACTGTTGGAGTCTCTGCTGGAAAAGAGATTTCTACGTTGGCACACAGCACCAGAGAAATTAAGCGAGTGAACTCAACACGGCATCTACCAAGAGACAAGATATTTCTTCTGTTCTGGTTTGATACCAATGTCGACTCTGTTTGAAGGCAGGTGATTTCCAGCATGAAAAGAAAAAACAAACCCCCCCAAAACCAAACAAAAAAAAAAAACCCTCCAACAAACAGGCACAACTACTAATTGGAACAAACTCACAGTTCAGGGCACCTGGAAGCAAAGGTCAGGACTGTGGGGGCACAAGTTCTGCAGATCAAGTGAAGAGGTGGAAAACTCACCTAGAACTTCCTCCTAGCTAATATTTCTAATGGATGATGAGATGCATCTCATTTTTCAGACATTATCTGAATAGAGGGGGAAAAAAACAAACCCTCAGGAAGGAAAATCGTGCCTAGTATTTGCAGTCCTGCAGGAGGTGCTCTCAGGGACGTTTCCAACTGAATGGAGTGGAAGCAACCTCAGGAAGGCTGGCTGCTGCTGGGTGCCTATCTGCCTGGAAGGACGGCAATGCATCGGAGCAGGGTAACGTTGGTTTATTCTGGCACATGCCAGAAGGCACAGGGTATAGCCCAGGCTCTCCAGCCCACCCAGAGAGCCCAGGAGTCACAACTAGTGATAAAGAAGGTAATGAAACAGAAACAGCAACTGCCTGATGGCAACAGTGAGCTCTAGCCCTACAGCTTTCCCATCTGCCGTGTTCCTCCTTCCCCAAGAGCAGTCTCAGGAACAGATTTTCTCTGGCTGTTCACAGTGCTGTTGGATCACATCAGCAAGGTCAAGACACCGCAAAATTCGCCATTTCTCAGCAGCCAGCTCCTCCTTGGATACCTGGCCCAGCAGTTTTTTAGCAAAGAGGTTCTGATCCTGCATGAAAAGGCCCACAGCAGACCTCGGGGCTTGAGGGAAGTTCTCCAGGCAACCACTTGTGAAACAGAAGTTGATTTTCTTTTCACGTCTCATCCCTGGTCCCCTTTCTTCAATCCAAGTCAGGGGTCTAGTGGGAAGGAGCAAAGAAAAAGAAGAGTATTTATGAAGAAATGGAATCAACAGTAATAGTTTATGCCTTTTTTTCCTCAGCATTTACAGAAATCACCCTAGTAAATGCGGCATTTTTAAGTTTCAGTCATTGCATATTCAGGTAACATGTTCTGACCACCGTGCCTTGTGGTTACACAGTTGAACATCAGGTCAGAGTCTTAACTCTGCCACTGCCTCATGCCAGGACTTTCATCACACCATCTAAGCTCTCTCCAGCTTTCTTTTTCCTCTGTACCAATTGAAGGCAGCAGTGACCAGCCATCTCGCAGGGAACAGGGAAGTTTAATCCATTTGTTTGTAGACTCAGATGGAAAGTGCAGTTAAACACCCAAATATCTTATGCATGATTCACAGAATCACAGAATGCTATGGGGTTGGAAGGGACCTCTGGAGATCATCTAGTCCAACCCCCTGCCAAAGCAGGTCCACCCAGGGCAGGTTGCACAGGAACGTGTCCAGGCGGGAAGAAGATGCTGGCAGATGTAAGAAGTTGCACCTCCTAAACATGAGGAGGAACTTCTTTCCTTTGAGGGTGGCAGAGCCCTGGAAGAGGCTGCCCAGAGATGATCACCACTCAGATACGTGGCGATGACCCAGGTGCCACCGTGCAAGCTGAACACCACCCCTGTAGGATGGGCTGGACAGACGGCAAGTTCACTCATGCAGACACTAACAGCCATACTCTTTTTGAACTTTTCAAATACATTTCTTTCTATTTACTGTGAGCTCTGAGCTGATCCCAGAGATTACATAAGAAGATGGCAATTTTGCCTGTTTCAGCTACACAAACTCTCAGGCAGGTCTTTCTTAATCAAAGTCCTGTTTTACGCCGATGTGATGGCCACAGCCTCCAGGTCAAGCGTCGGTGCTACTGGCTATCAACTGGCATAGCTCACAGGTCCTTCCCTGACTTCCCAGCTCAGCTGAGGAAAAAGGAGCTGTGGGAGGTGCTGCATCACCTCAGGGGTATCAACAGACTCCCAACACTGCAGATGTTTGCAGAGGCTTGGGGGAACGGTCCTCAACACAGCCACGATCCTCCCTTCCTGCTCTTTTGTCAGCTGCCTAAACCGTGCCATTACCTTTCCGCAGCTCATTCATCAGCGCTCACTACTGCCTGTGTTTAGAGGATGCACATTATTTTTCTTACTTGGTTATTGATGGCCTTTCCGCAGTCCTTTATGGCCCACTTTAGCCTGCCACTCACAACTTACAAGGGCATCAATAGCGTGGAAGAATAAATTCTGTCTCCAAGTACTGCCCATTAAATCTTCAATATCATTAGATCCGGAATGAAAGCCCTTGTCAGTCTAGCCTGAATGCGTTCCGCAGGGCGTTCAGCTTAATGATCCCCCACCTCTCATCTTTTATGCTTTAGGATCCAGTTTCTATATTCAGATCACTGTAACAATTATTCTTTGCTCACCTGTACCGCCACACACGCAGCCCCTACACATTAAGCGTGGCCAGATGAACCTGGCTGAACAGAACAGAACAACGGGAGAAGAAAAAAAAAAAAAAAGGACTCAGAAGACTAATAAATGCAAAGACACCGTGCATTTTAGGAAGACCCAAGGCTATGTCCCGCTGCAGGCCAGAAGGGTGCTTGAGGGCCACATCACTCCGTGTTCTTTATGTTCTCATGCTCCTTCCCCGAGGGGCTGGCTATTGAGCTGGGCCAGAGGCAGGCTGCTGAGCCAGCGTGGCTCTGCTCTGACTTGACAGAGCTGGTTCTGTGTTCTTATGGCAGCAAACAGCAGCAGAAGGTTCGGGCCAGTTATTCCAAGCTGCTTTATCTCAGGTAGGCAGGTATGAAGAAACCACCGGGCAGGCACAGGCGAAGGTCCCCACCATGTAATCCCATCCACAACATGATCCAAAACAGGCAACGACAATGCAGGATCACCTCCCTGGGGTGATCTAGAGCAGATGCACCCCAATGACCAGGCTCAGGCGTACGTTGCCTTCTCCTCTAGCTTGGGGAAGCCACTGAACCAGAAGCACAATCGCACAGAGCGGGCAGAATTTAATCAAAATGATTAAAATGACTGATGTAGATCAGTGAGCAGGAAAATGTTGGGTTTACTAACACATTCATCTTCTCTGATTGGATTTTTAGTTATTTTCCCAAAGAGAGGTTCATCTACTTGACTGGTAACCAAAACATGTTAATTTTTAATTAACAACAACTTCTGTGCTAAAATCAGTCCCTTTTTTCCCTATGAAGATGCCTATGCTGCAAGGCTGCCCTTTATTTAAGCAATTTTGTAGCTTAAGAGCCAGGTTTGTATTTTATGTCAGAAAATTGTGAAGAGCTGCTGGCTTTTTTAATGGATAATTTACCCATTTTCATTAAAGATTTGAATCAAAGTATTTTCTGGCTATGGATGTACTTAGTTATTTATACGTGTTAGCCTTACTCAGGAGCAACAAATGCAGCATTTTTGGTAGCTGAATAAAGCCACATTAAATACGTTGGGCAGTTAAAGAATAAAAAGAAAGTTTAACCAAACACTAACAAACTACTTTTATACAGACTTTTTACAAAGCAAGCACTATCTGCAGTGAAGAAACCACTCTGGCTTTTTATGATCATTTTGTGTTCCCAGATTTTAGACTGGTAGAGCTCTCCCAGCTACATCCTATTCAGAGACCAGAAGAGATTTCCTGCTTTTCCAGTTCCCTCTTTCTTCAAATAATGAGTGGCCCTATCGGACTGCCCTAGTTCAATAAACCAAAGTTAAGTGAACACTCTTCATACCTGCAAAAGAATTAAGCTGGTTTCATGCTCGAAAGAATTCTGGCTCCACACAGCTTAATATTTTATGCATCAATTTCTGCAGAAAGCACGTATTACATGATTTTTTATAGATGTTCAATTTGAAGGTTTGGTTTTTTTTTTAGACTTTGTAAGCTTAGATCTCAATACAAACATAATTTCAAATATTTATTGCCAGAATGCGTGTTCAGAAAATGTCTTCAATTTCTTTTAAACTTCTTCCTTTTCAGGCTTTGAAAACGTCAATATTTTTTGTTTACTGTGCAATTGAAAAGGGCTACCTTACCTCGGATGGGAATTAGACAATTAGGCTTTACCCCTAGTTAACGTCAAAAGAGACATTGCCCAAAATCCTTCTCTCACACTGAAAGTTCAGTTTTGACATTTACTGCCTCCAAGCTCTGTAATCCTGGGACAAGGAACTGCAGCCCCAAAGCAGCCGTGCTGCCGGTGGGGGTTTGGATTTTCCTGGATCGCCCGATGTTTTATCGCAGAGAGGCTGTCGGCTCTGCTCTCTTGGAAACACACCAGAGGCGGAGGTCATCCCTCAGATACACACACCTCCCAAATCCACCCGCAGACAGAGGAGCAGCCGGTGGCGCGGGCTGTAGCCTTTCCACAAATCCCTCCTGCTTAACAACCAGAGCACCGGCTGCCACGTCCGGCACCTGCCGTGTTTTCCAAGGCGGAAAACAGGCTGAATTAACCCCATTTCTCAAGGTTAGTGCATTCCTGTCTTTCAAAAAAGGATGAGATAGCTTCCAGGGAAGGCGCACCTTTCCCATCCTTCAGCAAGATAAAGGTTGGGCAAATTAAGAGCCGTAACCCCACCACCCTGGACTGCCGGGCCGTAACTTCACTTGGATGGAGAGTGGGCCAAATTCTCTCCTGCTGTAACTCCACTGACGTCAATGGGGGAAGGTCAGCAGGAAATATGGCCCCGCCACCGAACAGAAGACAGGAACGCTATGTAACTTTCCAGTCGGCGTAAATTACCCCAGAGGCATAAAAGCTGGCTGTCCCCGAGGTCATTAAAACGCTCACAGTGACAAAACACTCACTGACTCCTACAAATAGTGAGTAGGGCTAAGTAAAATAAAAATAAAGTAGGGCTAAGAAAAGCTGTTAGTGGTGTAGAGCAGGGGGAAAAAGCAAACAACCCAGTAATCCTGAGGCGGTTCTGTATCTAGCAAATATCATACGTAGCAGCGAGGAGCCACCTAGGAGACAGGACAACCAGGGAAATGTTTAAGCCACCCGCTAGTTCCACCTGCTGGAATTAGTTCAAAATCTCACTCTATACAGATCTTTACAGCTCCTCCTGTTACCGGCAGACTGCTAAGAGGGTAAACAGCGCTTGTATACGGAGTTCTGTCCTCTCACAACCACGTTTCGAAAGGAATTAGAAATGGTGTTTTATTTAAAGAGAGAGGAAGGTTGCTAAGAGAAGATGCTAATCCCTCAATAAACTGCAGTGGGCTTTGGAGGACCAGCTGATAAAATGCTTATTAACTAACGGTGCGGTTAAACTACCAGTTCAAATGAGCGCTGATTATTCACTCCCCAAATAGCTAGTCCTTCAGATTATTACTTTTTAAACAATACACTTATCTGAAATTCTTAGAGAAGTCAGCATTCATGTTTGGGGTTTTTTTGCTTTTTTGTTTTGTGGTTTTTAAGTGTTCCAGCACTATATGTGCACCAAAAAAAGAGTGTAAATTATTACAAAGACAGGCCAGAGTATTTTCCCATGGGGTCTAATTTTCCCTTGCTCTCCCCAGCCTTCTCATATATCACTTGTCATATGCCTATGAGGGGGTTATCTGGCTCAAAGGCAGTGTGCACTACATGGAAAAACAGGAAAACAGGAGTGAAGGGAAAGGGACAAATTGTTCCTTCACCATTTCTACCTCCTAGGAAACATACAGTGCTTGGGTAACTTCTCTATACCTTTTCACGTCAGATAATTCTCAAGTTGCACCTATAGCATGCAGTAAACTGTACTCATAAATAACCTCAACCCAACTGAAAGGACTTGACCTCCATGCGGATGGCCCAGAATGACCAAACTGGAGTTTTCAGCAAAATACACTGCCAGACTTTGGACTAAGTTGAGTGCTCAATCCGCGGTATGAAACACTATTTGATAGCAAGGCTGCTGTTATCATACAGTAAAAGGGAGATCAAACTCATTATTATAAAATGCCTCACCAAAAGAGTTTTCCACAAGAAAGTCATAGTGCAGTGATTGGAAAAAATGACAAGCAATCCTGGCTGCTGGATTCTGACACACTTATACAACAAAAGCAAAAAGACAAGAAATGGGAGACAGACTGATGTCCTACTCAGGAAAAATCAAAGAAACTTCAGGACTGTGGAGCAGGCATTAGTCAAGAGCAAATTTTGCACTTTGGCCTTTAGGTAGTTCATTACTTCTGCTCAAAATGTGCAATTTTATGTTAACATATTAGCACAAGCACTATAGTGCTATAAGCTAAGTGTTATGGCTACTGCATTACCTTTTCAAACAGTCATACATTTTCAACCTTTAAAGAAAGGTTAGCTTTCAACATACAACCAGAATGTCTGATGCTAAACAAAAAATAACCTGCTTCTGAATAATTTTTCAGAGTGCAAGAGAAGGGTCTTTCAGTCTTGGGCATCGTAAAATGCATTATGGGTCCATTCCTGCATTTAGACAGCAGAAAAGAGCTATTCAAATCTGCTCCTCAGCAGACATTGTTTGGTGGTGGCTCTTTTTATGGTGATTACTATAAAAACTAATGTAAGGTCTGTTTCTCTTGTACACTTTGCAGCCGATACCCAAGCAGCCTGGCTCCCCTGCTGCCATGGCCATTACTCACTTCTTGTTTGCCGTCTGAAAGTGAACAGTCATTCTGGAATAATTCTTATCCTTCTGCTTTTCTCTGGTGGCAGAGGTAACAGTGAGGTCTCCAAAGAGGTCAATCAGCCAAGTCAGTCGGGCAATTCCACTGAAAGCTGGGAATCCTGTTTTGTTTTCATCGAGGACGCTACCTGGTGCAAGAGCAACAGAAAGTCTTGAGAAATGGGAAAGAGAATGAAGTCCTCTGCATAGGAAAGGCTGAGGAAACTGCAGTGTTGCAGGCTTAGAGCCCAAGGTGTAGAAAGGCCAGGAGTGGATGGACCGAGTGGGAAAGTCAACAAATAGGATCAACCTTGAAATGGATCAGTTGGTGAGCTATGATAGAGAAAGCTGCACAAAGTGCATATACAAGAAAGCCTTCAGGACATGTTGAAGACAGGAGGGTGTATGTGGGTTCAACAAGGGAATGAAGCAGAGAGAAAACAATGGCTGAAAATCTCTCTCAGCTCTTCTGGGGCAAATACCAGTACAGAAGACTAAAAGTACCCAACTAGAAATTGGGACACTTCCTTAGAGCTCATCCTCTTCTCCGAGACCAATATGAAAGAGAAATTGGTCACGACCACCAAAGCACAGAAGGAACAAAGATGTGCTCCCCCCAATGAACAACAAGGCATGGGCTTGCTTTCTTCACCAGACAGCAGAAAGAGACTAACAAAGCAACACCCCATAGAAGACAACTGTTAAGGTAAAGGTGCATTCCAGACAGCTCTCATATTTCATGGAAATATCCATGGAAATCCATGGAAATACCCAGAACTGATACCCATGTCTCTAGTTCAGCTTATAGACTCATCTAAAAGGACTGAATGAAGCCTGGAAAGACTGGCATCCCCGTGGAGCAGGCAGACAAATCCAGATGGACTTCCATTTCCTCACAGCTACTGACCTGTGAAATGCAGTGTTCCCTTCACCAGGTCTTTCCCAGCCACCTCTTTTTTCAGCTGCTTGTACTCTTCAGTTAGAAGCTCAATGTGCTCCACATGGAGGATTTTATCTGCCATTAAAAAACAAAAACCAAAACCCCACCATGAATCAGGACAGATTACATAAGAGCTTTCTGCATGAATCAAAACCTCGTCCAAGCAGTAAAGAGTTCACCAGCCACCAGTGGGAATCTACTTAGAAAGGTTCTCATGCACGGCTGGCAAAATGTCAGGAAGAAAACCAAACATGGGCCCTGCGCTGAGGCATTAATCTGGGTTAAGGATTTTCAGGAGACAACAAATACAGAGACTACAGGAACAGCAGCTGCTATGTTTTAACAGAAACTCTGCAATGAAACCCAACACCCAACTAAGGCTGAAACATTAGTCTTCAAAGTAAAAGACGGATTAATTCTTGGCCTCTTTCCCCCCCACATTTCCTTGTTCTGCATTTTTTTCTCCCAGGGTAGCCGGAAAGAAAAAGGAGGAGGGAAAAACAGCATAGTACTCAGACACAGATTGTAACAATATGTTAAGGAGTACCTCCCCCCATTGCAATTAATTGGGCTGCTCTGGAATAGAAGCTATCCCATACATGTTGAATGTGGCCCTCATTCAAAATGTGTTCTCCTGGAATGTTTCCAGGAGAGTCAATTCAGGCTGCTGACAGTAACCGTTGCTGCTTTGAGAGAAGAGCCATAAATTGTGCTCAATGGGAAGCCGTTTGGCTAGCAACAAGGCAGTAAAGTGGTGTGGGCACAGGGAAACAGCAAAGCAGAAATCCCATACCTCCGGTGCTTTAGGACAAAAGCCACAAAGGACATTTTTAAGAAGCGGTGGTATAAATAGTGCAGCTTGTCCAAACGGTTTGCGCTCCGCTCCCGCCCGGCGCTGTTCTTTTCCTTGCAGCCCCATACATCCTCACTGGCCTCGGCTGAACTGCCAGCTTCTGAGCCTTGGCACCGGAGGGATGAGACCACACACTTGCCAGAAATAAAGAGATTTTGCTCTGAGACAAGCTGCCTTTCAGATGGGGATTCCGTTCTGGCCTACAATAGCATGAGCAGCTGAGTGTGACCAGCACATCAAAACCACTAGAAAGTACGGGAGCCGTTTCCAGTTCTATTTTCAGGGAGAGAGAGGACAGGGAGGTGCAACGGCTGCACTCACAAAGTGCTTTAATATCACTGTGACAGAAGTTTTCTTCTCTAGCTGCACTCTTAGTGTCACAAGAGGAGACTGGGGCTTTTCTGAGGGCAAACGTACCTCAGTCTTCACACTAACGTTTGTCTTTATTTCCTCATTGGCATACATCTTAAATTCTAGATTGACACATCTCTGAGACAGGCAACACTCCCTCGTACATCATCATTAATAGTAGACTGGAGTCCTGCCTTTGAGTTCGATGCCTTTGGTGCTACCCAACAAGTAATACTGTTTACGCTCTTGAGAACAAATGCGTTACCTTTCTGCTCAGCCATCTCCCAGAGCTCATGGGCCGCCTTAGCAGACAAAGCCATGGGGTACTCAACGAGGACATGCTTCCCAGCTTCTAAAAACATTCTGAAAGGGATAGGAGATCAGTCTTTTAAAAGTGTATCATCATAATCAGCTCTCTCCCGCAGGCAGCCCCATCCAGAGAAACACACTAGCAAGGATGGTTTGTGGCTATATCACACATTTAAACACCAGGAGAGCTGGGTTTTAATTCTCCCTTTTCCATGGAGTTCCCTCACTCACCTACAGCAAGTCACTACAAGGCCACAGCATCAAGCTACAGCATCACCTACAGCATCTGACCTGCTGGAAACCAGCTCTGAGGGAAAGGACCTGGGAGTCCTGATGGACAGCAGGATGACCATGAGCCAGCAATGTGCCCTTGTGGCCAGAAAGGCCAATGGCATCCTGGGGTGCATCAGG
>JAOXNH010000012.1:55954233-55964442 GCA_028566575.1 Bartramia longicauda | reverse complement strand
CCTGTGAGAGTGGTGGAGCCCTGGAAGAGGCTGCCCAGGGAGGTGGTGGAGTCTCCTTCTCTGGAGACATTCCAAACTCGCCTGGACAAGTTCCTCTGTAACCTGCTCTAGGTAGACCCACTTCAGTGGAGGGTTGGACTTGATGATCTCCAGAGGTCCCTTCCAACCACATATGATTCCATGATTCTATGATCAAGCACTGCAATTTCTAACTTCCAGGCGCTTGAGTGGCTGGAGTGCGGCAATGGAGGAGGGTCTTTCTCTAATAATCCATGGGGAAAGGCTTTGAATCCTGTTTTAAACTGCCTGTCCATTACACACAGGTAAGCAATTGGAACTACTTGGGAAATGAATCCATCCTAAATCCTACTCTCTTCCAGGGCTTATTGGGTGCTCTAGGGAACTCGCTATTATTTATTTCGGGCTTCTAGTCTGGAAGCCTCTCCTCCAGTGTCCACATCCTCCCCTGCAACAGCTTTATACAGTTCCCCTATGCTTCTAGATTGCAGGGGAAAGGGTGGGAAAAGGGGAAAAAAACCCCAAAAAACAACTCTCAAAATACCTGATGGTTTCTTCATGGCTTCTGTTCTCTGTGCTGATGAAGGCTGCCTGTATCTCTTTGCTTCTTAGAGCATCTTCCAGGCTAATCTGCTTGGCCTCGTTAATATTGCCAAAACTTCTCCTGCATATTTAACACAAATACAACCAGAGCATAACCATCACAGTCCATTCTTCCCAACTGCATGCTGTGCAGCAGCACTTAGAAATTGTTCCCCTGGACCGCTGTCTCAAGGAGTTCCACCGGGGCAGAACAAAGGCAGCCTGTGATCCAGGAAGGGCAGGAGCACTTCCAGACAGCCGTGGAGTGCACGAAAGAACAAAACAGATGGGTCAGTGTGTAGGTGGAGGTATCAGCACAGAAACTGTCCTGCTATTGAAGTGTAAAGTGGGGTTTGGTTTTAGTGTGGGGTTTGGTTTTTGTTGGGTTTGTTGTGTTGGTTTTTTTTTCAATAAGCATTCCTAAAAAAGATCCATTTTACAAGAGTGACTTGAAAGAAGACAGCCATCTTATGGGAGAACTTCTCTCCAGCGTGCTGGACAACACAGGCAGAAAGCACTTGAGTTGGCAGGGACACATGCAACTACAACACATAAAGACAAGGACGAGAGGGATAAAGCAGACGCGTGGTTATGATGGCTCTAACCCACAACACACACACACACCCCCCATGTTAGTGCTAAGGAGAAGGCTCTCTTGGCCACCACCCTGCACACATCTCCACCTGAAAAATGAAACACACACACACTCCCCTGTGTAGTAAAGACTGGAGTAGACACCTCGACAGTGTTAGGTGACAGAGGGCAGAAGGGTAGGCCACAAACAGGACTTAAAATCAAAGATTGGTCGTGTCTGTGTGTCACTGGGATGCAAAGAGCAAGGCAAGATCTCCAAGGATGCTGCCTGTGAACTGCGCATTTCGACAACACTGTTTCTCAGTGGAAATCCTATCTTTAGTGTTGCCCAAGGCTAGCTAGTCGTAGCACTAGCAAAGGAAGCAGGGAACCAGGAGTGTATTTGGCAGGGACATAAACTGGATGACCTAATGGGTCCTTTCAGTCTCAAACAACCCTGACTGCATGATTTAAATATAGCTGGAAAATATATTCGCAGTCTGAGATCCATACATGTACTGCCTATCTATTTAAAACCTTTATGCTCCGCTGTTATGGGGCAGAGAGCCTAGCAGGAATGCTCAGAGGGAGGAACACACTACATTTCCACAGCTCCAAGCTGGTGAGAAAAATTCTTGCGCTCTAAGAGGCAACCTTACTCGATGTACTAAATTATGGGATTTTCTTTAAAGACATCTACAGGTTCAGTGCCTGGTTAAAAAAAAAAAAAAGAATTTTATGATGAAGTGATGAAGTTTCAGCATCAGGTGCGTCACAACATGTTTTTGTAAAAAAATCCACTTTTTAAAACTCTCTAAAACTTGTTATGTTTTTTAAGCATTTCTACAAACGTCATGCAGACATTAGCTCATTAGCGTAATTATTGTCCCTACCATCCTAAACCTCCAGGAAATTTCAGTCAGACAGAATTGCATTTCTTTTTATCACAGGGATCCTGCATTGAGAATGTCTCTCCGCTTTTATTTTAGTCATTTCTGCAAGGTATCTCACTGAGGTAACCTCTTTGTTCCCTCTCGCAAAGCTTCCTGTGCTCATTTCCTAGCTGCCACTCAAAATGACAGCCATATTTGCATAAACTTTCCCTTCTCAGACAGCCTTAATTATAAGAGAAATATAAAACTTTGGATATTCATCCCCTACCCCCCTCAAACAATAGTCCCCCACAAGGAAAGGCATGTGCATCAGAAGAAAGAAACATTACAATATCCATATTAATATAATAAATTTATAATATAATAAGTAATATAATACCCACATTAATATGTAATTAATATAATAACATACTAAGATGAAATTTCTAACCTGGATACAAATCCAAGGAGTTTCAGGTGCTCAGAAGGGCTGGAAGGCATCGGATTCATCAAGTCTCGGATCCGTGCTAAGCCAGCAATTCCAACTCCAACCACAACGGTCCCAAACATTTTGTTAATGTGACTAAAAGAAGAAAAAGAAAAAAAAGAAAGGCAACATTTTTTTTTTTATATGGAGGAGAGGAGCAGCTGGGAGGGGAGGTGGGAGGATGGATGACTCTTGAACTCTGCTTTCGTAGAGCCAAACCTTACTCAGATGTCAGCAACCAGCTAGGAGAGATGGGATGCTACAAGGCTACGGAGCTCGCTCACATCCCATTGAAACGTGGTCGAGCGGTTCAGCCCCTCACAGGACTGGGTCTCGAGACTCGTATTTAACAGCTATTATATCACGGCTCTGGCACAAAGTTCTTCCTTCCCGTGAATAGAAGGCAGACTTCAAAAAGTGAGAGGCTCCTCTATTTATATCGCCGCTTCCAGGCTGGGAGGGAGCCAAAAAGGTTCTGCAAGCCCAGCAGAGCTTTATATAAACCCCGCCGACTTCCTGAGCGTCTGCAGCGCAGCCTGCCCCCGAGCTGCCACAGGGACACTCGCTGGGCACGGCAGCGTAGCCAGAATACTTTGGAACAGGAAGCAAAGAGCACCTCTTTTCCTCCCCCATGGGAACCCCTGGCACGTCCGACAATATCCAGACGCAACCAACCCTCTGGTAATTTGGTCCAAGACGCTTGCTTGGTATTTGCACGCACGAAGCCAGCTCTGCCATCTCTTTAATGACAAGCAGACATATCCTCGAGATTCACATCCCCCAAAAGGACATCCCTGCCACAACTGCATCATATGGAGGCCGAGCCAGGTATTTCTCTCGCTGGCCAGGCTGCTGGGCCACCGGCAATAAATTCTCCTCTTGGTTTTATGATTTGCTATTGATTTGCGGAAGCACTGGGCACCTGGTGTAACCTTTCAGACCTGCACTGTTCCCCAACCTCAAGGACTAGCAACACTTTCTGCAGTAATTTTTAAGATTTACAGGAAAAGAGAGCTAGGAACCAAGCCAAGTCAGCCCCTCTGCATTTTTTGTTACTTCCATCCTGCCACAGCATCCCTTCAAACTCTTATTTCTTCTGTTTCGGTGCTCTCCCTGCCACTGCCAATGCCTTCACTCAAGTGAACTCTTCCAATCACTTCTAATTCCTGGCTGCAACCCGTCAAATCCTTCCGAGACTTAAATGGATAAAAGGACAACCCCACTTCACTCCCCCTTGCGACTCGTGTGTCTGACAGGATGGCAGTGCAGCAGCACAGCCGTGAGTGACTGCTCAGACAGAGCTAGAGGTTGAAACCTGCTAAGAAATTACCTCAACCGGCACAAAGGAAAAACAAAATCAAAGAAAGCCCCTTCTCCAATCACGTCATGCCTAGATTTTGTTTTCCTATAAGCTCCTGCCTACGTATATGTTCCTGCTGGTGCTGAACTCTGCTAACTTTATACGTGCCACACGGGTACAAAGGTAAAACACAGTGGTGTCTTTAATATAAAAGAAGAAATGAGTGATACTGGAAGATTTCTCTAGGGGGACTACAGTGACATTTCATTACCAAATATTTGAGGTATAACATGATGACATTGGTCACCTGGGGAGAGAGATGTATAGGGCTGACGCGGAGACGGGGGAAAAGAAGGGTAACATAACCACACAACCCATTTTCAGTTCCACCCGCAGGCAGAGTCCTGGGCTGGGCTCTCAGTCACACTCGCTTTCTCTGCGGCCAAAGAAAAAAGAGGCTTGAGACTTGCAGAATGATCTCAGTTGGAATGAACCCCTAGAGGTCACCCAATCCAAACCCCACTCAGCTGCACCAGAGACATGCCGAGCTCCGACTGTCCCCACAGATGGGAATCTGGCAACCTCCAAGGGCCCCTGCTGCAGCGTTTGACCACCCTGACAGCAATAACTTCTTTCTAATACCCACTCAGAGTTTTCTGGCATTGCCTTTTGCCATTTCACTGCCCATCTCCCAAAAGACTGTCACTCCAGCTCCTCTACATCCCCTCATCAGAGAGCTGTAGGAAGCAATAACACTCACTTTCCCCCCTTCTTTTCTGGAGGCTGGACAAACCCAGATCCTTCAGTTGCTCCTCATCCATCATCTGCTCAAGCCCCTGACCATCTGGGTTGCTCTCCACCAGACTCACTCATATATTTAACTTATTTCTTGTACCAGGGTGCACAAAAAACAGACACGGCACTGCAGGAGCAGCCAGGTCCTGTTGGCTACACTCTGCTAGTGCAGTCCAAGACACGGTTGGCCTTCTTTGCCAGACGAGCACGCTGTGGGCCTGAGGTTTAACTTATCCACCAGGATCTGCGGGGCACTTCCTGGCTTTCCAGCCAGGCAGTCCCCACCCTCTACTGACACACAGGGTTATTCCACCCTGGAAAAGGGACTCCACATTCGCCTTTGCTGAACTTCATGATATTCGTATCCACCATCTCTCTAGCCTCCTGAGGCCCCTCTGGTGTACTGACTACTCGCCCCAGTTTCATTTCATCCCCAGACTTGCTGAAGTTGCACTCCATCCCATCATCCAGGTTGTTAATAACAACATTTCTCAGTGCTGGCCTTGGTATCAATCCTGAAGGATGCTGCTAAGGGGTTGGACTAGTTCATTGGCTGTGGCTTGAACTTTGTGTCACAGAGCACAAATCTTTGAGCCAATTTTCCACCCACCTTATGGCTCAATCAATTCACATCTCATCAATCTGGCCATAAAAAGACTACAGGAGACCACACCGAGGGCCTTGCTGAAGTCAAGCTAAAAGCCATTCACTGTTCTCTTCTTGTCAACAGGGCCAATCATCTCAGCATGAAAGGCAACAGGATCGGCCAGGCACGATTTGCCCTTGGTAAATCCATCATTGGCTGGCCACAAATGAGATTTCTTGGAGCTCATGTGCTTGAAGGCAGCTTCTAGGAGGATTTGCTCTATTACTTTCCCAGGGATTTGGGTGAGGCTGACCAGCCTGCAGTTCCCAGGACACTCACACTTTTCCTCCTTGGAGATAGAATCATAGAATCATCTGGGTTGGAAGGGACCTTCAAGATCATCTCGTCCAACCATCAACCTAACTCTGACAAAAAAACCCAACAAACATCACTAAACCATGTCCCCCAGCACAACGTCAACTGGTCTTTTGAACAACTCCAGGGATGGTGCCTCAACCACCTCCCTGGGCAGCCCATTCCAAGGCTTGATAACCCTTTCCGTGTAAAAATTCTTCCTAATTTCCAATCTGAACCTCCCCTGGCACAACTTGATGCCATTTCCTCTAGTCCTGTCGCCTGTGACAAGATGAGCAAATATTTGCCCTTTGCCAGCCACCAGGAACCTCCTCCTGAACCTCGCAGTGACATCAACCCTTGGAAGTACCTTGTCTGGTGTCAGGGACTACCGTACATCCAGTTATCCCAAGAACTATATCACTGTCTTCCTCTACTGTGGGTAATGCTATTGGACTCTGAAACCCAGGAGGCTTGAGGACAGACCTTACTAGTGAAAGCCAAGGCAAAAAAGAAAGGCATCAGGTACCTTTAATTTCCTTTGCCCCAGCCTCAATGAGCAGCAGGCTCACTTTTCATCAGCCTTGTGTTGGAAATGCACCCAGAGAAACCCTTCCCACAGCTTGTTTCAGCACCATCTGGGCTTTGCCTTCCCCATCTCTGTCCCTGCAAGCTTGGCCACTGTCTCTATGTCCCTCCTGGACAGTCCCTCTCAGCTTGTGCACTTTCTTTTTGAGTTTGAGATCAGTCAGGAGGTCCCTGGCAAACCACACCAGCTTTCTGCCACGCTTGGCTCTGCTTGCAGAACGCTGGAGTAGGCCCTGCCCATGCTCTGGGAGGTCATCCCTGTAGATCAACCTCAGTTCTCCTGCCCACTACAGCAGTCTCCCAGGGGACCTTGTCAAGCAGAGCCATCAAAAAGCCAAAAAACCACTCTTCTGAAGTATGTGGTTGTGATTCTTTAAAATTTAAATTCATGAAGGGCTCCAGTGTGAATCAGGACCAGGTCAGCAGAGGTTTAGAAGCAGTCCAGCTGGAGAGCAGCTGATCAGAGGCTTACTTTAAGCTCAGAAATTTTCAAGGTTACTGGAGTGTTAAGTTGTTAATATTTGCCTACTGCCTTTACTGCCTGGAATTGGGAGTGGGAGTCACACAGCAGCCAAATTCCCCTGAAGCTCCGACAGTCATCTTGTTTCTAAGAAATGCCTTTTTTTTTTTCCTGGTAAGCTGCTGACCTCCATTTCAATGAAGTGGAGAAGGTGGGGGAGCTGACTACCTTCATGCACTGTCATGAACAAAGAACATCTCTCAGCAGATGCTCAGGTCGCAGAACATCAACATTTTTGCCTCTCCTTTGAAAAAAAAAAAACAACTTTCCTCGTTTCGTCTGATAAACAACTTTGACCTCCCCAAAAGTCACTTTTAAGAGAAGCAAGATGATTTCAACCTAGGAACAAAACCTGTTACTATGCAACCTGTTGCCATAGCAACCAGTCATTCGGTCCAGGTCAAGGGTTTGCAGGCTAACGCGGTATCCACACAGAAAGAGACAGCTACTAAATGTACATTACGGAACCTCCGCTTATGCGCGTAGCTGAGAGAAAAATCGCTACGTCTGCATCCCTGCTGCTGCTTTTTATTACCCTCATTTTGCTCACACAACAAATCCTGGAGCTGCTGAGGGAAAAAAGTAGATTAGATGGATTTTGGAACTATCATGAAGCAGGTAAGAGCAGAATAGAGAATACTCAACCAAGAGTCTGGATGAATATATGAAGATTTACTCCTTATTCCAAACCTTTACTCTAGGATAACAGCTACAGTTATCTTTCAAGTACAAAAATGATAACAGAGGAAGCCCAAACTGTAAACTGCTGTGTCTACCTTCCATGCCTTTTTCTTAAGACAGGTGACCTCGGTTAAAGCTTTGACAAAAAAATTTTAGAGGCATTTTCAAGGCTGCCGAACTCTGGCTCCCGTCGTACTGAAAAATTGTACGGTAAGTGATACAACAGTACACCAGCCAGCACCCAAAACCATTTTCCTCCGCCCTTTCCTAACCTGCTATAAGAAAGCGAAGGAACTGGTGAGAAGATTAGAAAGGGATGTCCTTTATGCTTACAGCTTGTGATTGAAGAGTGCCCAGCAGCCTGGTCACAGCTCTGCCAGTCCCCTCTGAACCGGGATGGGGGACTTGGCAGCAGGAGCTCTTTCCCGCTGACAGCCCCCACAAGTGGCTCCTCTTACCGAGAGAGGATGAGCCCTGCATGACACAGAAGCAGACCCAAGAAAGGCATCTAGCTGGGGAGAATCATATATCCTAAAAAGATACATCACCGTCCCATCACCCGCTCTTGCAAAATCTAGCAGTCAAACAGAAATATTCAGCAGCAAAAGAGGCAATGGAGTTATGCCCGAAGGGATCAGTCACATAGCAAATATGTTCCTCCCCCGTGCAATCACAGCAAGACTTCAGCCCCTACGTCTCAAAACCCCTAATGCTCCCAGAAGTCAGCTTTAGGGAAGTGAGGCTCGCCTCTGTTTTGTGCAACATTGCAAAGCCAGTGCAGAGGCAAGATAAAAGGCAGAATGTAAGAATTATCTCCCCTTCAAGAAAATTTTTCATGGCATATCTAGACATTGCAGGATGAGAACAGATACCTTCTCTCATGATATATAGAGAATTTCAGTAAGGCTCATGCATTCACCCTGCAGTTTTCAAAGTCTCACTCACGTAGGTATGAACGAGTGACTCGCGTCAGAAATCAAAATGTTTTGCAATTAACGTTACCTGCAATAGCATAACACTGATGTGGGAGGATCTGTGCCTGCCTGGCCTTTTTAAGCGTGCTGCTTCAAATGACTATCATTTTACTGCCACATATACCTTAAGAGTAGCAGAAGCCTCGCAGATGAGTACTTCATCTGAACAGGCTGCTGTCAAGGTTAGTTCACTTGTGCATACTCCACCGTTGAACCATTTTATTCCCACAGTAATTCTTCAGCAATTTTCACTCTCTCCAGCATCCCCTTTTATACCTGTCAGAGCTTTGCTTACATTAAATCTATGACTCTACCAAGCCTGAGTGATGACATACGTTGTCATTTCCTTACTGCCACTTATAAATACACAATACAATCCCCAACGACCTGGAAGCCACCTCTCCCACTGCTCCCAAGAATAAAGGGGGGCTCACAGGGAGCCGGGAGCCCGCAACTGCAGAGACTGGGACTCAGGGGCATCTACCGGACAGACAGAGTGTCTGAGCCCAGCTGCTGGAGGGATCCCCCTTGTACAAATATGTACATACATGTTCTTGCTAGCGGACCTTTATCCCGCTCAGCCAGAGAGAGGAGGAGGATAGGGCTGTTGGTGTTGTCTATGTTTGTGGGAGCGCTCTGTCTGTCTGCAATCTGTGCAGCTGGCCATGTATGTACCTATGTATGTACAAATATGTAAGTATATACATGTGCCCTGTGGGAATGTATTTTCAGCCTTGCTACTGCTTGGACCTGGGAGCATGGAGCTGCGGCAGCCTCGCCCCCTCAGAATGTCAGATTCAACCTGGTATTTCCCCCTAACTTAAGCCAGACTGGATTGATGAAGTTCCCAGAGCTCCCTGTGCAGCAGACTCAGGGATCAGACATCACAGAGAACATTATCTCCGTTACAGCAGCAAAGCCCTGAGATGGGGGTTGCAGCATCTTCCTCAACAGAAGTTTTAGGGGACCACTGGACAGATGACAGCAGTCATTGTAAAATCAACAAGCTGAAACCTTGAGGTCCCTTCCATGCCTGCATCTCTGATTTCAAACACCCAGAGCCCTGGTAGATGCTGTGCTCAGGATGCTGGTGCAGGTTACAGCCTGTGCCATCACATCTTACTCTGGAATTGCCTGCTCACAGCAAGACGCATCTGCCTGGAGCAGAGAAAGCAAAAGCTGAACAGTGTGGCTTTCATTACCGTTGTTTTTTAGAAGGGAATTGCACCAATGTTCCAATTTAACAGCTTCTTCAAAGGCATAAATATCCTTTGTTCTGCAGGAAACCACATACGGACTTTAACCTCTGTACGTGCTGAAGTACCTTTGGGAAGTACGCCCAACACAGGCCTCACTAATCTTAACTAAAGGCAGAACCTGAAGAAAAAGGAAAAACAGAAATGAAGGCGAAGAAAATAATTGTTTGAATGCTAACATGCTGGAGTGGGAGTTTGTGTTTTTGCTCTGCCTTTGCTGCAACCTAGAGATAAAAGCAAAGCCCTTCTGCAAGGCAGGGACAGTCAAGAAGGCAACCCCCAACACCCTGGCCCTTTGTTACTTATCTTAAAGAACATTAACTGAATGTAAAATGACAGAAAAATTTCACAGAATCACCTAGGTTGGAAGGGACCTTTTAAGATCATCTAGTCCAACCAATGAAAAAAAAACCAAAAAAACCCACAAACGAACAAAAAAAACCCCACACAAACCCCCACACCACACCCAAAACAACACCAATCCACTACTAATCCATATCC
Source organism: Bartramia longicauda (assembly GCA_028566575.1). Classification (NCBI taxonomy): domain Eukaryota; kingdom Metazoa; phylum Chordata; class Aves; order Charadriiformes; family Scolopacidae; genus Bartramia; species Bartramia longicauda. Next base: position 55,954,355 of record JAOXNH010000012.1, on the reverse strand, counting down.
CCGAGCACCATGTCAACTCCTCCCTTGAATACCTCCAGGGATGGAGCCTCAACCACCTCCCTGGGCAGCCCATTCCAATGCCTGACAACCCTTTCAGTAAAGAAATATTTCCTAATATCTAA
>JAOXNH010000012.1:55865184-55878671 GCA_028566575.1 Bartramia longicauda | reverse complement strand
TGCTGACTGCGGGGAGGTGGGACTAGATGACCTTTGGAGGTCCCTTCTGGCCTGGACCAATCTATGAATCTATGAATAATCATGTAGGTTCGGGGCCTCCCGGTTGTCATTAAAAAGCTCCCGAGGCAGCATTGTTACTCATTGTTACATAGTTACATTGCTACTCATTGTAGCCCATGAGTTCTGGGATGAGGTGTCTCCCACCGCTCATGCTGAAGGTCGGGATAAGGGAAGAAGCCACCCTTTCACACCAGCACTGCCTGACACGAGTTCAGGAGAGGACCTTCACCTTCTCCTTGGGGAGGAAAACCCTCAGGAGGCGCAAAACGGGTCAAATACTGCCGCGGTTCAGTCAGACTACAGCAAGATATTTTGGGGGAAAAAAAAAGAGCTCAACAAACAGAGGTGGAGAATTGCCCGTCACCAGGAGCAAGTTGAAGAATAAGCAAAAAAAATCCCCAGTTCCCACCCCCCAAACTGCACCTTCTAACACACGGCAAAGCCTAAGGCACAGCCTGAGACGGTGAAGAGACACGAGTAACTGTCCTGTCTTCATGGCTTGAGGAACCAGGCAAGCCACTGAGAATGTTCAGAAGAAAGAGTATCTTGGATTTATTGTAACGGAGCGGGTCCATCGAGGTGGAGCTCGTGAAAGCCCAGGGCTTACACCACTCAGTTCCCTTTTCCTCTCCGCCTCAGCATCCAAATTGGTGTCCTAGAAGTCCACCAAAAGCACAGGCAATGCAAAGCTCTTCCAGAGTAATTAGTGTTAGAGGAGGGAGAGCTGGAGTAGAACATTTAAGACTCATTAAAGAACAGTGAGCGTTTTCCCCGCTCAACAATGACCCAAAAAACTGGGCAAGGTGGCTTTTGAGCAAGTCTGAAGAGAATATGCCAGAGCACACAGAACCACAGCAAAAGCATCTGGGACAAACTATTTTAGAAGGAAACAACACACCTGGGCTTGAGTTCAGGATTCACAAAGAGCTGCCAGGATGAACAGCCCCTCTGAGGACTCATCCAAGCCATGTGAATGCCCTCCATTGCCAGGGGAAGGATTCGGATGAAGCAAGGAAGAGCTAGTGCATCCCAGCTTCAAGACTGAAATCACTGCTAGCTGTTTTCACAAAACAGTATACAAACCATAGGATTTAAAAACCAGCAGCCTTTCACAACTGCAGCCCACCTGGCAAGAAAACCACCTGGGAGATGCAAAGATCCCCTGACCACCTGGTGTCTCAGAGCTTGGCCAGCCAGGGCTTTTGGTCACTGAAGAAGTTTGGTGGGGAATCCAACAGTTGCCAAGGGAAAGCCAGATCGACCACATCCATCAATTACCACTTCCCTGGCTGCTTTAGACCATGCGCTGCGCCGCGACACCACTGCCTGGCCTGCTTCTCACCCTGGTTATCCAAAGCCTGAGGGAGATACCCCCACACAAACCTTACCAGTCACACCAGAGGTTTTACTGCCTCGCTTGGGGGAAGCGGAGCTTACAAAGAGGTTCCGTCTCTTACTTAACCCCTAGAGATGGAGCAGAGCACTGCTTTAACTTTAGGCACTCCTGATCATCCTGACCAACCCACAGGTTCCTCAAAGCTGTGAGAACAGGCAGTATCCTCACACCACACCAACGCTTCTCTAAATCAAATCTTTAAACCTGGAGAAGGAAGAAAGCAGCGGGTGGAGGTGGAAACCAGCAGATCACCGGAGCAGGACAAAAGTCACATTCAGATCTCTCCTTTAGTTTTGCTACTTAATAGTCAGTAAACACAGAATTTCTTACCTTTTGACCTTGAAGAACCTCAGAAGCCACTTCCTCTCTGTGAAGATACACATGTCCAAAGTGAGAAGAAAAAAGCAGCAAGCTGGTGCATTCAGCGAGGAGCCATTTTGGCCATGTGGTTCACCTTAAATACACCACCACCCACAGCAGCTGCTTTTGGAGAGGACACAGGTGCGGCCAGGAGAGCTGGAGCATGCCAGGAAAACAGGGAATGCAAAGGTCTTAGAACCATCAGCAGCTGCTGAAAGCCCAAATAACTTCAAGAGAGCACCTGGGCACCCCTTTGCCCCTTCCAGTCTTTTCCACTAAGGTATGCTGGAGCTGATTAGGTTGCATTTAACTTCATTAGATCATTGAAGCACTAATTAATTGTAATTATATTGTGTTGCACGACACTAAATACCAGTCTGGACAGTAATTTCATTTTGATGGAGAAAATATTAATCTTTTGATAAAAGACCCTAACCCCCCGGTTAAACTCCTTTAGAGAGCCACTTTTTCCTAATCACAGAACGGTTAAGGTCAGGAGGAGCCTCTGGAGACCGTCTAGTCCAACTGCCTCACTCACAGCAGGGTCAACTGGGGCTGCATCCAGTCAGGTTTTGAAGATGACCGAGGATGGAGACCCCACAACCTCTGGACAAGCTCTACCAGCGCTCAACCATTCTCACAGTAAAAAAAAAAAAAAAGCCAACTTTTTCTTATGTTTAAACAGAATTCCCTGTGTTTCGGTGTGTGCCCTCTTGTCCTACCACTATGAAGAACCTGGATCCATCCTCTTTACTGCTCCCCTGCAGGTATTTATATACACCAATAAGGTCCCTCCCAGGCCTCCTCTGGGCTGGCAGTCCCAGGTCTCCCAGCCTCCTTGGCAGGTGCTGCAATCTCTTTAATCATCTTAATCACTTTCCGTATCTTATATCATTTATTTTAAATTGGCTTGAAAACGCGCGTGGTTTCCTTGTCCAGTCCTCGGGGTGGTTAAAAACAGCCATCCTCAGGACCTTTGCTGGATTGCGTGCTTGTTTCTCACTCTCTAGTTTGATCTTAATACCTTCTGCCAGGCGGTCACAACCCTCCAGGAAACCATCAAGGCTGCAGACTGTTCAGGGCTAGAACTTAATTTACAACCGAGGAGCGACAGATAATGGCTTAGCAGACTGTTGCAATGCTTGCACCTAGTTGAGCGGGACCTCACCAGCACATAGGGGCTGCACTGGCTTCATCATTCCCTTTTGGGCATGTTTCTCCAGGTAGGAACATGGCTTTGTCCAACCTATGGGCCCTGTCAGTTCAGTTCCTGGCTTGGCCAGGTGTCTTGGGTCGCACAGGCAACTCTATCATTTGGATTCACCTCCCGTTTAGAAATGGGGATGCATCCAGTTCTTTCCCACCATTTGCCTGTGCTTTGTCTGGTGCAAGCAAAATTATTTTCCTGCATGATTTCTGCAAAATTTGTGACCAAGTCCCCCCGCAGCACGGCCCAGGCAGCGCCGTAACACCAGCAGCGATGGAGACCTGTCACCTTCTTGGTGTTACTTTGGAAGACACATCACACCTGGCTAAACACCTCTGCTTCATGTGACATACCCACCAAATACATAAAAATCATGTCATTTCTTGGCCGACCTAATGCAGTTTCTGTTAATTGGCTTTCCAAGATTTGGAACCAACCACCTTTATTCAACAACATGATGGCCTTCGCCTCTCTTCGCTTGGTAAGGCCGGTGAGAAGACCTTCCACCCAGCAACCAGACCAGCTGGACCTCACAAGATGCTGCTGGAGGCTGGCAGTGGGTAAGGTGGTACCCCAGCAGCTCAGGAGGTTGTTCCTACGCTGGGATTACAGGTTAATTGAAGAGATGGGGTGCACCGATTTCAAGGCATCTGCATGTGACTCTGATTGCAGGACCAAGTGAGGACTCAACACAATTAACTCCTCTGTGTCTACAGGAAAAAAAAGAGAATCCCTTCAAGTGGTCAAGTTCCCTTCCCTCTCCTAGTTCTGCAGTAACTGTTGCTCTGCTTCGCTTCGGCAAATCCTAACCTTTTCTTAATTAAGAGATATTTTTCTCTTTTTTTATAAAGCTTCCAGGTTGTATTTTTATGGAACCAAAATACTGTAATTTTACAGCTGGTAGCTGTCCTGTAACAGGAACAATTAATGAAATTAAGCAGCCTTTGAAGAAGAAATGCCTTTCCACAGAAGAGGGAAGCCTTTTCTCGCCCCCAGCTCTGACTTTCCACACAGGAAAAGTCACATCAGGTAAATATCACATCGGTTCTGGAGGAGGTGAAGTTCCTCTGCTTCGGAGCACACGTTCCAGCACGATTCCTTAAACCTGGATTGATGCCCACTTGTATCTGCTCCGCCCTGTCCTGGACACCCTTCACTGGCACTTCAACACCATCTCCCCAACCCCTCATCTTCAGGCAGGTCATTTTCCACCCTGCCAGACATCTAAAATAACACTCCTGAGGTTAATGGCGATGTATTTCTAGCTTGAGTAGACTAAATTTGGGTGACTTAAATTTATTAATCCCTGTGGCAGCTCAATTCAACATCTGTAGATGCCATATATCGTGAAGATCTCTCATGGCAAGCAGATGGATTTAGTGTGGAAAAGATGCATTTGATGTTTGCTGCACAAATTGAACATGAATTGACTGAATCAGAAAACTAAGATAACAGTAATCCTGCTTTATGGGCACTGAGAAAAATAACTTTATGGAAGTCCGTGGAGAAAAGCCAAGATGTTTCAATAGGAGACTCCATCTAACATATTAGAACCCAGTTCCAGCAACGTATTTCTATCTGGTGGTCAAAGCCAGGCGTGAAGGTGTATGGCCACTGGCCACCAGCCACAGCAGAGCTCCATTGGAGAAGTTCACCATGCAGTGCTGTCCTTCAGCTTTATTATCAATTCCACTTATCACGCAGTCATCCTGCGCCAAAGTATCATAAATTTTGGAGTTTTTTCAAACCAGTAATGCTGCCTTGAAGAAATATTACGATTTTTTTTTTTAAAAAAGCCCAACCAAAAAACCACCCTGTGTTTCCCAATGCGTGAAGAACAAAAGACCCATCAGCTGTCCAGAAAATCATTTATTGTAAAGTTCCTGAAACAGTAAACACCTCATCAGAAGTACAATGAACTGGCACTATTTCTTTGAGAAAAAAAAAAAAAAAAAAAAAAGAGTTCAACTGTCTTCCAGGAACAGCACCTGGAATATTCAGGAGAGATCTTAAGCCATGGAGTAGCTTGGTGCAAGGCCCATCTCCCTCCCTACCCCATCCCCTCCCATTCCCACCCCTGGAGAAGGAGTTTTATTTGCATTTCCTAACAGCCCTCAAGATTCAGCCGGTAGATCACAAGCTGGAATTCAACCTTTTGCATTTAGGGACCCTCAAATGAAATACGTGAGAAAGGAGACAAATCACAACACAAATTCAGCGTTGGACAAAAAAACCAGTATTATTTTATAGAACTTTTAGTTTAATGACTGTAAAACCCATAGCCTCTTGCTTAGAGAGGTGAACGTAGCAACAAGACAAGGAGACAAGGCTTTGCTTTCACCTAGATGTTCGCCCTTTATTCCAACAACTGGGAGGCCTGGACCACCACCCCCTCCCTGGCCTACGGAGAAATAGTTCTTATCTCTTCTCTCAGAACCGTAGAAATAACAATTCTCCAGCCATTCCTAAGAACACCTGCCCTTCCATTCCCTTCAGCTTCCTGCGCTCAAGTGGCCATGCTCCCAGCATTAGGAAGGCAGGCAGTGCCCAGTCTGGAGAGCAGGGGCCGAGAGCCCCGTTCCCCACAAGGGCCAAGGAGCCAATTCCTTCTCCACAACCACCCCCTTTTCCCCAAAAACACTTTAAGGCATAAGCAGCTTTTTTTCCCCAAAAGAACCCCGTGTGTACAGGCGGTCCTCCCTATTCATGGAGCTGCAGAGAAGCAGCTCTTCTTCACAAGCTACTGATCTGTCCCCACTATTAATGTGTTACTTCACAAGTAACTAAGCCTTTCAAAAACCCACTTTAACCCCCTTTTCTGCAGCGTAGGGCAAGAATTCCTTATTTACAGCTTTACCCACATTTACAGTGGAACAGAAATAGCTTCGAGTGCGTGGGACTGGCTGACAGTCCTCCAGTTAAATGTTATAGAATTTTTTTTCCTATTATAGGTCCAATCTACGATGCCTTGTTTATAAATTACACTATTAAACTTTCACAACTTTATACAAATTCTTAAGGGTGTTAAAAAACACTGTACAAAACCACCTTAAGGCACAGAGAGTTAAGAGAAGCGCAGCCTATTTGAAGCCTCAAAGCAGCCAATTCAAGAGAAACTGGCCTTGTAATAAGTACACAGTTCATTTATACACGTTGAGCTTCGTTGCCATACAGTAAAACCAGTAAATACAGGACAAAACACGTGCTGCTCAGCGTCTACTCCTTTTCTTTAGTACCAAGCCCCCTCCGAGACATGACCTGTGCTTATAAATAGGAATTGGAGCAGCTTTATAGGTCCCTCAGATGGTTTGTTTTGAACAACCATGAACTATTATTATTTTTATCTGTCAGAAAAGGATTTCTTAAGGCAATACCCCTCCTCCAAGCAAACTGCCTTGGGCAAGGGACCGAAGGTTTAAAAAAAATAAGAAAAGAGATGCCCGTGAAGAGTACTGTCATACTTAAAAACCCCTGAAACACATCAGCATCATTGGCAGGGTCAGCAAATATAGAATCATAGAATTGTCCAGGTTGGAAGAGACCCTTGGGATCACGGAGTCCAACCCATCTACCCTACTCTACAAAGTTCTCCCCTACACCACGTCTAAACCTGCAGGAATGCAGCCACTGCCCACCCCCAGCCATGCCCAGGTACCACCACTACCCTGCTGGCTCAGCCATTTACCTTTTACGCAAAGGAGGAACCCAAATATTAACGCAGAGCACTGAGCTCCTATTCACTCAAAAGATTCAGAGCGTTCTCCGGACGCTTGAAAATTAGGAAAAGTCTGTAGCAACATGGAAGGAAAGGAAAAACTAGCTTAACGGTTTCTTAGTCATGGTTTTATAGCAAGAAAACTTTTGTCAGGGTTTATTATAAAGGAACAGCATAAGGAAACCAAATAAATAGTCAAATAGTTAACAGTATGCAATATAAAGCACTAATCTTCAATTACATAAAAATTAAACTTTGGAACAGCATCAATATGAAAGATTTCTTAGAAAACTAGGACTTAGAAAACTAGGTCCCTTCCAACCCAAATCATTCTATGATTCTGTAAGTCCTGCGAGCTCTGAGAGGTGATCAAAAATTGAGATGCCAATGTGTCACCTTTTTCTAGGCTGGAAACTCACAGTCCATGCCTGATGCAGCCCTCTACTCCCCCCCTGCTCCATTCTACTGTTGTTAGGAATAAGCACAGTGACACCTGCCCTTGGCGAGTGTCACCCAGTCCTAATTGCATGACAGCACCGTGTAGTACTTGTCCTGAAAGAGCATTACTGAAGAACACTGATGAAGTGCAGGAGAGCCAACAGATTATTTCTATGAAACCTTCAATTTTCCAGCACTTCCCGATTATCTTCTGATTTGAGCTGTGTGACCCAGCTGAGCATTAACATTGATTTTTTAATTTAATTACAGACACTCTGGCTCGGAGAGCTGTGACGTGCTGAAATTCAATTGAATTGGGCTTGCCCTGGCCTCCTCCTAATACACGCTGTGCTGATTAATCCAATCCTGTGCTGATTTTCTGCAGCGCAGGCTACATTTATCTGTTCCCATTCCTTCACAACGAATGCCATTTGCATCCCTGATTTCAGCACTGATTGACCACACGCCCCACGTCAGCTCCTCGGACTTCACCGAAGCAGCTATCGCAGAAAACTATTGCTTTTAAAAGAAGAGGGGCGCTAAGAACAAGACTAAGGAAGGGCAGATAGGAACCCAAGGTGTGTTTTGGGGAGGGATCTGATCAACGCCTATAAATACTGAAAGGGTGGGTGTCAGGAGGATGGGGCCAGGCTTTTTTCAGTGGTGCCCAGGGACAGGACAAGAGGGAACAGGCACAAACTTGACCATAGGAAGTTCCATCTCAACTTGAGGAGGAACTTCTTTGCTGTGAGGGTGGCAGAGCCCTGGAAGAAGCTGCCCAGAGAGGTGGTGGAGTCTCTGTCTCTGGAGACATTCAAACCTGCCTGGACGCGTTCCTGTGCAACCTGCTCTGGGTGGACCTGCTCTGGCAGAGGGTTGAACTAGATGATCTCCAGAGGTCCCTTCCAAGCCCATACCGTTCTGTGATTCTGTGGATTTTGCAAATAGCTTGATCTCAGGACAAAACCTGCAGGCCAGGGAAAGATTACTGTCTCAGGATGAAGCACCTATCATCATCTGTGAGCATCTGAGGAAAGGAAGAATGGTCTAGTGATGCTCTCTAATGGTACTAGACCATTAAATGCAATGAACTATTAAGATCACAATTAAGTGAGCAAGAACACACCAGAAGAATTTAGTTTTGGATAGAAGTCTGGTGATACAGATAAATGAAAACAGCAGTTTCGCACGTGTAAACTAAGGGGCTTTCTACCTCACTTTAAACTTCAAAAGTTTCTTCCAAGTATGGAGAATTGTTCAAAATAGTTCACCAAAACCATAAATAACTTAAGGTATTAATTACTTATTTAATTTTGGATATATTGTTTTAATTTACATGCTCAGTCAGAGAGAAAATGAATAGGAATAGGATTCTTCCTGTATTTTCAAACTCATCAAGTTGAGTCAAGTGCTCACCTAAACCAAGCCTGGTGAGAGACACCTGCCTTCTGGGCAGATACTGCACCTTCCTTCAATTTGTCTGCTATGAAAGAAATGCAAGTTCTAGAGAAAGCCTTCAGAAAGCAAGAGCATATGTAGGCAAATAATTCTTGTAAAAAACATGCTACTCCCTGGAGGGCTCAAGAGATGTAAAAACTGGATCATCATTGCAGGGAGTATAAGAGAAGAAAAAAAACCCAAAAGAACACATAAAAAAATTCCAACAGTAACAAGAAGAAAATCCAGAACAACCCCCTCATCGCTTATTTTGGATGAGAAAAATTAATACTTCCTCTTACATATCAGGTCTTTTTATTTTCTTTTCTCATGTAACTCTAATTCTTTTTATAGTTGCCTCGTTAAAAAAAATTGCCAAAGTGATACGAAGTGATGTTTTTTGGTTCTGTACCATTCATCATGTATTTTCTAAAAAACCTGACTTCACGTGTCTGGAAGCCTGTGGTGGACACCTCACAGGGAAACATAACAAAGAATGGAACATTAAAATTAGGAATAGAGAGGAAAAAAACATGGCATGGCATCTCCAAGACCCAGGTCAATCACATCTATGATCAAATAGGAAAAATCCCTGATGTCTATAATTCAGGTGATGGTTCTCTCTCAGTTGAGCTTGAACAGAAGAGAGCACAAATCTGAAGAACTGCAAATATTGGTCAGCTTCAGTTGACCAATGACAAAATGCTATGCTATGCTACCCCTTTCCATAAATCTCCAGTTTGGATATACTTATTTATGAAAGGGATGTTATTGCTACAGGGAGTGTAGTTTACAGCACTATGAAGACCAAAAAAAAGGAAGAAAATTCGAATGTTTAAATAAACAATTAATACCTGCATTCCCAAGTCCTGTCTCACTTTTGTTTTTATAAAAGCCAGATTATGGACATTCAATCAAAGCAGTTTTTGAGCCTACTTATAGCAACACCTTCTCTACAACTCCTCTAGCACTTTCACTCAAAAACTAACTTGGTGCTAGCACGGGGAAACAAAACCCCTTCAACATACCTTTTGACTATTTTGAACATCCTCCTTTCCTAAACCTACTGGCAAGCCCTGAAGTTAAATATTCCCAACAAGATAAATATTTATTTTTGACATCGAAATACCTGTAACTGTGATACTGCCTGTGGAAAAAATCTGTAAGGTAGCTCTGAGAGTTTTTATTCTGTAACACACGGCAGGATGAAGTTCTGGTTCATAACTAGAAAACAAAATAAAAGGTAAAAAAAAAGAGAGATCTAGAAGTGGAAAAGGAAAGTTTAAGAAATATTCCAAGACTATAAATCTTTAAAATCCTACCGTACCTCGCATGAGGTCTGTTATTCTTCGTAAATTCTGGCAATCTGATCTCAAAGGGCATGTTGCACACTGCTAAAACATTCACAACTTTAAAATCTGTGAAAATTACCTTTTCAAAGGAGAGGGAAAAAAAGACATTAGAAATTCAGTTTACAGCCGGGCAGATGTATGGGTTGCAAAAAAAACCCCATCACCTAATTAGAATATTTTGATGAGATTTCAAAACTAAAACCTTGTGATTGATGAATTTCTAATAGGAGTCTAAATAGCACTTATGAACTCAAATCACTTTATCCTTCTATGGAAGAGTAACAGCTGAACTGGATACTTCCCAGTTGTATTATGTGGTTATAGTACAGTTAAAGAGTGAGACACAGTAACAGCTTGTATCGCTGTACTAAACCCCTTCAAAGTGAAAAGAAACGAAATTAAATAGCTTACAGAACACCAAAATGAGCAGAGAAAAAGCTTAAATATCACTGTTAGAAGAACTTTGCTCAATTTGAAAACTTCTTTAATGCCTTGTTGCTTTACACACCATTTGTATTAAAGCTAAGAATAAGAAAAAAGGCAAAAATTGTTTTGTTTCAAATCCCCAGTGGCCAGAGCAGGGCAAGCTGTTTTTCTACCCCATTATGTTCTGAAACCCAGCTCAAACTACCAGCTTTCAGCTATTCTGTACCACAGCCACTTTAGACGACAATAAAATAGCCAAGAGCCAATTCCTAAACAAATAAATGCACGGCTGAGGAGCATCTGCAATATCACTGAAGGAACTTTTGTTCATTTTCTGAGATTGCCCAAACTTAAAATGACCATTCATCAGTCAAAATTTTTTGAGAAGTATTCTACCAGTAGAAGCAACTTAGCCTTATAAAAAGGTAAATTATCTGTTTAATCTTCAAAATATATTCCTTCAAGTGGTCACTTTACTATAAAACACTGCATCGACCCTGGAAGCACCGTTTACTTCACTGATTTAATGTTCCATTTGAATTTTAAGAGGCTGGCTCTAATTTATGCATTTATAACAGTAAAAAGGTCTAGCTTTTGCTCGGGTCTGATGTAGCACTACTGGGACACCCTGTGACTGCTGCCTTTACGTGGTGACAATCAAAGGGAGCCTCTCCCTTCCAAAGGATGGCCCCTGTGTCTGTTTTAATTGTCTGTCCGTAAACTCAAACTGTGGGTAAAACAGCACAACTGACTACCAGGAAGTTTTAGAGTATTAAAACATGTCATTTTCAGTCACATTGGTGTTTTTCAGCTTTTAATATGAAATGCAAGTGGTGTTTTTGACTGGTAATGTTACCCCAAACCCAGAAAAAAAAGCAGAGTCTCATGTCCTAAGTATTTTCTTTGGGTTATTTCCTGCTGTGCAACCTGATGGCGCAGAAGTGCTTTTTTTTCCCCTCATTTAATTAAAAAGGCTCAAACTTGCCCTTAATGAGATGGACATTTATCCGCTATTCCATCAGTAACGAGGGAAAATGGTGTTCAAATGACAGTTAGGTTTACACTCTTCAGCACTTCTTCCAACTAAATCTTTCAAGATATTGTAAATTCTACCCCAGAAACATTTGATGGTGGTTCATTTATTAAATAAGTTTTATTGTTCATTAGCCAGGGAAGAAGCGCTGCTCCAAGCTGCCAAATGAAACCCAAATTCACCACATAAAACAGCTTGTCTTTAACCAGCATCTGGAAAACGTAGGCTGACACAAAAGGGGCATCTGAGTGAAAACACACTCACTGCTAAATCGCTCCCTCATTTTTGTTTCCTTTCTAAAAAATGGACAACCAGCATCGTTGGAGTCATACAAGTCCTTTTACATTCAAATTACCTGAAAACCTAGTTTCTGGAGGCTACGAGCTAATCGTCTGGCACCAAATTTAGCTTCTTCTTCACTATAAAGGAGAAAGAAAAGAATCTAGCATTAACAGAAATAGAGCGTGTATTTGCGTGCACATACACCACCACAGCTGCTCAGACTGAAAAGCAAACTGTTAAATCAGGTAAAGCATAAACCGTGATCACATGGACAGTCTTCACTGTATCCTGCTGCACGTATTACATTTTAATTACCTAGATATTCAAATACCTAAATTTTTTATGCCCTGTCCGAAGAATACCTTGGCACTCAGCTCCAGCTGAAGAGGGAGATGGATTTTGATCATACGTGATACTAAGTGCTCTTACAACCACAACTTAACATCCTGAATAATCATCTTGCATTTCAAGACAGAGATTATACACAGAAAGTGTGCAAATTCACTTATTCTTACTCCACAATGCAGATTTTCTGTGAGAAACCACCCCAGACCTAACACATATCTTAAAGGAACTCAATTGTTTAAGAGTTTAGCGAATCTCAGCTTTATCTGAACTAAAAGTTTGCTTTTGCTTCTTTCCAGTCCCTCAACGCTGTACAACTTGATTAAATTCAGGTGGGTTTTTGTGAAACAGTGGGATATCCCTCCAAAAGGTCATCTCTTCCCAAGTTTCAAGTTCTGGCTAAAAATATAGAATTCTTAAAAGAGTTCTGGAATTAAATCTCTAGGATTTTCTTCACAAAGTTTTCCCTGCTGTTCTCCCAGAAAGCTGAACTGATGTCGCTTAAGGTTTCAACTCAGTCTGAAGCAGACACTTCACATAGAAAATTCCTCCCAAATCCATAGCCTGGAAAGGATCTACGCACGATCCAGCTTGAGTCAATCAAGTCCTGCCTCTTGCCATCACCTCCATTTACAAGGTTATATTTTTAAAATACACAAGGATTTACAGCTAGCGAAAGAATCGTCGTCAACTCACCTTGTGGCTCCTGTGCAAATAACTTTTCCTGAGGACCAAATTGTGGCCGTAATCCTAGGTTTTCTAAGCTTCATTAATACTTTCTAAAAAGAAAAACAAAAGTGGAAGAATTGGGAATTAGTGTTCAATTTCATAGGAAAAAAAAAACCACAAAATCAAAAAAGTCAGCTGTTAGACAAGTCAACTGTTACACTAATAATATTTCCTTTATTTTTGATAGCCTTGAACTGTTCCTTCATCTCTTTCAGTAATTAAAAAAAATCAGGTCCTGAGGGGAGCAAAATAAGCGTGGAGTGTCTTTGTCAGTGATTCAGCATTCACAAAACAGATTAAATGACAGTATTTTCCTCCAAATAAAAAGCTGAAAGCCACAAGCATTATGCTAATCTTTTTTCTTCTTCCAGTGACTCCCACACTGCTGACTCCTTATCAAGATGTATTTTCTTAACAAAACCATCAAATTTTGGGAGGCAAAGCGGACCCTAAGGTGTAAGAGGTGTCATCACATACCTTATCCTCAATATTCACCTCACTAATTGCAGTCTTCTGAGACAGCATTTACCCACTCCCCTTACTGTACCTTTAATGTATGACAGACTAAATGCTTATCAAGACAGAAATACAGAAATAAATCTGGTTTTCTCTATCTGCCACATGAATGTTTAGAATCATAGAATCATATGGGGTTGGAAGGGACCTCTGGAGATCATCAAGTCCAACCCTCCACCCAAGTGGGTCTA
>JAOXNH010000012.1:55766117-55776899 GCA_028566575.1 Bartramia longicauda | reverse complement strand
TCCCACCTCCCCGCAGTCAGCAGGGACACCCCCAACCAGACCAGGTTGCCCAGGGCCTCCTCGAGCTTCACCTTGAACATCTCAAGGGAAGGGGCCTCAACCACCTCTCTGGGCAACCTGTTTGTCTGATTAAACAGATCTTTCTATTAATTTTCTAAGAATTCCAGACATTACATTTGCTCTCTTGTCTGCTGCTGAGTACTGAAATCACAATTTCTTAGAACCATAAGAACTTCTTTATGGCAACTCAGCTAAGAGCCACCACTGAATGTGTGCACATGGGGTATTTCTTTTTCCCCTCTTTGGCATCATCTGCCTAGGACTTTTGTCTGCTCTTTCCTCAACCGACCATGCAGTGTCCCTGGGAAGTTCACACAACACTCTGGCAACTCCTTTTGGCACTTGGGCAGGATGTCAGGTTTGTGCACTGAGGCGGGGGGTAGAGTTTTTTCTCTCATTATCCTGGCTCTTTTCAATACCCTCCCTGGGCGTACAGAGGGGTATATGACCATATGCAATCATGACTGAAGCACTGTTCTGCTCTCCTTCAGGCTCATCTGACGTCTGTACATAATGTTCAAAACTGGTGGGTTGTCTTTCTTGGGTCCTTCATACCATCCCGGTGACAGATTCCAGAGGCCACACCACCTGCTCAGCAAAGGAAACAGCTGCACTGCAGACAGCCCACACGTGGCCGGGACAAAGTCCCAAGTGTGTCCCTACAGACACTGATTTATAGAGCCAAAAGCACATCCAAACAGACCTGCATGAAACATGCAGCTTTTAATAAATGGGCTGAGTTGCAAAGGGCTGATTCTTTTCCGAATAAATGGTGGGCTTTTAGGCACCAATCCAAAGTCCTTGGAAATCAATGTGAGTCCTTCCAATGGAGCAGCAGATTCTTCCAGAGGGGAAGCTACTGAATAGGACAAGGGTGCAGAAACACTGTGGGACCTGTGCCATGGAGATAGTGAGACAAAGATGCCAGCACTGATGGCTCCCCAGACAGAAGGCCCTGTTTCATTAACTGATCGTGCCAAATCAGCAGCCTAGATGGAACAGTTTACAATTTCCCCAGAGAATCATTACTCAGAAGCATTCAATGCTTTTCACCCTACTTGGTATTTTGGGTTTATTGCAAATTGTTCTTTGCCAGCCTTGCCAGCACTTGCAAAACCAAATGTATTTTTTGAGCTTGGTCATCGGAGTTGCTCAGCAGTGCTTCTGTCCTTGACGTGGGGAATTTGTAAGCGAGCCCCAAGCAAGCATGGGCCCAAATACGAACCATCATGCAGGTGACTTTCACGTTCACATCAATAATTCAGACAAAATAGCAACACTAAACTGCTGGCAGAGGGAAGATGTGATTGAAAGGGATCCATTGACACAGTTCTATCTTCAGAAAATATATTGCTGTATTCACCCAAGACAGGGAAAACACACCCAGGCTACTTATGCCTGGTCTGCCTTTGGTCCTGAAGTACTGACCTCACACCTTAGTCAGCTCCTGATCCCAGCCCCATTTGGCAGTGGGAGGTGTTCAGACTGGTCCTGCTGCAGTAAGTTTTAATGTTAATTTCACAAGCATTTCTTCAGATGTTTTTCTGGAAGAGGAAGATCCCTTGGCCATAATTCATCTCTACTCCTATTCAGCTTCAATCTTTAAAAACCTTCAACGGTATGGATTTGCTGCATGAAGAATCTGATCGCTGGTCCTTTTTCCTCCTTACATCCACCATACAAACCCAGGATTTATGCTTCTATTAATCCTGCCCATGCCCCTCGGTGATAAAAACCATCCCCGTGAAACACAGGAAAGATGTTTAATGTGATTGAAAGCTACAGAAGCAAAGCTCAACACACTTTACTACACCTGCTGGGAGTGTATCTTTACAGAGCACAGTGTCACACCGGGGAATAAACACACACATGAGGCTGCTGAAGTACCAGGCCATCAAAATAATGAATGAGTTGACTTTACTAAAGCAAGACTAGGATATCAAATACGGATTCTTCTTTTAAAACACATTTTGTCATCATTTCACTTTTTTTACTTGTTCATTGTTTTATTCTGGAAATGTCCAAATATAAGCCTTCACTAACAGCAAGCTCTAAGATAAACCCTTCAGAAAGAAAATTCCCTTATTTCCTTCGGAAGATAAAAATCCTCAAAACATTCTCTTTAGATGAATTTCAAAGATAGAAGTGCTTTTAATTCTACAGAATATTGGTGTCAAAAATAACTGTGTTGATATTAGCTCAGTTACCTCTCCAGCGCTGTAGCTACGGAGCCGCTGAAGGTGTTGCCTGTGAGTCAAATGATTAGGGAGACGACCATTCTGCAGCGGGATCCTGGGATCTATGAAAGTGGTAGCACGGCTGTTGTGGTCAACGAAGAAAGACTGAAACACAGAGGAACAATGTGGGTTTTTTTATGAGAAGACTGGTAACACCGCGGTGGTATTGAGGGATCATCAAGTGAAAACCACTGGCAATTGTGTGTTGGAAATATCCTGTTTAAGTGCAGTCCATGGAAGGTGTCTGTGAACGACAGGACTTTCTCAGCTGAAGATGGAACAGCTCTTGGAAAACACCTGAAGCTACATAGGTCAAAAATCACATCTAATGGCCATGAAGTAAACAAGACAGAAGAGAATAAAATTACTGGGGAACACTGCTTTACCCTGTTGGATGGTTCCAGAAGTCACTTGGCAAAGCTTCACTGGGGACAGAAACACTAAGCCAAATTTTGCGGTCGTGACCAATCTAAACTCTGGCTTAAAATTTCTTGTTAGTCCCATGCTGCCTTGGTTATGGTGTGATATTCCCACAGAAAGCTAGAGGATTGCCACTATGCTTTGAAACATTTGTTCTTGAAGCTTTTTTCTGCTTCTAAAATAACTCTGCTTGCTGCTTGTGCTGTTTAAACCAAACCTTCACAGATTTTGAGTCAAGAAGGAAGGAAACTGTAGCGATCAAGCAGCCTGACGTGCTGTGTTAAACAAGTGATTGGTTTTGTTGACTCTCTTACCTTGCCCTGCTGGTCCGTTTTTATCTCCCAGCCCCGAGGAAGCTCCAGTCGGGTATCAGCAAACATATTGATAAAATTGACCAGGTCTCTGTTGTGCTGATAGCGCTCGAAGTTACGAGCATCTCTACGGATCTTCAGAATCATATGCTTCAAGCAGGTACTGTTAGTGAAAACTCGATAGGCACTCTGTGAGATGGAAAACAGACGTGAGGAAAACCAGTTCTGGTGTCAAAACAACGTATTTGGTTATTTCACAGGACATATGCCCAAAGAACTGAAACAAATCCCCTTAGAGTCCAGAACCATTTCCACCTCATCGTTTTAATTTCATTTACTACTTTATACAAACACTTAGAAGTAAGAAATATAATCTGTAAAGGGAAATGTCCCACACATTATGCACAGTTAGCTTGTGCATAAACCACCTTTCTAATACACTCCAAGAAGATGGTCGGCTAAAACCCCCCACGTTCAAGATGCATGTAGTTGTGCCCATCTCATTGCTTTCATCGGCCAAGAGAAACACAGCTTGCGTGACAGGATGGTGCCAGAGAGTTGCAAAGACAGCTGTGAACATGTATTTATGCTGTAATTCAAATCAAGATGCTTGTGATAGGATTCATCATCTTAAAGAGGACTGCGGTGCAGATGTCCACATGGAAGCTTGCTACCTTATTTATGGTCACTGTACAGCCAGACACTTTCAATTGTCTACTTTTGGAAGACATGAATTGTTTCCTAGAACCGAATATTTGTTTCTGCAACGACTACAAAGCAGGTCAGATGGAGATGTTTTCATGGGTCAGATGAACGCCATCCCTTAGGCAGCTACTTGTATCTCACACTGGGCATTAAATACACCTCGTAGAGGAACGTGCCCTGATGCTGGTGCGTATCTGAGTGAGTTACTGCTGAGCTGGTTGCAGAATAAGGGGCAAAGTGAACTATATTTGTTGCCACGGTGTATGCAATGATGGAGCACCACAAAAAAGTGGTGACGCCACTTTTTCTCACCCACGGGCTGCCTTGGGATCTTTTACTTCAGGAGAAAAGCTCCTCAAGAAAGGGTAGGGAACTTTAAAAAAATCTGCAACCTTTCTGATCATTTCACTGAAGAGAAAATGAGTGCATTGGTTCTGCTGATCAGCCCAAAGGATTTAATTACTCACTACAGTAATAATTGATCACTGGAGGACTCTCTCCAGTGAAGTGAGCCTCAGCGTATGCACCTGTAATCTGGCCAGAGAATCTGACCCAACAGCTTGGAATTCTCTATTTCTGCGTACTTTTAATGCTGCATTTTAACCACGATAATGCAATAAAACATTTACAAGTGTTATCTTTATTATGTAAGGATTCATTGTGGTGGTAGCACTGAGAAGAGAATACTCCCTGCAGCACAGGGTCCTCAATTACGGCAAGGGTTGGTAAAGGTTATGAAATCACAGAGATATGATCTCTGCCCTGAAGATATGACCCGGTTACGACCCAGGAAAGCTTCACAGCCACAAATTGCTAAGATTGCAGCCTACTCCATGACAGAAGTTGTATTTTGATCTAATGTGTGATCAACGACTGCCTGAGTATCTCTTAGCTGCACCAGGGAAACAAAAATTGTAATGTAGTTTTACCCCTCCATGGAAATAAAATATTTGAAAAATGAGAGCCTTTCCCTTATAATTCTAACTGCTGGATAATATTTTCCAATCCCAGCTTCACCGGCATAATTAATAGCCTGAAATTTTAATAGGGGCTTGTGGTTAAAATATTACAACCACGTTAAGCCAGAAGTTATGTGGGCCATTATTTCTGCACAAGTGGAACCTGTATGACCATTTGACAGACATTTCAATGCATTACTCTGGCTCTCCTATTAGAGACAACTTTATAAGCTCAAACTGAAGGCCTCTCGCGGCTTTTTTTTTATTTCAGTGAGAAATAAAATTGGGATTTAGTCTCTCGTGAGCTCTTCCTTACACCACTATGGAATCAGCTGCTCCTTTTGCAAACAACTCTGCCAAATGAAAATGATATTGTTCCGAGCTATAAATCACCCTGTATCACTCTGTCAATGGAAGAAATTACGTGCACTCCATAACCTAGGTTCAGGTAACATCAGAAGAGTTAATATATCCCTTCTTCTGCAGGATTTCATGGCTGGTAATCTCTGGCAGATGCTTGCAGATGGACAGCTGGCTTCAATCCGCAACGCGCCAAAACTTGCTGTCTGTAGTTACCTAAAGACCTGTGCATTTCAATTTCTTTTCCTTTCAAAAAGTAAGGTCATCCCTACCCAGAAATGGCTGATTTTCCAAATATTCAGAAACTGTGTGTAGATGCTTCAGCTGAACTGCATTCAAGACATGGAAAACTAGGACTGTATCTGCTTGTGAGATTTCCCTATCTGCTTCCTCCTAGTTGACCTACCACTACATTTTTTTCCACTGCACACGAGGTTTGCAAGAAAACATGTGGATTTATTACATTAATGAGGAAAAAAAAACGTTATTTGCATTTTTGATAATTCATTTTCATTCTTGTTTTTCCCAAAATAGTTACACTGGGTGTGCAAACTGCAGGAGTTAACAATTTTTCCCCCCTCTATTTCCCTGAGACCTGGTGGTATCTGTGTGAGATTTCTCAGGAACATGGCTCGAAAGGCAACAACCTCACTCCCTGCAGCAACAGATAACAGCTGAAATCAAGGGCTCCTGCTAATTCTGGATAAGGATAATGTTAATGAGCTCTTCTGTACCAGGGAATTCCTTGCGTGAGGCAGAATCCCAGCGAGAGTCTCCTTGAAGCAATCTGCCTGTACTGTCCCCAACCTGGTCTGGTGCTCAGGAAGGACAACTGAGCCCCGAGTCATGCAATTTAAATTCACGGAGTGCTCTCCCGAAAGGCCTGTGGTGCAGCCTTTGGATTCAGAAATCAGTAGTGTGAGAGAGCAAATCATAATTACTCACATAGTTTGCATGCAGCACAGTGAAGAACTCGGGATTGGTGATGAACTTCACAGCTGGAGACTGCAGCAACAAGGTGATTTTTTGAGAATTCACAGGAGAAAGGGAACCTTCCCTCCTAACCTCTGGACAAAAGAAAAAAAAAGGCAGCAGAATCTTACTAACACGGTGGCAAGCAGAGTCTATTATTTAACCTTTACCAAATGGCTGCATAGGTGACAGTATAAAAAAGTTGCCATCCTGCCCAATGCACCTCACCTTCACTGGGTTTCCATAACAAGCCTGCTGGCAAACTGGTAGATGTTCTCCTTAGGGTTAGTGGTGCGGGGCAGGAGCTGGATGCTTTACAGTATTGCGTTATAAAACGCCGTGTCATATAAAACTACTGCTGTCTCTAAATATCAATGTGACCACCTCAGTTTTTATCAGTCGATGGTCTGGTTCAATACTGTCACCCAGGTCTCCTGTCTGGTTCCCCCCACTGCTTATTTTAGAGAGATAAAATTTCCCAGTTCACCCAGCGCGAGGGCTTCACCAGCAGAAAGCACTGGGAGCAAAACTTGGTTAAGGAAGCCCCCTGCTTAGCCACTCATTCATGCTGGTGCTGCAAAGGATGGCCCTTTACTTGTAATTGCACTATTTTTGGTCAGTCCATGGTTTTGGGGACTTGTATGGTAAAGAAAACAAAAACAGACACCAAGGGATTATTTTTAATTTGTATCAATTCATGAAGCGCAGGAGCAGAACTGAGCATTTGAAAATGTAACTCCGTAGAGGTGGGAACCCTCTGACCTTCTATAGCCACCAGAAAAACACTTCCTACCATGAAATTATGGCTTGAGTGTGCAATTCTGGCGTTTTTAAGTACAAGCCAACTTTTATTTGCAGTCCAAGGAAATTGGACGCAGACGTCATCAACAGAATAAATATAGATTCCCATTTTTTTCTTATTATCACTTTTTTCCCTTTCCTGTTAGACACATCGTATTATTTTATCCACTTAAAACTGCACACTGGATCCATTGCTGGAGTTGAATTGATTTATACTGGCCTAGAATCTGGAATAATTTGTCTAAATTGTATTCCTTCTGAAATTTATCATTTAAATTAAAAGGCAAATAGCAAATGTATCATATTGCAGGCTTTTCTCATTCTAATGTGGTTTACATCACTCATGATCTTTTAATTCTTGCCATTTTATACAATATGGACTCTCTCTCCTAAAAGAAAAGCAATTATCTGTCCTTACATCTGTCCTTACCCCATTTCCTAATCACTTAAAATGACATATATCATACTCATTAAGTCTTCAGGGTTAAAAGAAAGTGGATGTTACATAATAACTGACCTAAATACTTATTGGTAGCAATTCCTGGTAAATTACTATTTTTTTATGTAGACTATGATAGTAAATGATTACACATATTACAAGAAATGACTACATTACTTATCGTTTAAATACTAATAATACCACGTGTACCTCATTTCCCTGTCAGAGCTAACAGAGAGGTATGGGCTCTCCCTACAAGATCAAGTGTAGGTAAAAGCTCCCAGAAATCACAACACAAAGGACTGCAAGGAAGCTTTGAATATCAAACATTAACTTTCTTGGTAAAAATTGATTTTCAAGCTAAAAACACCTAACGGATCAGGAAAACAGGCAGGCAAAATTGAGTATTTTTCTAAACCTGTTAAAAAAAAAAAAGAAAAAAAAAGAGTTCACTATTTCTCTGCTTAATTCTTCCTACTCAACAGGGAATATGAAGATTCAAGCAGATATTGTGTTGGTTCTTTCCCTTTGCCAATGCTATTTACAGAGGGATGGCAAAAGGATGGCACAAAGTCAGCATTATTTCCAGCAGACAACGCAGAACACAAAGCTGGGTGGAGGTGAGAAGGATCCCAAGGAAGAGAACAGGCCATTCACTTTGGAGGTGCAAGTTCTCAAACAAAGCAGATCGTTAGTTTTGCGTGATCAGGAGTTGCGTAGTGGGCACCAGGCTGATCGCTGGTGTTTCTTACCTGGAACAAACACTTGGGTTACGGTTTCACAAATGTTTTAGGAAAACATGAGCGTGGCTGCCAGCAAAAAGAGAAGAACAGCTCTCTGCCCATCCCATCCTGCCCTGGGTGCACATTCTCCTCTTCTGCTTTGTACTGACACTCATTCTTGTCTGGTCATCTAACAAGCCAGACGAAAGAACTACTTTGAGTGTAATTAACATTAAGGGCAAGAAACAAGGCTATTTTTCACGCAGATGAGTCCTCTGCTCTGGATGGGGTTCTGTCACATAAGTTAGTGATGAGCAAAAAGACAGCTGTGTCTCCTTCAGTGGCAGCCCACACTTAGTCAGCTCATAACTATCACAAAACCGCAGCTTTAAAAACACAAGCATTTGGTACAGGATGACAGGGCCACTGCAGGTGTGACCGCACCGGCAAACGCGCCAGCGCAGAAGCCGTGCCCAGAGAGGATAAACCCCAATGTCCCAAGATAAAAAAAATCACACTGCAGCAAAAAGTAGACAGAGCCAGTTGGTTTTGCAACTACTAAGAGGAATAAAAACCAGATGCCTTTGCCATTTTAATTTCAAATAGCCCTTTATTAAAGTAAAAATGCTTTGTCTGTCTTAGTAGTTGCTAAAAAAGAACGGAGGCCCTTTGTATCTAGCTTTGCACCTGTAGCTTCAGGTCTAAAACGTGTAGCTTCAAGTCCCAACCTCTTTTCTTTTAATTTGCTTTTGCAAGCCGGTGGAATAAAGTTCCAGTCTCCCATGGAAATGCAGATTTTCCCAGAACTGAATGCCGCCACTGAGTGGCACTGAACATGCCACCCAACAGCTTTTTTTCCCCATACCTGAGCCTGGCTGGGAAGGCTCTGCCTCAGAATCACTTCCTCCTCCGGTGGGGACTCTCTCCACCCTGCTGTTTACTACGGCATCGTCTTCAGTCCGCTCTGTTGCAATAGTTCGCTGGATATTTTGGTAGCTACATACATTCAGAGAAAGGAACAACACGCTTTAGTTAATAGAAGAGCTTTCTGCTGCTTTCTACCTTAACAATCGGCACTGTTTTTGAATGATTCCAATACTTCTATCTTCAACGTACAACTGTAAGAGGACACCCAACTCTTCTCCTTCGACTGATGCACAGTCAGTCATCTGTGATCACACTTGGGCCAACCATTACTCTGTAAATAAGGCATTTTGCACTGACTAACAAATAGCTACAGAGGGCGCAGAGCAAGGAAGACTCATAAATCAGATTTAGACAGGTATTTAGGCTACAGGTTGCTACCGGGCTTCGCTTTAAAACATCTGGAACCTAAAACTCCTGGTGGATCATGGTTCCTCCTTCATTTAGTCTTACAGTAGCATAACCAATGAAGTATCCTGCCATGCACTGAGTATCCCTCAGGCTTTCTTATTACAATATTGGATGCATAGGTTCAACTGTAAAAAGGTAAAGGCCATTAAGAGTGTCCACAAAATGTTTATTACGATACCGCACGTCCAGCAGTTGGGACACCTCCATTCTGGTAGGCAATATGGAGTGCAAACCAGTAGGTAGTGTGACCTCAAAGAGCTACTATCTGATTGATACGACAGTCACAGAAAAGCAGAACAGGATCCAACACATGAGTTGAATGACCAGCATGAGGATGCAAGTGTTCTGGCCATTTTTAGACATCCATGGGATTGGGCATTCCGCTTGGGTGGCAACTAATTGCAAAAGAAGGAAGAGGAAACACTAGAGAGATAACCAAAGGGAGGGCGTGAGAAGGGTGACCGAATAAAATCCCAAATAAAACCCCGCAAATGCCTTAAAAAAACCCTATCCTGTCATTTCCATACTAATTGCAGAACTAATTGCCACATTTTTTGATGTCAGTGGGACCGATCACGGTCTTAGGGATCAGCCCAATTCTAAATACTTTACCAGATGAGGAACAAAATATATTCCAGCCTGTGTTTTAAATACCCTGGAGTGCTTCGAATTCGCACTACACGAAACAAATTCTAGTTAACTTGTTCGCTCAGACAGACGGATGAAGGAGATGAAAGATCAAGATTTCTTTGCTTCTACTGGCAAGCTCTGAATGTAAGTCATATATTGAATAAGAAAAAAATATTTTAAGTACTGAGAGATAAAGAAAAGAATAAGAAAGCATAAGCAGAAAGAGAAAGAAAAGCAAAGAAGGAAAATAAGCTCTCTTAATTATTTTAATTAGCTTTTACTCCACCTCAATATTTTTAATCCTTATTTCTGGATTACATTTCTGTATGTATATAAAAAGGATGGCTTTACTGCCTGCATTTAATCCGATCCAGCATTGTTCAGTCTCTCATTTTCCTGACTTACGCTCTTTTGTCTTTCCTCAGGTCAAGTTCTGACTTAAAAATTTCTCTTACTTTCTCTCTCTTTATTTGCTAAAGCAGACTTTATTCCAAATTAGAAGTTAGCCGGGAGTTAGTTCCTCAAAGTGACACGGGATCAATAAAGTCAAGTAGTTAGCAATTGGCTTTTTTACATCTCTCAGCAGACATCATCTCCCAGTAGCTCACTGCAACCCCATCTTGGGCAGAAGGGCTGGAGATAATTAAGACAAATAATTAAAGTTTTAATAGATTTACGCTAAACTTTCACAGCACCATGTGTGTCTCCCAGTACTCAAAGTCATTTGAAGCTATGTTTAGTGGATATTTTGACAGCTCAATAAACAACATCTTTAGAAGTTGTTTTGGTTGTTTTGTTTTGTTTTTTTTTTTTTTTTTTTTAAAAAAAAAA
>JAOXNH010000012.1:55683015-55694934 GCA_028566575.1 Bartramia longicauda | reverse complement strand
CGTCCCTCTGGTGTATCGACAACACCACACAGCTTGGTGTCATCTGCAAACTTGCTGATGGTGCTCTCAATCCCTCTATGTCTTTGATAAAAATGTTACTGCCATTTACAATGTTACAGCCCGTTGAAACTACAGTGCCTACATAAGAAAATAATAAAAGAATGCCAATGCTTTAACATACACATTGCATTGCTGTTTTAACACCAGTAACAAAATAAGCAAGATCAGTGCAACTGTGACAAAAGATTATGCAATGCTAAGAGCTGGGACCTTGGCCACAGGTTGTGGCTCCATGACCTGTCGTTTGGTAGATCCAAAAAACCACCATGCAGCACCCCAGGTGGAAGCAAAATGCACGGACATGAAAAGTGATGGAAACTCAAAATTGCAGACCTGAATTGCCTACCCTGACACCTACAGATACACAGGAGAAAAAACAAATCCTGATTTGGTTTTTTTGAAAGACAAAATATTCTAGGAGTGCAAAGCCCTCCCAGCTTTCAAGCGTGACTCAGGAACTGAAAATTAAAGAGCTCATGTACCCAAGTAGTTTGGGCGCTTCTCATTTCCAGGTGGCTTCTCAGCACCCTTCCCTGAGGAGGCATCAGGGACGCGCAGTCCATCGACAAGAAGCAGCACAGGGCCAGCACAGCTCATCTGCCAACCTGTTTTCCATCCCCACAGTTTGTTCTTCATCAGATGACCAGGTGCACCTGTCTGCTCACAGTGTGCAAATAGACACCTCTCCCGCTCTACGCACAGATGCATACGTGTGTCCTTGTCACTTCATGGTGCTCCACAAGAAGTGGAACAGGCTACAGAGTCCTTCAGCGCCTCCACAAGGGGCCAAATGACCCATCCTGGGATTTCATTCACAGCTACGCCCCAAACAAACTTCTGCAAATTCAAGCCATTTACTTGAGGTGTCAGTGCAGCTGAGCCAGCAACCCTGTTGCTGCACCTGAGAGCAGCAGTTGGTCCCTTTTGGCAGCAAAAAAAGCTGGATGAGCTCATGGGACCGAAAAACTGCAACTCCAGATTGAATTTTCATGTTGTAATTTTCTCTCCAGGACTTTTAACAGCTCAGCAGCTAACTCATTTACTCACTGAGAAGACAGCAAAAGCTGACGACATCACAATAGCTAAAACGTGCAGTTCTCACCAATTATTCAAATCTTAATTTTCCTCTCCCCTGGAGATTTTTAGCTACAGTTTGCAGGAACATTGAGAGCTAGAATAAAGAGAGGCTTTGGGGTTGTTTTTTTTTTTTTTAAATTTTTATTAACTCATGTAGTTAATAAAATAAAGCTTCAGGTACTGCCCTGTCTGACAATGTTCAGACCTCACAGCAGGAAATCTCTCTGTAGGTTGACAAGTACATGGTAACTGATTTCCTACATTGAGAAGCTATGGTTTAAAAGAATCTCTTTAAACTAAAAGTATTAGAGAGAACAGAAGGAGGAAAGAATATATCCATATGTAGGTATTCTGGATATTAGTATTGTTTCCAAGGACAAAGGATTAGAATCATAGAATCGTCTAGGTTGGAAGAGACCCTTGGGATCATCAAGTCCAACCATCTACTCTACTCTACAAAGTTCTCCCCTACACCATATCCCCAAGATTACTAAAATAATTGAATACATAGTTGGAAAGAACCCTGTGGTTATTGAAGATTCCTCTCAGTTTCACAGAACTGCTATTTCTAATTTAATTTTCAAACCAACTGCCCCCACACAGATGCAAACAGCCATGAAGGCAATGCAGAGACGTGCAAGTGTCACACTCAAACCGAAACAGCAGCAGAGGTGGAGCCATTCATCAGGCAGCAACATCCAAGGTTTCATTCACAGAGCAGCTCTGATGGCAAGAACTCATCTGGGGGCCTTTGCAGCCTGAGAGATTGCTCCAGAAAGATCAAAGTGTTCTTTTTTCGTGATTCCCCCTCTCTCAACGTTTTCCTAGATCTTTTTAATATTGAAAATATTCAGAAAATGGCTATTGTCAAAGGATACATAAAACTTTTACCAAGTATAAAGCTTGCAAAATAACATATGGTATCTTTATGTGAAAAAGTGCCACGTAGACCCTCGTTGGGGTTTTTTTTGGCTGGCAGGCATTCATTCCAAATAATAACACTGGTGCCATGTTTTCCACTTCGGTCAGAGTCTTAACATTTTAAACATTCCGAAGACTGTTCTCGTATTCCTGAATCACCTATGAGACCTTTACAAAACAGATGCAGACATTCACTGCCTTGGTACCACTGCCTCTGTAGCTGAACAGAGAGCACTGTGAGTAGAGGCAAGGCAGTGATATAAATTAACCTGAATATTATCCAGCTGGCATTTGCACTGAGTATGTAGTTATAAGGGCTGTTTGCATTGTAGTCATGTCGATGAGCTTGTTGTGGAATAAAGGACACCATCCAACTCTGTCCTGCTGCCCTAGCTACACTGCACAGGTCAGGAGCAGGTGTTTTCCCAGTTAATCCCCAGTTATAAATAAACACATGCCATTGTTATTTTCATCTCAGTAATTCCGAGTAGCAGTTCACTTGCTCGGGTAATGTAGTTATGATGTTAAAAGTCAGGAAGTAATGAGGTTAAATTTTCCTTTCAATTAGCATAAATGACAGCTAGACTGGTAAGTCTTCCAAGAGATGAGATGTCTAAAGATGCTCAGAGAACTCGTGCCCATGACAATTACCAAACTACATGGCAATTTTCACGGATCAAGAACAAAACAGCACTGTGTTCCCTTTGTAATGGGCTCGGTATCTCCAGTACAGCACGGCTGTGTTGCAGCCTTCCACTGCATTGATATAAATAAGACAGTTTCCAGCCCTATGCTCAAACCCACTGCTGTAACCATCACGGGTGCAGAAAATACAGCTGCCCAAAAGCAAGGTCGCCAAGGCAGGGTCATCACAGCCAGGCAACAGGAAAGGCAACTCTGTTTTGCCCCTTGCATCACAGCCCCACAAGCACCTCTGTGGGCCACACAGGAGGGATGCTCACAGGGCAGGGAGAGGAGGTGGGATGTAGCCCATCCACAGACACTACAGAGACCACTCCTCAGATGGAGGAAAACTCTGAGAAGCTTGAATCATAGAATCATTCAGGTTGGAAAAGACCCTTGGGATCATCCAGTCCAACCATCTACCGTACTCTACAAAGTTCTCCCCTACACCATATCCCCCAACACCACATCTAAGCGACTCTTAAACTCATCCAGCGATGGTGACTCAACCACCTCCCTGGGCAGCCTATTCCAGTGTCTGATCACTCTTACTGGGAAGAACTTTTTCCTAATGTCCAGTCTAAACCTACCCTGTTGCAGCTTGAAGCCGTTCCCTCTTGTTCTATCGCTATTTGCTTGTGAGAAGAGACCAGCCAGACAGTTCTGCCAGAGAACAACTCTGCCATGGAGCTTCATCCCTCCCACGAGACAAAAAATGATTTCTCTATCAAAGCCCCGAGTTATCTCAGTGACCAAATCACTTTTACAAATTAACTGGAAAATTAATTTATCAGCTGAACGTTACTCTTGCCAATATTCTACACTGCCTCTGCAGTCACCCAGCCCATGAAAACACCCTACTTCCTTACCAAGCTGAAGCGAAGGGAGATAAAATCTAGTAGGGTCTCCTGATGAATTGCAGCTGGAGGTACTGAACAATGAAAGCCTAAGAGGTGTCCTAGTTTCCATCATCCACCCATTCTTCTTTCCTGTCAGTGTTATTGCTCCTGTTGGTTTAATTGATACCTTTTCCCTTTAAAATACTTACTTCCTACTCATCTTCCTCATTCCTTCAGAGTTGTCCCAATCGCCCTAAATCGGTTCTCAAAAGTTCACTTGCTCTTACAATCCTCTGCTCCTCACTTACTAAGGCTAATCTGGTCTCAGAGGCTTAGCTTTCTCTAAAAGATGGATTTATTCTCTCAAATATAAAACCAAAACTAAAGTTTCCTTGTTAAATTAGAAAAAAAAAACCCAACCAACAACCATCCTAATGGGTATTTCAATGGAAGACTAAATGATACTCTTTGGGGGAGGCAGGAAGCATCAGTTGATGTTTGATAGGAGTATGTGATACACCTGAGGCACTTCCACAATCTGGTTGTGATTTACTCCCACAATACTTTTTCTTTTTTCACCCCAGTTAAATAGCTGAGGTGACTAGGCATTAGCTAAGCACTTCTCAGCAACAAACAACCTCTCAGGGAAGTAATGCCAGTCCTAAAAACTGACTCATTTGTGATCAATTCAATCTATTACTAAAAGAGCTGTTGATGCTCTTTTGGGCAAACATTGTGCATAAAAAAAGAGAGGTGTCAAAAACCAGTAACGAAAAGGTAACTGTCTTTGGTAAGTGGGTGGGAACCAAGCGATCCAAATCAGAGAGCAAAGCAATTGAAGTTATGAGTCAAAGTTTTCCCTAGAGAGGACCGAGAAGTGGAATAAACAAAGATATGATATCGTGCTATAATCAGATCGCTACAGGAGCATCTTGAATTCAAGTAGCCACAGAGACAGAAGGCAAAGTGGAGATAGGGAGTCAATGGAGGGGAGAACTGATTGAATACAATGGGGAAACTGGGAGAGGCCTGTAAAAAAAAAAAAAAGGACAAGGAATTACAACCGGAAGTCAAAACAGAGAGAGACTAAAGGCAGTTTATAGATGTTGCAGTACTGGAACCAAGCAAGCAATGGCACCGACGTCAAAGTTGAGGGAAGGAGAGGACTGAGATTAGAAGAGAACCACTGCAGAGAGACAGTGGGATGGGGGAGAGGGGAGAAAGACTAGGACTGTCTAAACAAGACTAAATGAGCAGAAAGCAGGGAAAAAGAAATAAGGATAGGCAGAGAGGGAGAGAAGTAAGAAAGTCAAACCTGAAGGAGAAAGAGAAAAAAGTGCCTTCTGACAGAGAGCTTCATGAAGCCTGGAGCACAATGTAGGAGTTGTAGCCATAACTACCTGTGAAACCTGTATGTCTTGTCTACCTCATGCCTGACAAACCCTCTCCACCTGCTGCTGCCTCCGGTGCCCATCTCTTGCTTTTGAATACCGCTGGATCTGTAGAGAGCAGGTAAACTACGCAGCCCAAAGAGCTGAAACCCAGCACCCCTGCATCAACGCAAGACTTTCCCCAAGCATCAGTGCCTTTTAGATAATTTGAGGTAGTTTCTGCCAATACTACACCTGCCCTGCCAGCAAAGAATTAAGACACACAACAAAGATAAAAGGTCATTAATGGTAGATCTAATTTGTACTTACAGCATCGCTAGATTGTACTGGTTTTTTCCATCACATATGCCATGCAAACAGCAGCTCTTATTTCTTGTGCTATATCACAAAAACTGCCTGTTCCAGGCATTACCTGTCCAATACACGAGGGTGACAATGCATCCATCAAGCTGGTCTGCTGCCCAGCCACCTCTGGAATGTGCTTTTCCTTATGCTGCCACCCACATCTGCTCACAGTATTTGTTTAGTCTCACCACTGCCCATGGTTTTCCGTAAGGCATCCCAGTTTTTCGACAGCTCACAGTTTAAAACCCAACGAGGTCTAAACAGATGGGTTTCTTTAATCCCAGTTGCAGAATTTCTTGCAGTTTTCCAACATATCAACAATTTCAAATCTTTGCAAGGAAACTGTAATAGCCCAAAGCCAAGAAGCACAACACCCAAAAAACCTAATCAAGATCAAATTTAAGCCAAAAATCCAACCTTGTCGAGATGCAGAAATACACAGTGAGAACATTTAAATAACCTTAACTCTGAAACAGTAAATAATGTATTTCGGAATTTGCAGTTGTAAAGGATATTTGAAGAACAGATTAAAGGATTTTAGTAATTTTCTTTCCTCTTCAGATGGTGTTGTCACAGACTACTATTGGTTCCCAAGGGTTGCACACTCAGGGCTGGAGTTACCTCCGTTATAACAGGAGAGCTGATTATTCTCATACGACATCATCGATTCTTTGTTCTGCTGTTGTGATCTGCGGATACTCTCTCCTATTGATTTTCGCTTTTATTTCCTCTGCTGGATAATTTCATTCAGCAGCTACCTGCCTCCAACAACCACCAGAGCAGTACGGTAAATTAACACTAAACACTAATAACTAATGGGTAGTGACAAATCCTCATAGTGGGCCAGTCTCCTCTGTCCCAGCTTTGCTTGAGTCCTCAGCGTTGCGTGCTCCATACTATACCAATTTGCAAAATCCCCCTCTCTCACTCTGCTCTTCACATGAAGTGACATGCATCTGTTTACCCATGACCACACTGTCGTTAGTTATCGTTATTCAGAAATTTTTCAGCTGTAGACTCCTGAGTACAAGACATCACACCATTTTTGTCTTATCACCTCTCATTTTGTCTTAGGAACATAAAAGCATCCAGGAGTTCCCGTTACAGGAGAGACAGAACAGAGCAGCTCTGGGAAGCACTATGCAGGAAGAACACAGAATTCAACAATTTCATTTCAACAGGCTGTTGCTTACGCACTACCCTCATAAAACCTGTCTTTTTGGGAAGACTCATTACTAAAGAAGGCTAGCAGCTGGAATGGAATGGGTGTGTGCTTAGGCATTCATTTCCATACAGGCAGGGCTTCCAGCATCGCCCATTATTAAAGTTGCTTGACATGTTTCATTATAAATCCTGTTTTGGTCGCTTATATATTTTCAAATATACATACACTTGGAAACAAATTTTGCATGCTGGATGCCTGCTTCAGATCTACAGAGATGCACGGCAAAAAAATTTCAACCAGAAATTTGGAGCTGTGAGGGCAAAGGAAAAAACATGGGACTTTTATCCATTAAAGACTTCTGAAGACCCTTCCTTTTACCCCCCACGCTAACACGGAGCAGAAGTTATTGTACTAAGCATATACCTTTTGCTATTCCTGTAAAAGTACATTAAAATTCAGCTAACTTGTAAGTCTCTCAAAAAATTTCAGTTTGATATGCTCACTGGAGACATCTTTGATTTTACCATTTATATGCCCAGGAAATCCTGTGCTGAGCACGTTCCAGACTGGCAGAAAGACAGACTTTTCCTGCAGTGCAGATCTAAGTTCTTCCTGGCTGTGCCATGTCCGGGCACCTCTTCTGGCAGCAGGAGGGCTGTATCCCTGGGTATGTCCCTGCTGCACCAAGTAGCATGGAAGAGGAGAGTAAGAATCCACTGCCGATTTGCCCTTGTTGAAAGAAGAGATGGAGGAAGTTGGGGTGGTGTGTTAGGAGCTTGGGGTGGGGAACCAGAAACCAGGACAAAACCAGGTAAGGTGGTGAAGAATAAAACCATCCCATGATTTGTGGTGGTCGTGGGCTTGAGCAGAGCAGGAGCTTGGGAGAGCAGGTAGCAGGGCGCTGTTTCAATCTTGCTAGGCGAGATGGGCACTACTGGATGCCTTCAGGGTGGGAACTCAGTGCATCTACTGGGGGACTTGCACTCAAGCTCACGACCAGGCAATGTCAGGGAGATGGCAATGGGATTTACTGTCATTCTGTCCAGAGGGGCATGGGTTGGACTGCATTAAAACCTACAATCATCCAGTGGCCCTTTTCAAAGGGCCACTATTCACATTTCTCATGGACAAGGGTCTGTACCACCAAAGTGCCCAGTAAGTCTGGCATTGAGATTGATGCCTAGAGTGGAGGTGGAGCAGAGCAAGGTAAAACTTCTGCAGATACCCACCATAGGAAACACCAGTGGAAGGATGCCACTGCCCAGCCAGTAGCTCAAGATGCTAAATGTCTTTAATAACAAGGTGGTTTAGCCCTTGTGTAGCTAGGAACAGAACCTGCAGTTTGCACTGCGGCACATTCTCCAACTATTACCTATTAAGCATTATTGTATAACATGAGTAATGGAATTGAAATTTGGTTTGCTCAGACAGCTCACATCCTTGTAAATAGCCATTTCCTCCTAAAATTATCTTCAGAAGTGTGAGATGGGGGGGGAAAGAAAATATAAAGAACTCAACCTTACCACTCCTGGCACTGAGACATCTCTCACCCCATTGAAACCAACAGAACTATTTGCTCCATAGTCATAAAGACAGTGGGATCCAGCCCAGAACAGGCAAGAATTTTATCTATTTACCCAGAGTTCAACCCAACAGAACTATCTATTTGCTCTGCCTTTGACGGACTGTTGTGAAGGGACTGATAGGCACCAATTTGAGTCACTGAGAGCTGGGGATGGGGGCTTTGTAACAACTCACTTTCATCAGGAGAAGGAAAAGCTGCTTGAGAGAGGCATTTGAGTCATTGCAAATAGCAAATTATAAGGGCTGCACTAAGATTGAGACTTTAATGAAATTCCAAAGCCTACAGGCATATAATGTTTTTATGTAAATCAGCTTAACGATGAGGGTTTTTTTTTTTACCATGAGCATTAGCAAGTGAGCAATTTATTTGAGAAAAACTTGCAATCATCAAAGCATTTTTAACTGTGTGATAGTTGCGTCCATAATAACTGGAAACCATGCCTAAAGTCTGCTCTCTGATCCTAAGCATTCACGCACACTGCATGGAAAACAATATTGCAGGCAAAACCAAATACACATTTCATCTATTTACGGGGGAGACGATCTAAATTGATTTCTAAAATGCAACTATTAGATGAAGTTTCTAAAGAACACTTCTGTTTTAAAACTGTTCATCATCTTGGTTTTAATGGGCTCAGCAGTTCTTTATCAAAATTGATTAGTAGAGGAAAAAAAAAAATCGCTAAATTCCCAGTAGACTGGAAATGAGCCTTACCTCACATGCAGAAAGCCATCTGTTTCACTGTATTGGTCTCCTCTTAGCTATGTTCCAGTCACTGGCAATATTCAGGAGAAGAATTTGAACTGGAGATACAGTGCCTAACTGTGCTCTCAGTTACACCAGTACATATTAAAAGACAACATAAACAGATAGAAAATAAACATAGAGAAACACTGGCACCCCTGAGCTTTGTTCTGAGTGTCAGCAGAGACACTGGGAAGGTGACCCAGACAGAGAAAGATATAAACTCAAAACTATATAGTAGCTCACAGCTCCACAAAAGAGGAAGGATGGGCAGAGCTGGGGACTCTTCTTCTCTCATAACTGCCATGTATGGCCATTGGGTCGTCCCAGATGAAGCAAGCTCTTCTCAACTGCCCCTGTTGCAATATATCCTTTAGGCTTCCAGGTATTATGTCTGCCTCAAGTCAATTGTCTCCTAGAGCAGATCCCTGTTAACCATCAGCTCCTTGCTTTTATC
Organism: Bartramia longicauda; assembly: GCA_028566575.1. NCBI lineage: Eukaryota > Metazoa > Chordata > Aves > Charadriiformes > Scolopacidae > Bartramia > Bartramia longicauda. The sequence continues at coordinate 55,685,666 of JAOXNH010000012.1, read as the reverse complement.
AGGGCAAGAGTAGTTTGAAGTCTTAATTAAATACATATGACTGGATTATGCCTTCAGGCACAGCCTTAAGCAAGAGATAATGCATGGACTTCAGAAGCCAAGTGCCTCAAACACAGCCCTCTACATCACAACGTGTTTTTATTAACCTTGATTCCAAAACATGGGTGGACCAGGCACTGCTTTAGATTTACAGAAACAGAAAATAACATCAGCCTTATGATCAATGGTTAGTATTTAGGAAGGTGTAAGCTATAACTTCACTTGGTGCCTGCTTTGTGAAGGAAGAGGACAGCATGAAAAGGGAGACCTTGCAACTCCAAACCCAGCCAAGTACTGAAATTAGGGAGGATTCATATTTTCATTTACATTAGCAGCAGCTTAAGTCAAGACAACTGCTACAGCACTTCCTGAGCTGATCTTCAATCATGTGCCCGATAGGCATAACTGAATTTCACATTAGAAACACAACATTCCCTTGAATCAGTCTTTCGGTTTTTTCCCCAAGTTACATTTGAAGATGTTAGTGCCAAAATCCGCCATCACAGATCTCATCACCCCCCCGGCTCCTCTTACACATCACTGCCTTTCTCTCATTACCCCCCAGACTCTCCCAGTCAGAAGCCCTATCTATTCACATTTACAAGTGCTGAGCTCTCTTCAGTCGCTATACGAAGGCTTTACAATAACAGTTCCTTTGTGTTTAGCAGCCAGACTGTGCAATATCAACACTCAGTGCTCACTCTGATTGGGAGCTATTATGGTTAGTGAACCATATGCCATGCACTATACAAAGACACTCGCAATTAAGTCCTTGGGCAACAAGACAATGAATACTACCAAGAAAAAAAATCCTTTGCACTTGGATGTAAAAGAGAAGCCAAGAGCTTACCACTATTACCCACAATACCATAAAAAGGGCTGCTCTTCTTCTTTAATACATTTATCACACTTCTGAAGCAGTATGCACACATTCCTTGTCTCCACTGCATATCTAAAGATATTTTTAGCCTAATATTTCCATGACAACGAAGGAAGAAATGGTCAATTTGAGAAGACGGCTGAATCAAAATTCAAGATGCTTGTAGAAGCTGCTTCCTAGTGTTCACATTGTTTCAGTCACCCACTACACTAAGCACATTATTGTTTGTTGCTGCTATTTCTAATCATCACATTAAAAAAACTAATTTTGAGTGATTAGTGGAATTATGCATCCTGTTATCATACAACAAAGACTGTTCATTGCTGTGATAGTATGAACACCCTAATACAAGACAACAGCAAAACGCTTCTTTAGGTTGAAGTAAAAGCTCACAGAGAAGAGTACGAAGAGATGTGTAACGCTCCTACGAAACTGGTAATAGGTTACATAGAACAAGAATGTGATGGCAAGTATGACAATTCAAACTCTTGTCTTTCCTGGCTAACACAGAGTAAAAGTATTTGCAGAAAATTTTGGAAGAGAATCATTTGCAAAATCTGGAAGACCAAAATGAAGGCAGTAGCATTAAAGGCAAGGAAAACATACAAGGGAGCAATCCAAGGAAAGGCATGCACCACCTCTCCCTTCACCTCAGGATCATCTGCTCATATTGCAAGGCACCTAGCAGGTCTACACAGCCTGAGCAGAAAATGAGGACAGTTGCACCTGAAGGCAAAAGACAGCCACAGCACCATGACAGTGCAGCGGAGACCAAGATCTTTGGCATGCTGGTTCCTGGACTCACATTACCATCTTCCAAACACGTTACTCCTTTTCACATTACCTTTTTCTTCAGAAACGAACAGCGACGATTAAGATGTAATTCTGCCACCAAATACTTGTTACACTATGAAATACAAGTGTAAGATGAACAGCCTTGCACTGTAATTAACCAATGACCAAAATTCCCCAAAGTTCAGTTGTTCTGAAAAGCAGCTTTCTTTGAGATCTTTTCTTAGCACACCAAAGACCTACCTGGGTTGGTCTTGTAAGCATTAATTAAACAGAGGAAAAGAGACTTCTGCATCTTCACAACACAGAGCCATTCTCTTGTTTACACATCTATAATTAATTGGGTTCACCCACTCAGAACCGTGAGCCCTGAATAAAAGCTGCATGCCAGCTCTGCTGCCGAGGTATGGGGGGGTTTTTTCCCCCCTCTCCTCTCCTTTTAGTCTTGCAAATGCTTTGCTTTACAACAGCAGGGCCCTTCTTCCTTCCATTTGCTGAGAAACCCCAGGCACACCCACATCCTTTGGTTCTCACAGAGACTTGTGAGCCACTGGCAAAACCCTGTCAGCGCAATGCCTTTGCAAACACAGTGCTGCATCTGGGTGTAAATGCATAAAAGCTTGGCCTTATTATTTGAAAACAATGCCACCAGAGTTCCTCTACTGTGTACCACCACTAAGCTCAACAGGGATGGGAGTGTGGCATGTGTAGGTTCAGCGAGATTTACATTTTCCAGTGAGGACTTGTAAAAGACAAACTCAAAGCCCAGGTTACCCAGGGACACAGAGATCTCAGAGTTCATAGATTCATAGATTGGTCCAGCCAGAAGGGACCTCCAAAGGTCATCTAGTCCCACCTCCCCGCAGTCAGCAGGGACACCCCCAACTAGATCAGGTTGCCCAGGGCCTCGTCGAGCTTCACCTTGAATATCTCAAGGGAA
>JAOXNH010000012.1:55660931-55674891 GCA_028566575.1 Bartramia longicauda | reverse complement strand
TCAAGGCCAGGCTGGATGGGGCTTTGAGCAACCTGGTCTGGTGGGAGGTGTCCCTGCCCATGGCAGGGGAGTTGGAATTCGATGATCTTTGAAGGTCCCTTCCAACTCTAATCATTCTATGGTTCTATGAAAAAAGGTACATGACGGGTTCTCCAAAATCTGAGGAGGAGTCAGGGAAAAGAAGGAAATAAAGGATAAAGCCAAAGTACGCTGCTACTAAAATTTATTCCTCATTTTTGTGACTTGGCAATGCATAGACTTTGTGCAGTTCACAAAGGGAAAGAAAAATGGTGAATCTATTAGCTATGCAGATTTCATATTCCTCCCAAGCAGCTCATAAAGCTTACCGTAATATCCTGTAAACAGGAAAACATTTGAAAACCTGAATCCAGAAGTGTGCTAATTAGAGAACATCACTTACATGTAAATCAAGAAATCCTAGGCAAGCAGAGGGAAGGAAATAGTTCCATCTCTCCCCACAACCATGAGATGGCACAGCAACAAACAAAACAAAAAAGTAATTAGTGTCTCATAAGTGATCAGGGCTGGCTCATTCCACCTCAGGCAAACAACTGGATCAGCAGAAACACGAAAAAATGCACCTCTTGGAGGTCTGTATGCTAACATAGACTGGAGAGGCTCAGGAGACAGAAATAAACATTAGCTACTATACCTGAGAAGCAAAGGAGAATTCCCTGTTATAAAGCAAAATCTTAATAATGAACTTGTATTCTGTTTTAAAGACATTCTTTCATCCTTAAATCTTGTCTATCAATTAAGCAGACAGACTAATCTAATACACCGTAGGCATATCACTTTTTGGTGTGGTGGTAAATCTGCTGTTCAAGTGTTGCCTGACAACGCCGGGAGGTTAATTCACACATCAGTTTGTGTGGGTTCCCAGGTATCCCTGGAATAACCCAGAATTGCCAGGTTATAAAGCAATTTTACCCCCAGGAAGTGCTGCTCAGCAGCTTGGATAAACAGCAAGGTAGCAGGAAGATAAACCCAGACTGTGAAATCTCTACGAGCCCCTGACAGAACTTGATGCGTTCCAACTGTAGGCTTGTTTTAATGGAGTAGGAAAGCAGAAGCGGAATGGCAGTCACATACCTGTAATGCCTGCGCTGAACAACAGCAGCATTAAGAAACTTTTCTGTGTGTAGATTGACTTTTGAAGCCAGAGACAGCAGAGAGACATGTCCACGAGACGTGGGCTGCACCAAAAGCTGCTTCCCTTCACAGGATCTGCCTGTCGAGCTCAGAGGGACCCTCGGGAACCCACAGCCCTTACTCATGAGCTGACTGGGAAAGCTCCCTGGTGCTCCTCTACTGCAAAAAGTTTACACATTTATTCCCAGTCCTTTTATGCTGAGACTGTTTGTAGTCTGTACTTTGCTGGTTTTATACTCCTGCCACTCAGAAGTCTGTCTGGCAGAACACTGCTGGCAATTACAACAACTACAGCTTAAATTCTGACACGTGCATCATCCATCTTATTTCTAACCCCAGCTTTCAGCACAGCAGCAATGCAGTTCATAATCCAAATCAATTTTGGTTTTTTATGGTGTAAATTATTTTCTTTAAAAAATTAATCCTGATATCAGTGCTTTTTATTTACAAGATAATTATTTTCCCTCAATATTTTTAAAAAATTATTTTTAACACTTCCTTTTTATATCTTCTAATGAATGGAATTCATTATCGAACTTGTAAGGTATCCCAGCCACAGAAAAGATATAGATCAGGAAGAAAGTATAACAGAGGTGTAGAGAAAGATTGTCTTTGAAAATGAAATAAGACTTGTTCCACTTTTATATTTGAGGCCTGAGGCATATTTACATTTAGGTTACACTATTATCAGTAGTAGTAGTATTTTCTGATTAGGTGTAAGTAAAAAAAAAATCACAATGAGGGTAGTCAAACACTGGAACAGGTTGCCCAGAAAGAAATTCCATCCTAGAAGATAGTCCAAACTCGACTAGACAGGGTCTAGAGCAACCTGCTCAAACCCCACCTTGCCTTGAGCTGGCAGCTGGACCAGACAACCCAAATTATTGAATGATCATATTCATCTTGTAGTGTGAAGGGAGCATTAAGAAGCAGCAAGATCATCAGTATATGCAGTCTGTTCATAGAAAGCTGCCTTAAAACGGCCCTTGAGTGAAAAGCCATCAGACCTGTGGCTCTTACTCTCAGGAATGAGTCTAGAGTCAGAAGTGAACCGTGACAGCTCACCCCAGGTAAGTAAACACATCGCCTCCTCACACCTCTGCTTCCCACCGCTTCAGAAGTGACCAGGTACCCACTGGGGACACAGGCTCTGCCACCAAGGAAAAGGAAGGATCTGGAATCAATGGTGCTGTCTACTCTTAGAGGCCTCACTGTAGCAGCTACTGCGGAAAAAAATCCACAGGCTTTTAGACTTTTAAAAAGAGAATGCATAATGAAATTAGCATAGATAATTTAATGAAAGGGGAAGGACAGATAGAAGCATCATTATGGAAATTTAATTAATAAACAATTACAGCAAAAGTATCTATTTCAAGGTTGTGGGGTTTTTTTATTTATAAAAACCTATCAGCACTGAGATAAGGAAGGAAATTATACCTGCTACTAATGGGGTAAAGTGAACATCTGAAGTATTGAGAGGGTCGGAGAACAGCTTGGAAGTATAAAACAACATCCATCTGAGGCTCTCAAGATCCTACTATCAATATCAAAGACCTTGCAGAAAGACGGCTCTGCAGGGCAAAAGTGTTTGAATCCTCCAGGGAGACAGTAACTCATCCCTGCCGACGACCTGCTCTCTCAGTAAGTCTATCCTGGATATAAATGGTGTTCTTGACATCTGGCAGTCCTACAGCAGGAAGCCCTGGACCAGGAGTAAGATGACGACAGGGCTAGATTTACTAGCTAGTTAGCAAGAAAAGCCAATTATGAAAAGGCTTCCTGCATCATATACGCACTTTTACAGGAGCAGGATGAGTTACTACAGCATTACACTACAGATATCATCCTGCCTTCTGCATGGAAGGTCAAATAAGTTTTTCTGTACAATAAGATTGTCCAGACACTATCTCAGGAGTTGGATAAATGTTGCCATAACCATCACAAGGCATGAGAGATGGAGTGGCTGACCCAAACTGGACAATGAAATAATAGGGTTACAACCAAATTTTTCATTTATGTGAAGGAATTTATCTCCATTTATATTGAGATTTTCCTATGCCATGTCAGACATCTAAGAAGAGCCCTGCAGATGCATCACCACTGCAGAGAGGTACCAAAGAGCCTTACAGCAGATGTGAAGCAAACTCACTGCCTGCATAAACTAAGAAAAACGTTATCTTTAATACACATACTCCAAATTCTGTTTTGATTAATTACTTTCATGGTATGCTTTAACTGTATTACAAAAAAGTCCATAAAATTCTCCAAAATCAGAAATGGTAAATTATTGACGCTGTTCTATTCTTTAGGACTTTTAAACCCGTGATGGGCTTGGTCAATAAAGCGCCTGCTGAGTTTGCTCTCAGGCAAGCCCTTGATGCAACTTAGCCTTTGCTCAGAGACCCACGGCCTTGGAGACCCTTATCCCCTCCATCATGAGAAACGTTCAAGCTTGTCGGTGTCAGATCTCAGCTCTCTCAAGACAGCCTCCTGGTCTCCTGAATAATTTTACATCCATGAATTGAACTTATATCTTTAATTCTAAAAATCTGAATACAGTACTTTTTTTTATTTAATAAAAGTAAGTGAAACAAGGCTCAGTATCTTACCACTCTTTTGGAGTCAATATGACCTTATGATGCATGTGCTGATTCCCTTCCAATCACAGCTGCTTCCCATTTCCACTGCATTTGTCTTTTGGTTTTCTACAAAGATAAAACCACTTGGGCCAAAGTCTATGCCTGGGCTCTCTGTATATGGTTGTACACAAAAGGTTCTTGATGGCAGGCAGAGGCTGCATGTAGGAGATTGCTTCTGAATTCAGTGGGGACTAACTTGGCCTGCAGCACTTTCAGAAACATGACCAATGAAAGCATCCAAAGGGACAGCCTAGGAGCAGCGCAATGGAGGAAAGAGAGGGGATCTATCTTCCAGGGCAATTCCGCCAAATCCCTAGACAGCATCATCCCAAAGAAACCCTCCACAACCACTTAACTGTGGCAAAGACTAACTGATTTTGAGTCAAAGGTGACACTGTAATCTCTTAGTAGAAAGATTATCAATCACAAAACAACATTACCCAAGTTATACTGAACCATTATAATAAATTACGTGACTTCAGCACCCTTTGTGCAGAATACTAACATCCAAAGGTCAAAGCAGTGAAACAACAGGTACCCATTCACGTATTTATCAAATGCTAGGCTAGATGAGAAAAATACAGCTACCAGCCACACTACTGGATTTCAAGAATCTCTCTTCATTTCCTAAAGTCTGGTATCCTGAGTGATATCAAAGCTAAAGCAGAAAACACATTACACATAGAGGAGTTCTGAAAATAAAGTGAGTACAACCCGTCTGAGGATATTGCTGACGAAGAAGAACAAAATGAACATGTATGTGAATCCATATCTTCAAACTTTGGCATCTACAGTTAGAGTCCTCCAGATCCAAAGTGAAGATGTACCATTCCCTATGGCACGCTGCCTGGTACAGAGGGGTCTGATGGCTTCTACCTGAATTATTCTATCTGGGGGAACAACTGCCCAATCAACAAGTGACTCCAGAAGTGCTGAAGGATGTAGGCCCTACCTAATATCTTCAGTGGGATCTGGAGAAGAGGGAGCAGTGCAGACCAGGTCAGAAATTATAGATGCCTGCAAATTTTAATGCTGGAGTATGGAAAGCCAGCCCAAAGCATTCCCAGCTCCTGACAGATTCAAGCGGGAACTGCTGTAAGAACCACATAGCCTCTTCTCAGGCGAGTGTCCCCCCAAAAACCAGTCACAAATTTCTGTGTCCTCCCAAATCTCCCAAGTTAGGGGAGGTAGTAAAATTAGGGACTGAGCAGACACATGCAAGAAAAAACACTAATGGGGATGAAGAAAACAATGTGATAAATGAAGCAGAAGAGAAAAGAAGAGGGCTGTGATTTTTTTTCACCCCTTCTTGTCAAGCATCTTCTTCCCAAGATACAAAATCACACAGGGTTGTATCTCACACCAGGAGGCACATGTGGTGCTTCAGCTACCACTTGGCACTAGCTTGAATCTGACCTGGGGGCCAGGCAACCTCACCAGGTGCCACTCTGGAACATAGGGCACCAGACAAAGCTGAGGGTTCACCCTATGGTCTGTGTGTCCACAACATGGTGCAACAATGTCCTTCTGCCTCCACATGTGAGGCAAGCCTAGCTGCAAGGGAATAACAAGGCTGCAACCAGTTGCATCAGTCTTATGTTCAGCCAGCAAGATGACTCCATAAATCTTTGTCTTCCCTAGGTAGAAGATCAGCTAGGCAAGAGTTGGGCTGTTGGACTACAAGGGAAGTTGCTACTTGTCCCTCAACCTGACAACATCCAGGAAAGGTAACAACAAGCAGATCCAGCATACCCACAGCTGGCTTGAAAAAATGAAACAGGAAAGAGGAAAAATTCCAGTTCCTTCATTACCACCTTTTCTGAGGCTGTCGTGGTTTGGGCTGGCTTGGTCAATGAGAAGATAACAGATGCTGTCCCCACCCCTTGCTCCAAGGAGAGGAAGAAAAGACATAGAGTTACAAGTTTAGAAAAAACTAAGCTACTTCAATGAAATATTAATAATAAAATTTTAAAAAAGGAAATAATGAAACAGATACATATAAAACCATACCAAGCTCCCAGGGAGGTGTCACTGGCAGGCACTGGGAAAGTTCCAAACTGGACTCAGGGAACTGGACTCCAGAACTCACCAATGGGGACTGAAGGTAAACAAACTCAGAGAGTCCTCACTGAAGAAGGGCCAACCTGACTCCTTTGAATCCTCAGCTTTTATACTGATCATGGCAGATGGGATGGAACACTCTATTGGTCAGTTTGGGTCACCTGACCTTCACAGGTGCAACCCCTCCACAGGGTGAAAAACGCAGTCAACTGAGCTTGGTTTCCCACAGCAACGAGTGTCAGCAAGAGCCTCTCCCACTGACCAGAAAGTTGTCTCCGCTTCACCCCAAATCAGGACAGAGGCTCATTCCAAGTTTGATAAGGCCATAACAGCCTTACACAAACCTCTCCCTTCCTTCCAGCAGACGAGCTTTCAGAAACTCTGTTCCTTAAAGAACATATAGGACGAGGAGTTATGTGTGCAGCAGGGCACATTTATTTCCAGGGTATGACTCTGAAGTAATTCCCAACAATTCAGAATGCAAACAGACTAGAAGTGGCCTAAAATCTCCAGATGAGACACTAAGCAGGGAGTATGGAAACGGAAGTCTTACCTGGAGTTGTACCCACGCGTTGCTAAGTTACTTCTTCACTCTGTGCCTCTGTTTCCACTTCTCACCTTTTAATCTGTCTTCCCTATCTCAGCTTTGAAGCCCAGCTCCCAAACACTTGCATTGAACCTTCAACAACCTTCAAAAAACTTCAAAAATCCAGCCTTAGCTCTTTAGCTAAGAAAATATCTTAGTACATAGCAAAGCAGTTCTACTCTTCACAGGAGACACTACACAGCACTGTAATAAAAAACAAACCAACTAATAAATATTTGAAAGTTAACAAACAAGAATAGATCTGTGAGTCCAAACCTGGTCCCAAACGCCCCAAGTCTCCATGTAATTAGCACTAAAACTTCAGTTAAATGTTACTGCAACTTCTTGACCATTGCCTAGGGAATGAGATCATGTCCAGTCAGACTTGCTCTGACTTTGGCACGCCTAAGATAAGGCATATTTGCTCATTTAAAGCTTTGCAGTTCACCTTGAGAGAGTTTTCTCAAACTCCTATTATCAACCCCTCACTTCAATCTCAGCTTCGTACAAGCAGAGATTTTGTAACTTCTTCAAGCACTGCCACGAAAAGCGGAGAGCAGGTAGTGTGGGGACCAGCCAGGCTGTCCCTGCATGGTGTCACCAAGCGCGCGTGCTGCGACACGACCATCTTCTTCCCTGTGTGGGAACAAATAGACAAACAGCCCTGATCTCCACAGCACAAACAAAATATGTCCAAGTGTCAAAACAAGTTGTGGAAAGGGAGAGAAAGACAGAGAAAAACCTGATTCACAGACAAGCCTCTCAGTTGAGCTACCACAGAGCAACCGTGCAGGAAGCGGAGAAATAGCTGTCTAACGTCTTGGGTGGATTGACCTATGTTTCCATTTACGATAGGTTGCTGCCTACAATCCTGGCACAGAAAGACTTTGTAAGAGAAAAACTAACAGGAAATGCAGCAACAGCAAAGATTAAAGGGTTGATCAAAGGACCCAAAGGAAAGGGTTCTTGAGAAACCTCAACAGCCCTGAACTGGGAAATGCCTTCATCCAGACTTCAGACTGTGCTCTTCTTCCCAAAACTAAGCCTAGCTCAAATACAAATATTAAAATACTATAAGGGTACAGGGCTGAGAAAAAGAAGGGGGGATTTAAAAATTGTGTGTAAGGTGGAAGATAACCAAAAAGCATCAAAAAGACTAGTGCATGTGCAAGGAGATAAAGGGAAAGAATCTCAAAACTATGGTATGTCTTCCTTGGGAGAGAGATAAGCAGTAAATGCACCTTTTGGGGCACAAGTCTCTCTTAGTGTTTCATATCTGCTTCTTCTCTGACAGCTTTAACCATCTTACTAAAGAGTCTTTACACTGTTGAAGATGCTTCTGTGTTGCTCCAGTTTTTACTATCTGTAGACTCCTGAAGGTTAAAGTCACGCAGCACATTCTCATTTTCTCAAAGGTAGAGCAGGATGGACGTCAACAGCCTTATCTCTATTTTCTCCCCTCACGCGCTCTTTCATAAAGTGAAGCACACGTGATTTGAGAGACATTGGGGTAATAAAAAATGAGACAGGAAATTATTTTAGTGGGCTGGACCTGTCAACAGCCTGTCCAGAAAAAGGAAAACTTTGCAAATACTCTAGCTTTATTAAGGCTTTTGTTGATTTGAGGCTACAACATCCTTCAATTATTTGTACTTTGGAAGTGGCCTTTATATCAACTTCCTAAAGCAATATACATTTTCTATTGACAGCCCCAGAGGAAAGGGCTAATTGTTGGTCACTTTGGGGGACATTTCTGTACATATGCCGTAAACACACACATATATGGCATATATTGACCATGATCTAAAACATATGCCTTCTACCTGCAGATGTACCAGGAACTTTCAGAGCTCTGACTTTATTTGCATACTTTTCTTACCATTTCCCTGCTAGTCAATGGGAATAAATAACTGTAATTTCTTCTCTCTGCAAGGCCCATCATCCATCTTTACTATTAAAAACAATGCTGTAATAACAACAAATTTAAACAAACGACTGCTGCATACGCTTCCCCATAAAAGTGCCACACAGGTGACTGATTAACACTTGGAAATGGTTTTCTTAGTTGCCAGGTAGTAAAACAAGCTGCAGAAAGGCTGGTAGATTAACGCACATCCCAGGTATTAGGCTGTCTTCAGTGCAATTTTGAGTAGCGTCACAACTTTCCTCATTGATTTAAGGATATGTTAGTTTGATACTGTGCTTACAGGATGGTTGCTGCACCACACCTCAGGGAAATGGTCTCTAGCACACTCTCTGTATTGCAGGATAAGCCAAAAAAGCGTGCCAGGAATTGCAGTGAAGCAGAGCACATTTACTTTCCTGGAATACCCGTTACAGGCCGGTTCTTTCACTGCGGTGCCCTCCAAGCCTCAACACAGAAGTACACATCCCTACTGGCACGTTGCCTCTCTTCCCTCCTCCTTCCTCTCCCCAAATCCCAACCTTTTTGTGGTTATAGTGGATGGTTACCGTTTATCACTGGCTGTCATAAAAACCCAAATTGGTGGAGGTCTGCAGAAATGCAAAGCTGGCCGTAGTGCAACATCGCCTCTGCAGCTGTTAAGGTTTTTTGCTTGCTGGATATTAATAGGAGATGAGTTCCGTTCTGCCGGCATTCGCGCCGTAATTTGGAAGCAATTCCCTCTCTGGCTCACACCAATTACATATCTGTCTGGCAACATTATGCTGCACGTTTGTGACTGGCAACGTTACGTTGCAAGTTTGTGATATGCAAAGTGGAAAGGCACAGGCTTCTCTGGGAAAGATATTAGTCCTTTTCAAGGTGGAAAAGTAGATCAAACACAAACTTTAAACAGCAGTGGTATCTGAAAATGCTGTACAGGTACGTGTCAAAACTACCTTTGTTTTTAAAGGTATAAGGTTCTCTAGATGGTCTTAAACCAGGCTATCAGCAAATTCAAAAGCAACGTGCATTTTGCCCAAGAACCCCCAAAACGCAGAAGCATGTTCCAAAAAGCAAAAGCTATTTTGACCTACCACACAAAATGCATTTTCTTAAGCTGGTGATATTTTAAACATACCTGAAGAAGAAACCCTTAATGACTCAGACTGGGCAACCCACTGAGAATATCGTGAAAGTATAGCTTCTACAGCAGAAAAGCATCTGAAATCACAGAACTTCAGTTTTATAAAGGTACAAGCAGTGCAGTTAACACAAAAAAGGGCTTCAATTTCTTGCCGTGCTTTCCTTTGCATTATCCCCTCCTGGTGCACTTCTACAAATCCTCTCACAATACTGCTACTTTCTTCTGCCTGTAGTGGCAGCATGTGTGCAACTTCTGTCTAGTGTGGTCCTCCGAGCTGACAGCTTCTGCCACTAATTATCATTATAGCCGTGTCCAATGGACGATTTTTGTTGTGATAAGCAGCCACCACGAAGACAATAATTTCCAGCCCCTTTTGCCTTTACTCACTCCTATTCCAGGTTCCAGACCATTGCCTGCAAATTACCATCTACAGTGATTAGATGTCAGTATTTTGTCAAGCACCCAAACAGTGGTTTTATGTATAATGACTACAGGTGACAGAGTCAGAGCATCATATTTCATTTGCTTGTTACTTTTCAAAAATTCAGGAAAGAAACACTATTTAACTGGGGAACATTAAAGCTTTTGAACAAAACACTCCCAAACGCATTTTATATGCCTCCAGATTCAAAATACAGAAAATGAGTAACAACTTGCTATTTAGTTGACCTCATTCCTAACGGTTCTTTTTTCATATTAATGGGAACGTCACTGTTACAGATCAGCCAATCTTTAATACCTTTGATTTTTCAAGCTCCCTCATATAGCTCTTTAATAAAAAAAAAAAAAAAAAAGTTCAAAAATGTCTTTTTAAGCTCTTTATGTCAAGTGGCTGGCTGGGCACAGCGTAGTGGTAATTTCCTTAAATGTGGTGCAAAAACACCCCGTGGAGAGTCTTAAAATCTAACTGTGGCAAAAGAAAAACTTTGATTTCTGAGGTTAGACAGGATGATCCCCATGGCCCCCCAGTAATAAAGCCTATTTCACCTCACCCAATAGCCCCACCAAAAATGTTAAACCTTTATACATTTCAAGAACAGGAACCAAACCAGTCTGCGTGGGGTGCCTGAAGTTTTTGGGAACTTTAAATTCTCTATGTAAGGCTGATTCTTTATTTGGCCATACTGTGATTTCCCCTTTATCATGGCTCCTGCCAGCTGTGGTGGGCCAAACACTGCAGTGTATACCATAACATTTTCTGAATCCCCATGTAGTTGATAAATTGCCAATATTGACTCAAGTGGCGAACAGATACCAAAGTACAGACAGTTACAGGAAAAGCAAGAGCAGAAATTAAGGGCTGCCTTTGCAAGTGAGCTACTCTGTTTTATGAAGAATTAATGCTATAATCGGCAAGACTCCGATCAATAACAAGTTAAGGGAAGTATAACATAATGCATAGAAAAACAATACGGATGCCCTGAAAATAAATTACCATGTCTTAGCTACTTACCGTATGCCTTGACAACCACTAAATAAAAAGACTACCTACCTCAGGAAGTACCTGAGCTACCATTAACAGAAGCTAAGAATATTCCAGCTAGAAGTCTCACTAACACTTGCTTACCTTTATGCCCAACTCAACTCTACCCTGTTGGACGTTTTGGGAGACAGAATATTGGGTCAGTTTTGGACCTGCATGGCAATTCTTGTGCCATGTTACCATTGAACACACCCTTGCCCTGTCCTCCAGGTTCTCTCAGTTCGGGAAATAGATTTCTTAGGTGAGTTTGCTTTTGATGACCAGCACCTTTCCAATTCCTGCAAATGCCACCATACTGTGTGCCACGCAACATAAAAGGAAGATATGATCTCTGTCCAAAAAATAAAAGTCTGAAGGAAGGTGGTTTACACTATCCCCCTTTTTCAGACACGGCAGTTTAACAACATTTAATCATCTGCAAAGCTGTGTACTTTCATAGATAAGTCTCAACAATGAGCAGGAACCCTCAAATATGCCTCTAGATATATAAAATTCACATGCATCAACATTTTTCACTGCTTTAACTACCCATTTCAATAGTCAAGTGGCTCTAAGGGTATCTGGATGTGCTGCTATTTACTACTGCCTACTTTATTTTCTCCTGGTTTAATTCTGGACAGGGCAATGATTTGTCCCTGATGAGTTCACTGGTACATAATCTCAGGGCTGAGATTCACAACCTAATGATTGCAGCGTAACAAATTACCAAGAGGCAGCAACTCATCAAGCGTGGGCTGCCGAACTAGCGTGCAGTACGACTTAGTTTGAATCATCAGTGAAGGATATTACGCTAAGTTGCGTTTTCTTACAGTAGGGCGAGTGAAGAATGTGCACGTAAACAATTAACAGCAGCTACTATGTCTCAGCTAATCGGGACAACTTATTAAGCTGACATAATTCATCATGCAGTTGAGCCCTTAATGAAATGTGGCCCACCTGAACAGGCTTCCTCCTAAGCATTTCTCACTTTGCCTCTTTCTTTTCTGTTGTGAATTAGGCAGGAAAGCTACTGGAGCCCAGTCCCACCTCCACCCTTTATCAATAAACCGAGGTACTAAGGTCCCTTCAAAACCCAGTTCCGGGATTTTATATCTCCTCCTCACACTTCTTTAACAGCTAAAAGAAAGCACGATCACTCTCATGGATCAGTAACCACAGCTCAAAGAAGCAGCTGCAAATTAGAGTCTGCTTTAAAGGTTAGATCCTGTAATGTATTCGTGCCCCCAAACCAGGATGACTAAAACCAATGTTCTTATATATTAAACAATTTCTCATAAATGTTTTGGTTTTTTTCAAAACACGGGATATAAGTATCCCGCATGTCCTGTAGAAATTTCAGCAGCTTGCTTAATTCTTTAGAACAACATTCTTAATTTAACTTAACACTAGGAATTACAGACCCTCAGCAGTGCTTCACACTGCAAAGACAAACTGTTTCTAGGACTGACTATCTGTAAAATGTCTGCATGTAGTATCCTTGCTGATACCACTACTTAAGGTCAAAGTCATAGATGAATTTAATCAAGTATATCTCATATCCTTTCCAAATCCCTTAGAATTTAGGTTGTATCAAAGATTCCCTTGCTTGCTCTCAAATTCAGTCTTAAATAGATATACCTGACTATCATACAATTTATACATGCTTTTACAAAACTTCTGAATTTTGTCCAGCAGGCTAAGGTAGATCATTGGAAATATTCAGTACAGTTGAAAAACTTAAAACTGTTGCATGCTAGGCTTCTTCATGCTTAACTCCTCCTTAAGGAGACACGTTCTTTCACCACAGATATTTTGCTATAGATCTCACTCCAGTCTTGAGTACCCTATTTCTGTTCTCCAAAGATGACCATGAATTCCATGTGCATTACCACACAGTAACTCTTTGAAAAGAGAGGAAGAACTCAAATGGTCAGGGGTGTGGGACAGCCAAGCCAGAAATGTTCTTAACTTGCTGTACAAGGTACACAGTACTTTGCAGAAGCAAATTCAGTATTTCTGTATTTTGATTGCTAAGGAGGTGGAAAAGAGTTACACTGCATTGCATCAGATGCCCTGGGTATTATATGAATATAATGAGGAATACCTAATTTGAAATCAGTGTACCTTGCTACAAATACACATTTTTATGCCTTTATCAGTCTAGATGATGAACAGAACTCGACCCTTTTAACCCCTGAATCCATCTGAATCTGATGGAAGCCAGATGCACCATGAAGTTTTCCAATTAAAAGTCAATGTGAATCTTCCTGGAGTGAGATTATATGCCCGAGTTCCTCTTCTTAATACCATATTAAAGTTGATGCAGTTCATTACTAATGATACAGTCCAAATAACAGCAAACAGATTAAAACACTTATTCACAACTGTATTTAAAAAAAAAAAGTAAATAAGTCAATGTCCACAAATTTCTTGCAGAAACTGTGGTTTTCTACTCCATAAAACGTTTCAGTTCCTCTCAATACATTCAAAGATTTTAGTAACATTTTTGACCTTTCCTAAAGGACATATTTGGCATAAAAATATCATAAGAACAACGTAAGCAGTTCAATTATCTTCATGCAGTGACTGAATTATATCATAGCAAGATTTGAAAAATACTCACGCTCCACAAAGTAAGAGCTGGCATCAATCTTCCAGATAATCTGACCACGGTGAGAGCCATTGACGCCACGGTTCTTGTAGTCCAAAAAGTTTTCAGACAAGACCTCATCTATAAACCAAGAAAACAGTCTCATCAAGCACCTGTTGTGAGAACATGCACAGCAGAGAGTCAGGCTAAAAATATGCCTTTGGGTTGACAGAACATACTAGAGCTGCTAGACAGCTTAGCACCACATGTTGAGGAGCTAGATTTTTCACTCATTTGTATTTTTAAAGAGTGTAGCTCTAAAAAAAAACCCAAAACACCCCAGCTTTTCCTGAAATGTAATTTTAATAAATACACCCCTACAAAATTCTCAAAAATTAA
>JAOXNH010000012.1:55625723-55639302 GCA_028566575.1 Bartramia longicauda | reverse complement strand
GGGACCTCTGGAGATCATCTAGTCCAACCCCCTGCCAGAGCAGGTCCACCCAGAGCAGGTTGCACAGGAACGTGTCCCTAGGTGGACCTGCTTTGCCAGGTTATTATTTACTCCAATAAATTTAGTAACTATATTTTTTTTAATATCAGAAACAGCTTTTTTTTTATGTACAGCCAGCTATGGCAACGAGTATTTAGCTATAAAACATTAGCCAGCTGAGGAAAACTGGCTAAAGGGATATTTCTTCCCCTCTCGCTGCCATTCCACCAAGTTTTCACAAAGTTTTGGAAAGCTTTGTCTCTAAAGATCTACCAGCCGCATAAAAGTCCCTCTCAAAATGAGATTTTTTTGAGGATTATCTGCGGGAAGAACTTGCCTCTTATTTATGTCACTCAGTCCATCTAATGAAAACAAATGTCAGAAAAATTAATTTAAGGTGTTTTCCTCACCCATCCATGTAAATGCAACTGCAACCTCTAACAAGGGAAAGCAGGAAGGAGTGGCCAAAAGGAAACGACAGACGAGATCTGATTGTGAAGAAAACTGATTTCAGAAACGTACACATAGAAAACCCCTAACGAGTAAACACCAAGAAAAAATATTTCACAGATTTTCTTCCCACGTTCTCTCCCTTTTCACACTCACACCTCTCTCCTCACCCCGACTGCTGTTTGGCACTGGGACAGCCAAGAGTTGTTGTCACCACTGGCTTTTCCTTTAGCACCAAAGGAAACCGTACCACATCCCTCTCTGTGACAAGAAGAATCCTCTGGCTGAAAGGCTTCACACACCATCATTGCTAGCTGAACTTCGGAATTAAAGGATTCAGGGCTTTTTAATTTGGGATTATTTTAAATCATGCCAGAAAGGTACATGATGTTTTAGCACTATGGAAATAGAAGCCCAGCTAAGCATCTGCAAGGATCCAGCTCAATTCTCTGTTCAGGTAACTAAGAACTTTCCTTTAGATACTTGGACTGACACCGGTTACCTGCCCAGGGCAGTGGTTGAGGCCCCATCCCTGGAGGGATTTAAAAGCCGGGTTGCCATAGTGCTTAGAGACATGGGTTAGTGATGGTTTTGATCAGAGTTGGGTTGATGGTTGGACTAGATGATCTTAAAGGTCCCTTCCAACCTAGACAATTCTATTGCTGCTTTGTGGGAGAAGATGTATTTGTGCGGGTCAGGGTGGTGGTACGATGGGCTTTTACTGTCCATACCAAAGATACTATATGGTTGAAATACAACCCATCGCTCGAGCAGTGCTAGATTAGGAACTTAAAGGGAAAAAGGTGACAATATTAGCCAGCATGACAGTGGGCTCGAAGTAAGGAATACACAGTCATTCAGATGTCTCCAAGCATCATCGCAACCAGGCTTTCAATGGCAGGCACTGAGAAAGACAGTGAGATGGCTTTGTATGACGGGAAGCTCAGGACACAGCACATTTATTCATCTGAAAATATAATAAGGCAGTAGTCAAGTCTGACATCATAGGCCAGTCAGATGTGGAGCCAGTCTCTTGGTTGCTCCACCAGAGATGAAGGTTCTTCCAATAAGCTTTTAGCCTTCGTTTGCAAGGTTTATGCGTTTTGTAAAAGACAAGCAT
Organism: Bartramia longicauda; assembly: GCA_028566575.1. NCBI lineage: Eukaryota > Metazoa > Chordata > Aves > Charadriiformes > Scolopacidae > Bartramia > Bartramia longicauda. The sequence goes on along the minus strand of JAOXNH010000012.1, from coordinate 55,637,693 downwards.
GAGCCAAGATAGATTAAAAAAATATATAATAGTGTAGCCTGGAGAAAGTGGTAAGTTATGACAGCAAAAGTCCTCTGACCAGCTTTCGGGAGGGTAAGATCATATATCAAAAAGGATTTTGTACTCACAGAAATATAAGGTAGTAACAGCTTGTATGAAAGGTGTAGTTGGCTGGATGAGAGACAACATAAAAAGATTTTACCAACCTAATCTCAAGCCCAGGTGTGAACACCCAGAGGAAAATCCTGAGGCTGGGCCAGAAAGGCAAGCAGGAAAGCAGCAGCGCACACAGTCATCAAAAGGTGACGTGATGGGACTCTGCAAGCCAGAGCTTTGAGGCAGAGCTTTACCTTGAAGGTGAGTCTACCAAAAGAGCTTTCAGTATCTAAAAATGTTGTGTTACAGCATGAATTGGAATCAGGTAAGTTGTGAAAGACAGGAAACTCAGCTCTGTTGGGTGGCAGAGTAGAAATGCTGGGTGAAAGCAAAAAGACACGAGAATTAATCTCACTTACAGAGCAGGACTTCTCCTTCCAGACCTCTTCTCAACCCAGCAACATGAAGTCCTTCCTCAGAGCAATCTCTCCTGCTTTTCACAGCCCTAACGACTCGTTGCAGGATCTTCTCCCTGTTCTTCCAAGCAGCCTTCTCATCTCCACTCCCACCACAGGCCTGCTTTCTCTTGATCTTCTCCCCATCTGCTCCCCTGCCAAGGAGGGCCCCTTCACCGCCACCACTCGGCAGCTTTCAGGAGAGGTGCACTCTTCCTCTGTCAAACTCTGAGCCAGGAAAAGGTAAATGAAGTGCATGGATTTCCTCCTTTTTTGCCTAGGGACTGTCCTCTTCAGACAGCACAGGGCATCTGCGCAGCAAAAGGTACACCAGGAGAACATTTGCTTTCCTCCATCCCTGCAGGCGCAGTACAATCCAATACACAAAATGCACAGCAACGCAGAGGGAAGAAGAAATACTGTTCAAAAGTAAGCTCTAACCAAGGCTAAAGTATCACCTCTCACAACTGCCCCCCATCGACCCACTCCCAACCATCACAGCTATTTATTTGCTTATCGCCATGCGAGAAAAATCCCTACGGTCCCTTGAATTTTGGAAGAATTGTTAGTGTAACTCTTAGCACAAAAAGCATTTTTAAAACGTAGCTTATAGTACAGCCAAACCCAGGAAACAGGACCTCATAGGCTTCTACAGGTATGTCAGTCAGAAAAGGAAGGTTAAAGAAAGCGCACCCACCATGATGAGCAAGAATGGCAAACTGGTAACAATGGACAAGAAGGCGGCTGAGGTTCTCAATAATGTTTTTGCCTCAGTCTTCACTGCCAATCCCTCTCCTCACACCTCCCAAGTTGAAGGACCAGGCAAAAACAGGGGCTATGAGAATGAAGAATCACACACTAGGAGAAGACCAGGTTGAAGACCTTCTAAGGAACCTGATGGTATGTAAGTTCATGCAATCCATCCACGGGTCCTAAGGGAGCTGGTGTATGAAGTTTCCAAGCCATTTTCCATTATATTTAAAAATTCGCGGCAGTCTGGTGAAGTTCCCGCTGACTGGAAAAGAGGAAACACGACCCCCATTCTCAAAAAGGGAAAAAAGGACAACCTGGGGAACTACAGACCTTACAGTGGCCTTCCAATACTTAAAGGGGCTCTACAGGAGAGATGGGGAGGGACTCTTTGTCAGGGAGGGTAGTGATAAGATGAGGGTTAATGGCTTCAAACAGAAAGAGGGGAGATTTAGATGAAATATTAAGAGGAAATTCTTTGCTGTGAGGGTGGTGAGACACTGGAACAGGTTGCCCAGAGAAGCTGTGGCTGCCCCATCCCTGGAGGGGTTCAAGGCCAGGCTGGAAGGGGCTTTGAGCAATCTGGTCTGGTGGGAGGTGTCCCTGCCCAGGGCAGGGGGCTTGGAACTGGATGGTCTTTAAGGTCCCTTCCAACCCAAACCATTTTATAATTCTATGATTATAGTGCAAGGAGCTACACAATATCTCCTCCAAATGGTTCAGCATCTGACTTGCTAAAAACATAAACCCCAACATGAAAATCCTCAAGCCTGGTATTGGAGAAGGCTGTGAAGCCAAAGGATTTTGAGAGCATGGAGGACTTTGCAGGATTGGGCCATTGTTTGAGAGGCACAGGAATGGTTTCTCAGAGCTCCAAAGGAATCACTTAGCACGAGGGGGGTGCAGGCTTCCATAGTCTCCTGACACCCTTTTCCCCGCAAGCTATTACAGAACATATAGATTAAACTGATGCTCTTGGGAAGACTGAAATGAAGGCTGCAAATGATTCAGAGGGTTGTGTGCCACAATAACTCTAAGGATCTTTAAGTGCATTTGTCTCAATATTGCACATCTATGGCACAATATGTGTATTTATGCCTATAATAAACACTAATTGGAAATCAAAGCCATTATACATCAGCAGTGGGGCAAATGGATGTTATGAGGTAGTTCATTTTTCCATTTCCTGACCTTTGTGCGTTTCCAGTCTAGCTGTACTGCTATGTTAATGCATCCTCTTACATTTAACTTTGCTTCAGTGATGTGCAAATCACTGCACAAATGAGAATCAAAATGAAGGAGTTGGCCTCAAGGTCAGGCCGGCAAGGATTGGTGCCGGTGGGTGGGATTGATTCCCGATGCAGTCCTATTAGTCATAAGGCAGCAAAAGCTGGCAAGAGCAGCCATCCGACGGAATTCTTCACGTCTACAAAGAAGAGGTACGATTAAGAGCCGTCCACGTTTTCTGAGAGCACCTAAACAATCCTCTGGGCACAAGGAGATGGAACTTGGAATACGATTGGAGGGAAATACATGGAGTGCAGAAAAAGAAAGGAAAAAAAATTGACAGTGCTTATTTTCCTTTGTCTGGAAGAAGTCAAAAACAACGATGTCAAGTGAACTCAAGCGAACATGCTGAAAGATACACACATCACATTTCCAATTAAATGATTCCAAGAATTAAGATTTGTACTCCTTTAAGTATATAAATCAAACAAGTTCCCAAAAAAGAGACACAAAACCCAACCGTTTTACCAGTTTTAGATGAGATCCCTCCAAGCTTCTACACCAGCGACTCCTTACGTCTAACTAAGAGCAATTAAAAATCTTACATTCGACACGTTTTTATTGAAACAGGGATAATCCACTCCCAGTTCACTACACAAAGCACTGGGCAGTTTCTGCAACAGAATGAAACTAAGGACAAAATGAATTTCACAGTTTCTCTCAAATCAGTAGCAGAAAACCATCCTTGTCTCAGCGGTTTGGCACAGCCAGGGATGAGGAACAGCCATCAGACTTTTACCATTACAGAAAAAAAAAAAAAGACCTGAAAACATTGCCAATATTTTTAAAGGACATATTCAGGTGCAGAAGAATGGGGAAACATGCAATACGGCCTGAATATAACATCTCAAAAAGATAACTGTAAGGAAATAATAAAAGGGTCGACACGGTAACAACACCTTAAAGCAAGGCAACACTGCACAGCTTCACTCTACCCTTGCCACGCTACAAGATTAACTGATATTTTTGACCTGGTTGGTTTAAAACATTAAAAGCAGGCAGAGAAGAGCTGCTGCAGTACCAGACAGAGGCAGGACAGCCCCCACCTCTCAACAGGGGCAAGATGAAGCATTCGGTGGTAGGACAACACACCCTCTCTTAACAAGCATCCTCATGTCCATAAAGACCAGTGTGGATCACGTCAGCTTCACAGAGACAGTCCTAGTAGCTGTGGTGCTGAAGAGCAAAAATCTTCACTCCTCAACTTTTCAAAGCCAAGGACAATATTTATGAAAAACAACCATTGTGAGAAAAAAGCAATCATTCTGTACCAGGCACTGGTACTATTTAAAGTAGAGAAGCATCAGTCTCAGCAGAGAGTTGTCCCCAAAAGCCCGTGTGCCCCAACACTGGTCTATTTAAGCATTATCACTGCATTCGTCACATCCATGGCACTGCTGGATCCTGCTGGTCCCAGGAACACTACTTACTCCTTCTAGGAGTAAGGCTTTTAGGAGGGAGGGGGTAAGAACAGGAATGTTGTTCTCTGCAGGCTGAAAATATTTCAGCTTTTCTCTGAAGTGATCAACTGATAGTCCTATTGAGAAGCCCTCACCACACTGGATGCTCCTTTCAGGTTCTGCAAAGCACACAGTAAGAGACATCTCTTTCCTGATGGATGTTTATAACCAGTGGCTTCAGCTCTTCAAGTACTTTGCTCATGCAAAACATCAACGTCTTTAATAGCACTCACAGTGGCACAGTGACACCCAACTCAAGCTTTGAGTACGTTGAGTCACCTAATTTAGGAATGCAGGTTCCCAAGGTTCCCTGTGCACTCTGAGGGATGAAAAAAACTCCTGAAAAAGACTGAGACCCAAGTAAGGCTTTCCCAGAGAGGATTCAGCTCTATCTCTCTTCATCACCTTTTTAAGGAGTCAGTCATAGAACCATAGAATGGTTAGAATTGGAAGGGAGCTTAAAGACCACCCAGTTCCAACCCCCTGCCCTGGGCAGGGACACCTCCAACCAGACCAGGTTGCTCAAAGCCCCATCCAGCCTGGCCTTGAACACCTCCAGGGATGGGGCAGCCACAGCTTCTCTGGGCAACCTGTTCCAGTGTCTCACCACCCTCACAGCAAAGAATTTCTTTCTGGTATCCAATCTAAATCTCCCCTCTTTCAATTTAAAACCATTACCCCTTGTCCTATCACTACCCTCCCTGACAAAGAGTCCCTCCCCATCTCTCCTGTAGCCCCTTCAGGTACTGGAAGGCCATTCTGAGGTCTTGACTGTTGGGATTCTGGATTAGGCATGTTAGGTTAGATAGGAAGGAGCCAGGCTTGGTATAAACATCTCAAGCTATAAGATTTTATATTATAGAAGGATAAGTGGACAAAGCAGTCCTGAGGGTGGCAGAAAATGTATATTTTAAGTATATCCAGGCACGTGAAATAGAAACATAAGGCATATTAGAAAAAATAATAAAATACTAAACTACTACTTGATTATTTGAGAATAGTCTGATTTTCTAGGCAATGATAGAAAACTACAAACTAGACAGTACTTCCAGAGAAAGTCAAAGCAGAGAAAATAAAATAAAATGCTTGGCATACTGTACACACTTTATGTACAGATCTTTTCAAAAGTGTAACACCAGTAAATGCAGCAAAGGTTTATGGGAAAAGCTGTGAAGACGTCTTGCAAAATTTAGGAGACTACTGAGGAAATGATGTGGAGCAAATACGAGTTGCAGAAAGATATCCAGTAACGCACAACGTTTCCCAGAACTGTCAGGTACAGCCATCTCTTTGCTCAGCAGCCATCCAGCATTTCCCGGCTCTTCCCCAGGGATTCCAAAGACTCTAAAAACTTTTTGCAGAAAAAAACCTTCTTAATTTCTTGTGATATGGGTAAGTTATAAAAATCCCACTCTTCTCTACCGTTAAGAATGTATTATACCTTCCACCGTGACAACTGGTTTGCTGAAAAACAAATCTTCTGTGATTTCTATAGTGTGTATTGCTACTGGATAGAAAAAGGGAGTTGTCTGATGCATTCCATAGATAGCGGGCATAGCTTGTTATGGATAAAATCCACAAACCCACAAAAGGCAACCGAAAGCAACCCAGCACAGGTATCAAAAGTGAAGTTTTTAGTTAACCGCCCTTCAGACGGCAGTATGAACCTTTGCAAGCCAAAGCTTCGTGTAGGTATATATATATATATCAACAGCAGATTTGTCCGGCAGAGCTCAGATCTACCCACGCAGCATTCTCACCACCGGTACTCCCCTCTCTGCCCGGACCCTCCTGTGTGCAGCACAAAAGGACCCATATCACATGCCACGAGGCTTTCGTCATTGCTACAAGCTCCCAAATTTCTACAGACACCGTGAGCTCCATTCCCTGCGAGAGCTGTGGAGGGCCTCCCTCCTGCCTCCCTCTCTTCCAGGCCGTCAGCAAGGTCCCTCTTCCCCTCTGCCACATCCCTCACGTCACAGCCTGTGCCATACTCCCAGGTGATCATTTGTCTTCTCCTCCCCATCCCTTTTTATTCCCAGGGCATCTTTCCTCTTCCTCACCCATCAATATTACTGCCCTCCCCTCACTCCCAGGCAGAAAGGGATCGGGCACAGGACATCTCTTGCTGTACCAGCCACGGGACAGGCACCGGATTAACAGGTGGGGACAATAAACACACAAACCTCAAGAAGGGATGGAAAGAGGCTCTGGTTGGATGGAAGGAAGGTGGCTGACCCCCAGTCCACATTTTAAATCACCTGTTTGATCCGTTGCCCCTCCACTCTGTCACGCTTCTTAACCCCATCTCCATTTCTTGAAGAGAAAAGCGATTTTGAAGCATCAGCATCTGAACCTCCTCAGGCCTGGAGGCAGGGCAGAGGCAGGCAGGCATTATTACAGCAGGCTGTGCAGTCTTAGTGCCTACATCAGCCACTCCTTTGATCCACCACCAAACCAGTCTCTCAACCAGGCATGGGCTTTGGAGCACGCCCTCAGCTCCATCTTCTACCTTTCAACAAGGGCTAGAATATTCTCTGACATTTTAAAATTAATTGGCTACAGAGCTCCTGTTATTATCATATTACCTCCAGCCAAATGCACAAGTGCCATCCAGTTGAGTGTGCTTGATCCTGCTTCCAATAAAATTAAAGGCAAAACTCTTCCCCCTCCCCACCCCGACTTCAACTGTGGAACAAAGTGACTTTGTAAAGCAAAGGAAAACCCATATAGATGTCAACAGCCGCAGTTAACAAGGGCTAATCCCGACCTGAAAAATCGTATTCGAGTTCGTATTCGAGGAGTTCGTATTTTAAGTCAAACACTTCAAACATTTTCATCCAGGCTACAACCTATTCTGGTGGAAAATACACTGGAAAAACATGTAGAGCAGCAAGTTGCATTTCGGGACACAGACCACGGCAACTGCGCATGGAATGAGATCTCAAAACCTAGAAACAGATCTGTCATTTGATGGGTTAGGATTATTTTAAAATATAATAACATTTTTAGACCATGATATCTGAATGTTTTGGGTTGTTTTTTTTTCCTATGCAATTATAATAACAGAATCCAACAATTTTTTCTTCTTTTTTCAAAAGAAAATCCTCCCGGATTTAAACTGGAACATCAGCCACTGAAGTATATTCATCATTACTGGGTGGTTTTTGTCTGAGGTCACTGGTGGGCAGAATGAAAACTGTTAAAACTGCCACCTTAAAGCATGTTTCTTATGCTGGTTTCTTCTGTCTGTATACTTTCGGGGAGATTGTGACAACATCCCCATATTTTTCTTAATTAATTTTTTTACAATTACTAAGTTCATTATGTTGGGTTTTTTAAAGAAAAAAAATCTATTATAACAAAGGTTTTGAGGATCAAGAGGTTTTATCTTGCGCTGAAAAACAGTAAAGGGAAGCTGATTTCTGCGTAGTAACGCCTCAAATCCAGATTTTTACTCTGGAAAATAATCCAGACGCCATTAAAAGCTTGATACTACAGATGGAAGCCACAAGGCATAGTTTAAAGGGTGAGATTTCTCTCTTCCTGGGCAGGTATAACGAGCCCCAGATACCTATCTCCAAACCAGGTTGCTACGGACGGTTTCATCTTTATTAAAAGTTGTTTATGTTTTGATTGTATAAATCATAATAAATTGCTACTATAATTGTATTCACAAGAAAGTAAAAAAAAAACCCGGGCAAACGATCCCAAGAAGAAATGAGTAATTTGGATATTACAGTCTCCAGTTGAGGAACAAGATTCAGATTTTACAAAGAGAACATGCGATGGCTTTATCTAGGGCACAGAAACGTGGATATAAGGAGTTCCACCTAAACATGAGGAACTTCTTTCCTGTGAGGGTGGCAGAGCCCTGGAAGAGGCTGCCCAGAGAGGTGGTGGAGTCTTCTTCTCTGGAGACATTCAAACCCCACCTGGACACGTTCCTGTGCAACCTGCTCTGGGTGGATCTGCTTTGGGCAGGGGGTTGGACTGGATGATCTCCAGAGGTTCCTTCCGACCCCAGATCATTCTGTGATTCTGTGAAATAACCAAAAGCATCCTTTCAATTCAGCCAGTCCCCTCCTGGTTTATCTGCTTTAACACAGAGCCCGTGCGACGCTGCGGAGAAAGGCAGCCAAAAGCTGGTTACCGGGGGCGGGGGGAGGATTTTCTCGACGTTCCCATTTTTCATGAGTCAGAGGGAACATTCCTTCTCTCTTTTACCACGGCCTGTGAGATCCTGCGCCTAAAACCCATTCATCTCTGCCCGAAAAGGGAGAAGAAATTGCGTAATTAATATTTTTCAGCCAAAAAGGACAGTCTCAAAAAAAATCCTACGTGGCTCGACGCAGCCGAAAGGAATTCCCCCTCCAGCCACCCTCCCGCTGTCCCCGGAGTCACCTTTTTTTTTTTCCAAAGCCGACACTACACGGGCTGCCTTTTCAGCTCAAATCAGGGCCCGGGAGCTTGGCAGGGAGCGACGCCACATTAAAGAGGCTGTTGAAATATTTATTATGATTTTTTTTTCTTCACTCACTTCTCAAACGGTAACAACAAAATAGAATTCCAGGGGAGCCCAAAGGATTCGGAAACAGTCACTCGTTTTCCAACGCTGCTTCTATGGAATGAAAATAAAAAACCCTCAATTTTTTTTTGCTTTACATGGAGTTTTTTGGGTGGGTTTGTTGGTTTTGTTTTGGTTTTTTTAATCTCTTGCAAATGAAAGGAATAACGACAGGCAAAGGCAAGGAGTTACCGCAAGGAACCACTCCAAGGCAGCTCCTCCGAGTTACTTCATCGGGAAGGAATGGGATTTAACGAGATGGTTCATGAGTAGGACAACAGGCACATGCTTAATTATCCCGTGAAGAGAAACTCTGGACACACACACACTGAATGATTTAATCTCTACCCATTTGAACACAAGGATTCTGCTGGAAAGGACCGAGAGTTTTGCCAATCTTCGGGATACAGCTTGGGGAAAGTGCTAGTTTGCATCTCAACTACCGAAGAGCCATTTAATCCACGGGCAATTAAACGAGGGAGCGGACGTTACATCAAGGGCACAGGAAAGGAACGCAATAATTAACACAGTGACTTACGGAGGGAAGCGCCGGGAGCCAGGAATTGCTCTTTTAACACCTGGGAGCGGTGACCAAAGTGCCAGGAGAGAGGAGAGCTCTCTGGAACGAAGCTCTTTTTGTCTCTGATTTCCCACCCCGATGCGTCGGGGAAGGGATGCAGAGCTCAGGGTGTCCGGGGCTGACGCGCAAATGAATCGGAGGAGATTCCTGGCTCTCCATCGGGGGAAATGCCAACACCAAACTTGGCTTTGCCAGCTCTTCACGGCTCTTTGCCCCCCACCTGCACCTCCCAAAAAGCTGAGAATTCCTGATGGCTCCTGTCCCAGGACAGACACTTGGATGCGCATCGCGGCTCCCAAATTAGGCTGACAAGAGAACTGTGCCTCAGCCAAACAGCGTTAAAATCCTGCATTCATCATAGAGCATCACGGGGTTATGGACACAAGGCCAAAAATAAAAACCCAAGGAAAAGATTTCAGACATCCACCAGCAACACATCGAGGGAAAAACTGCTCCAAAACGGTGTCTGCTCTTAGGCTCAAGAGTGATTCTTAGGTGAAAGAAGCAACTTGAAGAACTGGCTGTGGAGGATAATTTAACCCTGAAGAAAAGCTCTCCGTGTGATTACTGCATTTCCAGGGAAATAGAGAAGGCAGGCAACGAAAGGATCTAGGAAGTGATAGGGAAACAAGGTCTTTCCTCCAGTACTGGGGGAGGGGGGAACATCACGCAGCAGCTGCCTACGTCTCTGCACCAACATCAGCAGGACGGACTCCAAGCTCTTCCAGGGTTTTATCTACCGTGCTTTTTGCATCTTTTTTTCACCCCAAAGGCGCCGATCTCTGCTCAGTTGTGTGTAGCAGCTTCAAGAAGGGAAGCACAAACACATTGCAGGGGCAGAGAAAGGCCAAAGAGGCAAACTGCCCCCAAGACCACGTTGGTAGGGCTGCTCTTGGGTCTTCCCCACAAACCTGTTTATGCGTCTGCTGTAGATGGGAGTTATCCGGGCTGTTTTTCTCAGCTGAAAAATCGAAACAAGCAGTAAAGGAAGCTGCCAGACTCTGAACTGGAGCTCACGGTGCCCCCTCGCCTTTTGGTTTTACAGTCCCATCCGAGATTGCACAAGGAAAGTAGCATCCGGGCTGTTCCCGCAGTTTAACTCGTAAGGCTTGCATCGGTGAGACGAAACCTGAGCTCCCAACGAAGCCGATTCCTCATCTGCTTTAGGGGAAAGAAACGTGTGTGTGTATATATATATATATATATGTATATATATATAAAAACAAACCTAAGGGGCACTTCAAAAGACGATTAGACGATTCCACGGAGAAATCCTGAAGCCTTTGGCTATGCTGCAATGCCCTCGGTGGATCTGGATCGTCAACGGCCCCTTTTGCCGTTGGGTCCAAGAAAGCCTGAGAATCGATGGAGATCGGTATGATCGACTACTTGGGAATTCAGGAGGTCTTTCCTTGTGGCAGCAGAGAGGAGCCCGCTTCCAAGGGCCTGAAGAGCTTTTTTCATGGTCTTCAGTACAAGCTGCTTCCCAGCAAGGAAGTCCCTAAGCATTTACACATTCTGGAGAACTAGTTCTAAGGGATGAATCTCACACCAACTTCTCACTGCTGCTGAACTGGAGAGATGAAAGGATATGGATACATCACAGTGGCCTCTGGTGCAGTTTATTTACAACAGGACTCAGTGCTGGAGAACACCAGGGTATTAACAAGCAGGAAACACGCTAGGAGGGAAAAAGGAGAGTGGAAGAGAAGGTCACGTGTTAAAATCAAGGTATTCTCTACAGATATTTGATTACCCAAGATCAAAGAAGGCCAAAAAGAGTCTATCGTGCAGGTTAAAATCAGCACTGATGCATTCATCAATTTAACAACGTAACAGTGAGAAGCACAAAGCTTAATCCGTTGCTGTCTATGGCTTAAGGACAAAATTAAGACCAACTTTCTCCAAGCCTTTGGCTTTAAAGCTGCTTTTGCTACAGCCATAATAGCAGGAGCAACAGGCTTGGGCCTTCAAAGCCTCACAGAGACAGCAGAGGTTCCCAAATATCTGGTGGAGATTCAGCACTGCAGTGCAGAACAGTCCATTGGTCTTCTTCCTCTCTCACCATTTACACATCAACCTACACTGCATCCTTTCATTGGATTTAAAACATGCAGTCCCTAGTCCCGCGTTCCTACTGTTTCATCCCCCAAAAGGCACAGGATAAAGGGGAAAAAGAGAAAGAGATCATCCAGCAACTCCTCTTTAGCATGGCCAGTCCTACAGCATCACATACTTCTGGGGCTTCCAGCTTTCATTGAACAATTCTCAGCTAAAAGCAGGAAGACTTTTCAGGACTGCTTAAGAAACATCCTTATTTTAGGATCATCTTTCAGGTGAATGGTAAAACAGATTAGAACCTCCTAGGAGGTATAAGCCTTGCTTTAATTATTAGTTTTATGGCACTGTAACTAAGACTCTGTGAGTTTTTCTGATCAAGCTGATCAGTCACAGCCTGCTCTCCCTGCCGCGTGGCTGATGGCAGAGGTCTGGCTTCTACAATTTATTGTGATATAAAACCACATGAGATAAGGGTGGAAAGTCTGCAAAGGGAAGCAGACAGCTTCATCTGTCTGATCTCCCTGGTATTTCTTGGCCAAAGGAAGTTTTTTCCAAAAGACGGGGCCTCTGTTACTCAAATAAAATGCTATTTAAACTAAATACCATAAAACTCCTAATTGGGGGTCCTGGTAGACAGCAAAATGCCAATGAGCAAGCAGTGTGCCCTTGTGGCCAGGAAGGCCAATGGAATCCTGGGCTGCATAGGGAAGAGTG
>JAOXNH010000012.1:55486804-55497506 GCA_028566575.1 Bartramia longicauda | reverse complement strand
TCCCCTCTCCAGCAGTTCCCTGTCTTTCTTGAACTGAGGGGCCCAGAACTGGACCCAGTGCTCCAGATGGGGCCTCCTCAGGGCAGAGCAGAGGGGCAGGATGACCTCCCTCCACCTGCTGGTCACACTCTTCCTGATGGCCCCCAGGATGCCATTGGCCTTCTTGGCCACAAGGGCACATTGCTGGCTCACAGGCATCCTGTTGTCCACAAGGACTCCCAGGTCTTTTTCCTGGGAAAAAGTCAGTTAGTGACTGTGCACTTGAAGATGAGTGCCACTTCAAGTCAACAGAAAAAAATGGAACTATGAGACGCTTCCAGGTGGTATTTTTTTCCTGAAATGAGACTTGTCAAGGTATTAAGCAGTACACCTGGTAGCAAATGACTGCTGGATTAGGTCCTAAAAAGATGCTAATTTTAGAGCATCTTTGTCATGGATTAAACTGAGAATTACCATGAAACCAGGTGTCCAGAAATACCAGCTGGGAGAGGAGGAGGAAGTGGAGGAAAGCGTGCATCGGGTCTAGTTTAAGCCAGTAGTGTCAGGCTTTAAAATAAGGACGCAGATTAGAGTGAAGGCAGACCTAACATTGTGAGATCTCAGTACTGGTGCTGCATTTATCTCACGGGAAGTCATTGCAGATTCCCATGAAGGTAGAAAGCTCAATTTTGTAAATACACTACTGGCCTGGCCCTTGGGCTAATACAATTCTTGGCCCAGAGGTTCTTCTGCACGTGTCAGACAAGGCAGCTATGAGATCTCTCTCTCAAAACCACACCTGTACAACAAGGATGCTACTTCTCTGTCTCACCATCTGGGGAAGGGGACAGGGGGCTTTTGCACACGCTGGAACTGACGTCCCAGGGAGAAGGAGCCAGGAGAGCAGTGCTGGCAGGTCTGAGCTTACGTGACTAGGGATGGGGAGAGGGAACTTACCACCACACTGAAGACAAATGACGTGGCTTTCAGGAAAAGGGGGAAGCTTGCCAGGGCTGTATTTAAACAGGTGGTTTAAAAACACCATCTGTGATTTCAACTGCCAGTGCTGAACCAGAACGAACTGCTTTGGAGGACGAGTACATGAAGATGAAAAACCATTTATGATTCTCTGGGACTACAATCGGCCAAGACGCCTGGAGACCTTGTTCTCCACATCAGTTGTGTTTTGACGCTCTACCACCGAGCCACGGCGCAGGGGAAGGCAGCAATAGTAACACAGATGTTGTCATAGCATCCATCACAGCAAAACTGGTGCCAGTTGGTCTAAAGATATTAAAAGAGGTGGGATTTGAAGGAGGAAGTGACACATTTTATTAGCCCAAGGTGTACAGTTGTGGGAGGAGCAAAAATCAGACAAACTTCTGAACACCAAAGTCCAGGGCATAGGCCACCCTGTCCGAGTCCTCAGGGCTGTGAAAATCACACAGCAGGTCAGGACTGTGGCACACAGACTGCAGTTTTATGGCTACAACAACAAAATCTGGGAGAGCTGGTCAGGAGTGTTGATTTGCATGACCAAGGATCCAGTCACAGAAACACAGAATCACAGAATGATTTGGGGTTGGAAGAGACCTCTGGAGATCATCTAGTCCAACCCCCCTGCCAATGCAGGTCCACCCAGAGCAGGCTGCACAGGAACGTGTCCAGGCGGGTTTGGAATGTCTCCAGAGACGGAGACTCCACCACCTCTCTGGGCAGCCTCTGCCAGGGCTCTGCCACCCTCACAGGAAAGAAGTTCCTCCGCATGTTGAGATGGAACTTCTTATGTTCAAGTTTGTGCCCGTTACCTGTTGTCCTGTCACTGGGCACCACTGAAAAAAGACGGGCCCCAGTCATTTCTCTAAAAGGAGTTATAAATAAAGGTTGCTTTGGGTACAAGGGCAACAGCCTCTGTAACAGCAAATGTTGCATTGGGGAAGGGTGTGGGGGAGGCTCTACTGAAGCAAATAATGACTTTGCAATGAGTTTAGCAGATGTGCACAAAACCTATCTATCTACTAAAATGCATTGCCCCTAATTAGATGATCAGACTCTCATGTGTCTATTCTATGAAAGCCTCCATCATTTTAATTACTAAGGGTCACATGTCAGAGGATGATGCAGGTGAGAAGAGTATTTCAGGCCGGCGAAAGAAGGATTCTCCCAGCTGAGGCTTGGAAGGCGGGCTTAAACACAGCTGCGTTTTGGAAAAAAATTCTAATAAATGGGAAGGCATGAGGTGCCAATTGCCTGCCCCTCTTGCAAAGCTTCACATAAAATTAAGGGAGGCAGGAATGAAGTAAGAAAACCCACTACACAGCATCAAGGATCACGCTGTGAACACAGGACGTGTTACTAACCCGCTGAACAAACACACGGGCTTTCAAGCAAGAGGGAACAAAGTGATTTATCTAATTAAAACTTGAAACTTGACAACTTTTTCCTTTCTTGAAAGTCATGAGCACGTCCAGCACCTCGCACTCAGTTTCAGTAGATAAATTGCCTCAGGAAATAACAAGCCTTTAAAAAGTCACAGACAGGATAGCTTTGAAATTTCAAACTGCCCATATAAAATAAAAACAAAGCAGATACAAAGCATCATGGTTTCACAGCTTTTCATATATTTTTTCAGTTCAACTGGCATAACATTCATCCTTCCTTCTTTGTGCAATCCCCTAAAATACCGAACGGTATGACATGGAAATTTATGTTTCTTCAGGCCTGTTCTTTTATTAAAAGCTTCTAGCGTTGCCCGGTAAGTTTGACTGACACTTTGCATTATAGAACACAGTTGCTTCTGGCTTTGCCAAACGTTATCCATTTGGAGTAATACCGCCTCTGCTGAATGTTTGCCTCAGGCTGGTTATCTTTAATATAAAATAAAAAAAATTCAGTCAAAATGGTTCAACTGTTTCTAAATAAGATACTAGAAAAAATACTGGTTTGGACATTAGATGAATTTATATTTTTTTTCTTTGAAATGCTAAGGTGACTCGCTGTTTTGAAAGAGAAAATTGAAGTTTGGCAGAGCTGGCTTCTGAGTCAGGGAAAGAAAAGAACCTGGCCAGGTTTCAGACATAAAGAAAACAACATTTCAGAAATTCAGGTTGCTAAAAATTCCACTCCTGAGAGAGCATGCGGTGCCCCAGCGTACGGCCAAGCTGCCTGAGTGCCATCCTCCCGGAGGATTACCAGGGCAAAACTCGTCTTTCCCGTAAGTGAGAGCGGCAAGAGGTGGAACAGATCCCGGGCACGAAGTCTCTCTCGGGGGCGGGTGGCTGGCGTTCCAGGAGCTGGGAGGAGGGAGCCATCTGGTCCAAATGCAGTTAACAAAGCGGCTCAGGTGGGAAGTGGAGGAGCACACTGAAGGAGTGAAGTCAGGGCCAGGAAAGACAAACCCCGGCTCAAAGCAGCTGGGAAAATCAGACTGTGCAGGGCTATACAGGCTTAGGCTGGAAGGTGTAGCAGGTCGTGTGGCTGTAGCTCTTTGTGGAAGGGAGGGGAAGGAGGTTGGACCAGAAACTGCACTGACAACTGGGGATAATGGTAACGAGAATGAGAGATTAGGACTCAAAGAAGTCACTAGGCTTTCTTGTAATTTAACTGAGTTTGGATGGATTTTCGGTCAATGAAGGATGTGCCACCCCCTGAACAAATCTCATTTCCCTGCTCCAGAAGTCAGGTTCACTGCCACTGGCCAAAATGCCTGCAGCATCCTTACACAGTATGGTTTGGGATTGGTTTTGCTACATCATCAGCAGGTTGATTGTGACCCTAAAAGGCAATGCTTTGGAAGCACATTAAGATTCCACAGCTATGTTCTCCCATTTTCAAGGTCTACCAACCATCTTCTGGTTCGTGCTCATACAGTAAATAATTAAGAGGCAGGGGCTGACTTAGATTGTACGCTGAGACCTAAATATGAAAACTCCCACCGCTTGATTTCTAGGTGCTACAGTCACAAAAACTCTTAGGAATGCACCCATTTTTCTTGTCATACTGCTAATTTTAAGGTAAAGGAGTGGCAGCACTGCCCTCTGAGCACTGATCACCATAAAGATCCATTGCATCATGAACTGCATCAGCTCATTTTTTCTATCTTCCAGCACCACTTTCAGGCATGATATGCCCAATATGCCCACTCAGAGATCCCACATGACACTTGTATTTTAATTTTCTTTGCCTTTTTAAGAATTCTTTCCACCCTGCACTTTAACAGCAGAACCCACCACCAAACTTGGATTGGGGAAGCCAAGGAATCACTTATCCCATCCCGTATCAACTGCTCTGTAGCCACACGTCTCACTCCACAAAACCTTTTAAAATGTTACTTCTTAAACAGACAAATGGTTTTCATTCATACATGATGGCATGAGGCCTACTGAATGCTCTTGATCTGATGGTGGAGAAATGTGATTATTCTTGAAACTCTTTCTGTGAGCTCCTTCATTTGAGCCACAGCACAAAGTTTTGCTGAAGTCTGATCAAACCATTTATTGCAACGACAAACCCAGCCCATTAAAACTCTTGGTCCTCCATATCTGAGAATGAGGATCCTTTAATGTTACATTTCTATGCAATAGTTTCACTCCAGCTAATCCAATATATAGCAACACCATAATTTTTTTGCAGTGCAGAATTCCCCTTCAAGTTACGATGATTACTGAAAAAAAAAGAGCCAGACAACTCGGTTTTAAAAAACAAACTGTGTGGTCATGCACACAATGTGAAGTCATAGGGTCAACCAACAGATGATGGTTCCTGCCAGGGGTTTAGTGTGTTTTACTGTAGCTTGGTTTCAAGTGCCTTTGGTTTCTTTGTCCCTAAAAGCTCTGGTATTTTTATGGGGGGAAAAAAGCAAAAAACTTGTATTACCTTTAGACACCATATTATCACATTAGAAACCCTGAAACCACCTGACTAGCAGCTTATTTTGTCCCAAGCCCATTCATACTATGAATTTGTGACACTGTTTAGTACTCTTTTTGAACAACTTTACATAATACGACCTTCCTGTCACTGTTTGTTCCCTTCAAAGCATTTGAGGTTTCAGTAAAGACATACTTCAACAGAATGCATCAGATAGAAGCTGGAGGGTACGAATGTTTTTAAGGACAGAACAGATTAAAACAAAACCCCCACACTTCATTACTAGCATAGATTAAAAAAAAAAAAAAGAGTAATATTTTAAATTTTCAGAAAACAGAGCTCCATAGCACAATTCCCAGATATCTTTGGGCAATTTCTCAACTTGAAGAAGATGCTGCTCCCCAGCCCAAGACTTCCAGGAAGCTAAAATAAAAGATCCTACTGATTTATTTTTCTACAAGGGCTCAGGTAGAATAAATATGATTATGCTCCAATCTGCACAAAGAAGCAGGTGGGCTCAGAAGTCCATCCCTGTGGTTCTCGGCACCACGTGTTATAATACTCTGCCAAATTTAACACCTTCCACATCCCCATCAGACAAAGATTATCTTCTAGGTGACAGTCAACAGCCAGCAGGCACCCAGGTTGTGCTGTCAGTATCCATCCCTCATTAACAGCCTCTGAACCATTAGCCCAGAGGAATATATATTTCCAAGGCAATTAAATTCTTAGGGGAAAAAAAAAAAAAAAAGAAAGAAAAAGGATCAGTAGCAGGATAAAGCTGAAAAAACAAACTTAGTGACCTGCTGAGGAGAAAGTGCAGAGTGTGTCTGTCCTTCACTCCTGGGGAAATGAGTGCAGGCAACGGGGGCAACACAGGGCATGCAGGTATCCCCTGGCTCCTGGTGGGGCACTACTGGAACAGGAAGAGAGGAAAGAGAGAACTTGAAGAGGAAGGCAAAATCCACAGGAATCTGGGCTGCGTGAACTCCATGGCTGACAGAACTGCTTGTTTTTCAATACAGGCCAATGAAACTTATCTCCGTGTCCACCCAAGCAAGCGTAAAACACCCCTGGCCTGCAGTGAGGTATTCTTGGAAGGATGTGCACCGTACAAGCTTGGCTTGTGGGGCTTACAGAGGCAGAGCCTGTTAGAAGTCTCTCTGAGGATCAGAAAAGACTTGCTCTGGTTTTGGTACTTGCCTCTCATTAGCCACACTGCACTAAAAGAATCAGTAGTTTGCTTAAATCCTTCATAAATACCTCTAACTAACCTCAAGTAAGAAAATTCAATCCTTTCAAATCCTCCTGGTGCCATTCATAACCAAGAATTCAATCCCTTGAGGAGGGATTCTGTACAACACAGCCAAAGTTGTTTAATATGGTTATTCTGGTGCCTCCTTTATGAACTCTTGTCTTTTGATAGCTTCATTAATATTGTCCTGACTCTCCTCCCTTGTAGACAAGCTATTTTTCAGCACTAAAATCAGTGGGTGATTTATTGACTTGTCTCCAAATTTATTCTTGCCTTTCACTTATTTTTAAAAGCAGCACTTCAGCATGTCAATGCCAAGGAAAAAAAGTATCTCCCTCCCTTTCCCCCCCGGCCCCATCAAACATGATCACAACTTTGGATCTTCTTAGGTCATTTCTAAAGTCAGGTAATGATGAACTCCAGCTAGGAGAGATGACACAGCCTCCCCAGCCCAGCACAAGGCTTTGCTTCGGTCCCTGTTACTCTGCACGAAAAGGTCTACCAGTCACTCTCAACCCAATAAAAATTTCTTACGTAAGTGTTACCTCCTCCTTGTCAAGCACCTGGGTAATTCACACCATCACAATATATAGCATCATAAAATCATAGAATGGTTAGAGTTGGAAGGGACCTTAAAGATCATCGAGTTCCAACCCCCCTGCCATGGGCAGGGACACCTCCCACCAGACCAGGTTGCTCAAAGCCCCATCCAGCCTGGCTTTCCAAGGAGATCCATTAATGGGAATATATTTCTACACAATCACAAGGTGGATCCTTCCAGCAGCTGGGATCAGATGCCCAGCGTCTGTCGCTGGATCCCAGTCTCCCCACTTGCTATTACCTGGGCACGCAACCTCAAAGGTTGGTACAGGTCCTCAGGTCCCCTTGTGTACACAGAGACAGGCAGACACCCACACAGTGGATCCCCCCAGTAACCAGTCTTAGAAACTCAGGCTACTCACTGACTGGCTTGTTCATCCAGCAGCCCTGAGGAGAAGGACTTGGGGTGTTGATGGATGAGAAGTTCAGCATGAGCTGGCAATACATGCTTGCAGCCCAAAAAGCCAACAGCGCCCTGGGCTGCATCAAAAGAAGTGTGTCCAGCAGGTCAAGGGAGGTGATTCTGCCCCTCTGCTCTGGTGAGACCTCACCTGGACTACTGTGTCCAGCTTTGGATTCCTCAGCACAGGAAAGACATGGACCTGTTGGAATGGGTCCAGCGGAGGGTCACAAAAATGATCAGAGGGCTGGAGCATCTCTCCTGTGAAGACAAGCTGAGAGTTGGGGTTGTTCAGCCTGGAGAAGAAAAGGATCTGGGAAGACCTTATAGCCCCTTCCAGTGCCTAAAGGGGGCTACAGGAGAGATGGGGAGGGACTACTTATCAGGGAGTGGAGCCATAGGACGAGGGGTAATGTTTTAAACTGAAAGAGGGGAGATTTAGATGAGATATTAGGAAGAAATTCTTTCCTGTGAGAGTGGTGAGACACTGGAACAGGTTGCCCAGAGAAGCTGTGGATGCCTCATCCCTGGAGGTGTTCAAGGCCAGGCTGGATGTGGCTTTGAGCAACCTGGTCTAGTAGGAGGTGTCCCTGCCCATGGCAGGGGGGCTGGAACTGGATGATCTTTAAGGTCCCTTCCAACCTGAACCATTCTGTGATTCTATGATCTGGAGCAGCAGCAAGGGTTGCAATGTGCGTGTCTGCTGACCTCCTCATTTAGGGTGCTGTGTATCTTGCTCTGCTCTCACTTTCATGTGGCTACACCTTTGTAATTCCTTACCTCGTGCTTTCTTTCCTATCTGACCCCAATTATGGCCACTTCCTCCACCTTTGCAAGGAGAACTTGACATGTGGTGTGGCTACAAGTGGAGTTAGATGTTTGAATTCTTGGAAAAACTTCATGCCCAAGAGTATTTCAGGTTGCTGGCAGTGTCAGATGAGACCTGAGCAGAGGAGGCAATCTTTGGAGAAGGCATCTCAGAGTGGAGTGAGTTATGTTGCTCCTGGGGAAGTCTATATGGCTGTTGCTCATGGATGAACAGGCCTCAAGAGAAGCATGGTTTCCGTTGCCTGTGACTATTGTTAGCACTACTTAAACCTGTAAATCTTGGAATGCTCTTCAATATGAGCCATTTAAAATCCTGAGTCATTTCTGTTTCCGGCTATGCTTGTCTCGATGATTGTTTCATGCCTGTTCTCATATCCAAGGCAGTTCATGCCAACAGCTGAGTCAGTTTGGAAAGGAGGAAGAACAAGTGTATTAGGACCTTTCTACTCTCAGCCTCCAGGCAACTGATGTTCTTGAATCAGCCAGGTCCTGTGTCTGATCCTACCTCTGGGCATGGTCATCTTGGTGACATGCTCCAATGGAGTGTCACATTCCCATGGGAAGATGGTGAACCAGATCCTTGGGGCTTTTAGCCAAGTGAATGGCTGTGCCTTGGGACTCCCTCTGAGCTCTTCCTTGTTCCCTTGCCAACACTCTTGTGTTGACAAGCATATAAATCAGGAACAGAAGATGTGCCTTGGAGGAAACTTAGATGTAAGCAGAAATTCAGTGTGAATAAGTATGGCCAACTTCTGTTGCTCATGGGGCTCTTCTTTAGCTGACCATGCTTTGAGTAGGAGGTTGGACTGGATGATGTCCTAAAATCTCTTCCAATATGAATTTTCCTATGATTTGTCCCAGTTGTGGAGAGCAGAAAAACAGTCCTCTGCTGGCATGCACACACAGCTCTCTTCTTCCTTGATGCTTTAGAGTATGGCAGGAGGAATTCAATGCAGAAACAGACTTTTTTAAATGGGAAGAGCCCCACATCACATCCTGGTTGCTGTCAGTCATGTATGAGCAGTGCAAGGACAATTAAAATGTTAGCTGTCCACATGAGATCTCCAAAGTAAGGTCCCTGCAGCTCAGGCAAAATATCTTTCAGAAATCAGAAAATAATAACTTGAAGGCCTTTTTTCTTTTGATGCTTCAAAACTGTCCTGTGAGTATTTAATATCCATTGGCTAGGGCTGGATGTGGTGGTGAGGGTTGGAAAAGCTTATCTTGATTACATATGGTTTGTGTCTGCAAGCCAAGTGTTGCAGTAATGCTAAAGCATCTTCCTCCTCTGGCCGAAGAGACATCAGATTTGATTGTGAGGACACTGTGTTGGACTAAGCTCAGTTTTTGCTCAAGATGTTGGTCTTCAGACCTTGTGAGGCTCATCAGGTCTTGCCTACAGCCCCCATCCAGAGGAGGAAAGCAGAACTCTCCTGGCATTTGAACTGCTGCTACCTAGATGTCTGAATACCTGGATTAGCAAACACTGCTCGGATCATAGGGAGCTGGAATCTTGCTTTGAAAGACAGCCTGTGGTCTCTTCCTGCTGCCCAGAAACAAGTCATGATCAATGTTCCTATCTCACCGAAGATGGCATAGCTGTGGTCTGTAGGGGTAAGGTAGAACAGTGATTTGGTAGCCCCTAACTTTCTCCTGGAAGCAAGAACTGGGTCATTTTCTGATATCAAAAGGCAGAGAACTGACAGTTAAACCGTATTTAATCACTCATGCCTTGAGGGCCCTTGCTCTTAAGTATGTTTGCGTGTTATTTTCAGTATTCAAAACCAAGAGCGTTTAAGAGGAATTTTAGGGTGGTCAGTAACGCCTGATGTAATGATCCTTCATCTCATCCCGCATCCTCAGTGATGGAGGAATGGTTGTGTACCTTGGGAGTCACAGCTGCGGCTGAGTCTTGCAGCGCGCATTTAACACGGAGAGCTCTGCAGGGACAATATATTTTGAGCGCGCCTCGCTGTCAGCTTTCGCCTTCCCAGCTTCACTGTCGTGTGGCTCCGCAAAACCTCCAAAGCCCAGCCAGCTCTGTCCGGCGCGTCTCGCATCGCCCTTTCCTCTGGGATCCCTGCGCTGCCACGCTGAACCTGTCCTCCTCTCCACTGCTTACTCCTTGCCTGCGTTTTTAACCTCTCTTCCTCCTCCCCTCTTCTCCACATTTGTTTTCCTCTGTGTGCCGTTTTATTGCCATATAAACCTCGGCAATTCCAAGTTGTGGGCTAAACTTCCTTGCCCCGCCGGCAGACCCGGGATTCGGCCAGGCCTTGCAGCGAGGAGGTGGGTTGGCAGGAGCTGGGGTGCTCGGTGCACCCCGTGGGGCGCCGACCACCTCCTTGCAGAGCACTAAGCGCCTTGAGGAGCTCCCCCCTTTCAACAGGTAGGCGTTGGGATCAGCCAGCCTTGCTCCGCTCATCCTCCGGCGACGAAGGGATGGCGGGGGCTGCCGCCGTGCCGTGAGGCCGGGGTTTGGCGGAGGGACCCCGGGGCATCGCTTGGGGTGGTGGCCCCAAGCCGGGGCAGGGAGAGCGGCAGCGCTGCGGGGAGGGCAGCTCCGCACAAAGCGGGTGGGTAAACCCTCCTCTGGGGCGCGGGGAAGGAGGAGGAGGAGGAGGAAGGCGGGGGGATGCTGCTTCCCTCCCTCCCTCTCTTTCTCTCTCCCTCCCTCGCCGCGGCCGGAGGAGCGCGCAGGCGGCGGCTGGCAGCCCCAGCCGGGCGGCACGACGGGCTCGGGGGCGCGCAGCCCGGCGGAGCGGAGCGGT
>JAOXNH010000012.1:55365636-55383411 GCA_028566575.1 Bartramia longicauda | reverse complement strand
CTAAGGTCTCCCCAGAGCCTTCTCTTCTCCAGGCTGAACCCCCCCAACTCTCTCAGCCTGTCCTCACAGCAGAGGGGGCATCGGAGCATCTTTGTGACCCTCTGCTGGACCTATTCCAACAGGTCCATGTCCTGCAAGCACAGGCCTGGGCACAGACAGCAGAGCCTCTGCCTCCCTGGTTTACAGGGGAATTTGGGGATCCTCAGCCTGGAACATAACTCCGCATGGCTCCTCACACTGGCATATGGCACCAGTTCTTCTGAGCTTTTTCAAAAAGCCTGGTTTGAGGAATAGAGGGAAAGCAGGAATATTGAGACCTGCAATTGTACCTGTGCTCTGGGTTTAGGAGTGGTCAGGGCTGTCTCCCTTCTCTTCTCCAGCTGACCTGACCCATGATGGTCCAACCAAGGCAGTGCTGAGACTTCTCAACTCTTCCTGCTCTAGGGGACATTCAGGATGTCCCATCCCATGTCATGGGAATATTTCCTATGAAATTCAGTGGGCCAAGGATCAGGAGAAGGAGCTGAACCCACAGAAGACAGAATTTAGTTCAACAGACAGCCCTTGTGAGCAGCTCAGTCTGCCTTGCCTCGGAGGGCAGCGAGCAGCTGCTATTAATGTCTCTTTAAAAAAAGACATCAGTATCACTCAGAAAACTTAGGTTTCATTTAGCCTAGTTAAAACTACTCTCTGTTATGTTCTACTGCAATCATCTAAAACAAAGGAGTTCATCAACACTTTAATTCTCCAGGTCTCTCCATCACAGCGCCTGGGAATGGGAATAAGCCAGTAGTTTTTTTGTTTAAACACCAAAAGAGTGTCAGAAAAGATTAAGCAATTGCTTTGTGAATTCCTACAGAGGAAAGCGCTCACGGATGCAAGTGTCAGCTGGGCTGATGCTGTTTGCTGCTATAACAAATGAACAATGGCACCTATCTGTGCCCTGAACTCGCCACAGTCGAAACCAAACTGCTACAGCAACGACGGGGTATTCTCCTGTGCCTCCACACAGCAGGCTGTAAAACAAGCAAGCAGAAAAAAGAGGTGATTCGAGGGTAAAAAGTGGGTTGGTGCAGGTACAAGCATTACTCCTTTTGGCTGTTTTTCAATTGCAGCAAGAGAGGATTCTCTGAGCATGCAATTACCAGGGGTTTAGTAGTAATGGTGGCAACGAACCAAAAGCCTGGACCAAACAGTGGAGCAGGGAAACTTCTACAATCCAATCGGAGATGTCCATACCAGTCAAGTGCCAAGGGGCTGTTTCCAACACACAGCACACCAGACACAGCAATACACATGAGTTTCTTTGCTGCACAGACAAACATACCTCCTTCCCTCTGCTATCACAGAATTCAGATCCTACCACTCAGGTCTGTCTTGAATACTCTGCGCTACTGTGACCTTCCCAATAAAAAGAAAGACAATGGAACAGGAAAAGACACTAAGAAAGGCTGTAAAGTTGATGAAAGGTATGAATCAGCTTTACAAAAGCAGCACCATCAGGGATACGGATGCGAAAATGCAGAAAGAACCTCCAGTCCAGGATGTGCTCAAATCCCTCCTTTCTGCGAGCTGGGAAGGTGACGCCGGGAAGGGCTGCTCTACACGGTCACTGTTTGTCCACTCCTCCTTTGAACCACCGGCCACTGCCAAAGAGTGGTCCAGCCTGACTTTCACCCTAAACCAAAGGTGGCCACTCATACGGTGTTACACCACATGGGAATGACAAATACTTATTTCCCTTGCTCCTACAAGGAGTTGCTACTACAAGTCCTGACAGGACAAGAGGAAACGGGCACAAACTTGAATGTAAGAAGTTCCACCTAATCGTAAGGAGGAACTTCTTTCCTGTGAGGGTGGCAGAGCCCTGGAAGAGGCTGCCCAGAGAGGTGGTGGAGTCTCCTTCTCTGGAGACATTCCAAACCCGCCTGGACACGTTCCTGTGGGACCTGCTCTGGCGGGGGGGTTGGACTAGATGATCTCCAGAGGTCCCTTCCAACCCCATATCATTCTGTGATTCTGTGGCTCTGCCCTACAACAATCCCCTAGTAGATGTCTCTTGCACTAAGGATTTTGCAAAGATAGAAGTAGTGGAGTGAATTCTTCTCCGTTTCTGTTGGTGGGTTCTGTTTCCCACATGCAACTGCAATAGGACCCCAAACTCTGTCATTTCTGCTTTGCTGGTGGGATCTCTCCCAGTTTTGTGTCTGGATGGTTGTTTGGCCAAGGGACAAAGTACTATGGTGTAAAGGCCTGAACTGAGCTAGCTGATTGGTTCTGAAGTTATTCTGACTAATCATAAGCTCATCTCTCTCTCATCGCTACCTGGTTCTGGAGTGAGGAAATGGAAAAGGAGGAAGGTGTTGAACTAACTTGAGGCTGCTCACAAGGCAAGATTTGCCCAACTTGGTATCAGGACTGTAAGAGGTACAACTTACTATTTGGGAGAGTTTTCCTGTTGCCTTCTCTTAAGTCTATGTGGAGCAGCTGTGGGGACAAAGAAGAGAGAGGCTTCTCTTCAGAGTACCATCTCCTGCCTGAGCCTAAAATTGGGGTTGCTTATCCAGTCTTGCAACTTGAAGGAAAGCAAGAACCACACTATCTAGTACGTAGATCTCGTTAGGGTGTTACGTTTGTTCCCTAATTCAGGCCTCTCTTCGCTTTGCAAATCACGCAGAAAGACATCCTGTTTCCAGCAGATTTTTGCCAGACCGTTTTGGGGGGAATGTGATTTCAACCTCTGCTTTGTTTGCAGATTACCCGCTCCATCTGTTAGTTGTTTGGTGTTTGTGATGAGTGGTTTGTGGCCTAAATTGCATCAAGTCTTGTTCTTAGCAGGAATGAATCAATACATAGCTACACTCTTTTACTCTTCAAAAAAACCAGAAAAGTCTGGCACGTTGTTTTGCTTCCAGTCCTTGATTAGTTGCCTGGATTGTTTTGGTGAAGAGAATAATAACCAATGAATATTCAAACAGTGATTAATTTGTAAGAGCAATTGTTTTCCAAATAAAAGCATCATTCAAACAATTTTTACCATGAAGAGGAGGGAGTACGGTGGTATTGGGCAACCAGTGTCCGTAAACCCATCAGGGTAGTAGTGTGCCTTCCCCAAAGCCAGTAGAGTATCTAATCTTCATTTTCATTAAGTCATGGCTTTATCCCACCCTTTTGTGGGATTTAGGAGCTCTGGATCCAACAGCCCGAAGGGTAAGATTTAAGCTGTAGTGGAAAGTGTGTGCAAAGTGAAAGCTCTCCAGTGAGGATCACTGGGAATAGGTTTGCTCCGTGGTGGTTACGAAGAGAAGGATAAAGAGAGTTTGAAGGCAGTGCCTTCAGCGGAAGGTGGCTTAGACCTTTGTCATCGTCCATAAAGATGGTCGTTTAGGAGCGATAGGCTGAGAATGAGCTTGTGGGATCATTAAAGGCCACATCTGCCCAGTTTTGCAGCTTAGTCCCAAGCATCGTTTCCCCTCTTCCCTTCCTCGCCCTGCGTTAAGGTGCCTTGTGCCTCCCTCGCGCTGCAGGGAGAGGCTGACAATGTGGTATAGATCAGAAGGCGCATTGGGATAAGGGAAAATTCGACGTTGACTAATGCCCGATTAAATCATATGTTTGGGATCTCCTGGGTCACGAACTGTGAGAACTTTCCATGAGAATTATGAGCCATAACTCAAGCAGGCAGCTCTGGGACAGTTGCACAGCTGCACAAGGCGTGCAAGCTACCCTTTTGCACTTGAGATTGAGGGATTTATTTATTTATTTTTGGATTTATCAGGCTGTGAGGTGCCTGAGCCCCTAGAGGGTGCTGGCAGCACAACGGAGAGGAGCTCTGCCTGCCCAGCTCCAGCTGCAGGGCAGGGAATTGACTTTATCCTTTCTTTCTGATCATTGCCCTGGATCGTTTTCCCCCAAAACATCCTTAAATTGGGCAGTCAACGCTGCTTGATGGTTGCCTCTCGGCATCGTGCCTTCCTCATCGGGCTGAGAGCGGGATCAGGCAACTTGGCGAGTTCATTGCACCCAGGGCTGGAGTTTGGGGTTTTTTTTTGGGGGGGGCACAATGGGAAGAGCCCCCCTTCTTGCAGATCAGTGCAGGCAAACTTGGGGTAGGCTGACAATTTTTTTTTCCGTGCATTCCTTCTCCAAGTGGGCATCTTGGAGATCCGTGCCCGATCTGTGTATGCCAAGGATTTCCGAGTTGTCCTCCGCCGGGGGGAGAGAGGGCTGGAGGAGCAGCGGGATGCTTGGCCGGGACCCCGCCATGCTCTCTCCTACTCGCTCCGCCGTGCGAAGGAACACGAGGCCTGCCGAGCTGCGACAAATGTGTTTAAATAATGTATTTATGGAGGGGACTTTAGCTGCAGAAATGTGGTTTCAAAAATCTCCATCAAGACTTTCTGAGGTAAAATAAAAAAAACAAACAAAAAAAAAACCCCAGACCCAACAAACCACTATCGGGGATCAAACAAGACACTTTCTCTGTTTCTTGCTTCTCCCACGCTCGTGTGAGAAAGGAAGGAGAAACACGGGAAACGGGCAAACCAGGCATTAATCCTTTCCTGCCAAAATTTCTGTTAGAAAACGTCTCCCTTCTCCTACCTTCACCATCCGATTGTTGGGCTGCTTTGCGGGATTGATTTGATACATTGATTCTATTATGGCAGAGCTTGCAAAGAGTGAAAGAACATGAAATATGGTTCCCTAAAGAGCAGATTTCTTGGTCAAGAAAGATTCTTACGGACTAGCAGCAGAAAGAGAGCGCTAGCAAGTATGCTAAATAAAAGCAGATACCAATCATAAACAATTACATATGTGCTTAAAAATTCTCCTCCTGACATCTTTACATTTGCTGGTGGAAGTCACCTTATGAATATCAGCAGATGAATTATTCTGTATGGGTAAGGAGTTGAAAAACCAAAGGACATCTCACTTTTTCCTTTAACCTTGGGGAATAGAAAAGATCTGGCTCTTGCATCTCTTCCGAGAATACAGTCACTGCGAGGGGAAAAAACCCATATGCGTTGGAAGGCTCCTGAATACATCTAAATAACAGGCATATCAATGAAATGCCAGGCTTGGGGCTGAACGATAACCCGTGTATAAATCATAGGGTGTGCTGTTTGCTTCAGATCCCCGCTGAACTGCAAATCCAGCTCTGCTGGGAAGTTTGTCCAGACGGACAAAACCAGCCCAGCTAAGAAGTACATCCGCCTCATCCATTTGTATAAGCAGAACTAAACCCATGGTCTTAAATCTGCAACGGAAACTAGAAATCTTTTTATATTCTGGCTTAGAAAGAGCATCCCCGTTTATTTGTTTGTAGTTCGAGCTAATATCTTGTGGTCACCCAGATATTAATTTTAAATAATATTTGTTCTGGATGTAATTGCCTTTCTTTGATACCTACCCTCTTGGAATCGGTCCGGCTTTTTGAGAAGGTATTAATTATTGTCACTTCTCAGCTAAATGGTTTCCTTGCGTAACTTTCAGCCTGCGGTTCGATTGCAAACTTTCTCCTTTGAATATTCGTTAATGCGTCTTGGATGTCTGAACTTACAGCATGGTATTGTTTCTGCCTGCTGAGCGTGGGACTCAGATATTTTTATTTTGTTTTGTTTTTTTTTAAACAGTGGATGGATAATTGGCAAGTACCAAACTTTCAATACAAATTAATCATCCTGGCATTATGGAAAATGCAGGATTCTCAAGGATTTCCAGAAATACCTACTGGCTATGTGAATATTCTGAAATAACGAATGGTATTACTCACAGCCAACTGCAGTTTGGCAGTCATGCCTCCAAAATATTTTTGAATAAGGTTTATGCCTGTTTGTTTTTTGCAATTCAGCAGGAGCAAGTGCTATCGCTTCCTAACCCATGATTAATTCAGCGTTGCCAAATCCTGTGATTTTTATCGCAAGTCTCGTGATACTTGATGGGTTTTTTCCTATAACTTCCCATTCCTGGAGACGTTTAATTAGGTGAGAATCTCAGTTTTCATTTTTATAGAAGTAAGTTTCTACTCCTCAGGCTGTGAAGAAGTTTGAAAATATGACCCAGGGGCATCCTAAAGACAGCCACAACCCCAGAAAAAATACAAATCAATCTAACTTTTTTCTTTTTTTTTTTTTTTTTGTCTTGTGATCTTCAGATGGCTCCTCAAACATCCGAGTTTGATGGGGCACTACCCTTAACAGATTTTTCCCTTTTCCCTCCTTAAATTTGAAACGCTGATGCGTTTTCTTGGAAGGGGGAAGGCCTGATCCTTGTGGAGCTGCAGCGAGGCCACACGGACAGCGTTCAAAGCGCTCCCTCGCCACCTGCGCTCTTAGCTGAGCCTAACTCATCTGAACCCATTTTTTTTTTTCGTTTTTTTTTTTGTTTTTGCTTCATGTTATTTTGTTCAAAGGTCAAATTCTTGGGTTCCCAGGCGCAATGAAACCCATTACACTCTGTGCTATTACAGGGCGACCCTCCCTACGGCCTGAAATAGGAGCCACGTTGCCTTCTCAGGAGAACCTGCCACGAACAGTAAAAAGTGAAGTTTTGCATGAGGAACCTCCTGTGATGTGTGCGAATGTGCAGACCTTCATGAGAAATTTGTTTTTCAGTTACAGGGGAGATTGTCAGGCTTTTCACAGATGAATTTTCCTTGAGCGTTCCCACCCAGCTACTCCCCTCTCATCCCACTTTTTTTTTTTACTCAATCGTGCATGAACCGGTCCCAGTTTCTGTGAATGTACTTGCTGTTTATAAGCGTTTCCAATAGGAAAAGTGTGTGTACTGCTAGAGTAAATAATCTACAGTTGATGGGTTGTTCAAACTGTTTGATTAGGGTTTTTCAGAGCTGGCTGAAAAGCAGGATTTCCAGTTTGTGAGGCTTTTTCACTTCTTTTAGAAATTTGGCTTTGGTCCAATTGGCCTGAAAACTTTTTTTTTTAACCTTTTTTTTTTTTTTAATTTCCTATGAACTGAAAAAAATGTGCTCTGGAAACATTGGCCAGGGATGTCTCATGCAGCAATCAGGCTGAGGAGAAAGAGGTTTTCAGCTTCTTTTCCCCCCCCACAAACGTTTCGCTGCTCTGATTCCTTGCTGCCAAGCCGTAATGCCACCATCCCTGTAACACAGCCCAGGCTTTCTCTGGCCTGGGCAGTCCTGCCCTTCCTCCTGCCCCTTCATCTTCCTTGCTACTGCACCTCTGCTGGAGGGCATGAGGGGAACCATCTAGAAGCAGAAAATTCATTGCTTGGCCCCTCTGCTACTGATGGCCACCCAGGAGAGAGGGCAGCACCCAAGCCAGGAGAGGGAGACAGCTCCTGCCCTGGCCTGCAAGGTGACGTTTTTATCCAGGGATGAGGCTTTTCCTTCCTCCCCAACAGCTGCTTTCTAAGAAAATTGATGATGAAATGTATTCTTGCTACTGCTTCTGCTCTTTATGCCTAATCTGAAGGAAGGACCCCGATCTGTTGTGTT
The DNA here is from genome assembly GCA_028566575.1 of Bartramia longicauda. Lineage (NCBI taxonomy): Eukaryota > Metazoa > Chordata > Aves > Charadriiformes > Scolopacidae > Bartramia > Bartramia longicauda. The sequence continues at coordinate 55,375,934 of JAOXNH010000012.1, read as the reverse complement.
TTGGATTAAGCCTTTTGCTAATAGGGCGGAATTGAAATGGATAACTAAGAAAATAAAGTGATTCTTTATTTTCACGGAGCACAAGGCTGAAAAGGGGTCTGGCTAAACTGAACATGAAGGGAAAACCCATTTATTGCCCTGACCTGCATCACTCTTTTGACCTGTGTGACATTTTCTGCCTCCAGACTCTCCCTTAAACTTGTGAGAAGTTTTGATCCTGATCTGGCCATCGCAGCTGAAATGAGAAGGGGAAAAAAAAAAAAAAGATTGCCAGCAAAGGAAAGGCACCATAAAATAGACTATAGTGGAAGGAAATTAAAGATAAGGAGAGCTATGAGAGAGTCACTGTTGAAATGCACATTTCACTGACAGGGCATTCGCAGCAAGGAATGATAAAAAGGAGGAGGGGCCGTATCCTGCACACACAGGGAGTCGGTGAGCTTTCTTCTAAGTGCAGGAAAAAGCACTCGCTATGACAGAAGGCCTGGAGCCCTGTCTCCTGCCAAACTGACCCAAAATGGGGATGGATCTCATCTCGGGTGGCTTTACCCAAGACCTTTTTTCTCACCAGCTGGCCGGTGTGCATGGCGGGGCTGTGTGAGGACGGAGGGGAGCCCGTTCCCTTGTACCGTGGAGTCACTGTGTGACAGCCACCTGCCTGCTGGCGTACAGATGCCCATGTCCTCACTTGATGAGTCAGGAAATCCTCCCTCGTCTTCTGCGCCTAAGTTTCAAAAGTGCTGATTTAATGTCTTTTTGGATTTGACTGGTGTGTTTGGGAGGTTTCTTTCCAGTCAAAACAAAACACAAAAAAAAAAAACCAAACCACATTGCCAGATGCTACTCTGGTAGTATATCATTAAACAAAGCAAGCAGTAATTTTGTCACAGATACATATGGTACAGGGCTGATGGAGTCAGGCTGAGAAATCGGGGGCTTCAAAGAGGCTAGGAAACAGGCCATGCAATAAGCCTATTTTTTAATATGATTAGAGATGGTTAAGGATGTGAATTTTTGTCACCAAAAAAAAAAAAAAAAAGTTCTGGAGTTCTCTTCCTGTTCAGGGACAAAAAGCGATTTTTAAATGGGAAATGTCGAAAGTTGCTGGCCTCATCTTCTGTATCCCATGCATCTACCGTGGTGACTCATGGAAGCTGCGGTTCTCGTGATCTGCTCTCCTCCAGGGCTGGCGCTCCCCATTCAGATGACTCTTTCCATCATGAGCTGCGGGAGTCCAAATAAAAGGAATACTGTGGTGCACTGTGGAAAATGTGCTCAAGCCCAAAAGCCAAAGAGGAACGAGAAGGGGGGCTCACAGTACTTGAATTACTGCTCCCGTGAGACAATAGGACTGAGAAGATGACTGGAAAATGAGGCTGAAAAGAGACACTGTGATTTTTGTTACAACCGCTTTTCGTGATTTGTGTTAGCTTATCCTGGAGCTAAAAATTTTACTTTTTTGTGACGGGAAATCAAAAACTTCTGAGAAAATCAAAACTTTCTCATGGAAAGCGCATTTGGCAGAATCCACGTTTTCTTTTAGCAAAAGCAGTAACGCTTCAATGGGCTTTCTGATCCGTTCCTTCCCATATTTAGCCTTGTTTCAAGTGGGACTGAGCATGGGGTGCAGTTCCTGCATCCACAACTACGCTTATGTAGATGTCTAATTAACCGGTTTGATCAGCTGTCGCTGGGCTTCTACCCCCAAAATGTGCTTGCAGTTCTTCTTGAAAACGCTGCTTTAAAAGTAGGAGCTCCCAAGAGGCTGAATGGTAAGAATAGCACGATATTTCAAGTGATGACATATGGTGTCCCTTCTCTTCCCTTGAGCTTAAGTTCTGAGCCTGCATACTTGGCAGCCTGATGCAGCAAACCAGAAGAGGTCTGGTGGAACAGATTTGATAGAATTCCAGGCTTTTGTGTGCAAGCTCCCGTGCCGAAATATATAACTTGAACGTTGGGCAGGCACAACAAAGCTCGTTCTGGAGTTGCGTAGCTTCTAGAGGGAGACACAGGCGCGGTATGTAAAAATGGGTCCCTTTATGAGTTGCTGCTTAGTGGACTTGTGAAAATAATTAATAGGGCATCCACCATGCCGTACCTCTCTGCTTGGTCTGCGAGACATGCCGACTCAGTTTTGTCAAGCTGGGTGGGATCTAGGGATCTAGGAAGTCTTAGCTCAGAAACTTGTGGGAGCCTCCAAGCTGATTTTGAGAAAAAAACCACTCTTACAGTTATATTCTTGAAGCTGACTCAGGTGAACTTGAAGATTCAGCGTATTTGAAGCATTCACCTCTCTTCCCTGTGGGCAGTAGCAGAAAGGGTGAGGAGAGCCTTTCTATAAATGGTGGCACAAAGTCCACAGACTGCAGCATCCTGTGCCCTTTCCTCTCTGTAAGTGGCACTCCCCTTCTTAATGGCTCCTTGGATCATGAGTGGCACCAGTTCAACCAGACAGCAGAACGGTGTGCTGTGGAAAACGGAGTTCTGCTACAGGACCAAGTGTTTTTATGGTGGGAAAAAAGCAATCTATTAAGCACCCCACTTAGACACAGAAAGCAATGTATGATTCTGCCTTTGAAACAGTGAGTGAGTAACTCCCCGTGTCATCCTGTTGGCCTTTATCTTGTGGAATTTATTGTGTTGGGTGTTACACGGTACCTTCTCTTTCCTGGGCAACAGCATTTTAAATATAAATCACATTATAGAGCAGAACACCATTGGACAGACAAGATGTTCTTCTGAAAGCAGGAGAGATCTGCTCTCTGCTGCCCCATGGCATCTCTGATACACAGGGACCTTGCACCAACAGTCATAGGAGGCTACTAAACCTACCTTTCCTTGTGACGACTCTGCTGTCTTACAGATCTAACATTATATTTTCATATTTGACATGGTCCAAGACCTCCTTCAAGAGCTTCATAAAATTCCATGGAGAAAGTGCCCATGGTTTAAAATTAGAAACAGGAAATGACCAATTCAATGATTTGGCTTTTGACCGAACGCCACCTCCATTGGGGGTCACACTCAGCCTTCCCAGTGACCAGAGAGGGCAAAGCAGATCATTTGCATCGACCAGCTACTCTGAGTGACTAGGAACGCAGGCTGAAATGGCAGCTTGCTCATTTTGTAGAGATACGGATTACTTAATCAGTGTAAATTAATAATAGCTCACTAATACTTTGCTGCACTGAGTAACGATGGAGAACAGAAACCTACGGACGACAGGCGAAACAAAAGAAATTTGCAAATAAGGGGGAGAGATTTGAAGTGGCTTAGAAGAGTCAGCGGGTTTTGTCCTTCTAAAGGAAAGAAGAGTGGCTTTTCGAGTTGTGAGTTTGGAGGTTTGCTTTCTGTTCTTTACACTGAAACTGGGAGTCTTATTTGGACCACAAAACTCCTAAGGAAACAGTGAACCGTAAGAATAAAGGTAACAAAAACTGCAAGGCGGAGAGGAAAAGAATGTATTTTCTAGACTTTGTTTCATACAAACGAGTGAGTAAAACTTGGAGAAGATACCTTGCTTAGCATTTCCATCCCTTCAGTTCACAATGGACACCCACAATGTCTCTGTAATTCTTTTAGATAAATGAGGACGCATCCAAGTTAAACATGCAGGTATTTCTAATGTGGAAGACCTTCAAGAGTTCAGTGCAAGGAAGAGGAATCAGGATTGTGAACTGAGAAGATACCCAGGTTTGCAGCTCGAGAGACAGAGTAGGGGAGAGGCAAATGGCTTGGAAGGAGGCACGAGAGGCAACAAACACTTTCTGTGCTTGATCCGTAACTAGAAGGGAAGTTTTCGTGCTCCCTTTTTGTCAGGTAACTGGATTTCTCAGCTGCAGGGTGGAAAAATCTTCTGAGTAAGTGGGAACAGCCTTTGGGAATCACTACGATTGAGTAGCCCAAGAATATTGAACAATGTCCATGTATTTTTCCTATTCAGGGGTGATTTCATCCCGCTGTTCCTTAGTTCCTATGCCATTCAATGTTTTCTCTGCAGTTGCCTTTATTGTTTTATCCGGGAATTTGTTTGATGTTGCAGAGATATAAGGTACCGCTGGGAAGGGAAAGTATGAAAAGGTTACCTAACCTTTTTCAAAATAGCTCTGTTTTATCAGGTTTTTGTTTTAGGCCTAGAGGTTTGATGAAGTGTGAACGTGCCGGTTCTGGAAGGGACCCGGAGCCCTCATATTTTGGTGGCAAATGATAAAGGCCAGGGCTCTGGGCCTGGACGTTATGGGGGGGTCTGTTGCCTTTATGTGCACAATCACAAACATCATCAGGAAGAAAACAGAGCTGTGACTCAATCAGCAAAACTAACTACGTGACCAGCAGCAAAACTCACAGAGTTTCCCCCTGCCCTTCCCTGTTACGTGAGTTTCCATGTTTGGGGGAGGAAAGGAAAAAGAATAGCTAATTACCTTGAATGGTTCATTCTGCAGCAGAGAATGGAAATTAAGTCTGTATGAGAGTTTGGCACCGGGAGAACGGAGGCGGCTGAAAAGCAGCTCTGGAGTTTGGTTTATTTTGATTCAAAACTTGTGAGAAGGGGATACTGCCATTTGTGTAATTATTTTTGTTGTTTGTAGGGGAAAAATAGCGGAGGCCCGGAGAGCTCTGCCCGGAGAGCTCTACCCGAGAGCCTGGGCAGTCCCACTGGAACAGTTCTTATCCTTGCTACCTCCTCTCTGTCACCCACAGCTGCTCTTTCACACCACTCTGCTCCCTTTTCTGGAGCTGGAGGCTCTTCAAGGCACGTTGGACCTTTTTATCTTGTGCTTGGAGAAAAGGCATCAGACTACTTACCTCATTCTTTCCCCAGTCCCGAAGAGAGAGAGGCAGATGGGACGTCTTCGCCCTTCTCTCCTTCAGCATAAGGTGGAAGTTGGGAGCACAACCAGTTCCTCTGGTTTGCTGGTGAGCACAGTTCACCGTGCTTAGAGGAGTTTTTCCCTCGTTATCCCTGCAGAGAGTTCTGGGGGCAAGGGGAGTCCAGCTATGGCTCCCACTGGGTGATGGTCCTGCCTCCAGTGCCAGCTGAGCACCGGTGGAAGAGTGCTGCGCAAGAACCAGTCTGCATGTGGCCAGGTAGGGATGCAGGGAACCCAGCCACCAAGTTACCTGCTGTTCATGCACTTCAAATCACATATTCAGCAGTCCTGAAAAGTACAGAAACAGCCTCAGTTCCAAGCCATCCCTTTTCGTGTCAGGTAATTTAATTTCTTCCTGGAGGGACCAACGTTCAGATGATGAAAAGCCTTTGTCTTTGCATGGGGCTGTGTGAGATGGCAGCAGATGAAATCTCCCAGAATCAAAGAAAACATGACCACCAACTAGGTCCAAGTTACCATCCTTTGGATTTCCGTGCAGACTGCAGCTGTCCTGCTGGTGCCCTTTCCAAAATCAAAGCCCTCCACTCCGACAGCCAGTTAGCGGGACTACAGCTGCCTCTTGGAAAGGAGTGAAACAAGCTGGCACGAGTTCTCTTGCATTCTCTCAATGGAAAGTTGCGTTTTCCTTCTATGACAGCATCCACATGGGATACTAAAATAACTTTCCAGTGCCTAATTAAGCTTCCACTTCCATATTGGGAATAGATGATGGTACAGAAAGACTGAGATCTGCCCAATGCAAATAAGTGGGTAGTCAGGGGATATGAACCAAGAATCCTAACTCCTGGGTCCCCCCAAAGCTAATACCAGGCAACCCCAATTTGCCTGGATTTAGGAAAAGACACTTGTATTGGACTGACATTTATTCAGGGATTGAGGCCCCAACCGAAGGAAAGCTAACTGAAATAGTCTTTCTAAAAAAAAAAAAAAGCATTAAAAATGCTCCCTGCAATTATTTCTATAATTTCTCTCACAGATTTTTCAATTTTTTTATGAAACAATTTCAAAATTTTTCTTTCCTTTTCTTTTTGATGCAGAAGGGCAAGAAAAGCATGACAGTATTCCAGAAAAAAAAAAAAAAGTTCCTTTCCAGAGACCGTGGAAAAAAATTCCTCAAAGTCTTTTGTATGGCTCTAGTCAATGTACAGGACATGACAAGTTCCGCCCCATATTGTGAATTTAAACTTCTACTCTGATGAGTAAAGTGATTTAAATTACTCATTCCCTCCTCCAGCTAAGCCTTCTTCCATTCCAGTCCTGTCTTTGTGCCGTTTCTGAAAATGGCAAATAATGACTTTGTTTAATTGATCAGACCGATAATTGCCTGCAACGGAACTTGTCATGGAGAACTTCCCTCTGGTTTTGTCTATGAATAGAGTGAAAAGAGACCACATCAATAACCTGAGCTTTGCTGTTGGACACCATCAGCTTTGTGGTGTTATTCATACATGTAGCCCCTACATTCATACTTATTCTTTGAGTATATGAATACGTGTAGCACTCCAAGCGTAATCTCCAAAAAGTTGATTTTTCAGGCATATTTATCTCTCTGTAGAAAAGCTTTCATGTGCAACTCTTCTGGCGCATATTTGGCTTCTACAGAAATGTGTATTCACTGAAGTTGATGGAGTTACTCTTGATATCCATCAAGATACGGTAGGATCCCCTAGTTTAAGTGGCCCTGAAATAGGGATTTTGTAGAGTTAATTGGGTGATCACACAGTTGTGTCAAGGCTTACAAGTAAATTCTTGAGCTGTGAGTATCCTGGGATTCTTGAACTGAACCTTGGAGGAAGGTTCATTTTAGAGGTGTGGAACTAGATATATTTGTGAGTAGAAAACTTAAGCGTGGGGATACGGGACCTTGCAAAAGCAGCATTTAAGTTAAAATCACTCAAACCAGACCTTCCCCCTCAAGGAATTTGGTCTTACCAATCTCTCTTAAAAAAAAAGAAAATAAAAATAATTAAAAATTTCAAAGCTAAGTTAACAGAGACCCTGATTAGAAATGCATTGCAAGCTCCTAATTCAGCAAAATATGGGGTTTTGTTGGTTTGTTGTTTTAGATGTTTGGTTTTTTCTTTTTGGTGTGGTTTGATTTGTTTGGTTTCGGTTTGTTTTTTTTTAATTTTAGCATTTTAAAGCTTGTCTGTCCTTTGTACCGAACGCACCAAATAAAATTAAACACGGGGTGGGGTGAAGTGTCTGTTCTGACCACTGATGGAATTGCTCTGTGCTTGAGTCAGCCTTATTTCTTACTGACTTAAGAAATTAAGCTGTCAAAAGCTAAGAAATTTTTATACTTCTCTAAAGATGAACTTCAAACCAAATAGCAAAGAAGACAGAGCACTTTGCCGAACAAAATTTTAATTTCTCCTAAGTGGTTTCCTTGAGTTGGGTGTCACTTTGGAGGAGGAATGTTCATCTTGCGGGGAGGCGTTTCCGGCGTATTACATCAGGAATTTAGGTGGCCATAAAGTGAAACCACACAAATAAGCCCTATAGTTCCTTTGTAATGCTATTACTTGGTGAAGAATTGGTATTGAATGCACATTAACTGTGTTTAGAGGGCTGACTGTCGACTGCTTAGGATGTGAGGCTAAATGCGAGCGCATCAGGGGTGGCTCTGTGATTTTTTCAGAAAGCCACCATTGGTTTTTAGCGTTTACACCCAAGTATTTATTTACTTGACCCCTTGGTTTTGAACTTTTTGGAGGCTGGGAGAGGATCTGGAACTGTGGGATATAATTCTGATACCAGCATCCTGGGCAACGGATGCCAGAGGGAAGTGAGGCGTCTTAAACTTTCTCCTTTTCTGTGCATCAAGCGTAGGCTGATATGAAAGGACCCATGGCAGCTTGGGATTTACAGCCCTGTGGCTTGTTCTAGAGTTCAGCGTCTGCATTGTTCCTTCCCAAAACAATGGAGGCAAATCGTCCTTTCCTCGTCCTTTCCTCGTCCTTCTTTCCCGTTTGTTTTAAATAGAGCAAGAATTTCAGCTGGTCCCACAATTTTACCCCTTCATGTAGACCAGTAGTGGTTGGGTCTCTTACCAAAAGCTTCCCATCTTGAACATCTTCCACTTTCCAGGAAGTGGTCCAGCTGCCTGGCTATCAGCTATTCCCACAAGGGCACTCTCCAGCCCTCCTGGTGGATATTCAGCTGGGCAGGACAGGATTCAGGCCCACAGGGAAGGAGAGTGAATGTGACTTTAAAGCTCAGTGGATAGGATGTGTCTCTGGGGAGGTGGGAGACTGATCTATCATACCGAAATTGCTAAGGAAGGCATTGGGTTTGGGTCCTGCACCCTAAACCTGCTATCCTATTCTGACTGATAGGCTGGTATATAAAAGGTAGGTGCTGCCTCTGGCTGTGCTTTGACTGTTAGGAGTGCTACAGGTTGGCTCTGAGTGCATCTGTGAGATGAAGCTTTACGTGAGAAATCAGCAGAGCAGTTCCTAGGAGAAGGATGTCGACAGGGCTGGGAGGCCCAGTGCTCTGGGGTTAGTCCCAGATACATGCGGAGATGGCAGGCACCTAAGAAAGCTCTGCTGGCAGAAATCATCATCTACAGGCTTGGGAAATCCGTGGGCTACACATGGGCTTGGAGAGTCAACCTACTCTCTCTGGGCGCATAAACTCAGTGTGAGTGTTTAATCTCATCCATGGATCTGGCCTTAACCAGTGTGTGCCTCTAGTTCTGTATCGGTAAAATTTGGAAACTACTATACCTAAAAGATGAGGATAAGCAAATCTGGTTTAAGCCAGACCTTCATGATGTTAATGTAAAGCTACTTGTGACTTTGACAGGCCTTGGAGCAGCTCGTGTAAATAATTGCAAAAGCACTCCAGGATCCTTCTATTGGAATGTGCTAGAGTCATGGTGAGCGTCTAAAATATGTATTCAAATAAAAAAAAATCTATTCTAATTTTGATGGGTAGCTTATCTTGTTAATAGTAAGAAAATACTTACACAAGCTTAATCAAAATAACATGAGAAACAGGGAGATGCAACAACAATACCCGTCTGCTTTCGGAGTTGTGGTGGTGGTTACAGCATCTACCAAATATCTGCATCCCAAATATCACAAACACTCAAGTCTTTGTGATGGCGTTTGTGTGACTCAAGAAAGCAGTCTCCTTCTTTAGGATAGCACCCGGTTGCTACCGCTGCTCAGTGAACCCAGCCCTACGCCAGGATCCGGGACGGGCTGCGCTCCAGTGCCAGCTCTGTCATGGCAATGCTGAATGGGCTCAGTCCCATCACTTCTCCTTGCCCGTCCCACTGTCTGTGAAATGAAATTTTATTTAATTTTTTTTTTTCTCTGAAGTGCTCAGTTTGGAAGAAAAATCAGGAAAATGCAAGACTCGTAACAATAATAGCATTTGCTTTCGTTTGGCTGCTTTCATGAGGTACACTTAGACTTTCTCTTCAGGTTTTGTGTAGTACCTGCAGAGGCTGAATGGAAACTCTTTGGGTGCAACAATGACCAGGGAGGAAAGAGTTACCTCAGGTTGAAAAAAAAAAAATTATATATTTTTTTATTGTATCCTGCTGTATCAAATGTATCTTTGAATTCTTCTGGTTTCTTATTGTCTGTTTAGATCATACACAGCGCCCATTGTATGTTCTAACCGGTCTTAATTCTTTGCAAATGTTCAGCCCTAAAACTGCCTGTGTTTCCAGTCCCACTGTCATAAAAGTAATTGACTTCATAGGGTTATTATGTATTTGCCTAATTATTGATATTTCTCTCCGCTGTATGATGCTAATTTAACTTTTACTTTTTCCATCTTGGATTTATTCATTTATTCCTGATTTTCTTGTATACTACTTTTTTTTTTTGTCCTGGCAGTATGTTGGCTTGGGCTCCAAGTATCAAATTTAACTGTGACAGGGTCTCTATTCAATTCAAAAGTTATTTTCCAGTCTTTATTTTCCTCAGTATTGACATGGGACACAGTTCCAATAAACAGTTCGTATAGCATAGTATCTCTGACGACATACCCATTTCTGCAGGCTGGGTTTTGGTTTTTTTCCATCTCTGCATATATTCCCATATGCAGAAATTGTATTTGTGGGATATTTAGTAATATATCTCCCATAAACCAAATTTTGCCTGAGTTTATTGCTCACTGGTTGCACAATTGTTCTTTATTAAAAAAAAAAACAAAACAACACCTCCTTCTAGTTTTTTAAATAGCATTCTGTGCACTTTACCTTCAGTTAGTTTTACTATGGATGAAACGGCCTCAAGTTGCGCCAGGGGAGGTTCAGATTGGATATTGGGAAAAATTATTACATGGAAAGGGTTCTTAAGCCTTGGACTGGGCTGCCCAGGGAAGGGGTTGAGGCCCCATCCTTGGAGGTATTTAAAAGCCGGGTTGACATAGTGCTTAGAG
>JAOXNH010000012.1:55280106-55291434 GCA_028566575.1 Bartramia longicauda | reverse complement strand
TTTAGTGGCCCTTTGCTGTCCCCTCTCCAGCAGTTCCCTGTCTTTCTTGAACTGAGGGGCCCAGAACTGGACACAGTGCTCCAGGTGGGGCCTCCCCAGGGCAGAGTAGAGGGGCAGGATGACCTCCCTCCACCTGCTGGTCACACTCTTCCTGATGCCCCCCAGGATGCCATTGGCCTTGGCCACAAGGGCACATTGCTGGCTCATGGTCATCTTCTTGTCCACCAGGACTCCCAGGTCTTTCTCCTCAAAGCTGCAGGACCAGCTGGAGGCCGGTCAAAACACAGTGAAAGTCAGAAGAATTCAGGGAAGGGAAATATTAATAGCATGTGGAGGAAGGAGCAGCTCTTCTATTGGGAGGGAATGCCGAACCTGGCTGTTGTGTGAGGTACTCCCAGTTATCCGAAGGGAAGTGACACAGCTAAAGACTTTCACATCTCCATAGCCCCATCATGAGCGTGTGGCCAAGACTCCCTGGCAGCTACTGGGTTTTCTGAAGACTCGTGCCCCAGGAGGTCCCACAGCAAAAGCAGCCTCAGATTTACCTTCTACTGAGGGCTCTGCTGTGTTCCATCGCGAAGCAGAGGGTTGATTTCACTGAGTTAAAAAAAGAGAGTATAGTCTTTGAGAGATGTGTACAAAATAGTAGTGAGGTGCATCTGTTTGTCCTTTTTCAGCAATAAAAAAGCAGAAGACAATGAGGAGAACAGGAAAGCCCTGAGCCCTGTTGGCAGGCACCAGACAGAGCTCAGCTGAGTTCAGTGACTGTTTGGCTCAGCCACTGACATCAGTTAAGAATATAACCCACGAGGCACAAAATGAGTGAGTCAGTCCCTAGTGAATTATTACCCTTTGGAAGTTTTTCTGCATTTCAAAGTTGGATATGGTAGTTAAGCGCACACGGGTTTGGGTTCTTCTCTGCCCTGAAGAGCTGAAATAGGATGGAAAATGATGACAGAGCAGGGGAGTTTGTCTCAGCCACTTTTTTTCTTTTCTTTTTAGTGTTTCTTTTTTTTTTTTGAGAAGCAGAGGAGGCTCTGAGTCAGAACATGTAATGCAGAGAAGATCATAGACTCTACTTCTGCTGTGGCCCCCGGGAGCTCCTGCTGCAGCCTTTTGTTGTTGTTCTGGTCTGGTAGCAGCCTACGCTCCCTCGGCATGGGTGCAAATGACAACATGATGTATAGGTACTGGAAGACCAAACTTTAGATCTGCTTTCCAATTTTCGGGATGTTACTGGCTCTGGCAACGTTTCCTACAGTCAATATACAAAATAGTTCTATGAAGGGTTATTCTGTCTTAAGAATATGTTTTGTAGTGAAGAAGAAAACAAGTCAAACCCACACAGTAGAGACAGAATATTACGAAACGTTGTGAAAATAATATTTAACATTACTTTCGGGTCTCATGCTTCATGGATTCATTTCTGGCAGTGAATTGCATGGGTTACTGTCAGTGGTGCCCTTCCTCTGGGGTTCCGTGTGCCGGGGGCTGCACCTGTGTGTTGTGAAATGACTGCTCCTACCCCAGAGATCCTTCAGCCTCAGCCCTGAGCTAAAAAGGAAGTCATTTCCATTTCCTATCCCAGGGCAGGTATACTCATGGAAAAGGCTGAGGGTGACAAGTGATTCTAAGCTCTTCTTGAAAATAAGGTTCATCAAGCCTTAGTTCAAAAGGATCTTGGGGGGGCAGGGAGGTGTAACGTCCAATGAAAGACGTGGCAAAATGGGCTATTCTTCAATAATGCAATACCACGTGCCTTGCAAATGTATCTCGTTCTTTGCATATGTCTAAGAGGAGGAGCATGAGACTGATCTCCACATACCTAGTGACAAATTTACTCAGGTAATCCCATCCCAAAGTGCTCAGAGTGGAGAAGACCCAGGACACGGTGAATCTCTGGGGTCACCTCACATGCATCAGGTGAAATTTAATAGGTTTTTGTTGCTTAGTTGTAATTTGTAAATCAGCTTCTGACCCCAGCTTAATTCCTCTAACTTCATCTCCGTGTTTTTTAGCTTAATTTGTATATCTTCAACACCTCATTTAGGCCATGAAAGTTTTACCTGGTGACTAATTGGGAGAAGACGTAGCGAAACGTTGGTTTGAGGGAGAGCAGCCTGTGCCACTCTCCAGGTTCCAGCCTGACCAAGACTTGACCCCTTTGCTGCATTTTTGTTTTTGATTTCGGAGAGTTTTGATGATGCTGCTGTTCAGGAAACAGAGCAAAAGCCTGTTGTTTTCCCAGATTATCTCCTCAGACGCACTCCTGAAGCATATTGCTTGGTACGACTGCAGATCAACCGCAAATGCTAAAGCAAATAATACTGTGGGAGCCTGGAAGTGCAAATGCCGTTCAGAGTAGTCACAGATACTTTGATGTGGGCTCTCGCTTTGTATTTCTTGCATTTTTTCGCTCTAAACATAGTTTTGGCTTTAACTGTTTTCACCCAGTCTCTCAGGTCAGTCTCTTGTGCCATTAAATGACACTATAAATGCCATGCACCTGGTGATTTGCTGTGTACTGTACCAAAAATTAGGCCACTAGGACCTAAAAGGACGGCATGGATTTGGGAGGATTCAACTGTCGGATGCGTATGCGGGTCTCTAGGGAGTTTCAAACTCTGGGATTAATTTCTTTGGTTATAGAGAGGGGTGCTACCCAGTAATCCAAACCTTCAAACTCTGGATTTTGAGTCTAGATTTTGAGTCTGGCGCGTGTAAGCAATTTGAGCCAGCACGAGAGGCTTGTTGTGGCAGAGAAGCTAGAGATAAAGGAGTGGGGAATGCCTTGTTTTAAGGATATTATTATGCCTTTGTAGTGGAGGAATTGGAAATATTTGCCTTCTCTGATACTTTACCATTTTCTTCCTCTCTCTACTGAGCTGGTTAAAAACATACTGGAAACCTATTTGTGCGGCATAAAGGATGATATCTAAAAAGTTATTAATAGCATATGTGCACCAATTCTTGACATCTTCTTGCCAGCACTACAGTATTCATTAATATCTCCCATGCTTTAGGTATTATTCTCTTTTTTTCTCTCTGAAGGAACAATTTCTTTTCTTATTTCATGCACCATGAATATTTATCATCCACATACTTATTTCTTCCTTTTGGCAACTGCACTTCCAAGTTGCACCAGCCGGATGGATTGGGATGGTCTTTAAAAATACTGTGCAGGACATAAGAGAGTTGAAAAATCCATAGCACAAAGACCCTGCCAAAAACTCGCAGAGACTTCCTTTTTTTATTTCATTAATTTTGTCTTGCTGCCTATATGAAAGCAAGAATAAAGCTTGTGCGGAAAATGGATGAGTACTGTTCCAACTCTGTGCACGATCCTACTGCAGACAGACATTTCTACCTGAGCGATCAGCAGTGCAAAGCTTGATGTATAGCACTTAAACTGTTTCCTCCTTGTCCACTTCCCACCACGTCTCCCTAACCAGAGTAATTCTTGCCTGCCAAAGTGCCAACGTCAATCGTAGAATGTGTTGGGTTGGAAGGGACCTTTAAAGGTCACCTACTCCAACCCCCCTGCACTGAGCAGGGACATGTTCAACTAGATCAGATCGATGTGTCCCCTCTAAACACCCAACAGCTCTGTGTTTGGAAGCTCTTCCCTCCAGCTACAGAGGCAACAAAACCAAGGTTGTTTTGGGTAAATAGTAGGATTCATGAAAGCATAAAACTGAGAAGAAGTGGAAGGATTATCAGAAGAACATAAGAATGACCCAGCAGAGTCATTCTGGCTCAAGCCCAACTGTGTGGCAAACCTCCTTGATTACTCTGAAAACCCCTAGCAAATAGCATTTTTGAGTAAAGCATGGCTAAAATACGGTTTGGTGGGAACGCGGTGTGAAGTAGGATGTGAAGCGAGGCAATAGCCTGGGAGACAGTCCAATTAGCGTGTGGGCGTACAGGTAGGAGAAGAGGACTATAGTCCATGTTGAAGGGAAAATGTCACAAGTAGAGTTGGTTTGTGGAAAGCAATGGGGACTATGAAGAAAGAAAATTCATGAAGGGAGAGGGGGAAATAGGGGCACAGAGGGTGCCTCAGCATAACTACCTCATCTTAGTGTGTTGAACCTCTCCTTGTCTGGAAGCTACTCCATATTTCTAACTGTCCTCAACTTTATTTGTGTTCAGACTCCTTTTTTGAATGGAGGGGTGAGGAGAGGAAAGGACAGATAGACCAGAACTGCATTCTATATTATGAATATTCATTGCCATATTGATTCCCTGTATTCCTTTCTTAATCCTTCTCAATTATGGAGAGGTCAGTTACACCCTCACCTCTTCCAGTAATGCTGAAGAAAAGTTTTTGACTGAGTCAAAAAATCCCCACCAAACCCCAAAAACACAACCCATGAAAAACTACTGCTTTCATTCTGGAGAAAATATGTGTTCGAAACCATACAACCATTTCCTACAAGAACGTTGATCGCACACCCGTTTCCTCAAAAAGGAAAAAAGAAAGGAAAATCACCAGCAGGGTCTCAAGTTAATTCAATGTTAAATTAAATGGCATGACATCAGCAGCACACAGGAAAGATGCAGAGCAACAAGGAGAGGAGAATCTGATCCAGAACTTACCACATCAGTTGTCTCTTTTGTCCATAGGAGACGTGGGCAGAAATTAAAGCACCTGTATGGCAGCTAATAGTGAAGGATAGATTTCATAGCAGTGGAAACGGGCCCAAACTATTTAGTTCCTAACGTTTCAGGGACTGGTTGGATTTTTGTCTGAGGTGTCGTTTGGAACAGTTTCCAGCTTTGGCTTTTTTCTTGTGTTTCAAGGTATTTGAGTTCTCTTTTGCTGTAGACT
Source organism: Bartramia longicauda (assembly GCA_028566575.1). Classification (NCBI taxonomy): domain Eukaryota; kingdom Metazoa; phylum Chordata; class Aves; order Charadriiformes; family Scolopacidae; genus Bartramia; species Bartramia longicauda. Next base: position 55,286,603 of record JAOXNH010000012.1, on the reverse strand, counting down.
TGGTAGACACGCATATACTGCAAGGACAAGCACGGTAAATATAACTATATAAAGAGATATTGTATATAATGAAAATTTGATGGTGTCCTTAAATTAATAGTAAATATCTCAAAGGATATACTCCATATTTTTCCCTGAGCTATAAAAATGTTGTAATGGTTTCCTCTCTCTCCAAGGAAGGACATGCAAAAAACCAATCCCAGTAAATATGTAGTACTTCATAAAACTTTTCTAAAGTTAGTTTTGGGTTTGTTTTTTTTTTTTTTTTCTGCATAAAACCACGTGCAACTTTTACAAAATCCCTAATAATGCAGAGAAAGTACTCTGGTTAATAATTTTTATACTAAAATAGTGTTTGCCCATGTATTCTGGCACTCAGTTTATCTATGCTCTTCCTCTTGTTCTTTAAAGATATGCAATTATTCCAGCCGGCCATGTGTTAGGCAAGTATCTTCCCCTGTGATGTCTCTGAAAAACTGTGCCCTTGCTACTCACCCCAAAAATGCCGCAAATCTGTCTCCCAGGAGACACAGCACAGTCCAGATTCATTGCTTACCTTCTGGGATGCAGTGCCCAGAGCATATCCTCTGACTGGGGCATTCCCACATAGTCAGTCTGGAACCTTGGGACCTAAGGATAAGAGCCTTTTCTCATGGACTGAAGACTTTACCTGTTAGTTAAGAAGGAGCAGACAGTCAAATATGCATTCCCCTTGTTAAGGTGGGAGATGGAGTGGGTTGGGATGGGGGAAAGGGTGAGCCATAGAGTCTATCATTTTTCTCCTGCGTAGGAAGGTGCTCAACAATCAGAGTGCATTGAAGTGTGTCAAGATCACCACCGAAAGTGAAGACATTCTCACTCTCCCAAAGTCTGTCAACAGAATACAAATCTGATGCTGTGTTCCAATAGTAAAAATGGGACGGACAGTCAGGGGCATGTGCATTTGTTTGCGAGTAAGAGGAGATGGGGAGAAGGAAACATAGGTCTCTTCTCTTCAGAAAGATTGCCGTGGTTAGAAATGTCCGTGTGGACAGAGGGGAGAGGGTGCCCATATTATTCCTCATTCCTTCTTTATCCTCCCACCCAATAACCAAATATCCTCCTTCCTTTTCACCAACCCAAACACCTCAAACCTCCAAATTCTCTGCCATCCAAGCCCCGGACCATCTTAAAATCCCTTCCTAGATCTCCCATTCCTTGTATAGAAACCTTGGCACCTTGGCAGATGTTGTAGTCCTTTTGTCTATTCCTGTGCCTGCTTTTTCTCTTCTTCTTGGGGTCATTTCTGTAAGCTGAAGACCATTTGCACATATCAAAACAAAGCTCAGAAAAAAAAAAAAATGAAATGACAACACGGACATGTGCAAAATAAAATATATGTGCTCACAGCTCAGTGTCGTGAAAAATGGCTTCCTCCTCACGGGGCTCAACTTTGCGTTCAACATCTGCTAGGCTACTTAGCTCTCTAGTGGTCACCACGTCATTGCTTCACCAGAGGCGGTATCTTAGCACAAAATCAGGGCTATCTTATAGTTATACTTGCCCAATATTTCTAACTCCTTACTGGCAGTCCGCAGCCTAGGCGTTTTTTTGAACTAGAGGTTATGTCTGTACCTTCACAGAATTATAGAATCATCTAGGTTGGAAAGGACCTTCAAGATCATCTAATCCGACCATCAACCTAACTCTGACAAAAAACTCCATCACTAAACCATGTCCCCCAGCACCATTTCAACCCGGCTTTTGAACATCTCCTTCCTGTTTTAGTAGCCCCTTGTGGACTTCCATTAATGTGTTTAATTGTAATTTAAAGCCCTTTGATGCTCTAATCCCTACAGCATGCTGCAGGAGGGAGTTCCACAGTTTTTCCTAAGCTTGAAAGCCACTCCGGTAAGGTGTGCAAACCTGGCCTCCATCGTGACAGTAGAACTGGGATTGCGATGAAGGGAAACTGAGTTTTGGCAATTTTGGGGCCAAGCTGCAGACTATGAAATTAAAACTCACAGGATAGAGAGCTACTAAGGGCCAGGAAATCTGTCAAAGGAGAGACAACAAGTCCCAATCTTTTAGTAAAAAATTACCCTGTGGCTTAACAACATTTATTGTGTCTCCTAGCTACGCCCGCCTGACTCCAAAAGCTAGTTGTTGAAGGAAAGCAAATATTTCTCTTCCACAAAATAGTGAGATTGGGAAAAGGAAATGTCGGCCCAAGGCATGGCTCAAAAAGCTCCTCTCTGGTGGGGCGACACAGTCGTGCAGCCACAAAAGCTGCTTCTTAAATAATGGTATAAAAGTGGCTTTTGTCAGTCGCTTGGAGAATGTAGCTGCCTCGTCAAGCACTGGTGAAGCTAATAAAGAGGGAGGAGTGGGTTATGCTGGAATTCCTCAAAAATCCCTGCAAATATTTGGTTTATTGCATTTCGGATGGATTCCTTTTAAAGTTTCCTGCTTGACCGCCCAGAGCATTTCTGTTCTCTAGCCCCTCAAATAACGGTTCAGATAGGAAACTCAGTCCTTGAAAGTCCTTTTCTTTTTTTTTTTTTTTTCTTTTTTTTCGGAGGGAAAACGCGAAGACAAACAACTGCCTAGGATAAGCTGCTTCTTATCTTCATCTTGTAAAACTCCTCCAGGAAAGCTAATTAGAATATGTGAGACAGGGCAAAGAAGCACCAGAAAAGGAAAGGAAAAAAAAGAGGCCTGGAAACCCACAGGCAGTCAGGGGGAAAGTCCTGGCCTTTATAGTTCCCGTCGACAGCAGGAGAAGCCTGGAAAAGGTTGCAGGGTGAAATCCCTGGCTCTGTGATTCATTACTTGGAGGGGAGGTTTAACACAGCCCAGGAGGCTGAGCCGCCCCAGCCTCCCCGCAATCCGGGACAGAGCCACTTGGTCTCCCAGCGCTTGGATGGCGCTCCAGGATCGTGGTCATTCCCAGGGGATAGATCTAGGCTTTAGACACCCAGACTTTTCTGAAAAAACACCCCGGCAGCAGGGTCGCAGCCTCCCTCCTGCACCTCGCAGAACTGGGGGTCCATGTGGCGGCAGCTGGGAATGAATGGTGTGCAGCGATAGCGGAAGCTTACTAATAAAACAAAAAGGTTTTTTATTATTAGTGCTGTCAGCAGTGCAGTGATAACAGCAATACGTGTTTGTGGGCCTTCCTCCGGGCCCTTTCTGTGTGGCCTGAGCAGCTTTTAGTCGAGTTCCCGCCTGGCAGTTAGGTGAGGTGCAGTTGCAATGTGGCTTTATTTCCGTCTGCGTCTTTGAAACCCGGGGTGGGTATGATGGGTTTGTACCAGGAGATAAAGGATGGTGATTTTTGGGAATCGTCTGGCTGTGAGAGTGACCCTGGAAGAAGTCAGCCCGAATCTCCGAGAGCTCCCGGCGCTGGGGATCTCAGTAGGGGTAGGCTTCAAGGGGCAGATCCCCAGGCAGAATCAATCAGCGCCATTCCCTCGCCTGGTGAGACCTGGCCCCTAAATTTGAAGCACGTTTATTTTAAAACAAGGTATTGGGAAAAAAAAAAAAAAACAAACCAAACCAAACCTAAAACATTTTCTCTTTTACTTACCTGCCAGGATTCTACTCCCAGGTTTTGCCTTTCTCCCTCAAGCACGGCTGATGCCAGACAGCTGAAGTAGGAGGTGTGAGCTTGGGCAAGCCATTAATATTGTGGTGCTTCTGTTTTCCCTCTTGCATTAAAGGGCCGTAGCAATCCTTACCGAACTTACAGCGCCTGGAGGGGCTTCTTATTTGCCAGCAGCCTTGAAATCCTTGGCAACGGGGTGCTCTCCCCTGTCACCGCTGAGTGGTGTAAAGAAAGCGATGTGGTGATCTCGGTCACCATCTGCTGAATCAATAACAAAACCTCCTCTCTCATTTGTGTGGTTCATTTCTGTTTGACTTTTATTTTTATTTTTAAATTTAGTCATGCCAGTTCAAGTTCCTGCAGTGATTTGTAGCCCTCTTTTATTTTTCATGTTTAAAATATTCAGTTTTAGGTTACCTTTTGTAGTCTTTCCTTTAGCCCATACTCAATCCTAACGTGCCGAGTCTCCTCCAATTCCGTCAGCTTGGTGCCTTGCCCATTAATTAACGCCATGGAGCTTGTCAGGTTGCTTTGAGAAAGGCCCAGCCCCGGCCATGGTGCGCCGTAGCCCCTTGCCTAGCCCAGCAGTAACATCCGTGAAGAATTCCCCTCTGCTAGTGAGCCATGGTGACCTCCCCTTCCTGAAGCCAGGCTGGCTATTTTCAGTTCATCTGCGCTTTTCCAAATGTTCTCCCTTTTGACTCTTAAAAGGCTTTCAAAGGCTTTTGCTCACAACTCATGTCAAACTGAGTAGTGTGGAGTTTCCTACTATGTCTCTGTAGGTTCACTTTTAAAGTTACGGCACTATGTATTAGTCATCCTTTTTCCTCAGAGACCACTCTTGAACTCGGTAAACTTATGAAAACATCTACCAAAGTCTTTCCAGTTCCTACTGCTGTTCTGTTCAGTGTTCTCTGATGTCCTTGGCACCGCAGACCCGAAATCTGGTCCTGTAGAAGGTCCCTGGGCGCATGTCTCACATCGTTACACCCCTGGAGTTCAAAGAGTACGTGTAGAGGTGCCGGAGGAGTTATTTTGGCTTCGCGCAACTGTTAGTGACCTCAAAGTCTGGCCAGATAACATTTGAAATAAAGTTTGATTACTCTACCTCTTCACTTTTCTATAGCCTGTTCCCATATTCACTGTGAATTTTCCCAGTTTATTACACGTGGTTTTGAAATAATCACCGTTCCTATAATATGTTTTGCCTTTTGCTACTGAGATGGTCTCCTGCCCTTCATTGCTCGCTGCCTAGGAATTGCATATCAACACCGCTGCCTGCCTCAGCTTTTACATTTCTGTTTTTACAAGTACATATTTATGTTGTACAAAAGGTATTTCCCCCCAGTGTTTTCCAATCTGAATTTATTTAAAAGCAGATGAACCTGTGAAACAATAAGGAGGTATAAATGCAATTGTAAAATTTATAGTATTATGGATGAGGTTTGGAAGAATTGCATTTTAAATTTGGGATCAACAGGAGAAATTAAGAGAAGCAGAATGTAATAGTCTGAAGATCAATAATTAGAAATTACTTTGAAGGTGTATTTTTTTTTACTGAAGGCTTAGCAAGGAGTCATACGAGATGTTTAAGGAATCTGATTTTCCACCTATAGTACAATAACCTCTTTTCATTGCTTAATGTGGATAAAAAAACCCTTGATGTAATTCCTTACAGTTTTTCAGAAGATGAAAAAAGGCCAATATTTTCCAGACCAAGTACTAGCATAGTCTTAGGCCTTTGTGGGATCATTTCAGAATCAGGGGATGCTTACAAGCCTTACCTGTAACCTGTCCAAACACCATTTTTAGCAGAAAATATTTAAACATTTTTGAAATTGTTTCTGTTCTGTCACTCTGTTTATCTTTTCCTAAGCCAGGAATGATCCTGTGGTCTTGGAGGACTTTCTCTATTTTTGGATACGTTTCGTAGCAGTGCGCTAGGTGCTTGGGGAAGGCAGGATGTTTGTCTTTCTTTTTTTTTTGCTTCTGTTTTTGGTAAAACTGAACACGTTCTTGGAAGAGAAGCCCAATGAGGATTATTAGATACACAGGGACCACATCTTAATCAACATGTCCCAAGCTGAAAATAGTTGGAGAATGGGAAATTACTAATAGGAAGTTTTATATATGCCTGGTTTGTTCTTTCTGTTCTTTAAGCATCCATTTAACTAGCACGGTTGGAGAAAGCATAGTGCATTCGGTGGACCTTTGCTATGGTGTGTTACGTCTTACTGTCCTTCTTCGAATGCAAAAATTTTTGATAGCACAAAATGGATTTGGTATTACCTGGTAACTGAACCCCCACTAGGAGAGCAATTCAGGTGCCTGGCCACCAGTGTAGGTGTGCCCAGAGGTATTCAGGACATTTGGACAGGACCAGCAAAAGTAATAGAAATCTTCCTTTAAAAGACAGAGCCTGAGCAGATGGATCTACAAGAGACTTGTGCCCTTTTGGAGAGGCAGTAAGGGGCCAGGTGGGACACCCTCGGGTGCCTACACTGACGTGATGTCTCCGTTTAGGCACTCACATCTCACCTAAAGGCACTTGGCGTAGTCAAGAAGAACTTATAGAATCATGGAATGGTTAGAGTTGGAAGGGACCTTAAAGATCATCGAGTTCCAACCGCCCTGCCATGGGCAGGGACACCTCCCACCAGACCAGGTTGCTCAAAGCCCCATCCAGCCTGTCCTTAAACACTTCCAGGGATGGGACATCCACAGCTTCTCTGGGCAACCTGTTCCAGTGTCTCACCACCCTCACAGGAAAGAATTTCTTCCAGAGATCTCATCTCAATCTCTTCTCTTTCAGTTTAAAACCATTCCCCCTCGTTCTATGGCTCCCCTCCCTGATCCAGAGTCCCTCCCCATCTCTCCTGGAGCCCCTTTAGGGACTGGAAGGGGCTCTGAG
>JAOXNH010000012.1:55133488-55155869 GCA_028566575.1 Bartramia longicauda | reverse complement strand
CTGATGCCCCCCAGGATGCCATTGGCCTTCTTGGCCACAAGGGCACATTGCTGGCTCATGGTCATCCTGTTGTCCACAAGAACTTCCAGGTCTGAATTTCTGAGTGCATGTGTGTGTAAAAAAAAAAATACACATCTATATAAACACATACGCATCTGCACACGCACAAAAAGTATATGGTGTTCAAAATTTTCCCTGAGACCTTGACAAAATCATTGTCATCAACTGAGACCGTAGCTGCTGGAAATCAGGGCAGAGTAACCCATAGCATATTTTTAAACAACTGGTATCCTTCAGAGGCCAGAAGTACAGGGATCTAAATGGAAACACTGACTCTTGCTGCAAACTGTGCGAAAGGACGCAGCAATGAGTAAGTTTCGCAATGAAATAGGTGATATCTGCCATCTAAACCGAAGGGTTGCCACGGCTCTGGGTTGTCGCAAACCACTTAACGATTGGCTAATGATTGCGTTTAGCAGTTTGGACCCACTGAGGGGAAAAAGGGAAGAAACATCAACTCTGTATGCAACACTAATTAAATAACTTCTTATTTTTTTAATTCTTTCAAGGCCGAGGTGTCTGGGCTGTAGATGTTACAAAGGGAGATGGTGCACCAAAGGGTTTATGACTCCTCTTTCGCTCTTTTTTGTGGCTTCTAAGCAAATTTATCTCGGGCTACAAACAGCTTTGTGAAACAGCTTTAAGGCCCGGTGTTGCTGCTGGCTTGGTATAAAGTGACAGCACCACAGAATACGTCCCCCAGTGTCTGAGTGAAATGAGGCAGTTACCCTCAGATAGGCATAAATGCGCTATTAGATGGTTGAGAAATAACTTTTTTTTTTTCCACCCCCCCCAAAACCCCCCTGGGAATTTATTGTAGTGCCTTTGATGTGACTAATTAGCCCGCTCAAAGTAAGCAGTGACTAACAGTATAATAACTGGCTAATGGAAGGAACTTCATAATGTTTTCAAATCAGGATCCTTTTGAGTGTTTTGCAAGAGGCTGAGGAGCTTTTCCCTTCGGAGAAATGGTTGCCAGTAGCCAGATCCCGGTGTCCATAGCTGTCTTTCTCTAAGTCATATTCGAGTCTCCTGGCTCTTTGAAGAGGCTGGATGTTGGAGAAGAGCAATAATCCTGGAGAGACTCTGGAAGTCCAAAGCTTGAGTTTTAGCTCTGATAAACAGATTTGGTGCAAATGTTGGAGTTTGCTTGACTTGTGGTCTCGGCTGAATTTTGTAAGGTGGGACTCTTTTAAAAAGGGGGAAACGAAAAATTAAGATTGTTTTCGCAACAGGCTTTTTTTTTCTTGTGCCAGTTTTCGCAATCCTCAAGTAGCAAAATCAAAACACAAAACTATATTACACTATACCTAAGAACTATAGCTATGCTATACCAAGAAGGGAGATGGTTTTGCCTGCCTTCTGGTTTAAAAGGAGAAATCACACACACTACATGGTAATTTTGCCAATTAATTCCACCTTCAAGTGTCTTCTGCATTAAGGCTTTCCTTTTTTTTTTGTTGTTCCTTGTCCACCGGAACTACAAAGCACTTTTACTACCAAGAGTCCCTTTTTCATCAAGTTAAGGATACAGCATTTCCACACGCTAACAAACATCTCTGAGACATCTTCCAGGCACAGACCAGTTGCTCCCAAGGGCTGGAGCACCTCTGATGCTGGAGGTGAATTGCTCTGCTCGCAGGAGGGGTTTCACTCAATCCCTGGGATTAAGCTGCGAGTAAAGCAAGTGGGATTTGGACCTTGTGGGCCCCCCCCCTACCCCGTGAAGGTAAACCGAAAAGCCCACCACCTGCTCGGTACCTGGGTGCAGGGTTTAGTGTTATTCCTGCGGCGGCCCATGTCGTCACTGACACCTAAAGCAGAGCGCCGGGGGCTGCGTGTTAAGTATCGCTGCCATAATCCACTGTCTGCCACAGGGAGAAACACATAGCCCCGGACTTGGGAAGGGAGAAAATGATTTTCAGCTGTTTCGATTTAAATTGTTTGTTTTTGTTATTTTAAAGCCTGTGTGGAAAGGGGCTGGGAGAGGGCTCGGTCAGAAGTGAGGCTCCCGCTCCTTTGGAGTCTGACCTTGTGTGCTGCTGAGAATTAGTGCCTCCCTTAGCTTCCCCCGGGCTGGCAGCCCTGCGGCTTGGGGCTGGGCATTGCAGGGGCTGGGGCTCCACAGTTCGGCTCCTGACCCCTCAGCTGGGCAGCTCTAAGGCAAACGCGGCCAACAGGACACCGCGGGAACCTGTGGTTCGCAGCAGGCAACTTCCACCACTTGATCCCAAGTCATTGAAGTCAGTGGGATGGCTCGAGTGTCAGGTCAGTAACTTCAGGCATATACTTAAATGTTACTCCTTTTTCTTTTTTTTTTTTTTCTTATATCCTCCTTGTCCTGTATGATCAGGCTCAGGTGCAAGGCAGCCCGGTCCTACCTCCTACCCTCCTCATTTGCCTTCTGGAGGTGAGAGTCTCAGGACCCACGAGGAGGTTTCCACAGCGCCCTGTGCCTTTGCGTGTAGATAGCTGTGTCCACAGCTACCTCTTGTGTTTCCTAAGCAAGATTTTTTTTTTTTTTTAGCTTTAATGAGATTTTTAGCATCTCCCTATAGGTCTGATGCTGGGATTCGTAGATGCAGACTCCCGGTTAAACCCGGTGAGTGTTTGCTTGTATGAAACTCTAAAGGTGGTTTTATTTTACATAATTTCATTTATGTCTGTTTAACTTCAGCCAGTTGGTTTTGGTTGGGAGCAGTTAGGGAGGCACCAAGCAGTGTAAATTCCTCTGGATAATCAAGAAATTAAGGTAAAGACATCGCCACTAACAAGGTGCTCTCTGATCTAGGTGTCTGAAAAAAAGTTTACCCGAATTTTAAGCTGCTTGTACTGTTAGCGGGTTCCTCAACAGTCTTAGGGAAGAGTTACTTGCACAGCTGGAAAAGGCTGATGTTCTGCTGATAGCAATTGATGTCTGACTTAATGTTGGAGCAGCATGAGGTCTGTACAGGCCCTATCTTGTCTCCTCCAGGTCGGTGGGAAGCTCTGCCGTTGACCCAGAGGAGCACAGGATCGGGCTCTGTTTTGGAAGTCACGGAAACTGCATTGACGCACTGTGTTCTGACTTCCTCTACTTTCAAAAGAAAAGGATGAAATTGAGGTGTGCTGTAGGCACAGCAAAAGCGAACGTATGTCTCATTTGTGGAAAATAACGAGGGGTGGAGTATTTTGTAGGTATTGTTGAGATTGGGTCCGCTTTCTGCCTCGTTTCTTCCAGTGAAAGTTAAAGATGCTAAACAAAAGAATATAACAGGTTTCTCAAAACCAAAAAAAAAAACAAACCAGAGGGGGAAAAAAAGCTATGTATTCATATTCCAAAGGTCACAAATCAGTTCCTGGAAAATACTATACATATGGTAATGGGAAAATAACTAAGCTGAAAATCCATTACAAATGGGGAATATAAATCTATACGTTTTGAGTGGTGAGTGCAGATAATGTATGCTATTTATAAGCACAGAAGTCTTGTATAAGGTATGCTTAAGCGTTGCAAGAAAAGTGAGTACTGTACTTGTTATCTAACAGATTTTGTAGCCTCTCTTATGGTTGGAGTCTATTTTTAAAACCAATTATGAGCATTGTGCTTCCTATCTGTGTCCGTATTTCCAGCGTGTGTGCTCCTTGTCCGGTTGCTCTAAGTGCAGGCAAATAACAAGCTTGGAACCAAGAGTACCCAATTTAAACTACTGTACCCACCCAAACCAAAACTTTGGTTACAACGTGCGCTGTTTAAAGGCAGGCAGAGTCCCACAGATGTTATTTCCTCCTGCTTGGCTCTTAAGGTGGCCAGAGAGTAGTGATCAGCGTGTGTGCAAGAAGGGGCAGATACACACATCCTAATGAGCCTGGCAATTCCTCTATTGCATCATTTCGAGGAAGAAAATAGCAAGTCTCAAAAAATTAGACCCTCTTAAAAGTGAGGGAAATTGCTTTCTTACTTAGGTATCTATTCTATTAAGAATGTAAGTAGTCAATCTTCTTTACATTCTATCTTCCCTCCCTCCTTCCTTCTGGCTCACAGCAACCTAAAATGCTACTTTTCTGGGAAAGACTGATATTCTGACTTCAGTTTTGTAATTTAATGATGGAGAGTTTCCTTAGTAAACCAAATTTAGAGTACTAGAATGCTTATCTTATATCCAGACCTTGAACATAAAAGGCATTTTATACCAGCAATTGTTCATTTAATGAGCAATTGCAGAGTGCAGGACGGTTAAGGGATTGAGCTATATGCACCATTATTGCAAGAAGTATTCCGAAATACCAGAAATAGGACGTAAGCTCTGATCAGGGGGACTGTGAGCACAATTACCTTCTTTTCAAATCCTTCTGTGACACTGCGGGAGGAAAAAGGACTTTGAAACTTGAAAGGAAAGAGCTTGCTTTCAACCTCAAAAGCTAGGAGGAAAGGGCTCTGAAATTTGCTCAGTATTCCCAATTCACCATTAGCCTGTTTCTTCCTTTAGCCTCAAGGCATTCTCCGCTTTTTGAAAAGATGTTAAGAAATTCAGTCACAATAGAGAGCCTAGTTTTGAACATGTTTCACTCGGTCCATTGAGGTCTGGTCTTCAGCCTTTGTGTGGGGTGAATTGAGCTGAGCAGCAAGCTGGTTGGGGAGAGGTGAATGAGCAGTCTCTGTGCAGTCACAAATTCTGGCAAAGAAAAGATTACCCTTTCCTTTATTTTACAATATGCATTCCTGTACAATCCTGCTAGTGGCAATATGCGGAGCCGAGCTTGTGCTTAGGTCAATATGGAGCCACTTGGTTTATAGCGACTCTTGTTAAGTTTGTCTTGTAATTGAAGCTGCTGTTGACCTTGCTTGGAGACCATTTGTAAAACCGTTTATTTAGCATAAACTGAAATAATAAACCCTCCTTCTCTTAGGCCGATTGTGATAGGGTGACATTAGTTTGATTTAATGATTAGCCGCCTGACCCCTCAGCTAGAGAGAGCTGCTTGAATAGGGAGAGTTCACTAGGAAGCACACAGGAAGAATACTAATGAGCTTGTTAAATTTAGCATGGCACCAACCACTTTTAATTCCTCTAATGGGAGAAGCACTGCCTCTGAGAGAGAGGGAGGGAGACGGGAAGGGGGGCAGAGGAGGGGGAGAGGAATGGGAGAGAGAGGAAAAGAGAGGGAGGAATGCCCATGTCCCGGTAGCCACAGAATTTTGGTCAAGAGAAGAGCTTGGAGGGAGCATCAGCCAGGGGCTCTTGGACTGAGTTGTAAGTACCTTCTCTCTTCTCTTACTCAGCCTGAGTGTGTCGGCGGATGGCTCGTGAGACACTAACACACACACACACACACAGAGCCCCCCTGCGAGTTGCCTGCTGAAACGTGGCAATGGAACTTCATACAGAACGAGCTTGCACTGGGCTGGGGGTGATCTTGTGTAAGCAGGGGTCTCTGAAATGCCTTGAGACTTTTTATTTTATTTTTTTTAGCGTGGCGTACCAATAGATTTCAACTTTCTTTTAGTTGCCGACTTTTAAGAGGTTTAAAATAAAAAAAAGCTTCTATTTTGTCTTGGTCTACAATAAAAAAAAGGCAAAAAAAAGTTCAACAGGGAAAGAAAGTTTAATGGATTTTTGTATTAGGTTTTGCTTTGTCCTGGTTTTTAATTTTCTGGGTAAATTAGCCGAGCAATTAAAAGTGTGTTTATTCAGGCATGCTGCCCAGTGTGAGTTTTGGGTTGTTTTTTTTTTTTTTTGAAAAAGCTTGTTGATTAAGTGAGGTGCTTCTTGGTGCTCAGCGCTGCTGATACCAAGTAATTCTGATCAGAATAGCAGGAATAAATCGGGTATTTCTCAGTGGATGGGAGAATCTTGGATTAATGTGATCATTCCGGGCTGGGTACTTGTAACACGTGTCTCTGGCTACTAGCTTGTTAAGGCAGAGCAGGGTACACATGAAGAAAGAGAAGCTTATGCAGATTCCTCTTGGGGCCTGATTTACTTTTTTTTTTTTTCTTTCTTATTTAATCCCTCTCTTACACCCGCAAAAGGTGGGATGAGCTATGCTGGAGTCAGTGGGATTCCACCAGCGGGGAAACAGGTGGTGGAGAAGGAGGGGAGGATCAGTCCCTTTTAACTTTGGCATTCATCTCTCCGCAAGACTTTTTAGTAAATCGGATGTTTCTTTTGACCCTAGAGCTGGCCACTTCTAAAACGTGAGCAGAGCGGTGACAATTGTGTATTTGGCTGTAAAACCCCTTTGGCAGATGCTGCCAGAGAAGTGGGTTGTTTGCTTACATTTTTGCTATAGAGTCCCACTTGTTGCCATGGTGGACAGCACGTTTCTGTCAATAATTTGGCCCTGCCTGGCTTGCCCGCGCTTGGTCTTAAAACTTTATTGAAAGATTCAGCTCCAACAGAAGGAGATTAGATGGGTTTGGGGTTTTTTTTTGCCTTTTTGGTGCCCTGGAGTGGCTCGCCTGCTGTCGGGAGCATTGCTTCAAGAGGGGTCTCCCGCTCGGCGCCCAGGATGCTCCTGCAATCTGGGCTCTCCTCTTCGTGTCCCGGAGCGCGGATGCTGTCAAGTTTCTCATCTGCCCTCCTATCAAAAGCAGCTCGGTGGCGCCGAGCCCGAAGGAAACGCTCGGCGAGACGCTCGGCCGTTGAATACGGCTTACTGCAAACATGCCATCGTGTTTACTTAAAATAAAAAAATAATAAATATTCTTCTGGGGGAGTTTTGACATGGCAGGCGATGTACAGAAACGTTTGACTTCTAACAACATGCAGCAATAATTTCATAATGGGGAAAGAAATGGTTGATGCGGAAGGCAAAATACTGCTTTTTTTGTTTTCTTTCTTTGGTTCCTTAAAAAAAAAAAAGGAAAGCTTATTAAAACAAAACACATTTTTTCTTTGGTTTCAAAGTTACTGAAAGTAGGTTTTGAATTTCATTCAGCGATTTGGAAAATTGGCTTGTTCCATAGAAGTCACTTTTTTTACCTTGATTCATGACATATGCGTGTTTTGAGAAGGGAAGAATAAAAGCGGAGCCTGCAGACGGACGTCAGCTTCTTGTTGTATCCCAGGATGGCAGTTTTAACAAATATAATCTTTATATGGAAGAGTAAAAGAACTGAAATCCTATCTGATCCTCGGATTGATTATACAGCCCCACAAATCACTGCAGCTTGCTTCTTTCTGGGCTGCGGGTAGCACAGGTTAGCTTGCTCCCCTTAAGGGTCTGTCAGGATTTCAAATGGGGTGTAATCTCCTATTTTTACAAGAGTTTACGTCTCATCAGTGAAAGTTCACTCTAGGTTGAAATCTAACATAAAAGGCTCTGGCTAGAGAGAAACGTGATGGAAAATACGACTTTGAGGTGATTTATTTTTAATTTTTTTTTTTTTTAGTTATACAAGCAGCTTTTTAAAAACCTCATATAAGTTTTAAAGTTTTAGGCTGCCTTTTGCAGTTCTCTAACTAAAACCAGCTTTGGTGTAAAAAGTTGAAACCTTAAACCCTGCTAATTCAGAGCAGCGACCGATGCCTGTGCATATTAATAAAAAAGTAGGAAAGGGCAAAGGGTTTCAACTCTGCAGCGGTGTTGTCCCTTTCCATTAACTCTTTCTCCTCGGATCCAACCCTGGAAATGCTCTGTATGGAGAAATTACTGCTGGCTGTAAAAAGAATCCAGTCCCTGGAAGATGCTGATAAGTCAGCAGACCCCAGTTGCTGTAAGACGCGGAGATAGAAAAATAATTAAGTGCTCAATAGGCTACGCTGCTGGGTTTTCCTGTTGTTGCTCCTTGGGAAGAGAGGGGGCAGGGAGAAGCCCGGCCAGCACCAGCTTCCAAGCGACAGTGTAGGTAGTTTATGCATATAACGGCCAAAATCCAGCTGCAGGTATCCATACGGACAGAGCCTGTTCCTAATCTAACTCATGTGAAGGTAAATAGGTGGAGTTACGCCGGTGTCAGGCTCGGTGAGCGTAGTCTCCCGGTGCTTTTGCTGTGCAAGTGGGTACACCAGGGCAAAACACAAGTGGAAACAAATGTAGACCTGACTTCAAATCTCTGACAACTGAAGTGCAGCCTTGGCACTGTGGTCAATGATCCTTCCTTGCGCGTGGGCTGTAGGCTAAGTGTACTTTAGTTCTATTTCCTAGGGGTGTTTTAATTTCCTTTCTAGTTACTTTTTTTTGTGTGTGTGTGTGTGTGCCCGGTGTTTAATAATCTGGAGTTCCTCATGTACTTCTAGAACTGCTGAGCGACTCTGGAAGTTCAGCGTATATATTGGTACTCCTTCGAGACGGATGGGTGTATGCCCATGTATGCAGGATGGTTGATTTTAACAAGGCTGTATCAGGAGCACAGGCATCAGCCAAGAATTCCAACCAGCGATTCCACTTGTTCAGAGAAACATCTCTGTAGTTTAAAGCAATAATGCAACTTAAGGAGGGCAATTTACAGTAGAGACTTGTGGAGCTGAACAAAACCCTTCCGCCACACGGCACGTGTGAAATGTACCCAGGGACATGCATCTGAGGAACAGAACCATTAGAACCACTGAGGAACATGTTGAGGAACATAACCATTTGGTCTGGCTTTTGAAGGGTGCACGTGGGTCCCTGGGGGTTAAAACTCGGGTGGGAGCAGGGGGGTTGGTTCGGCACCCAGTCCTGGGGCTGCCCACAAAGGGAGACTGGTGGTGGAGGCATTGTCAGGAGGCCCTTTTCTCCACACAGGTGGTACCATAAGCCTGGAGGCTTACTCCAGACTAGGGCTTGGGTTTGACTTCCCTGATTTTTATTTTTTCCTTCCCTCTCTTTTTCCAGCCCCACCTCCCCCTTGCTCATTAAGAATTTGTGGGGATATGGGGGAACATGCTCCACCACCCTGCACACATGTCCATGCGGTGACACTCTTTGAGCAGGTGGCCTTGCTTATGCCTGCCTCATGCTACTGGTGCTGCATCTTGGCCCATTTTACCCATTTTATTGCTGTCCACCTTCCTTCTGATGGCTAACCGCCTTCCTGCAAGGCTCTAGCCTCTCCCACAAGCAAACCTCCGGGGACCGGAGCTGGGCTGTGGAGCAGCAGTGGGTGGCTGGGTTTGATTTAGGTCCAGCCAGCAAGGTTCATCTTCTTCTCTCGGTGACAAATTGCTTTTTTTGGGGTTGTTTTTTTTTTGCTTCCCTGTCGGGCAGCCTGAACTCCCAGTCTCCTTGTCCTGGAGGCAAGAAAACAGCAAGCCCTGTGTCTCCTCTGGCAGGATTGATAGCCCCGACGGTAGGAACGTCGGCGCAGGGGTGACGATGATCTACCGCTCGGCAGCCGCCCGCTCTCGTAGCCACAGAGCATCTCTCATAGCCACATGTGCACCCACTGTCACAAACTTACACCCTGAGGAGGGGTTAGCGAGGAGGAGGAAGGCGGCGAGGGTAGGGGGAGAACTTTTCTTTATTGCATTTACTATAAATGGGCTAAAAGTGTGTGTGTCTCTTTTTTTCCTTCCCTTCTCTCTCTTTCTTCTCCCTCGTTGTTTTTTTTTTTGCAGAGGATGAAAGTCCTGGGCAGACCTATCACAGAGAGAGAAGGAACGCCATCACAATGCAGCCGCAGGGTGGGCAAGGCCTCGGCAAGATCAGTGAAGAGCCTTCCACGTCGAGCGAGGAAAGGGCCTCATTAATCAAGAAGGAGATCCATGGATCTATATCGCACCTTCCCGAACCTTCTGTACCTTACCGTGGGACGCTCTTTACCATGGACCCCCGAAACGGTTACATGGACCCCCATTACCGTGAGTACCTATTGCCAGTTCCTTGGAAGATTTAACTTGATTTTATTTGTTGCCTTGCATCGTCCCCAGGGAGAAGTGCTTTGTCTAGGGGGGGTGGTGGGTGTTTGAGGTAAATACAATCTTGTTTTGAAGTTAAAAACCAGGGCGCAGTTCTATTGCGCCTCGAAATTATCACAGGCCTCTGCAAAGCAACTTCCACAGGACATCTCATCTGTTGCTAATCCTCCTGAGCCATCCAGGGTTGTGCTTTTGCTCCACCTCCTTAATACACGAAGGAAAAAAAAAAAAGAAAAGCCTCATTAAAGAAAGCACAGAAGGAAAATGAAACAGGCCTTAAAAATCTCCTCTTTTAAAACAATATTAATGTAAGGTATTAAGTGGAGGGAGGACCGTGCCTTGTACAACGAGAATTTGGAGAAGGGGGGGATTGAAAGGTTTAATGATGTGGTTTCGGGGGGTAGCTTGTTTTGGAGATTATTTTTTTTTTTTTTTTTTTTAGGGATTCACATGTGTGTGTGAGTATGGAGTGGTTTTGCAATTTTCAATTTTCTTTCCCAGCTACAGTTCCCTGAAGTTGGGATGGGGGGTGTGGGGAGGGAAGGCAAATGGTTTCAACTTCTGAATTCCTGCTCAGGCATTAATAAAAAAAACTAAGAAATTAACTGACACTTGAACACAGATGTGGAATGGATTTCTCCACAGGCAAAATATGAGGGAGTTAAGCAATTTTTTTTTCATCTGCTTCTAGTTTACAAAAAAAGAGGAAAAAAAAATCATTTAGTTGTGTAGTAATGAAGTACATCTTGAGGTGTCAAGGCTTGTGCCTTTTGATTATAGATTTATCACCCAGTCAGGATACAGATTTGCCATTTAACCTTCCAGTCTCCAGTTCCAGATGATAGGCTTAAGACCCACAAAGAGGGGCCAGTCTGCATTGGGGCTAGGTGTTTTTTTTTTTTTTCCTTCCACATCATTCAAAAATTTTAGTGTTTTAAGGCAAAAGGTCATTAGCCAGACGACTGATTAGTGAGGACAGCTGATTAGTGCATGTTTTTTTGCTAAAGAAAGTGCCAGGGATAAAAGCTAATTTTATCCCTTCATTAGTTGGGCTAGCAGCAAAGGGGAATGTTCACTCATCAGGGTGCAGATCAAAGTATGTCTCGCACAACCTTAAGTCTCACCAACCTCCTTTTTTTAAAAAAAAAAGAAAAAAAAAAGAGCCTGATTGTTAATAAGGATGGAGGTGTTATCAGAAAATGAACGCTTGTTGTCCTTATAGTTTAGATCACTATTTAGGGGAAAAGTTTGCAGCTAAGCTTTTGAGCTCTCTTCCAGTGGAGGCAGTCGGTTTCTGTACACCCTCCTCCTCTTCCTCCTCCTCTCTCGCACGGCTCCGCTCCAACCCTCTGGGGGAGTTACTCATCTTTCTGCTGAGGAGGAT
The DNA here is from genome assembly GCA_028566575.1 of Bartramia longicauda. Taxonomy (NCBI): domain Eukaryota; kingdom Metazoa; phylum Chordata; class Aves; order Charadriiformes; family Scolopacidae; genus Bartramia; species Bartramia longicauda. Next base: position 55,144,604 of record JAOXNH010000012.1, on the reverse strand, counting down.
GTGCGGGAGCACACCAGCTCCGCCAGAGAGGCGGGAATGTGCAGAGCAAACCACAGCTCTACGAGCAGCAGCACGGAGAAACACTGGCTGGCGGGTTGGAGGCAGCGTTTGTAGCTTACGGTTTGTTAATGCAACCCCCAAATCTCACTTTAAAAAAAAATAATCTTAAAATCTTCCTGGGGAAGCAAAACAGCTTCTCTGTTTGTAGGCAGTACAGCTGGGGAGAGATGAAATGTGTGACAAAAACAAACCCCCCAAACAAGCACCAAAGCTTGCACTGAATTGAATGGTGGTGATTGCCGCTTCAACCATCTGACCAGCTGCCAGCTCACCCCTTAAATCTAGTTCAAAGTGTTACTGATACTAAAGATTCAGACTGAAGAAAAAGGGCCAGCTGGTTGGATTGAGTCTCAGTGGCTTGCATTTAGTTTATTTAGTTTTATTGTGTTGAATTTGCCTTTGGGACAAGAGTTCTCAAGGTTTAACGAAGCTCCTGTGTCTGAATTGTGACTGGTAACATCTAGCTAGTTAGGATGTTTGGGCTGCTAGAAAAACATTGATGTCAGGAGTTGAGAGAACAGCAGAAAGTTATCCAGCTGCTAACAGCAGAGAAACAGGAGATGAGTTAATTTTAAATGAGCAACACGATCGTAAAGCTGAAGACTAAGTCAGGAAACATCAGAGGGGCAGACCTGCTTCACCGCTGCTGTAGCGAGTTGTACATTTGTACTCCACTGATTTATAAAATCCCTCAAGCTATTAATGTCATATAAAGAGCCATCATGCTTTTATTTACCTTTAATAGATGTCATAGAGAAGGACAACTAAAGAGACAAATGTCTAGTTAGATTTATAGGGAAGCAGACAGGCTTACTGAAATTTTCATAGTAGTTGTATCATTTATATATGTAAGACATGCTTTCATCACAGTGGTGACTGTATTCAGGCTGACACTTATAGTGGTCCATACAAAGAAGGCTGAATAATGTAAACATACCCCAATCCCACTGTAGCAACAGGTGAAGAACCAGCAAGGTTTCTGTTCCCTTCCTTAGTTTCTTGCCAGTTTTGCTGGGCGTATGGATAGAAAATCCTGTTTTAATTCAAGAGTTGGGTATGTAAACACTCACAGTAATTCCTTAGTTTCCCTGTGGTTGGAAAATACAGACTTTTCAAGATGCCTAATTTGAGCTTCTATTTATACCCACTTTGTATTTAAAAGTGTGGGCAGGCTTCCTGTAACACAGGAAAAGGGAAAATAATTTTTTTGAAGGAGGACATCTGTATATCCTTATGGCAAGAAAAGCAAAAGAGCATTTAAGTCAATTGTGTGTGGAACTCATGTCCCCTCCAAGAGCTGCAATTACGAGAAACAACTCAAAATGCTTTGCATTTCAGCGTGTAAATCTGCGTGTCTCTGTGTATGTGCGTTGCAGGATTTTTTTTGGTTGTTATAATTTTTTTCCCCTAATTAAAATGACTGCTGTCGTAAATGTTGGGAATAATAGTTAACGTCTATGTGGAATAAATACCTCATTGAGGGGAAGTTTGCTCTCCCGCGGAGTGTGGTTGGGGATAATGGTTGTGTTTCAAGTGGACCAGCTTTTCAAACAGCTGGGGCCAAACGTGCTATGGAGCTAGTGGCCCTTCTGCGCTGCCGGAGAGCCCCCCGACCACTTAGCATCCGAGAACGAGAGCGTGGCCTCATGCTCAGCCCACAGCCCTCTGTCCTCAGAGAGATAAAAGGGAAAACACACAGGCCTAAACCAGAAATTTTTTGTTTTCTGTCTTTTTTTGTTACGGATTTCTTAAGCACTATTTAAACAATGGTCACAAAGTCTGGGGGTTTTGCTTTTGTGTTTTTTGGTTTTTTTAAACTTTTAAAAAACTTTTTTCTTTTTTTAAAAGCTTTAGGGCAGATGACAAAAAAATGCTGGAACTTCCTATCACGCGTTGCACCTTTTCTTTATTGAGGAGGGGAGGGTTACCGAGCTTAATTGTGCTGTTTCTTAAATGGATTTAAAACCCTGTGTTTCTGATTGCGGTTGTACTTGGAGCCCCCTGTTAATGTAGATTCCGTCTCAAGAGGTGGGGCTGAGGCAGGGGAGGTGGGGATAGCAACTTCCCTTTGTTATTCTCTTCCACAATTTTAATTCCCACGCAGATTTATGGCAGTGCTAAGGCCGCCTGTCTCACAAGTCATTCCTCATGGAAAAAATGAATCATTCCTGATGTAAACACTTTGATTTAAAACATACTGCTGGTATTCTTCCCTGGGTTTCACAGCTCATCTGAAAGAATTGTTAGTTCCTAATTAGTAGCGCCTGAAGAATTATCTTAAGTAAAAAGCTGTGACAGTTCAGTTGGTTGGCTCTGATCTAAAAATGTGTATATACAGGAATGGCCCTGGCAGGGCTTTTTCTGGTACATCCCTTCATCTCAAAGAGGGTGCCCTGAATGTAGCTGAAAGCAGAAACTCACTTTTTTTTTTTTCTCTTAGCGGGGATTTATTCTGCTGGTTTTGAAGCTTCTGTATCAGGGGAAGTGGGAACTGCTTATTGCACGTTTCATAGGATTAACCCTCCAAAGGTATCGATTGCCCTCCGTTCCCACTGACTGTGCCTGGACTTGAGCTTTGTAAGGATCGGACCCCTACTAACTGTCCAGGTTAGATTACCCTGTGTTAGTGTCATCTCAAAATCAATTTGCAATGTGAACAAAAGACCACAGCAAAGGAAAATACGGTGCTGTTTTGCTGGGTGCACTGCGTTTTAATTTCTATTGACAAGAATTCCCCTTCCTTCATCTCCCCGTAGAAAAGGAAAAAGGAGGGAGGGGAAAAAAAAGAAGGGGAAACTAGATTCTGTTTCTACAAATGCAAACCGGTAACTGGAAATACTGCCTTAAAATGCAAATAATTAGAAAAAAATGGCTTTTCATGGCAATGTGGCTTAAAACCAGTGGCCAACTATAGGACAGTGTGAGCAGTCCAGGTCACCACTAGTAGATGAGCGTGTGGAAGGGGGTCTCCATCTGCTTTGTAGAGGGGGGAGCTGGTGGCCTCTCTTGTCCTCTCCGTGGCACATTTTGGGACTCTGGAGGGACAACCAAGATGCTTTTGGGTAGTCTCCAAGCAGGCATTTTGAGCTCACCTCTAGCCTTCCAAGTGTTGTGGGGTGGCAGGAGCCCAGACAGCTTTTCATAGAGTTTCTCACAGCCTTGTTGGAGAGCAGTAGGAGACTGTCAGTGAGGAATCCTTGTAGAGATTTAGGGCTGGGGTCTTTAAAGACATTTAGGGGCTTTTCAATTTCAAAGTGAGTTTAGCCTCTTAAATACCTCTGAAAATCTGGGTCCTACTTCCTCAGCTCTTGCTGCCACTTTTTTGCAGGGGAGGGGCTTAAGTGTTCTAGTAACAAAACTCTCCACTGACAGTGATTTATGGGGTGGTTTCCAAATGTTGTCAAGGAGGGGTATTTGAAAAAAGTAAATTCTAAAGCTTTTTGTAAAACTCACAGGGAAAAAAAGCCTGTAGTGTAACAGTGAATGCCAGATTACTGGTGTTAGCTGAGCAACTGAAATGTTGGTCTTCAAGAAAATCAGCATGTTTGGAAAAATGTTTTTTGGGATGAAAATCCACAATGTAATACTATCTTTTAATAGACTCCAATAAAAATGTTACTGCTCTCAAAATCAAACTTGGGGTCAGAGGCAACTTCAGTTTGAAATTTTGGAAGGTGCTGCAGACCTTGTAAGCTTAACAGCAGCTTATAAATGGAAATATCTTCTCCAGGATGCCTCCCAAACCTCCCTGGTAGTGTTTGGGAAGTTCTGCTAACCACAGATACTCCTGTCTGTTTCTCTGCAGTCCTTCTGTGGAATAAGTGGAGTCTCTTGAGAGCCCTGGAGTTGCTGCCACTGTGTGGTCCACTCATTTGGATGTAACATAGATTTTACACCTAGAAGTAGCACATAGGGGTGTCCTTTCTTACAGCAGATTTTCTCTCTCCTCAGCATGAGACAGACTGCCGAACTGCCAGTACCTGAAAGGCCTTGAAATGTAATGTGGTTGAGAAGCTGAAAGGTCTTCTAGGTTTGGTTGGTTTTTGGTTTTTTTGTTTTGTTTTTAAGTCTTCAAATGCCGGCTTTTTTTCCTGTCACTATCAGTAGTATTCATTTCAGCTGGAAACTATACGCAATTGTATAGAAATAAGTGAAGCTGTTTGGATGGACGGTAGAAATAAGATATTTGTGAGATCTCTTATGGCCCTATAATTCCATTGGACTTAAAATTTTTGAAAATGTCCCAAGGATCACATTTTAAAAAAATAAAATAACCCTCTGGCACCTAAGAGAATTTACCTGACAGGCACAACTGGGTATGGAGCCTTCTGAGGAGCAGATAAGTTATGTTAATCTCTCCTTTTATTGGTTGTCGCAGTGTATGTAAGATGTGGGGTGAAGTTTTTTTTTTTTTAAGGAATAGGGAACATAAAGGTAGAGGAAAAATGCAAAGCCACTTGCCTCTTTCACAGATTTGGTTTGTCAGCTAAAGGTTTTTTAGATGCTTTACAGTATGTATTTGTTATATACTGCCTTCATGGAAGGAGACAGAATACATTGCTCAGAGCCGTAGAATCAGTTAAGAACTCTAGAACAAAAAAAAAAAGCCAAGAAATAATGTAATCCATCTCCTTAGCCTCCAGGCAGATCAGCTGTCTCTAAATCAGGAGAGAATAAAAAGCTTCTTCAAAGTTGCTGTGTCCCTTGATACGTGGGCATTTCTGTCTTTAAGAGCCTTGTGACAAGATCTGTAGCGGTTTTGGACTGAGCTTGTTGTCCCTATGTGGTGACTTCTATAGCATCAGCAGCTGGAAGGTGGAGAAAAAAGATTTAGAAGCCATAAAAAGTCTGAGTTGAAAAGTTTTGAGAAAGTTTCCTCTTCCTTCCTAGAGGTCTGCTAGCATGCAGGAGATACGGTACTTCCCATTGCTGTGCTCCGAAAACAAGCAACCACCAAACCCCCCCAAAAAAACCCCAGAGCCCGATGCATGGGTGTTGTGCTCATTACTGCCTTTTCAGCAGGCAAGATGGTTAGTTTTCTCTTTTTATTAGTTATCAGAGTGATCTCTGTGCTGCTCTTGAGGTTGTATAGTGCAAGAGGTTAGCCAAGTATGACAGGTATGTACAGAACTAGTGGCTGAAGAGAGATAAGCATCGTTTGGTGCAACTTCTGAAGCATCCCATAGTGCCTGAGGTTGCTCTCTGTCAGTCAGCTTTTTATGAGTGTTTTGCCCTGCGAGCGTTTCTTGGCCAAGGGGATGCAGTTTGCAAAGCAACTTCGTTGACTTGGCTTCTTAGAGCTTTAAAAAAAGTTAGCCAGAACTCAACCTCATGTAGCTTTTGGTCTCAGATGGAAGTGTCTTAAGGTCAGTTAAGTCCTTAACTGACCCCTTGAGGAACTTGGTGGCTGCAACAACTCGAGCCTTTGTGGCAAAGCACGAGGAACATGTGAACCAGGAGCTGGTTTAATGATCATGATTGTCCTCAAGAACTGAAGCAGATTCTCCTGATCTGGTGAGTACAAGCCATGTACTTAACCACTGTGCAGTGCTTCACACTGCTAAAGAGATGCTTCTCTTGTGTTGGTGGTCTTCTGTCTTGTCGGTGCAATAGAGGGAATTCAGTTGCCTGAGCAGAGGTTTCAAGTGCCATTTTCATCCCTGGGAGGATCCTAGTTGGGTCTGCATCTGCCACCCTGGAAAGACTGGTCTTCAGTACATCCTGTGTCATACATGATGACTGTATGAATGTCTCAGATGCCCCAGGGGTCTAAGATGGCACGATGTATCTGTGTTTAGGCAGCTGAATGCTTGCCAGTGTTGTAACAGGGAATGGAAATCAGTCTGTCTAAATGTTGAAAATAAACATTTAAGTTCAGTTCTTCCCCTTGCCCACTCCCGTTGTCCAGCTCTTGTGAAGAGACCTGTGGCAATAATGGATTGCAGGCTAGCTAATGTCTACAGAGTGCTTCTCTGTCATGGTTTCCAGGTGTTAATTTTGTTGTGTCCTGGCTGCTTGTCACCAAGATCTGAATGTGCACTATTCTTCCTTCCTTCCTGCTGCCCGTAGGGCTGGGGGGAAGCCCAGATGTGTGGGCACTGAAGGAGGGTGCTGTGTCCCAGAGGATGCCCAGGCTGGACAGTGGGGGTGATGGCAGGATGAGGGCACCATGAGCCCGCTCTCCCTGTGGCACAGACTCACCTGGGGAGGTTTTGAAAGTCAGCGTGGTTCCTGTGGGCAAGGTGCAATTTCAGTATAGTCCCGTGGAAGTGTCTCAGCACCAGCTTTGGCCTCCTGTTGGAGTCCCGCCTTGAGCAGGCCTTTACTTTTAAGACAGTTTAAATGCTTTGGTTGCTGAACCATTTTCAGGATCACTAGTGGGTACAGCTTTATTCCTGTTGATTGAGCTCAGTACTCGGGAGGAGAGCCTCTTAGCCATAGCCTCTGCTGCCTTTTATTCCCACCTAGCAACCCAATTAGCTTCCTCTTAGCCTGGATCTGGGGTAGTTTAGGCAGTACTCTCTAACCTCTTCTTAAAACGCTGCTCCAGTTACTTATAACTGGGGCTCTTGAGCCTGTTTGGTGGGTCACATCTGAGTTTGGAGATCATTTCAGAAATGCTTCCCCTTTCAGTCAGAGTTACACTGGCTATCTTTTTTTAATTTGTGAGCATGTAACTTACAGCTGAGGCAGCAACCGCAAGCGTGAGGAACCTGTACTGCACTATCGATAGCTGTGTTTTTATTAAAGAGTACAGGTGCTGTATTGCCACTTGCTGGGGTGTGTGATGCTGTCGTGTGCACAGCAGCAGAAATGGCAATACGTGCATGGCCGTGTTTGTATGTGAAGGTCTATACACCATCTTCCTACTTCTTTCAAAGTTTAGAGCAATCAATTCAAAAAAAGAGCAAAAGAACAATTTGTATCGTCTTTCAGGATTTGTCTTGCTGAGTTTTTGAAGTTCAGCACAGGTAGATCCCCAGATAACAGAATCTAATCTAAATTATGCTTGTTTCCTGCTTCATGCTGAATAAGGTAGCAGAGAGGGTCCCCCATTGTTCATTCTGGTTTCCCTTTCCCATTTGAGTGCTGCCCCAAGCCATCATTTTTCCCAAACAGCCAAGCGGCGCTGATCCAGAACCCAATGAATTCAATGAATCAACAGGTGCTGGCTTCAATGAACTTTGTAATAATCCCCAGTTGCCTGATATTCTACCCTTTCATCTTACCTGTTCCTTGTGCTAGTTGTAATTTAAAATCATAATTCCCAAGGATCCGTGTTACCATTTCGCAAATGAAGAGCTAAACGTTGTTATTCCTCTATCTGTAGTCCCCTGTTGAAGTAGCTTATGGTAACAAGCCAAAAGTAATGGCATATGACATACTTCGAAATAAATGGCTGATTATGGTAACAGCTGAGTGTAACACCATACCAAGTGTTGAAGCAAATAACTAATGAGGTAGAATGTGTTGAAATAAATTTCATTCCAGCGTGTCACACTCCTTAGTGTAAAAAGGTACTGCATTTGATTTGGATGTTTTTTTCACCAACCTGCCTATAGATACAACTGTTGAAAGCCTCCAGCTTTGGCCTTGACTTCTGTTGGATGTTGTTGTTGAAATGAGGTTGGGTTACTTGGGTGAATAAGGTTTGTTGGATCAAGGCCTGTGTTATGTATAAACAGTGGTTGCTCGCTTTACCGGGATGGACCAGCATGGTACGGTGATGGGAGGTTGTTGGCACCAAAGCCATGTTTCATGCTGGACGATATTTGAGTTGGCATCAACACAAGTGATCTACAGTGCTTTTGACAATAAAATTGGTGCCAGACATCAAAAACATTAGTTGCTGCTATGATAGGAGTGGAATTTTTTTCTTCTTTTAACTAGGGGGGAGAAGAGGAGCACTAGTCATACATCACTGGCTGATCACTGGGCTGCCCAGAACTTGGGATGTTTGATTTGGAAAGTCTGATGTATGGCCTGCTCATATATGCTCCTACTTTGCCCGGCACTGGCAGTGATCATGGTCTGTGCTTATTTTCACTCTTAGAGGTTTTCAGGTTTTCTGGATTTCACAGAATTGTAGGTGTTGGAAGGGACCTCTGGAGATCATCTAGCCCAACCCCCTGCCAAAGCAGGTCCACCCAGAGCAGGTTGCACAGGAATGCATCCAGGTGGATTTGGAATGTCTCCAGAGAAGGAGGCTCCACCACCTCTCTGGGCAGCCTCTTCCAGGGCTCTGCCACCTTCACAGGAAAGAAGTTTTTCCTCGTGTTGAGACAGAACTTCCTGTGTTCCAGCTTGTGTCTGTTCCCCTTGTCCTGTCACCAGACACCACTGAGAAGAGCATGACCCCATCCTCTTGACACCTGCCCTTTAGATGTTTTAACCATTGATAAGATCCACTCTCAGTCTTCCAGGCTAAACAGACCCAGATCTCTCAGCCTTTCAAGTTGATTTGTCAACTTGAGTACAGAAAACGAGCTTAGAGGATAGGAACATAAAGCCAACTGGAAGAAACCCCTTAATAAATAAAAACAAAAACTCCTGATCTGGCTTTATCTACTCCTGTGGAAAAGTTACAAAACCTGAATGAAACCCAAAGTGCTGGCCTGTGAGGTGTTTCTGGGCTCTTGTGGGGAAATGGCACATCTTTTCAAAGATGGTGGTTATTTTCTGTGTATATCACAGACTGAATGCACATCCTACATCTAGTAATGCCTTCGATCCTCTGTGTTAGGAACCAGAATGGCAGGTTGAGGATGGGGGCTGCTGTAGTGGATCCTCCCATAGGTGTTAGTTTTGCGTGCATATTGCTCTAAAAAGATGGTACCTACAGGGAGGTTAAAGCACGCTGCGCCTCTGCGTCCTGGGCTTGCCTGGACATGCAGGGTCCTGCTGGACCAACAAGGTGCAGGCCAGTGGCTTCTGAGGCCATGCTTGAAGCCCAGCAAAGCACTAGGTTGACGTGCCTTAGCCATTTGAAGAAATGATGTGGACATGGATACTGCTTGTCAATGCTTTTGTAGCCTGAATGTAGCTCTCCAAGGAAGACAGTCGTCTGAAACGGTGTGCTCTGCTGGTTGTCGAGTAGTGATTGTTGTATTTTCACAGGGGAGGCTGATTTTAGCCTGGCGTTGTTCTGTGGTCGCAAAGTGCGATGCTCTGTTCTAGGAATTGTCATATGGATGGGAAGAAGTCATCTTCAACTTCGCATTCCTTCTGAGCATGCCTCAGAATCTTGCTATTTACATGGTTGATTGAATTCTCCCAGCTGTGATTTCTCAGGAAGCTTCAAAAGCAGACGGTGCTTTCCCTTTCCTGCTGTATAATACTTCCATGAGTCCCACCTAACTTCAGCTAATGATGACCTTTTATTTTGTCAGCGCAGGGAACTGAGAGGTGCTGCTGGCAGACGACATCCTATTCAGCCTAGCCATACTGTGCTACTGCTTCTTCTGCCAGTGCCGTGCACTTGGAAGAAAAGGACATAAGAAGTTCCATCTAAACATGGGGAGGGACTTCACTTTGAGTGTGGCAGGGTCCTGGCAGAGGCTGCCCAGAGAGGTGGTGGAGTCTCCTTCTCTGGAGGCATTCCAAACCCGCCTGGACACGTTCCTGTGCAACCTGCTCTGGTTGGACCTGCTTTGGCAGGGGGGTTGGACCAGATGATCTCCAGAGGTTCCTTCCAACCCCATAGCATTCTGTGATACATATGGGCTGAAACTGCATTCAAAAAGGAAAAAATCCAAAAAAACCTAACATACCTGAGGAAAGACCTCTTAGCCCCACAGTAGTTTGGTATTTCTGTGATGAATTGTAATTAGTTTGCTTCATAAGACTTGCTTTCCTCATTAATTGCAGTGAAAGCTTTTATGCAAGGCATAATAAATGTTTGACTTCAAAATCTCTGAGAGGACATACTGTAAATGTTTGTCTCCACACAGCAACTGCAATAAGCATGGTGTTATACAGCCTTTTTCTGAAAAAAAAAAATAAAAAATTTAAATAAAATCAACTTCTCAGGGAGCGATTTATCTGCTGGGAGAAGTTAAGCCTTTAATCGCTTTGCCTCCCAAACCCACGCTGCTGCGAGTCACACAAACCCCAGTCGAACGTGAGGGCATGAAACGAAACTTTGATTCAGAGTTTGTTAAGGCAGCAGGACCTCACCATTTCCTCCTCATATATTTGGAAGGAAACACACTCCCTCAGCTTTGGAAATAAACCCAGCTACAAGGATGCAGACCGAGGGGTCACTGCCGAGCTGTACACACACAGCAGCCGATACGCTTCGACACACCTTCGACGCAGCACAAACTTATTTGGGGGCCTGCACCTTATTTCCATCCTTTCCCAAACAACACTCGAGAGAAAAAGCCATGAAATCACGTTTTCTAACTGTTTTTTTTTTTTTTTAATAAACTAGAGAAGAACAAGATAACATTTCAACCAAAGTCATGACAGTTGCATGCTTAAAAGCAGATACATACACATCTCTGGATTTTTCTGTTCTCTTTAGAAAAAAAAAGAAAAAGAGAGAAAAATGGTCATGTGAAAGCTCAACATAATGCATAGACTTCTATACATATTCAAATAATAGCAGACTAAAGCAAGCAGTAACACAACTGGGAAAAAAAGAAAAAAATGTTTCAACCGTGATTCCAGATCTACCAAGTCTTAAAAGGAAGTTTCAGTTGTAGGAATCTTTACCTTGAACCAAGATACATTTTTATACAGCATTAAAGGAAGTTTTATAAATCGAGGCACTAGGAACAAACTTACTTACACAATAACTCAAATGCATCTAATGCGCCAACTGAAAAGAAAATAATCTACAGGCCATAGTGTACTAGAAATTCAGAACTTAAAAGGTTGCATTAGACTTGCACTTGCTCACGTCAACACAGTGAAAATTAGTGGAAAACTACTGTTTTTCCAGTTAAAAGTAAAATCAGGTTCTGATTGTTGGTTCCCAACAGTTACCTTCCTAGCTTTTTCTCACTGTTCTTTCTTTCCTCTTGTGCATTCTCATTGGGGGAAGAAGGTTGGA
>JAOXNH010000012.1:55098573-55115892 GCA_028566575.1 Bartramia longicauda | reverse complement strand
CTCACAGTAAAGAATTTCTTCCTAATATCTAATCTAAGTCTTCCCTCTTTCAGTTCAAAACCATTACCCCTTGTGCTATCATTCCACTCCGTCATAAAGACTCCCTCCTCATCTCTCCTATAGGCCCTCTTTAGGTACTGGAAAGGGCTATAAGGTGTCCCTGGAGCCTTTTCTTTTCCAGGCTGAGCAACCCCAACTCTCTCAGTCTGTCTTCACAGGAGAGGTGCTCCAGCCCTCTGATCATTTTTGTGGCCCTCCTCTGGACCCACTCCAGCAGGTCCATGTCCTCCTTGTGCTGAGGACTCCAGAGCTGGATGCAATACACCAGGTAGGGTCTCACGAGAGTGGAGCAGAGGGGTACTCTAAGGAAGGGATAGGGCAGGGGTTTTTCCTAGGTACTAGTCCAATGGTACGCAAAGGATTCTTTACATTGTGTCACAGTAAGGTGACATTGAAGTGACTCGGGTTTATTATTGCAAAATTTCAAAAGTGCTTTACATTCCCAGAACTAACCAGTATAAAAGGGGAGTGTAGTGCATATGAGGACTGAAGCCCCAGAGTTCTTCAGTGCTATGACTTTACATTTCTTGTTCCTTCTATTTTTGAAATACAGCACGTATTATTATAGATAGCTATATATGCATATTACAAGCAATTACTGGGCAAAGTGCTTTTCTTTGTCAAAGTCATTGGCAAAACTTACATTATCTTCTAAGCAAACAAGCTGAGATCAGATCACTGTGTACACTGTGAAAGTGATGTGTGTTGTAAAAAAAGGAAGATGGAAACCGCATTAATTTACAACATGTGCTCTTAAGAAAAAAAAAGAGCACAACTCAAAGATTCATATTAATACAATGAAATCTGACTTTCCTTCAAAGAACATATTAAAAACTTTACATATCTGTCCTTGGCAGTAAAATTTGGTAAAATACTTAATTTATCTCAGCTGTAATTCATACTGCCATGGATCTCTAAGGCTTATTGTTGTGTGTGTACACATTGTCCGGAACCTTATGACATCTTTCTACACTGGACAATTGACTACAAGGAGGTTATTAGCAAATGCAATTAGCAATTAGCAACACAAGGTACATGTGCCCCTATCTAATTCTTCTAGGAAGCTTTAACAGTTCCTGAACAGCCTAAGAGCATTGCCCAATGATGCTGACCCAGGGTCTCTACAGCCTTTTTATTTAAGGTATAAATTACAACTTTTAAGGGTATATTTGAATCATGGATAGTAAAGATGACTTTACAGCTACCTCATTGGCTTGAGAATAATGCTTCACTCAGAAGGTTTATAGCCTATTAAAACAGTATGTTTTTCCTTGTATTATCCCCTCCTGTGCAGTACTAACTTCATTTTAACACTAAGGTTTGAGAACCACACATACAATTAGTTTCTATCAAGAATGAAAGCTCTTTTACTCAAGGTCACATCATAAAAAATCCATGAAGCAGGATGAACTGTGATTTCAGATCAAGTAAAGCTAGTCAAAGCTCTATTGTTTCAGATTTTTTTCTCCTGATTTTAAGAAAAGTATCATTTGACCCAATCTAGAAATTTAATGTATTTGAAAAAGCCTAGTTAATTTTTCTTCTATTAATGTTATTCCTTCACACATACTGAAATTCAGTTTTAGCCCAATTAACAACAGCTATCTACATAATAAATTAGAAAATATAATGAAACACTGTTTTAGAAATTCACCAAAGAGCTCTTGGTTAGTTCAGGAAAATTAAACAGGAGTGATGTAAATAGTGTGGTACAAAGAACTCTAAGAGAATATTTAGGGGGGTTTTGTTTGTTTTTTAAACATCCACTACAACTAAAGTTCAGGTAAACCCATAACATAAGAAGTTCCACCTAAATATGAAGAGGAACTTCTTCACTTTGAGGGTGGTAGAGCCGTGGAACAGGCTGCCCAGAGAGGTGGTGGAGTCTCCTTCTCTGGAGACATTCCAAACCCACCTGGACATATTCCTGTGTAACCTGCTCTGGGTGGACCTGCTTTGGCAGGGGGGTTGGACGAGATGATCTCCAGAGGTCCTTTCCAACCCCATATCATTCTGTGATACGTGTGCATTTGTTGTCAGATGCTTTCACCTTTGGTCTCTGTAGTGCCCCACAGGTTTTATTTGATGTGTCACTTGGTTTTGTCTTTACTCTCTATGCTCCAGAATCTATAGGTATCTCCCTCCTCTTGTTGTGAAAGAAACTGAAGATGCCCCATGTGTTTTCCACGGCTCTGACTGTGGTTAGTAAGTCAGAAGCAGCTTCTTGGTGTGGGAATACCTCTGCTGCCTGTGTTCTGTTGCTCTGTACATGCATGTACGTGTCTTGTATTGCAGAGCTTTTGTTACATAGCCTGTGTTCTGGTTCTTCCTCTTGTTCCTTTGGTTTGTTCTTGTTGAGAAAGGAACAGTTGAACGATGAAGGCTAAGAATTAACATGAATGTCACGAGGGGAGGTAAAGGTTGGTGACTGGTGTAAGGTTTGAGTTTGTCATTAATCAGTGGTGGGAACTGGAAATGTTCAGGGCAGCCTGTGGCACGCAGACACCTTCATTAAGGAGTGAATTGGTCCTGCAGGCATTTGGGTCTTTGACTCCTCTGGCAGCATATTAAAAAAAAAACCAAAATCCACCTTAGACTGAGCACTAAACTTTTGGACAGGGCAGCTTAGCTGTCAGTCTTCTCACTTATTCAAATGCCTAGTCAAAGACATGTGTAAAAGTGGATGTAAAACAGCATTTAAGAAAGAGAATACCCATCCTAGGGATGAAAATGTGTCAGTACTCCAGATGGAAATCTGCACACCAAACTCTCAGATGCCCACTATATATATATATATATATGCTGTTCTTCCACTCTGTGGTTCACACTTTACATGATTAAGTTTTCTTGTGGAATTCTTTGTTTCCAGTTTACCAGTAAGTAAAAAGGGATCCATCTGTGTCCAGGGCTTTACTTCACTAAGCATCCTTTAAACTCTTCTTGCAAAGCAATTCTTCTGCATTATTTTGGACACATACTCTTTTTAGTCCTTTTTTCTGTAGCTTTTATCCACGTTTTTTAAAAACCTCATTGTTTCCGTTCACTGGCTGGACACTTCCTGTGGCTGTGTTTGCTTCCACTGTACATGCAACCATGACTCCTCCTGCCTCTTGCAAGGTCATGCTGTTGGCATTTTGCAAGCTCCTCCTTGGAGGATTGCTTCTGCTCGCCCCAACAGATCTGAGGCTTGTTACGCTTGGTACTATGTGATTGTTTTGTTTTCCCTCTAGAACTTGAATTCAAATCTGGCCTGGTCAGGTCTGCAGACAGAATGGCAAATTCTCACTGTTTTTTCTAAATATTAATCATAGTGTGTTTTTGGAGCTTCTGCTCCCTGCTGTAATCTGATCTCAAATTAAACATTCCACAAGCCCTCCAAACCTGCATGTTTAACTCACTTGTCTCAAAAAGAGTTAAGAAATTAATTTAAAGCTTTTCCCCTTGGGAACCTTTTCTAACAGGTGGTGTATCTCAGAAGTTTAACTTTCAATAGTCTTTACGTAGTACAGTTGTATACTTGCATTTCTTCATGCAACTGTCAACTATGAGAACAACCCAATTCTTCTGACTAGCAATAGGGAACTTCAGTCCTAAAGATACGTCTTGGTGCCTGTAGCACACCCACTAGTCAGTGGTTAGGAAATGAGCCGTTGTCATGATGCAGAATTCAGGTAAAATTTGTTTGTTTGGGGTTGGGAATTTGAACACAGTGCATCTCCAGGATGCCTTTGAAACAACAGGAATTGTCAGGAAGGCAAAAACTCCAACTGGCAGAAAGGCAGAATAGGTAGAAGTGATGCCTGCACAATAAACTCTAGAGAGCAGAGAGGATCACTGATCCACGGGTTAGTTTGGAGAATCTGAACTTTGCTTCCAGCAAGGATTGCAGTTCCACAGTGTTGGCAGAAACAACGGACAGAACAAAGAAGCGGGTGTGAAAAAACAAGGTTAAAACTAGTCCTCTGCACTGAGGATCCCAAGGACTTCTTGGTTACTGTAAAGGTTTCTCTATGTCTAGCAGACAAATAAGCAACAAAAGACAATAAGAAAGTGAATGGACTGATGTAGGCAGTAGCAAGACACAATTCATATGAAGAAGCTGTAGATTCATAATAATTAACAAGCAAAGAGGAAATTAGCTTTGTAGAAGGCTGGGCCACATCTTGATGCAAAGGAAAAAGAGGTCTAAGCAGAAGGCTCAGCAATTGGCCCTTCTGTATTAGAAAGATTAGAAGAAATTAGTTACATCAGCAACACACGTGTATAGGAAGTTCCATTTAAATATGAGGAAAAACTTTCCAGTGAGCATGACAGAGCCCTGGAAGAGGCTGCCCAGGGAGGTCGTGGAGTCCCCTTCTCTGGAGATCTTCAATCCCTGCCTGGATGCAGTCCTGAGTGATGTGCTCTGGGCAACGCTGCTTTAGCAGGGGAGTTGGACTGGATGATCTATAGAGGTCCCTTCCAACTCTGACAATTCCATGATTCCGTGATAATGTGTATTCTCCCAAAGTAGGGAAGATGGTCACAGAGTGGTAACATCAACTAAAAGGTTTTAGAACAGACAAAGACGCGGAAGGACTAAGAGGATGTGATAGGAATCCGGTAAAAGGCATATTGCGTGCCAGTCCCAATAGGTCAGCACATTTTGTGGAAAAGATACAGGAATAAGGAATTGATTTATATTAAAAAAATAACCAACCAACACCAAAACAGAAACGACCTCACTCTGTTAAATCATCACTAAACTTGAAGATGTGAGCAGAGGTTTTGGTTTGGTAAGGAACAGGTTGATGGACACACTGAGATATCAGTCTACAGGGACATGTCTGAAGTGATGGATATATCTCCAGTCCCAGCTACCTTACAGATGTTTTTCCCAATAAAACATCCATTTAACTTTAGAAGCATGTGGAGTCTTCTCAGATTCACTGATGTCACCTTTTAGAATGTCCCATGCTCTATTTGTTCAGCATGGAAGATCACATCCTGCTGGTTGAATGAGCTTGTGCTGAAGTGAAAATAAGACTCTTTATTGGTGAATGATGGGCACTAGTTAAGTGTACACAGCTTACCAGATCCAGCTGTAATAATGATAATGAATACATATTAAAAAAAACAAACAAACAAAAAAAACCACCAAAAAACAACGTAAAGCCAAAGCAAACAAAAAACCCCAAAGCAAACAAAAAACCCCAAAACAAAATAGGCTGTGCCAGAAACACCAGTAGCCAACGGGGAATGAATATATGTATTTTTTAAAATAATCTTGTCGAGAGGAATTTCTTCTCTTTTCTTTTCTGTGTCTGTACATGAATAAAAATTGAATTCGTGGTTGCAGGCAGCACCAAAATACATAAGCTGTCCTGAAGGTAAGATATTGGAAGAAAAATAAATTATAATTGACATTCAAACCCTGAGAGAGAAGTTGCAGAGGTGCAAGGAGGACTTTGTTTGTTCTGTGTGGCTCTTCTACACTTCTGTCAGCCAAGGCCAAGGTGACAAGTTGTTGACTCAAAAGGCTCTGCAGGAATGCTAAGTGGTTATCGTTATTTAATACTTAGGCTCTATTAAGTGACAGCTTCTTCTTTCCATCTTCAAAACACTTTTCAAGCACGCACTAGTTTGCAAGGCTGGAGGCTGCTTTTTTTTTTTTTTTTTTCTTACTTACAGGCAGACCTTGAGGTCTTACTTAAATCCTGCAGCGGAGCTGAGCTGGGGAGGAGTTACAGATGGAATTTCTGCTTTCCCTGTGCTTTTCCCTGCTCGCACAAAACCAGTCTCAAATAGGTTGGCTTGCTCTGGGGCTTGTGGCTGGGGAGCAGAAGTCCCCTTTTATCTGTGATTACTGAGGGCCCTTCATTTAGGAGCTCTTTTATGAAGCTGTTGGCACACAAACTAAACAACTCCTGGAGTCCCTGCAGAGCAACCCTGCAACTTTCCTGCTGGTTAGGGGAAGCCTAAAACTCCTTCATTTCAGGGGGTAGGGCCAAGTTATATTTCATTTTTGATGTTCACTCTGAAAAAAAAAAAAAAGCCATTCTCTGATTCTGATGTCTTATTGGGAGCTTTACAGTTCTTACTGAGCACTGAAAACACCACATGTTCTAAAAATTTGTATTAGGAAGTTTGGGAAAATTGACTGTCAATATCGATGAATTTTGGGTTTGATTAGTTTCTGAGGAATAAGTATATTTGAAAATTGGAGGTGAAAATTCATCCATCTTCAAGTCAGACACCCCCCACCCCACTCCCCTCCAGAGCATATTGATTTTAGGGAACTAAAACTTTAAGAAATCTATAACTTGTGTACTTTAATCTCTGCTGAGAAGTCTAATTTTAGGCCCTTCCAGTCTTGGCTCTAATTACTGTGTACTCCTTTCTCTGAGATTCCGTCCCTCCTTTCAGTTCTGTGATGTGTTCTGAACAGTTTCGCTCGCTTTGTTTTGCAGCTAACTTTCAAATTGCTGTAATCTGTTCAGCCTTACGTGATTATTTCAGCTTAGAATATCTCCACCGCGCAATTTGTGTGCTTTATACTTAAGAAACTTTTGGAATGAAAAACTAGACCCAAACGATGAAAGAGAAGGACAAGGCTTGGTCGTACAGCTAAGGAAAAAACAGCAGCACCCCAAACCTCACCGTATCAGAGCTCTATTTTTTTTGTTTTCACGTGTTTAGTTCATTGTTCTTGTTCATCGTACGTTCTTCTTTACATCTTATTTTGCCAGCCATGCAGTACAATATTTATGCTTCAAACGTCTTTTGGAGAAACTAATTTTTGCACCACCTGTGAAATTGCCTCTTAGACCTTTTGCAAACACCCTTTGCTGTCCTTTTCTGCTGGAGGGAAAAAATGTTAGCTCAGCAGCAATCACCACAGGCGTTTAAGACAGTTAAGGTACATTAAAGTCTTTTATACTCATAAATTCAGAATTTTTCACTTAAAGGGCTTGCATTTTTTATGAATATACACTTAGTGTGTAGAAGTCGAATACGTTCAGCCCACGATGAAAAATAACCATTGTTAAGAAAGAAGTCGTCAGGCTGGTAGAAAATACCCATAATACTAGGAAAATATCAAATTATGTGACAGTGGTTGCACATTTTTGAAGCATGACCAAATAACATATCACTTGAAGCATTTCCCTACCCTCTTGTTTTTTCCCCCCTGGAACTGGGAGGAAATGGATACTACACACCCACCCATTCACAAAAATCCTGGCAGAAGGCCAGCTTCCCTCTTTCTCTTCATCCCTGAGCCAAGCTCCGGTCTCTTTTCCCTTTCTCCTTTCTTACTACTCTTTGCGGTTGCTGCCTGCCAGATTTGTACCTATTTCAGCAACAAATGAGCTCTGCGGGGCCTTCTCACAGAGGTCCTCTATTAGTGCTGGTTATCCACATGGATCCTCTTCCCCCTGCTTCTTAAAACCTGCGTTCGTGTCGGACTCTGGCTTGTTGGGGATTTGTTTTTCTGTTCAAACTCGCTCTTTATTTCCCGATTCTCCTTCAGCTTTCTCCGTGTTCTCGTCAGTTGTTTCCAAGCCTCTGCACTGGCATAGGCTGCTGCCAGCAAGTGAGGAAGGGGGGGGGGGGGGGAGTTCAAAAGCCCTTGCACACATCCGTACGCCAGATCTTTGCCAATACCTCTTCCCCAGCTGGTTTGGCAGCAAAAGTAATACCTGTTATGGCGGCAGCGGCTGCTGCAGCCGCTCCAGATGCCGTGGCTGGAGCGGTGTGGCAGGATTTAAACGCGGAGCTCAACACGCCAGCGCCTGGGGCTTTGAGTCTGAGGCCGTCAAATGAAAAACCAATGTGTACTGAATTGTCCCCATAGTGATTCTCAGCTGCTTTGGGAATGTGGGTTTTGGATCATGTCCAAAGTCAGGATTTGTGTTTTTTTATTATTTTTATTTTATTTTTTTTTTCCTCCTTTTTTCCATGGTGGGGTTAACACCATATGAAGAGGCACTGGAGTATTAAATAGAGAACGTTGGCTGGAAAAGCTCTTCCCAGCAGACACCTCTATATTTTATTTGATGGGCTGGAAACTCCCTAGCCTGCTTTAGTCTTTAGTCTACTAAGGGCTGCTAAGTTATAGGAGGGATGTGTCCGTATATGTCGAAGAGTGCCTTGCTGGAGGTGCTGGCTCTCCTCACCGCTGCCCTGGGAGCATAACGGGAGCGTTAGTTTAGCATCCCACTGGCTGTGGCTGGCCTTGTTCCCACTTACCCTTAGACCCGGGGGTCAGCGTAGACCCCGGGAGTCCATCGCAGTCAGAGGGGTGGCTGGTGCTGGTGCCCACCAGTGTCCCACCAGCTCAGGTGCTGATGCTAAGCGTGGTGGGTGCTGTGGAGGCTACCCCCTCTCTGGGCTCGCTGCCTGAATAAATAGGGCAGGACCACAGTTCTAACGCCAGGGTTTGTATTACCACAGCTCCGCTTTCTCTGGGACCTTGTGAACCAGACTGGGTGGATGCAGTGCAAGCATGGCTTTGCTCATGGGGGTCAGCGGCTCCAGGCTTCTCACCCCTCTCCACTGTCCCTGCTGTATGAGCAATGGCAGGGGGCTGTGGTGAAGGGATGGAAGAGGAGGGTTGCCAGGGCAGAGGAGAGAGGCCGTGGCCTCTTTCTGTGGCTGTAGTGGGTAGTCCCTGGGACAGCTTGCCTGTCCCTGCCGTATCTGGGCTGTGGGAGGATACCAGATCGTGGTGTGGCTTGTGCATGGGAGATTCAGCACCTCCCTCCCAGACTTCAGGAGAGCTTTGCTTGTTCTCTGATGCCAGCACGTGCTGGTCACGTCTCTTGCATGCAGGCATAACCACATTCGGCTGCTCTGTGTACTTCTCTGGTAGAAATGTTTTCCTTAAAGAATGGAATACACAACGCAGCACTTGACAAAGCTGCTTTGGGTTGGTTGAGTTCCTTCTGCCAGGCCTCTGTCAGGCTCCCAAGAAGCCATTATGTTGGGAGTCTGCTGTGTGCTTTGCTGGGCTTGCGTAAGCGAGGTGAGTGAACCAAGGTCTCAGATTTATTTCAGTCCTATCGTGCATACAGTTGGTCATCGGTGTGAGTCAGGAGTTACACATGCCCGTATAGAGTCGTAGAGTGGTTAGAGTTGGAAGGGACCTTAAAGATCATCGAGTTCCAACCCCCCTGCCATGGGCAGGGACACCTCCCACCAGACCAGGTTGCTCAAAGCCCCATCCAGCCTGGCCTTGAACACTTCCAGGGATGGGGCATCCACAGCTTCTCTGGGCAGCCTGTTCCAGTGTCTCACCACCCTCACAGTAAAGAATTTCTTTCTAGTGTCTCATCTAAATCTCCCCTCTTTCAGTTTAAAACCATTATCCCTTGTCCTATCGCTCCACTCCCTGACAAAGAGTCCCTCTCCAGCTCTCCTGTAGCCCCCCCCTCTTTAGGACCTGGAAGGCTGCTATGAGGTCTCCCTGGAGCCTTCACTTCTCCAGGCTGAACAACCCCAGCTCTCTCAGCCTGTCTTCATAGGAGAGGTTCTCCAGCCCTCTTATCATCTTCGTGGCCCTCCGCTGGACCTGCTCCAACAGGTCCATGTCCTTTCTGTGCTGAGGACTCCAGAGCTGGACACAGTACTCCAGGTGAGGTGTCACCAGAACACAGCAGAGGGGTAGAATCATCTTCCTCGACCTGCTGGCCACGCTTCTTTTGACGCAGCCCAGGATGGGGTTGGCTTTCTGGGCTGCCCTTAACGTAGCTCTCGTTTTAGCGTGGTCTTCACGCTCCTCCTCACCCAACAGCTCAGCGCCAGGGAACAAGGAGTTTCCCTCAGCTCAAGGCACACAGCTTCGAGCCAGGGATTTCTCTCTGCTGAGCTCACATGAGCGGGAGAAATGCCATCTCCCCATGAGCCACGTGCTTCAGTTTAGAATGAGAGTAACTGAGGATTACTTGCAGAGGGTTTGCTGCCCCCCTGACCCCCACCCCGTTATGTATGTACAGCTCGGGAGTGGGGAGAGGAGGGAGCATGAGGCTCTTATTTTCCCTCTAAGCCTGTGTCTGAAAAGGAGAGGGTTTTTTTTTTCAAAAAAAAAGCAAATTCTACGCCAGATCTGTAACCAGATACAAATAGGAATGAACTCCAGAAGCAAAGGCAGCCAAAGGGAGCTTTTCATCTTGAAAACCACTTTCCCACCTGGCCAAGAAGTCCCCGCGTATGCCTGGCACGATGGGTCAGCCCTTCCTGAGTCACCCATGAGGGTCCCCCTGGTGCTCAAGTGTTGACTCTCAACTCCGTTGAGTCCTGGTTGTGGCTGCCTCACTTTGACCTTCCCAAAATGTTTCAGGTGAGAGGGGAGGAAAGGCATGTACCTCTTGTCCTGCAGATTTACGTGCCTTGTCTGCCTGGAATGGAGCTTATAGCCTGGGTGCTTTAGGAAGAAGCTCCTTAGATTTCTGCCACAACATACCAACCTTGTGTGTGAAGGAGGTGGTGGTATTTGCTAGTCCTTTTGAAACATCTGCTGGTTGCAGCTTCTACCATACCTCATCATAGGATTATTTGCTGTGTCCTAGTTTAAGATTTGTTGTTGTTGATTGTCTCTGTTGTTAGTTCCCCCCAAGTTCTACCTGTGATGTACGAATCAATCTGCAGGCTTATGAAAAATATCTTTCCAGCTCCTACCTGCTTTAACCCTTCTGGAGGTCCACTTTGGTGAACTGAAGAAAATGCTAAATATACTTGTTACTGTTTTATAGGTTTTTTTATAAACACAATCATGTTTGCACACAAGAAAGAGACAAGCCCCTCTTATTTGCTCTTCATCTGCACTGAAAGGCAGCTTGTGCCACTGTTATTGTAAACATCAGTGAAGTGTTGCCATCTCGTTTTTGACTAATGAGAATATGTCACCAAGAGGAATCTAGGAGCACAGGCTTTTGTTGATGCCGCTTGTTCACATTCCACTATCAAGAAGGCTGCTGAACTCAAGCGTGATTGAGAGTCTCTCGAGGATGACCCTGGGCTTGGGCATCAAGTGAGAGGTCATTTTTTCCAAAGAGATGTCACCCCAAGTTAAACACTTGGAAAAGACAAGCCATGATGATCTCTTGTGGAGCTAAACCAGAGACCTGGATTTCTTCGGTGAATGCTTGTTATGTATTTCGCTCTTTGAAGTACATTCATAAGATGCTTATGTGGGTAGTTCTCTTGGTTTGAGGTTTTTATTGCTGCAGTATGGGTAGATGAAATGAAACTAATTGCAGACTGCTCAAGTAAAGAAAGGACCAGAAATAACACTTGCAGAGAAAGACGGAATGATGCTTTTCCTGTGTTCCTAGGACTCTTCTCTCTGTGGGTCAGAGGATGGGTGATTCCCTTATCTCTGAACTGACTCGTCCACGGATCTTACCTATTTGTGGCAGGAGGGTGTACTGGATTTGTAAGGAAGGCTGTAGTCTGTTGGCCGGTGCCTGAGATGGAGCTTGGATTAACTCTGGCACCTTGAACCACCAACGCAACAAAACCGTGTGCTGTTTGGGTAGGCATAACTTCTTGTAGAAGCTGAGTGAGATCACTCCAAGAAATGAAATTTTAGGAGGTATCTTTTAAATAACAGGGCAGGCTGGTGCATCTCCTCCTTCATGCGGGTGATCAGACAGAAGATAGGACTGGGACTTGCACATGCAAACTGTTCTTATTTTGCTATTAATAATGTATAAAATAAATATGTGCCATAGAGGAATAGACAGAGTTGTTGTCTGTTAAGTCTTGTACTACTTAGAGTTATTCCTTCCAAAGATGCTTTAAGGAGAACAGCCAGGCAAATTTCAGCTAGTAGCTGTGCGTGCTAGGGAACAAAAAACTGCAACAGAGGACTCGCTGGAATGTTGTAAAAAACTTCTGCAGAAGTGGTCTGTTTCAAGTTGGAGATTGGGGAATGACATAATAAAAAATAAATTGTTTTCCCCCTTTTTGTATTAGGAAAGCCTCAGGCCATAAACATCTTGAAAGAAATGGAATTTTTTTTTTTTTTATCCTTCTGAATGGATCAGAGTCGCTTGAAAAAAATCATATTGTTTGTACATAACCCACAAGAGCAGCAGGGTTTAGAGTCCTATTTTTAGTGTCACTAAGTCAACCAGCTTGGTACGCTGGGAAATCCCCGACTCCTGGCACCTAAAGGTTAATATTATGAGCTCTCCAAGAACTGTTTTAGAGGATATTTTAGTTCTATTAGCTCAGCTTGTGTTATCAGTTGTAATAAATTTATTGGTTGTACTATCATAGCCTTTCAAAGAGCTGGATAAGATTGTTATTTTCTCTAGTTCATGCTGAAACTTAGGGGGTTTTATTTCCACTTTAAACCTAAATTCAGCCATTCCACTAAAATGCTCAGAAAGGATCTTTCTACCTCACGTCTTTTAGTAAACAATCCTCATAAACCCAGATTATAGCCTTAAAGCAGAATGTAGAAGAACCCTCAGCTCTTAATAGAGGACAAAAGATGCTCTTTGTATAGGAAGCATCTCTGTGGTCAAATAAAAAATCATTGATATATGATGTGCAATTCTGGTACGGACAAAAACTTGTGCAAACAACTTGAAAGATGATTACAGTTTGTAACACAGATGTACTGCCTTGCCATCCCCAAGTATCTAGGTGTTCAAAATCATAGCTTTCTGTATGTGA
Organism: Bartramia longicauda; assembly: GCA_028566575.1. Classification (NCBI taxonomy): domain Eukaryota; kingdom Metazoa; phylum Chordata; class Aves; order Charadriiformes; family Scolopacidae; genus Bartramia; species Bartramia longicauda. Next base: position 55,103,169 of record JAOXNH010000012.1, on the reverse strand, counting down.
GGATGCAAAACGTTTACATACCTCCTGAAAGAGCCCGTAGCTACATACCTGCTCATGTGTGGGTTTGTTGGATCTTTTTATTTGCTCACAGGTTATGAAAGCTGGGGGGTTTCTCGTTTCCCAGCTTTTCTCTGCAACTGTAACAGTTGGAATCATACCTGTGGGGTTTTTTTGGTTTTGTTTTGTTGGTTTTTTTTTAATGTAATGAAAGCTGAGATTCTTACTTGGTGACATGACTGAAAGGACTGGAGCTTTAAAAAAAAAAAAAAAAAGAAAAAACTGAAAAGAAAAATAAGACTCATGATAAAATCACAAGAGCTGGCTACACCAACTCCACTGGAATTAGTGATAAAACAGTCATTGACTTAGTGAGACTTAAGCCTCACCCTGAGAATGAAAATAACTGAAATGATGTCTTAAGTCACTGCAAGTTTAACATTATGGTTGCTGAGGTGTCCTAACCTTCGTGTCCATACTTGACAATACTTGATTCCTCCTAATAAAAATGTTATCTGTTCCTCTCCTCTTTATGTGACAGTCAGAGTAACTTCAGCATTCTTGCAGCTTGTGAACCTTTACCCAACAGACAGGTGCAGTCAGTCCCCGCTTACAAACTTTCTGAAGCTTTTTTAGGTGTTTGAATGTTTCTTTTTGCCTGAGAACGGATTTAAGAGCGTATGGATACTTGATAATTTATTTTGTAAGGCTGCGCTAAGGTTGTGGGTGTACTCTTGGTCTGTGCTTGATGACTGGTGCCCGGAGATGCTCTCCTGGTAGCTCACTGTGAGGAGTGCGGTAGTGATGGGCATGGTGAGAGTGCTCTTAGTTGTAATGAGCTGCCTTAAACATGTAAATCCAGTATTCTGATTAAACCTTTTCACTCGGCACAAAGCAGTAAAACCAGCAGGGAGTGACAGCAAACTCTGTTCCTGAGCTGCTTTGCTCTCCCTGAGGGTATATTCCCTAGTCCTGGATAGGTGTGGGCAATGTGGAGAGGAGGGCAGGGGATGGGCTGCCATCCATCGCCTCACCTCTCCGTCTCCAGTTGTCTTTTCCTTCCTCCTCCTCTCGTACTTGTTGCTGGGATTTGAGAGCACGTCATGCGCTGCTGAGGCATTCAGATCACCATGTGTGTTTTGTCCAGAAAGAGTTAGCCGAGTGTTTTATCTGGTTATTTGTTGGCTTTGCAAGCTTTCTGGCTCTTTTGTGCAACTCTCTGCTGTGTGCCAATTTAACGACTCCGTTCAGTAACGATGGAGGTGCAGTAACCTTTCCGTCGCTAGGAGTGAAACTTGCTTCCCTTTGTGGAGCCAGATACACCAAAGCAGGCTACCAAAGCAGCGCTGCTTTTCTGGTTTAACAGGTTTAGCTGATGCCATTGGATTGCCACCGAGTTTATTAGAGTTTCATAACTCACCCAGGGCCGGCAGCGAAAAACGATTTGGTTTTTTTCTTCCTTTGCTTGTGCGGCGGTGGCGATAGTCATCGGGGGCTCTCAGCCCTGCAGATTATCTCTTTCGGGGGGTTATCATTTACTTCCAAACAGACGCGTGAAGTATTTGTGAAAAGGCTTTTGAAGTGGTGTTGCGGGCGGATGCTGCCCGGAGCTGCTGAGCCGGCGGTGTTTACACAGGGGCAGAGGGTTTCTCTGCCCGGCGTGGTTCTCCTCAAGTGCTCGTATTCTGCGGCTATGCTGTTTGCCTTCCTAATGAAGTGAACTGTTTGTTTGAAATATGTGGTAGAAGGTATTTAAACAGAGACTAAAGTAAACTTTCGGGCTGTTCAAATAAGCCACGCGTATCTGGTTTGCGGAGCGAAGGAAAACAGTTTGGCTGCAGCTTACCTCTGGGAAGGGCAGTTAGGAAAGCCGTTTAATTAACGAACTGGGCCGCGGCCGATGTTGCTGCAGCCTCCGACGGGCATTTGGCGATGGCTGCTGCTCGTGTAGGCATTCCTCGGGATGCTGCCTCGGTGGAGAGCTCAAAATTACGGTCCTTATTTAAAAAGGGGATTTATTCATTAGCTGCGAAAACTCGGGTACATTCACATTTGATTAAAACCATCCCAATTAGACAATGGGCTGTTGAGAGCCAACATATGCTATTGCCTTTATAACGTCATTAGTAACCCAGAGTCCCCACTTTGAAATAAGATCGTGCCCGAGCTCACAGACATCTGTTTCTGCCTAGCCAGATGGAGGTCAGCAACATAACTTAAACTGCTAATCCTCATTGCGGAGAGGGGAACAGGAATCTGAGGAAGGTAGTAACAAATGAACTTGGATCCCGCTCCTGGCAAGGCACGAGGTATCGATGGCTGATACAATGCTTGGAACATGCACTGCAGAGCTCTGGTAATAAGTTTTCTGCCTAACCGCAAGCAGAAGTTCAGAGAGCAAAGGAGGGCCGGGAGAAGTGATACTCTTTTGTGGTTATGGCATTACGATTCGTCTCGGAGAACCTCACTGCTCTTCCCGGCTCCGCCACAGTTGTGCCTAATGGGAGTCTTAGTCGGCTGCGGCACAACCTTTCTCAACAATGACTGGCAAAACGGAGATCTCGATGGTGGGGAGCGCTTTTCACCCCCTGCCATGGCACGAAACAATTAAAACCGGTCATGTGGGGAGTTCAGGAGCAGAGATTTCCAGCCCTGTCCAATAGAGACCATATGTTTCCATCCATCATTTATATTTTTTTGGTGGGGAAGAAAGCGTCAAGTTGGTTGGGACTACAATGCCGCATCCTCTGGCATTGTTTTCCCCGCGCATTCTCCTCGGGAGCAAAGAGAGTCCCAACACTTCAGGCTCCTTCACTTCAGCATAGAGATTAAAACAAACAAAAAGTCCTTATGCTCCCGGAGTGCAATAAATATGCTAGAATTTCAATAGGATCCAAACAAGCGACAATAGTAGCATTAAGAGCTGGCAAATCCTTTGATGTTATTGACCAGAAAAGGGCTGCTGTCGTCTCTGTCATGAACATTTAAACTTTTGACCTCCAACCTTTGTGTCAAATGGCTTTTCCATATGGAGGGTCACTATACCTCTCCCAGCGCCACTGCATTTAGTAGAGCATCAAACACTTCACTGGCGGGAAACTGGTGCTTAATGCCTTGGAAAAGCTCCAAGATTGCCAGAGGGTAGGACTGAGGAGAACTGTCCCCTCTTCTTCTGCCGCAGGGTGGATGAAGTTCCCTGCGAAGCCCCCAGTTTTCCGGGGCAGAAATGCAGAAGGGAGGATAGCCTCTCGGTGGGCAGGGGACAGACATCTTAAGTTATTTTTATTACCAGCATGTGGTTGACGTTAGCTGTAGAACCAAAGGCCTCTTTTGTGTGGTGCATTGTGCAAACATACAACTGAAGGATGGGCTTTTAGAGGCTCGGGAAGTCTTCATCCTCACGCCACAGAGCTGTATGGGCTGGAGTCCCCCAGCTTGGGCGCTGCCTGTGGTGATGTGCTGGCCGAGTGGCAGGGGAAGGGGTTTGCAGCCATCTTGGCCTCGGGGAACATTCTGGAAGTGGGCAGAACATAAGTGGCCATATTGGCCCACAGCACAGGCCTGGCATCCTTCCCAAGCAATGACCAAAGGCCGATGCCCAGGAGTTAATGTAAGAACACGGCAGGTGATTCTCCTCTCCTTTTGCCCCCAAGTACTCTCCCAGCTTCCCAAAATTTGCAGCCCATGAATTTTCTAGTCCACGTTTTGTACATGCTTGGACCCTTACTGTGTTTCTCTTCTGTGACTTTCTCCTTGGGGTCATTTACACTTTTGGTGTCTGTAGCCTCGTGTGGCAGGGAGTGGTGGTCTGTGCACCTCATCCTCATCTGGCCATCCTTCCCCTCTTCTGGCTCCTGTTGTCTCCTTGTAGAACCTTTTTAGCTTCTCCTCTAGGATGTAAAGAGCGGATTGAAAACCAGTGGCCTCCTCTTTAGTGCCCCATTATCCACCCAGGGGTGCAGAAGAACGGTCCTTTCCCACTTCTCTTATATTTTGTTGGGTTTTGTGCCGCTGAGTTCTACATTTTCTCCCATCTTGTCCCTGAATCACCAAGCTGAAGAACATGGCTGTGCATAGGCAGGTAATGTAACTTTTTCTGTGGTCTGCCTGGTCTGGATGCTGGAGAAGGCGATGCTGTTGTACGCATCTGTGGTGGTGCCAAAAAGCTCAGTCAGAGGCTGGGGCCCTGTTGCTGTAAGCACTGTAAACAGGTGATGTAAAGATAGAAACTGCCCTGAAGAGTTTGCTTTTGTGCTGTCGCTATGCAGAAAAATCTTTGCCAGTGCTATGGGCTGCTTTGTCTGCTACTGCATTTGTGTGCTTCTGCCGCTTCACATCTCTCTTCTTCCATTTCTTTTTTTCTGTCATTATTGGGAGTGGTTTTCCTCCCTGAGGAGGCTGGACCTTTCCACGCAGTCCGTGACACTTGAGTCTTAGCAGGGAGACTTGTGCGAGTAGGGCACAGTACAGGCAGGAGAGGTCATAGAATGATAGAACTGTCTGGGTTGGAAAGGAACTTTAAGATCATCCAGTCCAACCATCAACCTAACTCTGATCAAAACCATCACTAACCCATGTCTCTAAGCACTATGGCAACCC
>JAOXNH010000012.1:55055761-55067951 GCA_028566575.1 Bartramia longicauda | reverse complement strand
GAGCAACCTGGTCTGGTGGGAGGTGTCCCTGCCCAGGGCAGGGGGGTTGGAACTGGATGATCTTTAAGGTCCCTTCCGACTCTAACCATTCTGTGATTCTATAACAAAGAGCGGTTTCATGTTCAGTACAAGTCTTGCCAGCTGTAATTAGTGACTGCCACAGCAGCAGTAATGGTAGAGCGTCTTCTGTCTTGTCACCTCACCTTACCCAGCAGAATCGGTGGCTGAGGACTCCTCTGAGCAGCGCAGAGGGTTCGGGGCAGGAGCACAGACTACGTCGTCGGTGTGTGCGGAGCAGAGTGCTCAGGCAGAGCTCAGCAGTGCCTGCGATGCAGAAGTAAATGCCTCCCCTTGTGAAAAAGCAGGGGCAAAGCTGAAAGCTACCCAGGAATAAACAGGAGAAAATTCAGGGCTGCGGACCTTGCCGTTTACCCTTCATTTACCCTCCATGCAATACATCATTTAGTAGGCTAATTTTTTATGTTTGAAGAAGGTTAGTAAGGAATGATCTTTAAAGAGCACCAGAGCATTTCTCGGCATATGGAACATTTAGACATGCAATTATGTGCTCACTGTGTTTTCTGCAGCAGTTCATTTTAAAGTTTGCAGCCAATGTTATTGTTAGTTAACCCAGACACTTATGTCAGAAAGCTCAGGAAGTATTTTAAGTGTGTCTGGAAAGATACGATGGTTGCCTACTACCGTAAAACTTTTAAAATCAGTGATTCAGTGTGAGTTACTCCTCTTAAAATTTAGCCTGAATGGTTTTCTTGCCATTTCACAGAAAGTGATGGTGGCTGAAGTAAATTATGTTTAATTGAGGAATCAATTTGTAATTTGGAAAAAATACCAACAACTTTTAATTTATCTCAGCGCATTTTTTTTTATGCCGTTCCTTTCCTGTTTGATGTACTTTTATTTATCTGAACCTTACTTGAAATTGGTTGTATTTAACATTATAACATCAAAAGCACATTCTTCCATTTTACTTGGTAAAAATAAACTTTAGAAAAAATACACTTTAGAAAGCTGTTGCTGAATAAACTTTTCTCCAAGCCCCAGTGCTGTGTTTACCTCCTTGTAGTGTAAATGTTGATTCTTTGCTTCTAAGGTTTGCGTTTAGGATCTGATTCTCTAATGTAAACATAAATTATCCTTTTGGTTATACTGTGTAAATAACGATATTCAGAATAAGTTCGTAATTCAAAGAATTTCAGCTTAAAATTTTGTTTTCATTCAAGATTCAGTTGGTGGGATCAAAGAAAAATCTCATTAAATAATATGAAAGAATATAAAGAAAGCCGTTGGGGTGTAACCTAAGGAACTTGAAGTGTTTTAAGCAAACTTACGTACCGTCTTATGGTGAGCAGAGCATAAGGAAATTGTGTTTTGCAAGTGGGACAAGCAGAAAGCAGAGAGGAAGGCTGCTCAGGTCATACAGCAAGTCAGAATCATGGTCAAGGAGATGGAGCCCGGCTTATTTTGTGAATATGAAATAACCCTTAACTTATTGTAGCATCTGAAGCCTGCTAAGATGAGATGATATTAAAATTATGTGGATTTTTGTGTTTGTTCAGAGTTGCCCATTAGCTGATGGCGTGCTCGAAAACTGCAGGGGAACAGAAAGCTCCTATAGTATTTTTACAGGAGGAAGAGGCTAAATAAGTCATTATCAGAGGACTGTGTCACTCATAATCCCACTGTAGGTTGTAGAGCCTATCCTGTGTGTGGTTTTGACTCTGCAAACAGTCTTGTATGTCAAGTACGCTTATATATGAACCTTGAAGGATGGGATGGCCACGTCCATTGACACCATTCTGCCTTCCCAAAAAACTGCCCCTGTGTTGTTCGTGGACAACTAGTATTTGTCCTGAAAACATGCTTTGTCCTTGTTTACTCCTAAATTTATACACAAACTGCCACTCTGAGTGAAAATCTCCTGGTTCTCTAAGCAGAGACTCCAGAAACTTGAATGCTTATGGAAGTTCAGCCTCGTTGTTACCTAGAGACAGAGCCCTTTGGGCCAGGAATGAGGTAAATGGGAATAAAGCTCTAGGAAGGCTTTCCTGCTTTTTTATGTCACTAAATAAATCATACTAAGTTTCCATTGCTGTCAGCCTGTCACTTTTTGAGTCACTTAATAATAAATATAAAAGTATGAGATCACTGAGCTCATTAATATTTTATGCCTTGCTGTTTTTTGAATGGTGTCTTTGCAGTATCATTGGTTGAAATATATTAACTGGTGGTGGCATACTGCAGAGGTTGCATTACAGTAAAAAATAAACAAGCCGTTTTAATAGCCAGAGGAACCAGCGATGTGGTAAAACTTTCCCTCTCCCTCATCTTACGTCATTCACGGCGCTTTTTTATGTTGTGTTTTCTTTTTTAGCTCCACATGCTGGCGTCAGTCCAGCTGAATATTATCATCAGATGGCTCTCTTGGCTGGCCAGCGCAGCCCCTACGCAGACATCATCCCTTCAGCTGCCACTGCAGGAGCTGGTGCTCTTCATATGGAATATCTTCACGCCATGGATAGTAAGTGACATTTTCTAGAAATACAGACAGTCCTATAAAAGGAACCCCGTGGGTTTTTCCTGCTCTGACCCAAAAGGACATCCGTGCAGATAGGGAAGTGGAAGTCAACGTAAGCCTCCTCGTGAGGCTGGGGGACCAAAGCATTGATGGCCAGATGTACAAGGGTTATGTCAAGTCTGAAAGTAAACTCTGAAAGTAAGTAGGGAGAGGAACAGGACTGCTTCTGAAAAACAGGTTATAAAATTTATTTCCACCAGGGCTTGAGTGCTTTTGAAAATGTCCTATTCTATTCACAGTTCCCCTGATGAGCTCTTTGTTAATGAAAGGTTTACGCCTGTTTTTGCATTAGGAGAGCATGCTCCCCTCCTTTTTAGAGAGCGGTAGCCTTGCGTACAAGTTCTGTATCAGATTGATAGACTTTGAGACCGTTTAAGGCCAGGCTGGATGGGGCTTTGAGCAACCTCTAGTGGAGGTGTCCCTGCCCAGGGCAGGAGGGTTGGAACTCGATGATCTTTAAGGTCCCTTCCAACTCTAACCATTCTATGATTCTAAAGTGAAGCAGTTTGCTGAATTCTCAAGGATCCTGATTTAGTTTTCCTTAATATTAAGGGCCTTCTTGACCTACTTCAGCATCTTTCATACCTCTAATCTGTCTCCATTTCTCTGGTGAAGGAAGAAAAGAGAGCACCTCATTCCAGACTGCTCACTACCGCTGCTTTTGGTCAGCCAGAAGGGATTACGCAGAGTACCCCCCCTCTAGTCGTAAGATGCTTACATGTTTTTTGGGATGCACTTGGTTCCTTCTAACGAGGGAAATAAAAGGCGGTGACAGGGAAAGGCGGTGACTGTTGACTCGTGCTTGGTAGTACAGAGCAATACAACAGCATTAGACCACCTTGTTCTCCCCCAGCTTTTAAAAATCTTTGTTAGCATGCAGTTTCTTTTTCCTTGCCAGTGGCTGTATGCCATAGCTGGGAGGTTCCCTTCTGGAACGCATGGGAATATAGATAGCTACCCCTGCAGAGCGCGTGCCTGTGAGTGTGAAGTAGTTGACTGACCAACAATTTTTACAAGAATGGGGCAAGACAGTTGTGAAACTGGGCAGGGAAACTGTTTTCAGTCTTGATAGGCAAAGTTTTTGAAGTCAGTTCCTGTTATCAGTCTCACTGCCCTGGTAGCGTGCGTAGTGATTTCACAGTGGTGTAACATACCTTGAACCCACTTCAGGAGCATAATAAACCCACACAAGTAGTCTGGGCTTAAACCAGGAATCAGTGTGTAGGCTTCAGTGCTTGAGAGCTTAAGAATATGATGCTCCTGATTTGGATTTTGAGAGGAATAGGGAGAGAAGTAGTACACTGCTAATGCTTTTGATGCATATTAATAATATTTTGCAGAATGGATGCTATGTTATGCGTGGTTTAGGTAATGTAAATCTCCTGCTGTGTTCCAGCTGCAAGGACAAATCCCCAGCTTGTATGAATGGATGTGACTTCATTGAAGTAAAGGCATCATAGAATCATAGAACAGTTTGGATCGTAAGGGACCTGTGAAGTCATTTAGTTCAACCCCCCTGCAATGATCAGGGGTATTTCATACTTTCAATGGTTTTGGTTCCTATTGGGAGAGAGTTTCGGAATGCACGTAGGTAGCAGTAAGAAACCACATATTTGGACGCAGACTTGATTGAATGGATCTATTCAGTCTGTAGGAAGATAGATATCCAGATGTATTCCAGAAAACTTAAGAAAAACAGAAGACATTGCAGTACTCATACAAATAATGGCATTTGCACAAAGGACTTCCATGTGTCAGTAGAGGTTGTGCATGCTGTAACCTACATAGAATTACAGCTTTTGCATCCGAAGAATGTTATCACTTCTTACTTAAGCGAAAATGTTTTGACCTTTGCCCATAACTTCAGCTCATTCATAACCTAACGCATTCATACCTAAACGCTCTCTCTAATAAGGATGTTTGCTGTCACCAGCTTTAGCTACGATATGTTTGAAACGCGCTCTTTAATTTGGTTTGTGTTTGTTTTTAAAAACTAAGATCACACATTTGAGATTCATTATAGCAGCAACTTTTCAATTAGGGATTATTTCAGAGTTAAAGACAAAAAATGTGTAGCACTATTATGCAAATGGGTTATTTTTAAACAGTAAATAGAGAATTAAAATAAGAGTGAATCCCAGTAAGGTCACGCAGCTCATCTTCTGTATTTGATGAGAATGTGTTTAGTCAGGCAATAGCTGCTTTTATCTAAATAGAGTATGAAGTTACCCTTTTACTTTGTAAAAACTAATTAAAACTATCTTAACTTGCATGGGTATACAGTAAATTAATTGTCATTAAGTAGGAATCTGAATGTCCTATCATTCATCATGCTAAAGAAAACCCCTTTCTTCTTTGTCAGAATTTTAGATTAGAAACAAGAACAAAACAATTAGCAGGAAGCCGATATTAAGACTTGTTTAAAAAAAAAAAAACACAATAAGAATGCCCATGTTTGCATTTAATAACAAAGTGGAGTGATCAATGCAAAGCAATGCCATTTGTTTGGATCTTTCTTCTTACGGATTTGTATGGTGATCTTAAAAGTACTCTTTCGCCTTTGCCCAGTCTCGTCAAAGGGAACAGAAGAGAGATTGGTAGTTTCCCTCATTATCTGCCGTCAAATTCTGAGCAAGTTGACTCAACTCACTCAAAGGCTGCTGCTCGTTTATTCCACACAACAACCAAATAGATACAAGCGAGACATTGTTCTTCTGTTGTGAAGCCAGTTTGTCTCCTAATTGTGTGTTTATAGAGCATCTAGCACAGTTAATTTGGCATCTCTGCCCTCTCCTGTAGTACAAATAATAATTCCAGCACCAGCATGCACTGGGCACAAAAGCATTTTACATACGGTTTGTGCCGTTTGGGGCCTTTTGTTGTGCTCTGTGATCCTGGAAAACTGATTTCAAAATGGGGATGATATGAGTGGGAGAAGAGTTAATCAGAAAATTAAATCTTGCCTAAAGAGCAGTAGACTTCTTGAAGCTCTGAGCTTCGCTGTCCATGAGCTGTCTAACATATTGTGGAAGAATAAGGCCAAGATTGGGTATGCTTGATTGTCATTTTTTCTCGTACTGTCCTGTGTGGCATGAAAAGTGGACCAGAATTTTCTTTGCTGCTTTAAAGCTTTTCTACAGTTTTGGTGGGCAGAATCCCTGACCAAACCTTCCTGTCTTCTCGCTTGACCTCAAAGGGTCAGACCTGCTACCTTTAAGGATAACGTCAAAATAACTAGGAAGGCAGCAGTCAGGGAAGGTATTGACAGTAATAACAACTGAAATTCCTTGTCATGGCTGTAAGGATACTGTATGCCAAAACTGTCTTCTAAGCACTTAAATAATTCAAAAAATGACAACCTTTTGGGTTTGATACCTGCATTTTTCACTTGGGGAATATGTTTTACACTGCTTTTAAATGGCGTTCAGTAGAAGGCAAGCGTGTTCCCTGAGATTTCTAAATTCACCCTGAGAGTATTAATATCCGCACTCTGATTAACTTTTGCCTATGTTCAGTCAAAATGGGAAGCTTTTCTTTTTTAAAGGTATTCTGCATTGACCGACCCCTTTTGGCATGAAAAGCAACCCAATTGACATAAAGAATTCGGCCAGCCTGAAGAGTTAAGCCAATGTGAGAAGCTTTGGACTGGGTTTGGTTTCTGATTTTCAGGCACATTTGGTGAATGAGGGTGGAGTAGAAAAGCCATTCCTTTTCTTCTCACACTGATGACAAACTTACCATTTTGAAAACTAAGACAAAATTTATGACAAACTTTCATGAAGTGAAAACAAAGTTTACACATCTGTGAGCAGAAACCAGAAGGAAAAGAAAGAAAAAAAGCTTTAATGTAAAAAAAATGTAATCGAACTTCCCATGTTCACAGCCTTCAACAAAAACTAGTGCCTGAGATAGATTCAAAGAAGTTTGATTTAAAGGGACCGAATAAAAAGGGTTTGATGAAGTTTGATTTAAAGGGATGGAATAAATGATATATGTCTGAAGATTGCCTTATAAATGATTAAGCAATGCTAAAAACTTCAACTCAGAAATCAAATTCATGGGCAAATTTGCTGGATGGCATATTCCATTTTTGAAATTTATGATGGAGATAGATATCTGTTATTTTAGAATTGATCTCCACCCCAGGAATAAGATCTTTTCTTCTGACATCTGCTGGGTTTTTTGTCGGCACACTCAAGTCCTTACTATCAACTACTGACTATTTATTACTGTAAGGTCTACTCCAAAAAAAATGACATTCCTAAACAAATCTTCACTGTCATCTTCCATTTGCATGCTTTGCCAAAGCGGATGGGTTTTTTTCAGCACTTGCACAGAGGTGAATGGGTTTTTAGTGAGTCAGTGCTTCTACATTTTTTGGTTTCAAAGTGTTATTAAGTAGGGAATGTAATGCTTCGGTGGGAGAACACTGTGAGCAGATGAACATCTCAAATTGCTAGATAAATATTGAAGTGTTTGTTTTTAAAATAAATGCCTGGGCAAGGCTGAGAAGTTTGGTTTAGTATTCAGAGGCCCTGACAAATTGTGACCTATTCCTTTTTATAGTAACATACTAACTGGGGCTGATGTTATGCTAAATGAATGGTTTAGCAAACGTCCTGCAGCGTAACGAGTGGTCAGCTCATGCTTAAGACTTTTTAGGCATGTGAAACCTAATTAAACCACAAAGATCTGAAAAAACAGTAATTCCATTTAATTGTATTTTCAATTTTGAAAGTCGTGGCCTCCCTTGAAGTGAATCCCCCTCCCCTCTGGTCAGACTCTTGCCTGGCCTCAGCTGTTGGCTCCCGCTGTGAAGCAAAAATGCTCCCTTTTCGCAGGAGACTGTTGGCCCTTAGGAGGTTGTTCCCATCCCACGTAGATGGAAGGATCTGCTGAATTCCCAGACCTAGGTGGGTCCTGAAACAGGCATTGCCTGGAGGAGAAGAGGGAGCCTTGAGGCTGCAGCGTGGTGTGGCTGGAGCCCAGGCTCTGCCGCTTGTGGCTGGAAGGAGCATCTTTCTCCATCACTGGCTGCAGATCTGGTGCATCCCCCCCCAGAATGGGGACAGGGATGCCCTGCCAGGCAAGGGGGAGGTTTAATGACCGGTGGGCAGAGAGGGACCTCTTAGAAGAGCCATAGCATGACTTAGGCAAGGGGTAAAGGAGGCAGGCTCAGTCCAGAAAGGGCGAGGAGGAGGAGGAGGGAAGTCATTGCAGTTTTTGAGAATCTGCAGGGCACCACAGGGAGTTTAAATTTCCCTCCTGTGTGATCTGTCAAGGGTGACGGGGCTTCTCTCCAAGACCATAGGAGCTTTGAACAGTTGTCTGTAATGCTTGTTCAGTCCTCTCTGAGACGCGGGGTGGAGTACCAATCAGTCTGCTTGGGCAGTTGTGGCATGGAGAATAAATGGTGTCTGATCGCACAAGCAGCGTAACACAACTGTCGTCTCCTGCTTTTATTGCCCGGTCTGGCTTCAAAGGAGAGATGCTCAGATGCTAGTATTGTTAACAGCTGCTCCTCTTTTTTGATCAAACCTATGCACTCCCTCTCTAGTTAGCATCAATAGCCATCAGTCCATATTTTGCAGGCTCGTAATTAATTTCTCAAATAAGTGGCAATCCCTTTGTAGTTGTATGGATTCAAAACTGGACTTCAGATCCGTAAGAAGTAATTTTTTGAAAGTGTTTTTCCTGGAAATCACATTTGAAACTGTTCACACATGGCCATCAGTAACACACAGTGGCTCTTAGTTGGAAATAAAGAAGTTTAACGAGGTCTTATCAAAAGAGAGGGAGCTGTGCTTGTCCCCTCTGAGCATCTCTGCTGCCATCTTGCTGGCACGATGAGGTCTGTGCCCATCAGTTTGAGGAAAACAGAGGGTTTATAATTAAGTTCACATGAGTGCAAACTGTTGCTGTCATATAGAGCACACCATTAGGTGTGCTCAAAGGAACATGGCACTGTGGAACACATGATGCTGTGATGGCTGGTAGGAACATAGGATACTGTGGTAGCAGCGCTTGAGTAACATCTCGTTTTGCTGCTCAGCCAATGTCTAGAAGGTCTTCCTTGTCCCCTTCACTTGCTGTTTAACCAGGAACACCTGGACTTAGCTATCCCCTCGTAAAACCACGATAACAGAGTTTATTCACCTATAAAGCACTTGAGTTGTGTCCTTAGCTGAGGCAAATTCTGTTATCACTGCTGACTTCAGAGGCGTTGTTCTCATTCATGCTGGCTGAAGTCAGCAGAGGATAGTTGTGTATGGATGTAAGTGCAAAGTATTACTATTTTTGTTTTACCATTACATGTATTTTGTATTTCCTTATTAAATATGTTGCAGCTTCTTCAAGCTCCTGATCATTGTTGGTTTTTATTTTTAGCACAAATAAAAGATCTCTGCCTTTGAAAGACACGTAGCACAGTGCTAATAAAATATCAAGCAGACACAGTACAATAGCAAGCTCATAAAAAGGAGATAAAACAGATTACATAAAATAATGTGTAGTAGCTTTTAGGAATAAGTGGTTATATCTAAGTTTTTAAATGATGAATCAAGAGCATGAATATTGAAAGTCTGAAGCAGTGTGGGCTAAGGCCTATTGTGGAGAGAGAGCATGAAGGAAAAAGCTCTATATTAGCCAAAGAGAATTGACACCCATGTTGGCTCGTTAAGGCAAATCTAAACACAGATGGAGTCTAGGAGGACTGTAGACGGAGATCCGATCACAGGGTCAGAGCAGCAATAAAATGGCAGCTTTTAATACTGGATGAAAATCTCGTGTTGTACGCACAGCAAGAAGGGCAAACCCACTCAGGTGTGTAAGGAAAATGTAATGGCAGGTTCAAATCCAGCTCTGTCCTTGAGGTGAGTCTAATTGGAGTCAGCTGAGTTCTTCTCCTGGTTATTGTTACGCGTGCAAGCTTAAATACCCCCCTGAAAAATGGTGCTGGGCACCAAGGCACGAGGAAGAATTAGGAAAGGCAGACCTATAATGGATGCTTGTGGCCAACTGTGAATTATGAGCAAGTTGCAGAGAATGTCAGGGACTCTGGGAGAAGTAGCTGTAAAGTAGGTATCAAACCCAAGCCCTGCATGACCCTGGCTGTCAGGATTGTTAGGACTCAGTCCATTACTACAGGTTAAGGGAGTTAAAAAGGCAGAAGTGGCAGTACTGTTAAAGGACTGTTCAGTATGCGGTGGGGAAGCTAATTCTCTGCTTCTTGGTCTCAACCAAGATGGAAAATAATCAAACAAAGGGGAGGAACTTAAAGTGATAAATCTTCCATCAGGACTGCAGAGAATTGGGATGACATGGTAAAATAGATCAGAAGGGGTAGAGATTTTCAGAGCAGCACAGAAAATTTAGGAATGTAATATGCATTTATTTAGAAGGTATCTGTATGGTTGCCTTCTCTCTGCTGCTACGAAAAGCTTAATCTCTAGTTTTAAAGAAATTTGGCAATCGTAGGCCCCTGTACACCCCAGCACAAGAATATCATGGGAACCTGGACAAATTCAAATAAAGACGTCTGTTTCTCAGTTTAATACTGTGTCAATTTGACTACTGCTGATAGAGCTGGCCTTGTAGTGTTTTTTTAGTCCTGATTTTTAGTTTTGCATCAAGTGTCAACCAGGCAGAATTACAGTCAACAAAGGAAAAGCTACCTCTTCATTTCTACAGTGTATTTTACAAGTTTAGCCTTGGCTGTATGTATTAAAGTGATGCGGGTTTGGGTTTGCTGGCAGCCCGGATCTGAACCACTGTCTCATTGCTCATGGTTGAATTAATGATGTGAATGTCTAAGAAGCCATCAGATTCATAAATCACCAGAAATGAGAGGGATAACTCATAAAAGTCTTTTCCTTTTGTTTAGCAATTTATCATTTTGCTTGCACATTAATAAACAGAGCTCCCCTGAGGTAAGCCACAGAAAGATAGATTTTTCTTCCTAATTTTCCTCAATCGTAGCCAGTAGATCACAAGTGGAGAGAGTGGGCTTGTCACAGCATGTTGGTGTCTTGCAACTCCCTCTACCCATCACTGATAACAAATAAATGCGATTAAGTACCCTGGTGGATAATTATTTGTGTTTACATAACAGGCGCCAGGTTTCCGAGTCCAAGATTGTCAGCTAGACCAAGCCGAAAGCGTACGTTGTCCATATCCCCCCTATCTGATCACAGCTTTGACCTTCAGACCATGATACGGACATCTCCAAATTCCTTGGTCACAATTCTCAATAATTCTCGTAGCAGTTCCTCAGCCAGTGGTTCTTATGGCCACTTATCTGCAAGTGCAATAAGGTAAGAATAGCATTTTCTACCTATATTTTATATTCTCATTTGTGTGTCATACACACACATGTGCAAATGTGAATGTATACTCTCATCTTTAAGTCACTGTTTTGTTTTGTGAATGTTTTGCAGTTTCTATAACATATGCACACCAGAGCTTAATTTAAAGTGCAAAATACCTGTCCACTGCAGGTAATACTCTATCCAGCAGTATCCGTGTGTGTATGTGTGCTCAGGAATCTGTTTTCAGAGAAGCAGCTTTAGGATAGGTCTTCAGGACTTAAGTCACTTGGATTCTTCTAGCCATAGATCAAGGACAAGGACAGTGAAACGTTGCTGCGTTATACTCAGAGAGCGAAACACAGACACGTGGTACTGTTCAATTAAAAGGTTTGGCTGGAACTTCTTGGTATTAATCTCCATATTGGAAGATTAGACTTTTTTTTGCTAATTTTTTTTAAATTTCTTGTTCCCATGTCTCTTTGAGTGATTCTCTAATAGGGAAATAAAGAATGCTTTCAGGTGTTTATCAGAATAGTCTCACTGCCTCCCACTTGTGTTCGTCTCTCGCAGTAGCACAGCGTCCATGTACAAAAGAGTTAAAGAGATGAAAGGCTGTTTTAAAAGCCTGAACAAAGACTGTTGTTCAGTAAAAAAAAAAATGTTCAGTATTGCATAATAAATGTAGATTTCAGGAGGCTGAAGTTAGAGTGGAAGCCCTAGGTGAATTACACACAAGAAGAGAAATTACTTAAAAACGTGGGCAGCGTTACAGCTTGTATCTGTGGGATATGCAGTCTAGCAAATGTATTGTCACTGGGCTAGTGAGAACAGAGGAAATGCTAACCTGTGGGTGGTTGTTGGCTATGGGAATTAAATAATGGAATAGCTGACTGCAGCTTTAGAAGGCCAAGAAGAGCAGTTGCAGCAAAAATACTGTCCAGCTTTCTGACAGAGGTAATATCGGGATTTTCCAGAAAACCTTGACAAATTATTTTTGTCAGTTCTGACTCTGAAGAAAGCAGCTGTAACAAAGGGCAGAATTTTTTCTGTTACCATATTTTTAATCCCTGTTAGGAGCACTTATTTAATCTTTGCCTGTCAAAGATTAAATACTCCTGGTACGGGAGTATTCTCTGTTCTAATGTTCCTAATAATTGTATTAATCTTTCATTTTCTGAAACTAGGTAACATCTTCTGGTGCATTTGCCTCACTCCCTGTAAATTAATTTTGTTTCATGGCTGATTGTTTTTTTTCATCCTTAGTCACTTCATCTGTCACCAGTCTCTG
>JAOXNH010000012.1:54976303-54987138 GCA_028566575.1 Bartramia longicauda | reverse complement strand
GGGACTCCACGACCTCCCTGGGCAGCCTCTTCCAGGGCTCTGTCACCCTCACCGTAAAGAAGTTTTCCTCATATTTGAATGGAACTTCCTGTGTTCCAGCTTGTGCCCGTTGCCCCTCATCCTGTCACTGGGAACCACTGAAAAGAGTCTGGCTCCATCCTCCTTCAATCCACCCTTTAGGTACTTGTGAGCATTAATAAGGTCTCCCCTCAGCCTTCTCTTCTCCAGGCTATGTCTGTTTGAAACACACCTCCCATAGCCTCAGCAGCTTGTGTGCAAACCCTCTCTGCCCAGCTTCACCTAGAAGGGCTGGTGCAAAGGACCCTGTTTTGCAGAAAGCCTGGGAAGCCACGAAAATCTCCTTGAACTTTTCATTGTGGAGGAGCTGCCCATCACAGAAAAGGTCTACAGTCCTGGAGCAAGTAGTAAAGGCTTTGATTTGTCCAGTTAAATATGAGCACTGCTGATCCTCCTTCCTTTGTGCGTGTCCTCAAACAAAGCGTTTTCCTCCAGGAGTGCAGGCTGCAGAGTAACAGGCTCTCTACCCCCTGCTCCTACACCAGGTGATGAGCTTTATGTCAACATTGTCCTGAAAACTCTAGAGTTTCCATCAGATTTAGAGGCAAATTTCCTCACTTAAAGAGAGCCACGCGTGGGCACATGAAAGTCAGCCCATGCCTGGCTGGCCTTGCGCTAAATTTAAAAATGGAGAGCCTCAAAAACTCAAATGCTGTTCCCAGTGTGGCCTAGATAGTGGCAGCGCTTAGAATTGCTGGTGCCACTGTGGTGTCTTTGCTGAGCATGAGTATTTGGTCAAAGCCTTTTTTGCTGGTAAATGCTGGTCTGCTGCAACGGAAACGTCAGATTTAGAGGAAGAAAAACAAAGCAAAAAGACAGCATTTAGTCATTTTAGAGCCACCACACAGACTCAACAAAATGGGGCCAGCCCAGTTTCGAATCGGGGGGGGCATGTCCTTGAAGGTTGCAGCCATGTATGACATCCTCAGGGCTGTGGCCTCCAGGGCCAGCTCTTCCTCCTCCACCCAGGGACCATTTCATACTTCTTGCAATACAGGAGAGCTCCAAAGAGGATCTCTGAGACCCCAAGGAGCTGAGGACCACAGCTGCCTCACCACTGCTGGTGCCAGCATAGCTGGACCTCAGCTCCTGGCTTTTGAGTCCTTCCCCAGGGAGCAAAGATGGGGCAGGGAGCTGCCCTGTGCCACCCTGCTCCCAGGGCTGGAAAACCCTGACTCCAGGACAGGGGCAGGAAGGAAAGGAAAACCTTCCTGAGAGGCAAACAAATGGCAAAAGCAAAACGATAAGCCAGCTGCCTCCCAGGAAAACCCCCCAGCCGTCGCGTGGGTGGTGTGGCAACATGGCCATGTCCCCAGGACTGCCGGGAAGCCAGGTCCCCACTGGTCGTCTGGGAAGCCGAGGGCACGGCGAGGAGCACACATCCTGCCCAGCCCTGCCGGACACCATCCCCGCGAGTTAAGGTCAGCGGAGAAGGGCTGGGGAGTCCCTGCGGGAGGTTTTGTGTGGGCAGTCCCGCTCGCAGCCGCAGGGTTCGGTGGCAGGAGGGAAGAGGTTTCCCTTATCTCCATCCTTCCACGCAGGAACCGGAGTGGCTGCCTGGGTCGTGCTGCGGTATTGCTCACCGAGCTGCCCCATCTCGCTCCAGTCCACGCTCAGCTCCATCACACATTTCGGGCTTTTAATTAACCCTCTTCCAGCCTTTGATGCTCGCCTCCGGGGGCTCTATCAGCATCGACCCTCTCTCCTCTAAACGCGTGTTGTTCCCCTGGGCCACAGCGGCGCTGGGGTGTTTGGGGCAGCAGGAGAAAGAGCCACCTTTGGGACGGAGGTCAGTGGCTGTGTCAGCAGCAGTTCAGTGCTGCCACGCTGTGGGAGTCCCGGCTCACTGTGCGGTGCCGTCCCAGCTGCAGAGACAAGCTGTCCACCGGATCCTCGCCCACCCGGGCATCCCCCTCCCACCCCACGGGCTCTGCTCAGGATTGCTGTCCCCGAGGGAAGCGAGAGCCTTAATGAACTGTAATGCAAGGGTCTGATGGGCTTCTCACACCCTCTCCCAGCCTTGGTCTGCACCCAAGACGTAGACCCCATCACCTGGCGAGGTTTCAGCTGCACGTTCATGGGACTGAGACCTCTCCACTTCCACCACCACCCTCCAGCTTCCTGCCTTCATTTTCAGATGGTCAAACCCCACAGGAGCATGGGAGGTGGTGGTGTAGGAGTCCGGTCAGAGGACATAAATGTTATTTTACCCTGCCATCATCCCTTCTCCCTGGGAGCATCCGAGCAAAGTGAATGAGGCATCTTCAGCAAACCTCCTGCTGCCTCACAGCAGCAGCTCTGCTGCCAAGAGGAATTTGGCAGCCATGTAGCAAGTTCTTGTGGATGCTCTAAACGGCGTTTGGGAATGGCAAGTAAGGGAAACCACAGCTTTGCCCTGCAAGGGCCAATGGTGGCCGTTAGGCTGAGTGCAGTTATCTCAGCTGGCTGCTGTATGGAAAGTCATTAATCGTGGCTGCTGTATGGAAAGTTGCAGGAGGAGCGGTCTGCTTTCCACTCACTCCCAAACCAGCCCAGTGGTGGCATTGCCACTGGGACGGAGGGCTTGGGGCCGGAGGACCAGCACCGCTCACAGCGATGCCTGCAGCCTCTGGCCGAGCTGCCCGGTGCTGCCCTTGACAGCAATGCACAGGCAGCAGCCAGCTCAGCTCGGGAGCGCTGATGGGCAGGCAGCCCAAAGCAGTGTGGAGTTTTCCATGGTCAGTTATTGTGCTGGGCATGGCCGGGAGCTGCTATTATTAGATGGCATATGAATCACCCGCACCACGGCAGTTTGCAGCCTCAGCCTGAGCTGGGCTGGATCCTTATCAGAAAAGACCCGTTTACAGCCCGGCCAAGAGCTGACAGTGAGAAGGGCTCGGAGAAAACATCTGCCCAGTGCCTGCTGCAGCCTCTTCCAGCTGAGGGGGAAGCACCAGCGTTGGGGGTCTCGCACAGCCCTGATGGTGTGATGGGGAGGGGTGAGAAGGAAGGAAGGAGCAGGAAAACTCTTCACGCACTGCCAACTCCATGCAAAACACGGCAGGAGGAAAAACTATGGGGCTTACAAGACGGTCCGAGGGGTTTGGTTAAAAAGGCTGCAGCCTGACAAAATGAGTTTGAATGAAATCACAGAATCACGGAATCAGGGAATTGTCAGAGTTGGAAAGGACCTCTAGAGATCATCCAGTCCAACTCTCCTGCTGAAGCAGGCTTGCCCAGAGCACATCACTCAGGACTGCATCCAGGCGGGGCTTGAAGATCTCCAGAGAAGGGGACTTCTCTGGAGAC
Source organism: Bartramia longicauda (assembly GCA_028566575.1). Taxonomy (NCBI): domain Eukaryota; kingdom Metazoa; phylum Chordata; class Aves; order Charadriiformes; family Scolopacidae; genus Bartramia; species Bartramia longicauda. The sequence goes on along the minus strand of JAOXNH010000012.1, from coordinate 54,983,772 downwards.
CTCCCTGGGCAGCCTCTTCCAGGGCTCTGTCACCCTCATCAGAAAGAAGTTTCTCCTCATATTTGAATGGAACTTCCTATGTTCCCGCTTGTGCCTGTTAAAATGCAAGGGAAAACATGGAGTTCAGCAGAGCTGAAGCCTAAGGGCTTCTATGCCAGCAGGGAGAAGGGGATCCCATGCCTTAAAGCTGGGGGCAGCATTTTGGGCTGTGTGGAAGAAGGATGTGTGAAGTGGGATCTGGCCACCCCAGCCTCTCTCATACAGGTGAAGGTCTCGGGGCCTCCGTGCCCCAGGCACCACCGCGTGGCACAAGCGGACACCAAGCAGGGCAAGGGGGCTCTGCAGCTGCAGGGCCAAAACTGGCAGATTGCTGGGTGCAGAGCAGAAGAAAGAAGGGAGGGGAGCTGGAAAGGCGCTTGCTTTTCTGGATGGGAAAACACTGACACCCTTTGATTCCTGTTTTGACTCATTTAGGCCTGAAACTGCAAAAAGACAGCCCGGCAAGTTAACACAACTTGCAGGAATGGCAGCTGCTAAAGTTTTCCCTCACTCTCCTCCCTGGTAATTCCGCCCATGTTGTTCCTCGTTTACCCTGTTGCAAATGAGAGAAAGTCCAGTCTCCAGGTCCTCTCATAGGGTCCTGAATCAAATGCATCAACAATAAAGTTCAATTGTCAGAGCGGTGCTATGATCCTTGCTTCACCCTGCACTTTTCCTACCGAAATTAAAATAACCCACTGATGTCATCTCTGCACGGGACACGAAATAGCGATTTTTTATATGCGTTGCAAAGTCACACCAAGGCACACTGCGAAGAGCGGCGGAGTGCACACCATTTCTTACAGCCTAACAAAGGAGCCTTTATTTAATAATGAACTATTACAGCGCAGCACAAAGATTTGCTTTGTTCAGCGACTAGAAATTGTTTGCAGATTTTTCTAGCCACCGGGAGTTGACAGTTCACTTAGGAAATCAATTCTTAAAGCGAGAGTGCCTACATGACTGCAAGCCCAGAGCTGCACAGGGTTTGGTCCAGATCTCTTTTTTTCGGTGGACTGAAACACTCAGAGGTTTCTGGATATATTTCTCAGGGAAGGAGGCAGATCCACAGTTTCGGCTGTCACCCCCCATCACCTTCAGGAAAGCCTCAAGCTTCTTGGCCAAACTACTGTAAGCAAGGGGCAAGAGGTTGCACCTTGGAGCAAACCTGGATGGGCTGGTCACGCCGGCGTGAGGCAAACACACCGCCCGCTCGGGTGCCACAGGGGGCTGAGCTGCGTGGGGTTGAGTCTCAGCTCTCTGCAGCCAAACACCCCCCCCTATATCCTAGTATAGAGGATAGATAGAAAGAAAGGTGTATGAGGAGTGGGGTGATGTGCTGCAGTGAGCCAGCAGCAAGAGGCAGGCTGTCTGCCCGAGCAGAGCTCGATGCAGTTGGGAAAGAGCTGTGATTTTTTTTTTTTTTTTCCTCCCCTTCTAATCCCTTCCTCTGTTTCTATTAATAGGCGTTGGTACCAACCCAGTCATGGGACACGGGGTCCCTGGGGATCCCACCCCATGCACTTGCACCTCCAGCTAGGGAGGTGATTATCTGGGGTAGCTTGTTTAGATCACACAGGGCAGGTCAGATTGTGCCGCTTTTGGCTCGAAAATACAAATCCCGAAGCCGGGGTGTTAATGAATGGGGAGCAAAGATGTTATTTTTCCGGAGAGGGACCATGGCCAGAGGGAGGAAACAAGAACCGACATTCACCCAGGGCTGTACCTCAATACCTGTGACCGGCAGGCACCCCGCCCTGGGGGTAATGCAATTACCAGGATGCTTTCTCATTATGCATCTTTAACCATTTTATTCTTCCCAGTGAACTTCTTTAAGCAGGGTGAAGGAGCAGGAGCGTGCTTGGCCCTTTAACTCCAAGTGAGGGCACTTAATGAACATACCTCTCCTTACCTCCCAGCCGGCTTTCCCAGAAATATCCAAGCACAGAGCAAGGAACTGCCTTGATACGAAATCCTTTGGCAGGTTTAAAGGCACCAGAACCGCAGTTCTGCCTAGCAGCTAGGGAAAGGGGATCTCGGAGAAGTCCCAGCACAAAATTGTCCTCGGAGTGCTGCTGAGGCTGAGGAACCCAAATCCTGAGTTCGGGAGAGGTCCAGAATTCCCACATCAGCTTCTGAGGACTTCCACTCATTAGGTCTTTCCAAAGTATGTGCAGACGCACATATATAGATGGACAGGTTTTTTTTTTGGCTTGTTTGTCAGGTTTTAAGCAAATTAAATTGCTTTTCTGATTTTTCTGGGGGGGGGAAACTAAAGGCCCTTACAGCACCAGCCCCTCTCTGTCAGTCAGTGACCTACAGCAGGGAGTTGGAAATTTGGCACTTGGTCCGTGCTGTAGCTTCAGCCTAGCACCCAGCGGAGCCAGTTGCAGTAGATCTGGAAAGCCCTGTCTCTCCTCTGTGCCCTGCTTCCTACTGCCGGGCTCTGCTGTAATTTCTGCATGTGTCACCTCTGGTGAATGCAAAGACAGTGTCAGTAAACGGGCTTGTCGTGTCCTGGGACACAGCGTCGAGAAACTTGCCAAATGTATTGCCCCATGACATCACTTGAGCTTCTGTTTGTCTCTCAATGATGAAAAAGGAAAAAAGAAAAAAAGTGGAGGGGAGGAATTCGACTTGGAGCAGCTCCCTCTAACCATTTATTTACCTTGTGTGCTCTTACTCATGGGTTACAGTCATGGGTGCACATAAGGTCTTGAGAGTCCTCAGCAGTAATCCCTCAACAGAGGAGCTGGCTCATGGCATGCTCAAAGCATTTTTGCTTCATTACTTTTCTCATCAGATAACAATGTCAAGCAACTTTGTTGGTGCTTCTGGCAACTGCTGCACTTCCTTTCCCCACGCGTCCCAGACCTACACGTAGCATGGGAAACGCTCCTGTGTTTCAACACACAGCTCAGTGCTAGGCAGGGTGGCTGGGCAGAGGACATGGGCAGAGGACTCCTGAGCCACCAGGAGCTACAGCACAGGGCGCAGACAGCCAGAGTCCTGCTGGAAGACTCCCAAGAGGCTCAGAAGTGCCCTGGACTTACAGCTCTACCATCAATGGTGAACGTCCTTTGTTCCAGGCCTGCCTGGTGTGAGAGCACTCGGCAGCACCCTGAAGGTCCACAGGGGTGTGAAGATGTATTGAAGCTGTATTGAAGTCTGGAAAGGAGAGGTGGGAAGGAAAGAGGGGCTGGGAGCGGGGAAGCAACCGGTAACACAGCGAGTTGCAATGCTGTCAGGAAGGCAGTAATTCTAGCCCCCAAACAGAAAAGCAGAGGTACCTGCTCTGGTTCAAAACAAACATAGTCTTGGCACTAGGGTGACATCCCATGGTGACTTTTACAGGTTTTTTTTTTTGAGGCCATTTCCTCTCCAGTGTTGCACTCCTTGCCTCCTGTCCCACAGTGAAATAAGCTCTGGCTGAACCAGTTTACCCCACTTTGCTGTGGTTATTCAACTTTTGCTGGCAATGCCCTCATCACAGCTTGACCCTCTGGTCCCGGATCAAATCATTTGGTTGGGACACCAGATAAAGGATGGGCTTCAACTAACTTTACGGACCTACACTTGGCCTCTTCGTTGCAGCTCCTTTTAAGAAGCGAAGAAGAGAAATGGGCAAGATTCGCCTGACCTGTTTTAGACACTGACCTGGGGAGGGGATGACTCATAGCTGTGCCTGTGTTTCCCCATATTCTCCTCCATAAAGGGAGCCTAGCGTGACTAGCTCAGATGGAGACATCTATGTTTAGTCAGATGAATCCCACCCAAAGTGACTGCAGCTGCTGGAGGAACATGAGCTTTCTCATAATCGTTTCCCTTCCCCATAGTTTTGGGGCAGAGAGAATTATTTGAGCTGATGAGTCCTTGAAGGATTCCTTGAAAATTGCACAAAATCTGCTTGGAAGGATGTGTCTGCTTGCATCAGGCCTCAACGTGGTTCAGCGGGCTGTGGAGGTCCCAGGCAATAGGGCATTCAGAGGGCAGCCCAACACTGGCGTTATCACACTCTCTGCTATCAGGCAGCCTGAAAATGGAAAAAGCAAAGACAGTAACAGAAGGAGCATCCAAGACATCTCCTGGGTTCGAACAGCTACTAAGTTGGCCACATCCCAAGAGAAACAACTTCCGCTCGGTCCCCTGGCTCCTACCCTCACCTTCGCCTTCCTCCTTTCCCTCTGCTTTCTTCAGTCATTTCCCTCCTGAATACAAACTTTTGGGAGGCTTATTTCCTTGCACCTGTTTCAGCTGTGATGTAACTGTGGTAATAACTCAACCACTGTTGGATGGAAGGTTGCAGTTATTTCTTGGTTTCTTTTTTATTTTTTTATTATTATTATTTTATTATGTTATGGTTATATTTAGAGATGGGCCCGGATTAGAGCGGCGCAAGAGGAGCACTCCCACGGTTTGGGAAGGTCTGGAGCGGGAGCCAGACCCCTTCATCTCAGCTGGCCTTCCTCTTGCTAAAGCACGGATCCAAAAGCCAAGGTCCAAAGCTGGAAAAGTTCAAATATAAGTTGCAGTGCAAACTCTGTAGGTGAGGCCCGTCTGTGGTTGCGGTGGGAGAAGGAAATGTGCAAAGACTTACATTCTGCCATAGCATGAAATACCTTTCTGCGCTCCTTGATGGGAAAGTAAGTCATTAAGGAAGTTTGGGAAAGCCAGCTGCTCCCTTGCCTTCCAGAAGTAGTAAGTGAGACAGCACAGAGATCAAAGTTAATGGCAATAATGTCCCAGGAACTCCTGGGACAATTCCTCTCCCAGGAATATTGCCTAGGTCGTCTTAATCCCTCTCTGTGTATTTTAAGCTCTCACATCCTTTAGTTGCAGAGAAAAACACACTTTTGGACATTTTGTTTGATACGAGTAGGTGCTTTCTTCAAAGCCATGCTTTGACCTCCTGGCTCTCAGGGTTGAAGATGAGCCTGTTATGACCAACTGATGGGAGCTCCTCTGCTTGCACAGGCTGGTCAGCGGTGCCCATGCTGAGCCTGAAGGCTTCAGCTAGTCTACGGGAGCACAGTCCTCTGCAGACAAAGTTGGTCCGTGCCATGGGTGAAGACCAGAAGAGACCAAAGCAGGGAACTGGCTCATGCAATGTGCCCGACTGATTTTGGCAGGCAATCCAGAGGCCACGCTGCAGGGCAGTGCAGGCTTCTCCTCAGCTCAGCAAGTCCTCAGGGAGGTGGCAATCACAGGCAGGACTACAGGCAGGTCCCAAGGGGAGAGAGAGATGTTGTGCTCGCACCTTCCAAAGCATTTACCCCACCTATTTCCAGTGCTTCAGGAGAGGGTGAAGAAAAAGCCAGCGTGACCCTACAACACACTGCCTGTTTTGTACTGGAGAAGAAAAGACTCTGGCTTGTTGTGGCCCAAAACCTTAAAGCTGAAGGCTGGGCACTGCCACTCTCTCAAATTGAGGGAAATGCAGATTATTCTTTTTGTTGTTTTTTTTTGGTTTTTTGTTTTTTGTTTTTTTTTTTTTCCCCACCACCATGACAGGAAGGGAGAGGAATGAGAATTGAGAGATGATAATCCAAATTAAACTTTACATACCCAATCTGGAGAGTTTCTCTCCTACGGTGGACTCTGTTAGCGTGTCTATTAAGGTAATGCCCTGAAGTGGTTTTACCAGCTCCTGCCTGGTCATCATCATCTGCTGTTAGGAAGTAAGGTTTCATGTCACGGCTGAATTAGAGTAACTCCAGTGTCCCCTCACTGATCCAGTGTCACAAAGACACAGCAAACCCTGCCTTAGAAAAGCTGACTGGGTGTACCCTTTAACCCTTACATGACAAAACAGCTTTTATTTTCCCAACCCACATGTCAGTGGTCATCCCTGGTGTTTCCATGTTTTCACTAAGATGTGGACGCCTGATGAGACACCCAGTGCTCAAGTCCAGGGATGCTCTGGCCGATGCTTCCGCCATTCCCGCCTTCCATTATTTGCATCGAGGTTCCCAGAATCAGTTGGGCCCCCTTACCCACATGGAACCAGCAGCGATTGTGGAGGTAGTTACCACAATGACCCCATAATCCTGTTTTCCAAGGCAGAGACTCCTGTCCTGTAGGTACTGCCTGAACTCTTTGTTCCCAGATGTATTACTTTTCATTTAGCTAAATTAAAACACATTTTCTTGGACTGTGACCATTCAGCCAGGCAATTCCGATCCCTCTGTAACAGTAAACTATCCTTGCCATTATTTACTGGGCTGCAGGTGGACAGGCTGAAACACTAGCTGTGCACGGGCTGCCCCCATTCAGCTCAATGGACTGTTGATGCTGTACAATAATGACAACTATTCCGGTGTCCGGGGAAAAGATTATTTCATAGCTGACTCCTTCAGCTGAAATATTCAGCTCTTCGGAGATTTGGGAGCACATTTGGGATCGCTGGAGGAGTAGCATCTTTTCCTCCACAGCCTGTCTCATCGCTGCATGATAACAACCTCTCACTGCCTCCCCTTCTCCGTTTCCTCTGTATATGGAAAATCACAGATAAGAAAGAGAGAGAGAAGGAAAACAGATTTACTTCATCAGTTTATGTTCCGAGTCACGCAATGACAGTGCCGCTGAACTGACAGTGCCGCCCCCTCCTCTGTCCTGTCCCCGCCACAGCTGCATCCTACCCTGAGCCACGTCGTGTGGCCAAATGGGGAAACTGAGGCACAGGAAAGATGAAAAATCAAACTGTCACCTCCCATGCTGATGCACACAAACTGCGCTGGGAAGGTTTCCTGTGCAGTATAACAGTTCCCTGGTATGCTATAGGCCCGGAAGACCTCTCCATGGCAATTTTGATGCCTGAAAACAATTACAGGCAAATTACATACATTTATTGGATAAATTTTTTTTTTTGGCCTGCTCTCTATCCAAATCTATCTCTATCTCTATCTATGCTATCCAAAGCATATCCAATATGACAACAGGATAAATACTCTTCCCATGCAGCCCCAGGAAGGTCAGTAAACCTATCCTAGGGATGAGTTTGACTTCATTTGGGAGAGCGCTACCCTGCAAAACCATTACTGCTAACAGCTCTGGCTCAAGTGCTCTGGCTCAAGCATCTCTTCCACCCTCCTGTGCTGGCTGGCCTGAATGCACTGCAGCCTGCTGAGGAGATGATACAGGCTTTTCACATCTCCGCCTGGGTTATGGCACGGGGCAGCTGTGCAAATCAGGACAACGAAACAAACCTGAAGTGATGTACCAAAGGTCAGCTCCCATTCCTCTTCCCGGGGTAGGATGAGCCACTGGGTCAGGGAATTCTCCCTTTAGAATCATAGAATCATAGAATCATATGGGGTTGGAAGGGACCTCTGGAGATCATCAAGTCCAACCCTTCACCGAAGTGGGTCTACCTAGAGCAGGTTACACAGGAACTTGTCCAGGTGGGTTTGGAATGTCTCCAGAGAAGGAGA
>JAOXNH010000012.1:54945649-54961849 GCA_028566575.1 Bartramia longicauda | reverse complement strand
TCCAGGGATGGGGCAGCCACAGCTTCTCTGGGCAACCTGGGCCAGGGTCTCACCACCCTCACAGGAAAGAATTTCTTTCTAATATCTCGTCTACATCTCCCCTCTTTCAGTTTAAAACAATTACCCCTCGTCCTATTGCTCCACTCCCTGACAAAGAGTCCCTCCCCATCTCTCCTGTAGCCCCCTTCAGGCACTGGAAGGCCGTTATAAGGTCTCCCTGGAGCCTTCTCTTCAAACAACTCCACTCTCTCAGCCTTTCCTCACAGGGAAGGTGCTCCATCCCTCTGATCATCTTCGTGGCTCTCCGCTGGACCCGTTCCAACAGGTCCATGTCCTTCCTGTGCTGAGGACTCCAAAGCTGGACACAGGACTCCAGGTTGGGTCTCACAAGTGCAGAGTAGAGGGGTAGAAACAGGGACCATGTACCAGACATAGGTCCTAAATCCTTGTCTGACTGTGCCTTTCTGGATCCTACAAGAGCAGGACCGTCAGGTGCTAAGCACTCACAGGGCACAGATCCCAGCAGGTCTGGGGAGGGAGCAGAGGACCACAGGGATCCTTTGGCATTCCACAGGCTCGTTTCCACTGTGATGACATTGCTGAAGCTCTCTGTAGATCGGTAGTGAAGAAAAGGGCATGAAGAAAAGGGCATTAAGAAAAGCAACAGAGATGTCAGCTATGAGCATCTGATTGTGACTTTCCTTATAAATCCAGATGAGCTCTGAGGCACCCAGATCACAGATCATCCAGCAATTATTTGCAAGGCTGAGTGCCTACAGAAGCAATGGCATCAGCACATATAAGTCCTGGAGTGCAAGTGTGGTTTCCACAACCTGGTCTCTTTAACTTTTCAAATGCTCAGGCCTGTGCTCCAACATAAATACATTGCCTGAATTTCCCTCCCCCTACATTATTCCTCTTGAGCTGTGGAAGATTATACGCAGTAGATAAAAAAGTGCTTGTTCCTTTGACAAATGCAAGGCTTAAAGACCACCCTCTGTTCTTGAGCAAAATTAGCTTATCTTTGCCCCAAAAAATGTTGTTACTAAATATGAGCCATCATTTGTGTGTGGCCTGAATGAGACGCTCAATTCATCTTATTAGAGGTTATCCTTTGAGGAGCTTTAAAAGGAAATGCATTGTTCTTAATTATTCTTATCTCAACAGCTGTATAATTCCTGGTTTTGATTAAAAAAAAAAAAAGAATATCCAAAGAAAGATTATACTGAAAGCTGGAGATGGGTCTGAACCCAAACTGCGGAGTTGAACTGCAGCTCTTAGTCTGTGCTGAACTGTATTCCTCTTTCCTTTGAGAAGATGCGTGTCCTTTCTCTTCTCCCAAAGTTAAAACGTGAATCTGTGCAGAAAACGACAGAGATACGGGTTTCATCTCTCTTTCTGGTTTTAAACTTGTCCTAATAATCTTCTTTTTTGTTGTATCAGAAAACAGTAAACAAGACTTGGTCAGGAAATACTACTTGCCTCTGTCATTCCTGCATCCCAAGCTACGCTGAAAAATTTTGTAAATATTTTCATCAGAAAGGCCCAAACCCAGTATTTCTTTTCCATTCAGTGAAAATTCTAAAAAAAATCAAAGCAAATTGAAATTTGGGTGAAATTTACTACCACGCTAAAAAGCCGCTTTCTGTTGGTTAAATGTTTGCACAAAAAGTGACATTTGCTGTGATGCTGTATGGTTGTCACAAGCTGCTACCCACTTTGAAGTGGAGCAGCACATAATGGATCAAATTCTCCACAGAGCTCAATGCCAGAGTTTCAAGTGCTTGGCATCTCGCATTTTGGTCCAGCTTCTCTGAAGTGGTCAGCATCCAGCAGCTTCTATTGTGACAATAAGTGGCAAGATGTTTTGCAAAAGGGCTTAGCTACCAAGCTGCTGAATTCTTCTGAAAAATCTGGTCCAGGATGGTATTGAAGGCAGTTTCAGCCGGTTTGATTGAACCAGCTGTTGAATCACAGCGGATTCCCTGAACTTCTTGTTACAACATGCCTCCGCCGCGAAACGTTGCCCTTCTCCCAACAAGCAGGTAGTCAATACATCCTGCTTCCCACCATTTTATCACCCCAGAAATACTGATGGGTCCTTGTTTTTCTTCCATCCTATCTGCTCAGGCTCAGCCCCAATCCCTACGTTGACAAGTAGAAGTGTTTTTTCCCATGGATGAACCCCAGTAATATTGAGAGCACAATACACCTCTCTTTTGGTTTCTTACTAAGTGACATGTTAAAAGGTGAGCACTGGCTCAGGCTGTGGCTGTTGGGCTCTGCTAGAAACTTTAGCCCATGCACACACTTTGTACTGGGATGCACACAGAATATGTTCGTGCCACGAAAAGTCTACGGGAAGGACTGGATCTATGTGCAAACGGGAACCTTACCAAGGAAGCTCTTTGTTGATATCTTATATAAACAGCCTGATGGAGAGGCCCCAGTTTCGACTGGGCTATTCAGTGCTCATCGCATTTGATAACCAAGCTGCTTGGTGTCATGAAATGAAAGTAGGCTCTGATTTTCACAAGCATTTGAAATTAAAAGGAATTATAAATCCCTAACAGCATGGCTGGAGAAGTGTTATTTTATCCAATTTAGCAATCCTTGGCCTCGCCTTCTTTACACTCTGAATATCAATTTAAAGGTGTAAAATAAGTTAAGCAGCTGCCATGACTGCTAACCATGCTGCTTTCCTGTTAGCCATCATCCAGGAAGCTGGAGGATAAGCCACCATGTTTGGCTCACCAAGCAGCTGCGCATCCTAAAGGGGCTCCTTTCAGCAAGGAAGAAGTGCAGCCTTTCCAGTACATCCTCAGTATCTTATCCAGGAGGATCTGATAGGTTGGACATGGGCGGTCACAGATCTTCTTCCCACAGCAAGATGTTTGAATGTTTCCAGGGATGGGGCAATTACACCTTCTCCAGGCAACCTGTTCCAGTGTTTCACCACTCTCATCGTAAAAAAAATTTCTTCCTTATATCTAGTCTGAATCTACCCTCTTCTAGTTTAAACCCATAACCCCTGGTCCTATCACAATGGGCTGTACTAAACAGTTCATCCCCGTCTTTCTTATAAGCCCCCTTTAAGTATTGAAACCTTGCAATAAGGTCTTCCCCGAGCTCTCTCTTCCCCAGGTTGAACAACCCCACTCCCTCAGCTTATCCATCATGTTTTATCCAAGGTGTTTTATCCCTCTGATCATTTTTGTGGCCCTCCTCTGGACCTGCTTCAACAGGTCCATGTCCTTCCTGTACTGAGGACTCCAAAGCTGGATGCAGTACTCCAAGTGGGGGTCTCACCAGAGCAGAGCAGAGGGACAGAATCACCTCCCATGACCTGCTGGCCACACTTCTTTTGATGCAGCCCAGGATATGGTTGGTCTTCTGGGCTGCCAGTGCACATGGTCAGTTCATGTCCAGCTTTTCATCCACTGGTACCCTCAAGTCCTTCCTGGCAGGGCTGCTGTCAATCCCTTCAGTCCCCAGCCTGTCTTAATAGCAAGGGTCGCCCCGGTCCAGGTGCAAAGACCTTGCACTCATGAGGTTCACACAGGCCCACTTCTGGAGATTATCCAGGTCCCTCTGAATGGCATTCCATCCCTCAGGTGTGTCAACCGTACCCCTCAGCCTGGTGTCATTTGTAAATTTGCTAACGGTGCACTTGATCCCTCTGTCTATGTCACTGATGAAGATATTAAATAGTACTGGTCCCAATACAGATCCCTGAAGCGATCCCACCAGTCTTCACCCAGAGATTGAATCATTGACCACTATTCTCTGGATGCAACTGTCAGCCAATTCCTTATCCACCAAATAGTCCATCTATCAAATCCATATGTCTCCAATTTACAGAGAAGAATGTTGTGCGGGACCACATTAAAGGCCTTATAGAAGTCCAGATAGGTGATATCCATAGCGCTTCCCTTGTCCACTGATGCAGTCACTCCATCATAGAAAGCCACGAGGTTGGTCTATGTTTCCCACAGCACACTCAGGAGTTCACAGATCTCCTGAGACAGGCTCGTGGCAAAAGGTATCTTACACAGCGGGGCTGTCTAGAGGCCACATAGAACAACTAGAGCACTATGCACGTTACATGACGTGTGACATGGTCCAGTGGCTAGGAATCAAAACCTACCAGCTAGGAATCAAAACCTACCAGTTTCTCCTGAGGACCTCAGGATGAAACAGATGCCCAGTTTGCATGGTGTTATCACCACTGCACACACAATAGACTTGTTAGGCGTCCAGGGCACCCGCTTTCCTCCTACAGAGCGCATGGTAAATCACTAGAACATCCTGACTGCCTGTTGTCTTTCTTATGTGGCATTTCCCGAAGAGCTAATCTGGAACTGAACATGCTATGAAGAACTTCTGTAGGTGTCCCTGTACATATATTGCCAGCTTAATTTCTGGCAGATAGGAGCAAGTGACTGCTGTCCAAACATCGGGCAGCACAGAGCACATCGTTCACGTTTCTCGTATATTTTTGGGTTTGGAAGGTATGTTTTTCTTTTCAGTAGATCTTAATATTTAAAGGAAGTATAAAACATCATGTTTGTAAATATCTAAATCATAATAATTTTTTTCATTGCAATCATTCCTCGGTGTACTGGTTGCGTAGTGATAATGGACAGGATAATAAACCAGCTTGTGATGGGAGCTTTCTACAGGCGTTCATACAGTTGTGATAAGGCTCTGGCTGTTGGTAGGCTCAGCAAGGGATGGTTATATTGTACAAACACCCTTCCCCCCCAGTTAATATGAACGTGCATGTGAAGGTCACCCCCTGTCCAAAACACAGCAACTACTGAAGGCACCTAGACGCTATTTTTCTGCAAGAGATACTACTACTGGTTAAGCGGTGTTAGCTCAGAAGACCAAGCTTCATCTGAAAAGATGCTCAGCTATTATCTGTGAGGGTTTTGGGTCTTCCCTCCTGAATTGCAGCACAGTCTCCATTTCTAGTCCCCAAACAGCGATGTTCTTGCTTTTATTTCTCATTAATGAAAGGCTGCAGGAGTACCACAAGATTAATGACTGCAGCACAGCCTCACTCAGTACCTACAGCAACAGCAGCTGTTACCTTGTACAAAACAGTATTTTTCTCCCAGGTAATAGTTCTACCTACACCAGCAACAGAGATAAGGACATTACGATTTCCCAAATTCCTTATCTTCTTTCTATACATTCTTAGTGAATGTATAAAACACCACTGCTAGGCATGGAACAGAGAGAGAGAAAAAAAAAACCCAAAAGACCTCCACAAAGCTTTAAGATGCACTACAGCCAGATTTTAAAGAAACAGCAAGGGGGTATGGCAATAGGCCATCTCTTCCCAAACCAGCTCTGACTCCTATCCAGACATATGCTTCACAAATAGTGAAACTGCCAAACAGGTATTGATAACAGAGGAGTTATTTTAAAATACTTATTTTCTCTTAAAAAGATGAATATCTGCAGCTGAAGAGAACCTGACCATTAACGGGAACTTTAATGCACCATCCACACAGACATAATCATTCCCCAGCACCGCAGAGATCAGACACGACAAAAAATAGCTTGACTCATCCAGACAGTAATTCAAAGCAGCAAAATATACCAAATCCTACCCAAAACTCCATCATGCATTTTCCACGTGGAAAGTAGACGGCTCCCACAGAGAGTATCTTGTTGTCCTAAGCACTTCTGAAGTTGCACTAGAAAAATCTCTCTTCCACCCAGTCACGCCATGTTAATGGAGACATTGCTACTTATCACACATGTACATCATTTTGTACAGCTTTGTACGTTTATGTTGTCACCAGGGATACAATTTAGTGAGGGCTTGACCTAAGGAATGACTGGGCAATCTCTGTATGTGCGACGATCCCAGCAAATGGCTAGGGGTGCCCAGCACCTCTCATGAACAAGCCAGTGCTGTAGATAGTCATCCTACATCCTGAAGAGCCTGTGGCTGGTTTGTAGCAACAACTTGAGCACAAACTGATTTGGGTAAGGCTTGTTCCCGTGGTGGGGTCCCGGCAGTGTCTGGTTCAGGCTGCACTGAAGATGTAATCCTGTTCCAGTATCACTGGTCTCACTTTATGACCTTGGGTGAAGCACTGGGCCGACTCTAAATGTGTACATGCAACTGACTGTTACTTATCACTCAGCATCCAGAAGAGATGAGGACAACTCACCCACTCTTCATTGGCCTAACGTTTCTAGCACCTAACTGACCCTCTGCTAACCGGAAAGGAAGGGCTGTGCATTTCTGAAGCAAGAGGATCTCTCACATCATAAACACGGCGTCCTGAATGTCATTTTACCAGAGGATACAGCTCCCTTTTCTTTTAAATTCAAGATGGGTGAAATAAATGGGCAAAATAAAACCTGATCCAGATTTTCTCTGAAGCCTTGAGATGGCCTTAGAACAGAATTAGATATAATGGACACGCTAAAATAACTAGATCTCATTTGAAAACATCAAAGAAACAGAAACACCACAGGCCACATTTTAAAAACTGGCTGCCTGAACAGCGAAAGGAAAACTGTGTAAGCACCACCTCATATACCAAATATGCACTGATGTGTGCGAAAAAGGATACTCACGTACTCCACCACCATTTCTCCTCAGGCAGTTGTCCGTTCCGCTACAAAAACCTGGTCTTGTACAGACAGAAAGTAATCAAATCCATTTGTAAGAACATTTTGGTTATCTAATTTTGAAAACATATCCCCGAACGATACACTCTGCCTGAAGAGGACTGGTACGCTCTACCAACGTGCAGAGCTGTTGCCAGTATTCAGGCTGGTTCAAATTTCCCTTCAAAGCTCGATTTTAAGAACATTAATTTCTGAGTGCCCAAATGGAAACGCTGACTTTTGTAGGGCAGGTTTTCCGTACTCTTTTTCAGAAGAGTTCTTCAGGATGTCTCCTGCTAGACCTCTGCTAGAGCCACTGCAGTCAGTTTTGGAAACGTAAAGCATGTTCCTCAATCAGGTATTTTCTCTCTACCTTTTGTGACGGGATCCATGGTCCTTCTTACAGTGCTTCCATGGCAGAATGAGTGTCACAGTGAAGTTTCCAAGTATCGCGCAGGGTCATTAAATAAAATCTCTTGGAAAAATGTCAGTCTGACGCCATCAGATTCTAGGCTGCAGCTGTGTCCACTGCAAGAACAGAGGAGAGACACAAAAATTATTTTAGTGCATCTTTCCACCCTGTTATCTTTCCACCGTCCTCAGCTGCCTCAGCATGAGGATAAATGTGCTCCAGGGAGCCCGAGGTGGGCTGGCTGACGTCCACCAGCCCAGCCACCCCAGCCCACAACCCTTGCAGGGCCCATGGGGATCTGCTTGCCTGCCCTGGGCACGCAGCAAGGGAAAATGGGTCGGGAGGATGGGTGTGAAGCTGGCTGAGCAGCCCAGAGGCTCTGGCCCAAGATTTTGCCAGTCAGCTTTATTACAAACACTTGTGGAGTCCCAATGAGAACACTTCAAAATGCTGGAGCTCACACCGCAGGCAACAACTGCAGAGCGCAGCGCTTATTTATTTATTTATTGTTATTTATTAACTGAAAATGAATCTGTTTCTACACTTTTTAAATGGTGTGTGGGGGTGTGTGTGTTATAAAAAAAAAACCTCCTCTTTGCCCTGTGCAGTGGAAGGAGCTGTTTTTTCCACCAGGGGAAGAAAGCAGCCTGCTGAAACAGGGGCACTGCGCTGCACGGCAACGGCACCAGCTCCTCCAGGCCGTGTCCATCACAAGCTGACCTTCTTTTAAAACTCATGTGCCAGTTTTAGTGCTCAAGAAGGTGAGGAGCAAGTAGCACAGATGTGTCGACCCATCTTCCCTGCACAGCTTTGCTAGTACAACGCATTTTAGCCATGTCCGGCAATAACCTTGTTATCCCAGTCCTTGGGAAGAGACTTTTGCAATTTTCCCATGATTTGATTTCTTGTATAGACTTTTCTGTAGCCTGCTTCACCAAAGCACGGTCAGGGTCTCTAATCATTGAGCCTTTACTTCTCTCCATGGTGTCTGTCAGATTGAGCAGCAGCATTGTTTCCATTTTGCAGATGCGGAGAGAGGCTCCAGGATGAGCTCCCGAGTCACCCCAGGAGCCTGGACAAAACTGGGAAAGATGTGAGCTCTGGGTGCAGGCAGGGTTGCAGGTGAGAGGGTCCTGGTGCCACGTCAGGATACATGAAGGTTGCTCCAGATCTGCCAGCGCCACAGCTTCATGAAAGCCATAGGGGTGAAAACTAGCCCACCCCAAGCCCTGAAAAGTGGAAGAGGCAGCTCCCTTGGTCGGTCCATTTTTATACCCTATGGACTCCAAATGTCTGAAAGGTCATTGCTCTCTGTAGAGAGAATATCTGTCAACATCAGCTTTCAGCCACAGTGACACCTGACTGGTCAATGATGTCTCGAAAGAACTAAACGTCTGCAAAATTCTGAGGTTCTACTCTTGTGTTTGCTAGGCACAGGCAAAACATTCCACGTCTGTCAAATTTCTGTTCTTTTCGAATTATTGCAACTTTTAAATGCAACAGTATCTTCCATGAACACTCAGAAGAAAAGCTAAAAATAAATTTAAGAAAATAACCCAAGTATTGGGGTGTGTGTGCGTCTCTAAAACCCAAGACTCCAACCTTGATCTAAACCAGACTGTTTCTCTCTTTCCCCCCACCCCCTTCTTATTTAAAGAGAACTGGAAGGGAAAAGACTCCATCAGTCTCTGAGTCTGTAAACCTTTCCCCTCCCTAATATCCGAGACAAGACTTAAAGAAGAACCAGTCTGGAACAGAACATGAAAAACCTTCTGAAAAATGACTAGAGGCCTAATGCTGTCACTGTCCCATGTTTATTTTTCTTTCTTTGATGTCTGATGTCAAAGAGAAAATAATGTCATCTGCTGGAAACTCAAACATGTTTGCATTTTGAGGTAATTAGAATTAATGTTGGAGGGCAAAACTAACACCGAGCCACTCCAGTCTTTCCCATGTGAGGAAAACATTCCGTAATGACTTACATTTAATCTAGGAGCTGGCAGGCAGTCAGGAGCAGCCCAGATTCAGGCAACAGGGTAATATTTCAAAAACATTTTCTTATTTTTTTTTTTTAAATAAAGTAAAATAAAATAAAAATTTCTATATATGTGCTCTGATTTATAAATGACGGGACCCTGACTGGGCTGCTCCAGTTCCAGAAGGGTGTAACTCTGCTGAAAATCAATGGCTGACAAGGGTGTAAATCAGGGAGTAATGGCAGCCCTGGTTCAAGACCACCACTGCTTCCTAAGTACTCAGCACCCACAATTGCAGCCAGATTTTCTAAAGAGCCCAAGCCCCCATTCACATCCAAACAAGGGCCAGATTTTTGTAAGTGCTTAGCACGCAGTCTCTCCCCATTGTGACATTAATGGCAACATGCTGAGCCCTTTCGGAAAATTGGTCATACATGTTTGTTTTGGACCAGATCTTGTCACCCTTATACATGTTGAGTAGCATTTTGCTCAGTGAAAAATCCTACTAAGTAGTGCCTCTCTGTGTGAGCAGAAGGACTCTCTCTTAAAAGACAAATGCAAGTCATGTTGCTCAATGCCCTGCTGGATGAGTCTCGGATACTATGGGTATTACCGAGCTATGAAAACCTGACCTGAATATCATCAAGCTGAACTGAGTAGGTATGGGTTAAAGCTTGGCTCGTGAGAAACTGGGTTTGGTCCTCACAGGACGAAAAGAAAAAGGTTATTTCTGGACTCAGTACTTTCGTTTGAATTACTCAGCCGTCTTCAGGGGTTAAAAATAGAAAAGCAACCTTTCCCAGTTCAAAGAAAATAAATGGCTACACTTATCTGTGTGGATAATTAAAAACAGCTGAACTCCAAGAGCTGAAACCTTCCACACTGCTAGTCCTCACTGAGGAGTAGCTTCCTAGCAACATCTGACATATTAGAAAAAAATTATTTTATTAAGGATTGCTCTGGGGTAAGTGTAATGCAGATTGTTGCTACATTCAAAGGCAGGTTATTGGTGATAGAACTATGGAACAGAATTAAAACATCCAAAAAAATCAAAACAAAAAAGCTTGTCCTTTCACATGGGTCAGTTGTGACTCTACTGATATCAACTGTAGTTAAGAGCAGAACAAATGCTGTATTTTCCCTTCTGCAGCTCTGCAGAGGTGTGTGCCCTGGCTCTTGGCATCACACAGCTGCTGTGGCAACCCAAATGACTGCAAGTATGACTAAGGTGCTCACATGATGTGCCTTGCGCTGCAATTCCACCTCATCAGTTCCTCAACCCCCACGGGGAGTTCACTGGTTCAACAATCCTTTTCCCCTTTTCATGCACTGTCAGTGAGTTTCTCTTTTTCTGCCTTTTCTGACAGGTCATGTGGTCCAACAAACAGATATGAAAGAGAAACGACGCAGGGATGTTTCCATTGGCTGGCCCAAGTCTTGGAACTTGGGCTGGATGACTGAGAGTGCAAAGAGGAAGAGTCGGAGTGGGGGAGGAACCACACTCAACAATGCATCTTGACCTGTTGTCTGTGGTCATTGCATATCTCTCCTCAAACTTGTCGTCTGTGCAGCTGAAGCTCTGGTCTTACTCTACTGGGGTTACTTTTGCTCTGTATCATTGCTATGGCACGGAGAGTTGTTGTGGAGGTAGCTACGTGGGTACCACACACTGTCCTCCTGTGGGCTACCTTTCCAGCCTCTCCACCGTGCTGTTGCGGTGCAGTGTTCTGTTGACTTCTACTTGACAGCCAGCTAGCAATTGCAAAGACAGCAGATTAGCTGAAAGAATCAGCAATGTCTTTCTGCACAAAGGACAACACTTAAAAGGCATTTTTTCTCCATGTTTCATCAAAGCAGCATATAGGACAATGAAATCCCAAACTTTGATTATTATCCAGTTCATCAGTCTTTTTAAGCCTGCAAAGTTGAAAGTAGCTGAAAGACCTCTTATATTTGCAACATATTTTCTTTATTTAGCCGTGGCCAAAAAAAGTAAAACAATAGCATACTGTCCTTTTCAAATTTACATTGGCCCATACAGACAACTCCAAAGACAATTTCCCTAATCTGCGACTGCCTCCCAGGCCTGGACATTTCCCATGTTGACAAGAGAAAAGCATCTCTAAAAACTGCAGACGGCATATTCCTGCGAATGTCAAGGGCATGCAAATTCCTGGGCCCTGAGCACTGCCTACACATCAGATGTGCTCCAGCCACAGCCAAGCAGGAGGCTAGACGAGGAGGAGGGCCATGGAATGAGCTTCTTGTTGTTTTCTTCAGCCCTGGCCTTCTCTGCTGCTTCCTATCTTCCCTACTCTGTTCACCTTCCCCCGCTTTCCTCCCTCTCCTTCCAAAAGCAGTGTTCCACAATGGGGGGCAAGCAACCAGTGGCTCAGTATTGATTTATGCAGCTATGGGAAGAGCTGAGTGCTGATCAGGAGCTGAGGGGAAATTGTGTATACATGTTATCCCAAGCTGGTAGCTCTTCTTTTAGAAGAACATTCGCCCATTGACTCTAGCCACCCATTCTCAGGAAAAGCTGATGGCTAGGAATGGATCATCAGGAAGTGAATTCTCACACAGAGGAAAGGCAGCACAGCTCTAAATCTCTAGGTCTTTTTATCTGCAAAGGAATATTTCCTCTGGTTTCTTCTTTTCTAAGAACAGCGCTGCTATCGTTGGGGGTTGGACTAGATGATCTCCAGAGGTCCCTTCCAATCCCATATCATTCTGTGATCATAGCCTGTGTGCTGCTCGGTGCTCCTCTCTCCCTCTCCCTAGCTTGTTACATCCCCGTCCTCTCCTTTGTTTCCTTTCTTCTAATTCCTTGTGCTTTTGCTTTCCCCAGCTCCGTTTCATTTACAGCAGCCGGGGTTTGCACAGCAAGGGGATGGTGAGATTAAACAGGTTTGGAAAGTCTGCCTTTGCTGTGCACACATGCTCTGTTTTCTTCCCTCTACTCCCAGTGAAGAGGAATGTGTCCAAAACTGCTGTGAAGTTCCTCAGTGAAGGGCTGGCACAAAACTCCCCAGCCAGAGCAGTGCCATGCCTTTGTCTTGCACAGGAACCCACACACAGCTTACAACAAACAGAATGGCAACTGTTAATAAGGATAAAAAGTGTCTCTCCACACAACATGCTAGCACTTAGTTAAAGAAAAAAAAAAAGAGAAATTAAAAAAGATATCATACAAATCACAAGTCTTTCATTGCTTAATGTAGATATATTTTACCCAAAACTCATTTCACTTCATTTAGTAAGTCCATTAAAGCTGAAGGAGCTGCATCTGCCTAGAACTGGCACAAGCCAGACCACAATCAGATCCACTACACCTATTGCTATAGTATCATCACGTTCCATATGGTGCCGCCACCAGCCCGTATGCTGAACTGAGGGCTGCCTAAAACCCGTTCATCCAAAAGCTGCATCGATCTTAGCCCCTCTCAGACCAAGAGGAGGACCTCGCCCCCGACCCCACCAAGCCACCAAGACATCATCACAGGGCTGTTTAAAAGTTCTGGTGCGTTATGGAGGATTCACCACTTACCCTCACCTACTTCTGAAGACAGATACTCAGATCAGGATCAGAGCAGAGCTGAGTTTCCTTAGTGGAATCTATGTGGCCTCAGCCCTTTGTAAACCATACGCTGCAAATACGGTCCTTCACTCCATTGCTAACTCACTCCTCGCTTGCCCAAGGGTTCATGTGAAGCTTTGAAGTAAAAGGTTTCCAGCTTCTTCCTCTGATCTATTACAAATAGTCACCATACGGACTTTCTAGTGCAGGTTAATAACACCTATATCTAATTACTTAGAAAAGTAATCCCAGTGATGCCAGTATCCCATCTATTATTTCACACCACGTCCTTCGGGTGAGTATTCTGGTATCCCATTACTTTACTGAATAGGAGTTTCTTCCAAGTTCCAAATGAGATTCTCACCTGATCTTCAGGTTAAATTTCTGATCTAAGGGGGAAGAGGGATTTGCTGCTGTTTCCCTTGCACTTTTTGCCCCACTGGAACGTCCTTGTACTTATTCTAATCAAGTTCCCCACTTTTAAAATCTGAAATCTAAATTGCCAGGGAATAATACCATCCAGTGGAGCACGTACACTCACTGTCTGTATTAACTCCTGCTTTTTCCTTGGGGGTAAACAGAACCTCCCCCAAACTACGCATCAAAACGGGTAGCTTTAAATAGCAGTCATCTGTGGTATTAATCAAGTTTCTTCTTAAAACCATCCCAGATGTGCCACTCAACCAGCTTATACTGGTTTCTGTAAGAACACCCACTGTTATTATTGTACCAACAGATTTTGCAACTTCCTTAATTTCTTTTTAACACATGAGGGTCTTGAGCCGAGATCTTCTGCAGCAGTGAGGGTGTGCTAACAGCAGAGGGTTGCATAAATCTGTGCGGCAGGCCGGCGGACCCTGAGGGCTGTAGGTACAGAGTGGACCAGGGCAGGGTTACTTTAAATAGTTGGCAAGCTCCCTAATGTAGCTGACCATTTTCTTCAGCTTGGAAGCTACTGGACGCCTGACAGAGGAGCAGGATGTAAGCTTGGCCTTAGACGGCCACACAGGCACGTGAATTGAGACGGCGTGAACCCAATTGCACTTGCCTGGTCCCCTTTTTTTTTTTTTATTGTTTAAGGAAAAGGGAGTGTGTCAGGCAACCTGTTAGAGAAGGCAAGGGGGTGGTCAGGGATCCACAGCCACTCCATACCAAAGCAGTGCAGAAAAATGGTGTTTGGCAGAGGATAAGGTTCCTATAAAAGAGCTCTCCTTCTGGGCCTGGGACACTTGGGACATTCTGAGCATTTTTCTTTCCACCACCTTCAGGCGGTGGGAAATGACTACCTCTTGTGTGAGCAACCAGCCAGGTGGTCTCCATTTTAGCACACAGGAGGTAGGTGGGTCACCTTGCCACAGGCGTGCCTTGTATTGACATCAATGGGCAGGTATCTCCATTCTGGCAAGGCTTTTGGGGGGACACGCTGTGTACTCAACTTACACCCAGCACGGTCCAAGGAGCGTTAGGGCAGTTATTTCCCTCTGTTACATTTATCTTGAGGATTCCTTGATGAAAGCAGTCCCCAAACTGCTCTCCGTAAGGTGACCTGGTGCTCCCTGGGTGCGGAAGTCTAGCTATGCATTATGGTACGTTACGGGTCTAGTTTTTTACGGGATTTGCCACACTGCAAATTTGAGATTATATTTAGATTTAATTTATTATTATTTAATTTAATTTGAGATTAAACACACTAAAATCAAAGCGCTAAAAGCAAAGTCTGAGGAAGGCCTGGTGAAACGATGGCACACGTAGCTGAGAAGCCTTTGTACCGAGGGCTTTTTTCAGTCACATCCCTAATACAAACATCAAACTCAGCCCTATGACATTAGAGAAAATCCAATAACAGTTTCTCATGCAATGGAAACATTTTTTTTTTGTTAGTGACTTACATTTTACTTGGGAACTGGCTATCTTTTACAACTGGCAATTCAAGTCAAAGCAATGGAGTAATATTTCAAAAATGATTAGAGCAAAACAAATAATCACATGAATGGTATTATTTTGCAAAACATGCGATCCTCAGTAATTTGTGGTTTTTGGTCCCTGGTGCTAAAATTGTGCTGTGTCTTTAATCAAGCTAATTATGCAAAACTCTCTGAAGGTCACAAAAGGTTCAGGCGGAGGCTTTTTGATGCTGAAACACAGACCGAACACCCATAGTACACTGTTCTGATTGGAAACGAAGTACTGCTCTCCTCAGCCCAATACTGTGCTTGAAATTTCAGTGTGAAATACCAGCGTTTATACCTTGCCTACCCTCAGACTGCTTTGCACGCCGCTGCATAAATCAAATTACCCCCTCCCGCTCTCTAACGTGGATATGGAAATGCGCCTTCTCTTTCCATCACCATGCCCTCTAAAAACATTACATTATGCTTACAGCATTTATTTGTTTTTGGCAGCCATCCAGAAACAAACAAACAAACAAACAAAAATCCTCTTTCAAAAATACCCCTCCCTGTGAATTGGATTATGTTGTAATCCATTCTGGATCTACCCCAGGCCCGCTCGCCTTCTAGGGTAAAATGACAACGTTTTGGATGGTCTGCAGGGCTGGGCGGAGGGGTTAGACCACCAGGAGACTATGATACAGCCCAGGTTTCTCTCCCGCTCCCTAATTTTACAGCCGCAAGGGAAAAAAAAAAAAACCAAAAACCTGTACACAGAGTGGGCTTTGTCCATCTGCGAAGCACACGCTCTCCCAGGTTGCTGCCGCTCATGAGGTCATGATGCCGGGAGACTGCGAAACGGTTAGCGATGCCAGCAAAGCGGTGATGCCAGCCCTGCTGGAGTGATCTGGGGTGTGTGTGGGGGCATTTCTGCCCTACCAGTTCTACCTGGGGCTGCCCAGCCAGGGAGTAAGCCATTGGTGCCATAGCCCACTGCCACGGGGCAGCGCAGCTCCTGCAAGGGTTTGCTGTGGCTCTTCCCCACTGTTGGTGTAGTTTTGCTGGCATTTTATGTTGCTCTTTCCCCGCAAACAGCCACTCTCCTTTATTTTCTACTTCTTCTTCTTCCTGAGTGGTCTCCGTGGCCAGTCTTCTCCATCTGACTTTGTGGTGAGCTGGGGATTGCTGGTGTTCTGGAAACCCGATCGCCGCGTCTCCGGCTGCAGTGTAGGGACCAGAGCTCTCTTCAACTTAAATTGAGGGTGACTCGATGACAAACTGAAGGGACTTCAGAGAGGGGAAAAAATGATCCAAGGCTTAGATGTGGGCTGAAGGAAAACGAAGGGAATGGGCTTTGCACATATCTTGGCTGAATGATATCTAATTGGGGTATGATAATTCCCTATAAGTCTTAGGAGGATATAAACACTTAAGAGGCAAAGGAATTGATTAGGACCAGAAAAGGGAGTATAAGTGGAATTAATGAGATGAAACTGAGAGGAGGAAAATTTATGCTTTAGAGCAACATTTCCTATTAACGAGCTCTTACTACAGTGTGGGGTAGGATTCCAAGGAGAAGCAATGGAAACCCTGTTGCTTAAGTTATTTCAGAGAAGACTGGACAAAACACTCAAGAACACACTGTAGGGAACAATTCCACAGTGACAGGAGGATGGAAAAGATGATCTAATAGTAGCTCTTTCCATTTCT
>JAOXNH010000012.1:54924498-54936787 GCA_028566575.1 Bartramia longicauda | reverse complement strand
TGATGGTTTTTATCAGAGTTAGGTTGATGGTTGGACTACATGATCTTAAAGGTCCCTTCCAACCTAGACAATTCTATCATTCTATCAAGAGACACAAAAGAATGATTTGTGAGGAGAAATAAAATGCGTCTCACCTACCCACAGAAGAATATGTTCTTTAGAGAAAAGTAGTTGTCTGCCTTTTAAGCTGTGCTGAATTTAAACACCCTTCTGAAATGCATATTTCTCATACATAACGAGAATGAAGCTGAAATGGATATTACAAATAATACATAATAAAACTGTATTTTAACATGTGTATTTTTACCATATTAAGCCAAATAGACA
The DNA here is from genome assembly GCA_028566575.1 of Bartramia longicauda. Taxonomy (NCBI): domain Eukaryota; kingdom Metazoa; phylum Chordata; class Aves; order Charadriiformes; family Scolopacidae; genus Bartramia; species Bartramia longicauda. Next base: position 54,936,460 of record JAOXNH010000012.1, on the reverse strand, counting down.
GCCTTTATGTGTAATCATCTAGATAATAATTATGGCTGTACATGTATGCGTTTTTAGTTTTAGTTTTTAGTAAAAAATCTGAAAAGTGAAAATAGCAAATATGAAAAGGGACATTTGGGATGGATCAGGAATAGGGGAGGAAATCAAACCTTCCTTCAAATTAAGAAAAAGAATATTTATCAATGTACCCTAAATGTGAAATTAAAGATGGGAGATATAAATACAGTGAAGAGAAGCTGTATAGAGCTTTGCCTGCATTTACAGAAAAGAAAATGAAGATACAAAATAGATTAAAAATAATAAGGGACATTGGGTGCCTCCACTTTGGAGTGTTAAATTTTATTCACCATAACAGCACCTTGACTTCTGAAGGTGACTTGCTTAGAGTTAAAAAAAGGCCCTTTTTAGTGTCTGAAGTTCAGGACCCCAAGGACACAATTGGAAACTTTAGAGGAAGGACCAGACGTGTGAATTATCTAATTTCCATTGATGTAAATGGGAGTTAAATGCCTAAAGAAGGGATGATGTGCCTCTTTGCTACAGCCATGTGTTTTAATGGATTCAGCAGAGACTTAAAACTTCCGCCAAAATTTAGAGCTTACAGAATTTTTAAATGAAAATCTCCAACAACCAATGAATAAATAAAAGCCTCTACTGTCATTCAACATGATACTTCTTTTTTCCATCAGTATAATGCTTTAATGCTTTTAGAACTTTCCAAAGGTGGCTCAAACTATAGGATATTTCTCTCGTCTGCTACCTAGGGGAGAGCTGTGTGTGCAGCGTCATGGTTTAATTTAGGCAATGTTTGGGATTACGTTGACAGGCACAGCACGGTGGAGGGAATGGGCTGAAGAGAAAATGTCCATGTGGATCCTTGCTTAGTTTAGGCAGTATTTGCTTTCAAGGCCAGAATGAAACTCAGATCAAAAGTTAGACTATTCTTCAGCAACTCACCATGGGTTTGAATATATGTCTTCTTGGGTTTTTTTTCCCCTCTCCTGTCAATCCAGAGGGTCACTAGGACCACTTTGTGCTATGCTTAGGAATACCAATCTTTTTGCACTGCTTTTGAGGATGTGAGAAAAAACAATCCCATGAGTTTTGAAGGCTGAAATGAAGCAGAAACCTTTTGTTGCTGGCTGCAATGCAAGTACATAGAGACGGCCCAAAGCCCAAGCCATACTTTTTGTTTCTCTTTTTTCTTTGGGACCTTACAGTTTGAGAAACCTAGGCAGTCTTGCAGCTCATTAGTTTGGTAATCCCTCTGCTTCAACAACAGAAGCAGAGGGAGATGTGACTCATTTCCCAACCACCACTACCTCTGGCAGCTGAAGACAAATTAATGCCCAATCTCTGGGCCAGCAAGTTAGATGTCTATAAATTCAGCTGTGCTAGGCTTGGGGAGAAAAGGTGGTGCCACCTCAGTGCATGCAACAACCATGCCCTTTTCCTTCAAGATTTTCCATCATAAAAGTAGGGTGAAACAAATATGCATTTCCAAATTTATCAACAATCTACTCTTTTCTACCAGCTGAGGGGAAAGAAAGGTCATGAAATCCTTTATGTACAAAAACAGCCATTGCATTTTGGATTTACTTTTTTTTTTTCTTTCTTTCTTTTTTTTTTTTTTTTTTTTCCAGGCAGAAGCATGTTTCTTATTTATCTGAAAACATCCTGTTCAAATTTAACATTTTCTGTGGTCAGTTGCTGTTCATTATTATCTGTTCTCAAATGAATCAGGATGGGAATCATTTCTGATGGGTGACCAACAGGGAAAATAAAACAAATGAGGAGAGAAGATGCATGGGGAATCCTTGCGTGGTGTGGTTGATGTTATGATCTGTATTTGAAATGGGATAGGATATGGAGGGTCTACCAGCACTTCTGAGAAAATCAGCTAGAAAGCCTGGGATCTGCAGGACATCTGCAGGGCAAATACATCCATGTGTCCTTATTTGACTATTACTCATTACTGCACAGTTTAAAAAGTGTGCGTCATGAAATAATCGGGGTAACCTTATGTTCTAGTTGTTATACACGATGTGCCCCGTGCCTTTCCCTGAATCTATCATATAGATTTTTAATCAGACATACATCATAACAGCAATTATTGGACTCCTCCTTTGGGAGATATTTCTACATGTGCATTTCAAGTGACCTTCAACATTTAGTTTAGCAAAACGTTCTGAATCCAACATCTAAAGTTCAGGTTTCCTGGAGTTTGCAAATAACTGTGGAAATGCTGGCTACCTACAAATCCCACCCAAATTAGTGGAAGCAGCGGGGCATGCAGAATATTTTTGCTTTTGTTTCTGCTTCAATAATGGTCACTTTTTTCTTCTTCAACTTATTTAGAGCCCCTTCAGTGTGGAGATGCTCACTGTCACTGTGGAGCGTTACCATGAGAAGAATGCTGAAAGAGTTACACTGCGTTGCCTTTTGGTTCTTGTACGTATAAATCTACCTTAGATCATAAAACACAACCTGTAATAACAATCACCAATATTTAATAAATTTCTGACTAGTTTGAAAACCTGTTCAAATACTTTGTACCACCCACAAAAACATTTGTAATAAATTGCAAGGCAATAAAAATCACATAACACATAATTACTGGCATTATTGTATACTTCACTTTTTTTTGAGGGGGGAGGAGCTGGGTAGGAGAGGAAGAGGCTGGGTTTGAGGAAAAAAAGGGAACTTTTCAGTTGTATTTCCTGAGCTAATTCGTTATATGATTTTTTTTAAAATAATACATTTTAAGCAGTGCTAAATATGGCAAAGGGCTTTTTCGAACAGCTCGCAAGCTCTGCTTCTGAGTCATCACTGATCAGGAGGATTCTCTTAACAGGGGATTTACAGCAGAAGAAGCAAAACCTATTTCCATTGAAATCAGTTGCAAACTCCCCCCGACTTCATCAGAGGACTGACCCAGCAGACTTATTAGAGCCAGGGAGGGAAAAACTTAAGAGAGGTGTTGGGGATTTTTTTAAATAAATCTACAAGGACTCTTCCAATTCAATTTCCACAGCTTTCAGCACGTTTTATCATTCTCCTAGTTTGCACACAGGAAGGAGGCGTAAATGTGTAAATGGCTTAAGTACATACAAACACTAAATCCATGTTTACATTTGCACTAATGTAAGCTTCTCCCCTCTTATCTGTGACTTGTGGCGAATTTACAACACTTGTGTGATAGTTTGCTTTATCAAGAAGTAGGTTACTAACCACTGTAAGGCTGTTTGCCATTCAAAAAAAGAAAAGGAAGCCAGTTCTATCAGGCAAAGAAGGGACCAGAAAATCTATTAATCCCACCCCCTCCAAAAAAAAACCCCAGAGTGCCATTTTTCAGGTGAAAATACAACCTTTTGTGCTTAAAATAAGAGCTGAGCTGATTGGAATGTAACATCTGCAAAGCACCTCAAGTGATTTAGAAGCATCAATTTCTGGTTGGTATTTCTTTGCTGTTGTTAAAATACCTAGCAAGCCTAATTCCCATGGAAAGTCCCAGGAACTTGCATGCCTCTTTGAAAAGGACACAGAGTCTTCTGAATATGTTAGATGTGAGTATTTAAACTAAACTATCTAATTGGTTTTAAAAAAAAAGTCAGCTATGAGCTTTACTTATGATCCAGGTTAACTCCTTTTCAAAAACTTATTCATTCCTTAATAGATTCCCTGATATTTATTACTTGCCCAAGACATTACAAAATTGGAGCCATTCAAAAACTGCAAGGAAGGCGATTAATCTGATAAAAAGTACAACACAGGAGAGATTCAACATGCTGTAAGGATCTACAGACACACAGCGTTAGAAATGGTGCCTCAGGAGCTGGATACGAGCGCCGGACACAAGAGCTGCAAGGGCAGGCTCAGTGCTTCTGGAAATGTTCTCACTGTCTCTAATCTGGATTCTATTTTGCCCAGGGATTTCTGTGATTTAAGCAAACCCGAGTAGATCATGTTTAATTTTATAACTATAGATACTATGGGTTTTATATATATATATATACATACTTTTATATATATAATTTTTACTACTACAAAAACCTGACCTTCAGCAATAGAACTGACAAACTGGTCAAAAAGCACTTACAGACAGCTGGGGTCCTTTTTGCAGTAGCAGAATAGAAGAAGCGAAAGCCCCAAATTCTCTCCCTGCTTTTCCCAGGAGATATACACACACAAACACACACACACGCACGTACATTTGGGATGTTTCCAAAGCATTTACCATTACTGGTGGGGTCTGAGAAGGAACTGCTTGTACTTGGAGAAGCGTGTAAAAATGGCTTGCAGGCCCAGTCCCAAATATCAGTCTTGGCTCTGACTTCACGAGGTGCATGGACCCCTTGGGGTGTGGGGATGGTACCGAGTGGAAGAAAAAAAAAAAGGCAAGGAGTAAAGACCAGGTACTGAACCTTGTCATTAATGTCTGTCCCTGGCGGACATCCCAGGATCTCTATGGCTCTCGGAAAGACTTCCACTCGCTTTAGAGAGTAAACTGACAGCTCATTTGAAGGGAAGCAAACTGCCTTTACTTCCCTAAAAATAGGACTAAAAAGAACTCAGCATGTGGAACTCTGCAGTTCCCTACCTCCTCCTTTTTCCCCGACTAGTGTATTTTCATCTTTAAACAAAAGTTTTGAAAAATTCAGCTAAAAAAGTAAAGCACGCAATTAGAAAAACATTCATTTCAACGCTGCTGACATGCTTTTCCTGTCTCTAATTTAACGTCCTGCAGGTGAAAATGCAAGCAAATAATTTGGGGCATTTCCACAGGCGGTCACAAGACCAAGTAAGGCAAATGGTGGGACTGAGGGAGGAACAGCCCCTGCCAACCGCAGCAGCTGAGTTAGAAAGTTACATTCTTCCACCCAGTCCTTTTCCCATTGTTAACATGTGCACCAAGGCATTCGGGGATGATATGCATGCGCTGCACACAGACAGTCACGGGATTAAACGGAGCCGCTCACCGAACAAATTAGCTTCAGCATTAATCACACAAACCTTCCAGCCCAGCCCTGCCATCAAACCAGAGGCTCTTCTGGTTTGCAAGGATTACGAGGAGTAGAAGGGGGGGGGCCCAGGCAAAGAAATCCTAAGCATCGGCACCAGGGTTACACTCATCTTCTAACAACCAACACTGTGTGCGCACCTACGTTACTTGTAGATTGTTTTGGGGATCACCGACGTGCAAGCAGTGGGTTGAGAGTGTGGTCGAAGCAAAGGGGGGGAAAAAAAAAACAACACCAAACCCCTCTGCTGAATGGTATTAATAAAAACACGGAACCAAATTTTTAACAGACTGAGACGGAGGAAGCAAAACGCAATTTAGTGTACACTTGAGATGCAGGATTAATGCTCCCGGAGCAAAAACGTTGAGTCCAAATGTCTGAGCTAGTAAAGGCACATGTAGACACCTAAACAAGAACGGCCCGATGCGCTGCCTCGCCGAGCACCTGTGCTTCCCAGCCAAGTCAGGAGGTTTCCCAGCGCTGGCTGCGGGAGCACAGGTCTGAAACTTGTGACTATGGAACGGAATCACAAACAGGGAGAGCAAAAGCTGCGTCAGCAGATGCACCAGTCCTTGCCATAGCAGTGTCCTGCAGATGTTACGGAGACGAAAGCAATTTTCCGCGATAGATGATACGTTCAATATATATACAATTAAAGTAATGGGAAACAAAATGCGAAATGGGGTCATGCTCATCTGCTCTTTTGAAGATGTTTTTTTTCCATAGAAAGAAGCAGCTGAACGCAACTGTCGTTCAGTTACATCAAAACAACATAACATGTGTGAGCGAGGGAATCCTGGCACGTTAATTGGCAGTGTGGCTGGTAATGTGCTGTGTGCTGGACACTCATGCCTCTCTCTCTCTCTCCCTCCACCCTCCCTCCCATCTTTTTCTCTTCTTAATAAGAAAAGTAAACTCAAGAGAAGGTTTCCAGAACACAAATAGGCATTGTTCCCTGGATGGTAGATACGTGGGATGTACGTAACAGATTTTGTTCCACTGGGTATGGGAAGATGCTCAAGTCACTGCAGGGTAAGCCAGCATGTTGGCTTCACAGCACACAAGCTGCTCTGTATCTATCCTTATGCACCCTGCAGGACACTGCAGTAAATGCAAAATACTTCACCTCTCAAAGGACTTGGATGCCTAAAGACACTCCATCTCCATGTGTCTAACCCATACTGAAATCCATGGGAATCTGGCACACGAGTGCTTTTGTAAACATTACTAGCTGTCCACCTGCAACTTTATGTACCTAAATTCCTTTGAAAAACCTGACCTTGGATCTCAGGCAGGTAATGAACCATTTTCGTACTCGTTTCATTTGATGCATGCAGCGCATGTAGGCCATTAGGAGAACTATTAACTTGCTCGCCACCGCGTGAGTTTCTGGTCCTTATGGCCTCTGCTGCTGGGGGAAAAGCAGGCGGCTCCCGGGGTGGGTGGAAGGGATCAGCGTCCTATTGCACTTGGCAGTATGGCTCTTCCACATCCACCTGCATCCACTCTTTCTGCCAAACTACAAGCCCTAGTTTTTTTGCCTGGTCCAGTTACACCTCCCAAAGCGCAGGTGGACGGCTAATATAGTAGACTGGAATTTCCTCAAGTTCAGCTCTGAAATCAATATGCTCCAGTTGCACCTAAAGGGGCCTGATTTTCAAAGTCGAGCAACTCTGGCTGAGGTCAGGGGGGGCTGAAAGTCAGCCCAACAGAAGGTTTGAGAAGGGAACCTCTGAGCAAGGTGTGGGGGCTCAATCCTGCTCCTTTCACGGCAAGACCACTGCTACAGGAGTTTGGGATCCTCGATGCTCTCTGACTCCGTCGGGTCAGCTCTTGGCTAACGAACGTTTCCTCTTCCTCTTTTGCCCGGATGACACCACTGGTGTAAGCACCTTCTGAACGGTGGGGGAATATTTGGTGAAAATACATACACGTCAGCCCAAATGAGATGACTGGCACCACATGCTTTCAGGCAGCGGTTGCGGCAACTTTCGTAAACAGGATTACGAGGTTCAGGGTCTTTGTCCAGGAATGACAAATTAGGAGAGCAGCATGATGGCACAGGAGGATTCAGAAGTACAAAATCAGTGTACGTGCAACTGCAAATAAGCTTTGCTGTGATGCTGTGCCTCACCCAGCTCTGACATTGCTCTCTTAGACTACCATCACACTGTGATATGTAATATTAATATAATAAAATTTGTAAATGTAGGTATTAAAACACCTAGTGCTTATCATTTCCACTCTGAACTACAGCCTTAAAACCTTGACAGATGTAAGCTTAAAATTTATTTGTTAGTTTATATTTTTGCAGTGTTAATAATAATTGGTCTCGTGCATTTAAACTCCATAATCTACAGTTCCAAACTGACCCTTTATATTAAATACATGTAAAAAAACAAACAAAAAAAGGTTGAGAAGGTACTAAATCCACTGAAAAGGCTTTGAGGGTGGCAGAGCCCTGGAAGAGGCTGCCCAGAGAGGTGGTGGAGTCTCCTTCTCTGGAGACATTCCAAACCCACCTGGACACGTTCCTGTGCAACCTGCTCTGGGTGGACCTACTCTGGCAGGGGGTTGGACTAGATGATCTCCAGAGGTCCCTTCCCACCCCATAGCATTCTGTGATTCTGTGATGAACTTTGCCATGAGGATCCTTTAATTTCTCCTTTAAAAATATGAACTAAGCCTGTACTGTTCTATGCCTACCAAGAAACAATGATGCAAAGAAATCTTGCATAGGTTATTTAAACCTGAGACTTACTGCTAAATGCACCTGTGGTCATGAAATGCTTCGTTTAATTTGATGGGTTGAGAAGCCCGAGTACGAGGAGATAGTAGCTAGTTAAGGGCCTTATAACCTTTCTTGTTACCAGAGGAATTTTCTCTCTAAGCAGTTTGGCACAGATAAGGAAAAGAACCTCCTGTCTCCCATCTCTTAAGCCTGCAGTTTTAGCCACACATCCCTTCCCTCCCTATCTATGTGAAAGCTGGAAGACCACAGCGTCTGGCAAAATATTTAATGATAATAATACTAAAACATTTCCCACTGACTGAGGGAACTACAGAAGTAACACATAGTGTGTGTAGGCCTCTGTCCAGGAATAATAAACTATAGGTTTCAGTCTGAGGGTGAAAAAGAGCTCAGATAGCAGTGAAACAAATACATTTATCCTTATAAGACTGAAAGATATCTGTGCTGGGCCAAATATTAAGTGATAATTACTAGGGGTAAGCAAACCCTGTGGAGCTGGAGGTTTTGTAAGCAGCTCAGGCTTTTAATATGTTTTGGAGTTAGCGTTTTATAAAATCCCAGGCTTAGGGAAAAAAAAAAAAAGAAAAAGTTGGAGAGAGTTGGAAAACTCATAACTCAGTTTTCTGTTCCTGCTCCACTGCTTCTGTTGGAATAATGGCAACGGTGATGTAGGCCCCACAAGGAGGAGAAGGAAAAATCTTGGTGTCCCTCTCCAACCTCTAACTCCTGGTCACCTTGCAGGACACTGCCTCTCACGCACCCAAGCAGCTCAGAGGGAGTGCTTGTCTCTCAGCTGAGCAGGGAGAATGGCCGGCAAACCTCAAGGTTTTCAAGCCTCACTTTTTATTGCACCCTTAACGACAGCTGGTGCTTCTTTCTCAAGGTTTCGGCTGCTGCAACTGGCTTATTACCTAAGAATATTTGCATTCTTTTAGGAAAAAGAAAGAAAAGATTAAAAAAAAAAAAAAAAAAGGAAAGAAAAATCTAGGTGCCACATCTTCTCAATGAAGCTGTCCTGAGTCGTGACTTCTCTACTGGAGAGGCTTGCATTGCTGATGGTACCATGCATTTGCAAGAAACTATGATGCTGTCCATCAGCCCATCACCAAAGCAGCCTCCGAGCGGCAGCTCAGCTTTCTGAGCCCCAGGCAGAGAAGGACAAAAATAAGAGCCGGTGCACAGAAGTTGTGCTGGCAGCAGCTGGAAGCAGGGAGTTACTGCTCTCCAGAGACATCCAGCTGTCTCGGCACACCGCTCCACCGTGCCAGCTGCTTTGCCCTCACCCACCGTTACCTAGATTCACCTTCGCTAAACTGGAGGCCACAGCCACAAACTCCACTGCTACTGCCCCAGCTTCACTGCACAGCGGCAAGAGGCCGTGACCTTAAGCCGAAGGGGAACGGCAGTTCTTGCGAATATGCAGATTTTTAAGAGGTAATTTGGACAGCTGCAAAAAATAAGTCACGTAAACCGTCACATGGGGAGCTACAGGGGCCTTCCTCCTTCCAAAATGTCTTCATCTGATGCGAAAAAAAAGCAGCCTGGTTCTGCAAGTGAACGCTTTATTCTTTATCTGGTCAGAGTGAAGGAAATGAAAGAGAACCAGGCTTGCTTTGCTATGTACAAGACTCTGCCACCCATTTGGAAACCCAGCAGCAGCAAAGGCACAAAGACAAGGTGCCACAAGGCAGCCAAAATCAAGGTGTATCCCACCATAAAAAAAAAGCAGACTGGCTTTGCCCTGCCACAACCAAGCCCCCGGTTTTTTGAAGGCCACTTGCTTTCCCAGAGAGTCTAACAAGAAAGGTTCATACTACTGACATAGCCAGAAACATTTTTGCCCACAGCTGCAGCTGAGTATTTTGGCACCCATTCTCCTTTCAGCTGTAAACATCCTCCACTTGCCCCGCATGCAGCTGACACTCCTGGGCAGCAGCAGCAGCAGCAGACAGGGCCTGGGCATAATTCTTTTACTCAACTTCCCCCTCTTGCACTGTCCTTGCTGAGCTCCAGATTCCACCAACCCCAAAATGAAATGAGTAGGAGCTAGCGCCTCTGACTCCCCAAAACACCTCTCAAAGCAGACGGATGTAGCTGTGGGGTCCACAAGCTGCCATTGCTTCCCCCATCCAGAAATGAACAGAGGTGAGGATGGCAATTTCTATCCACAGGAGAACTGCTTTCTGGGAAAATGGGAAGAATGGGAAGAATGGGAGAGCTTTCCAGAAGTCGTGGGGTGCACTTGTAAGAAGTGGGATCTACCGATAATATGGGAATTTTCTCCCCCTTCGTAACTCAGCCAGGGGGAAGAGCGTCTGGCCACAGCTAGGAACTCATACGTTGTTAATTCAGGACTTCCTTCTCTTCACAGCAGCCCGAGTTGGCATCTTTCCCTCCTTTAGGAGGAAAACAAATCTAATCCTTTTGGAGTTCTGTTCCTCGTTTCAAAAGTGTGTGAGTGGGTTTGAAATGAAACAAAATATGTCCACCTCTTCTTAGTAATGCCAAATAACTGGAACTGATTGGGAGGAAGGAGCGATTGGAGGGCACATTGCATGAACTCCGCACAGATTGCATGGAACAAACCTCTCTCCGTAAAACAGTGCAGCTCAGGGACCAGTGAATTGAGCACAATCCTCCGGGAGAAACACCGGGCCAGATACATCACTACAGTATTGCTGCTTTCAAAGGACCCGAAAGATGCAACCGATGCATTTATCAGAGAGTATATGCTGGAGCCTGCCAGTCTGAATTCTACTTGAACAAATTGGGTGTAGCGGTGTTTGGAGTTAATGATCTGATGTCAGTAGAAGTGAAATCCAAGCCTGGACTAGAGTCTAGAAACAAACCTTCCACCACCTCCACCCTGTTTTGTCTTCCTGTCCCCCTGCCCCAAGCTGAATCAGAGAACTCAGCTGAATGCTACCTTGTCACTGAACACACCAGAAGAAAACGACTTCTGCTGAGCTGGGTTAACCATGGAAACACAGCCGGGTAAGCCAAACAACAAACAAGGAATTTGTAAGCAAAATTCTCCTATTTGAGGCCCTAACACCATCTGAAAAGGGTGCAAACCGTACCAACAATCGTGTAGATTGCTTCAGTCTCTCCTCCGTGATGTAGCAGCGTGCACGGGGTGCGAGCTAGAGAAGAAAGTCTGGAGGAGGCACCAGTCTGTTTGCATTATGTAGTCATAGTGCTAGCTGGAGTTGACTTGCAGCATCTGTGAACAGGCTTCTCCTAATAAAGAGCCTCTTTAATTGAAGGATAATGAAATCCTGCCATTTTATTACCTAGGATAGAAGTGATGAGGGAGTGACGCCGACACTGAAGAAGGGTGCGTGTTTAAGAAGAGAACAGGGCAACATTTATGGAGAGAAGCAGGATGACTCGCTCCACAGGAAAGCTGGATTTCTAGACGAATAGAATTGCATAATCATTGAAACAGTACAAAGGAAAAACGGATCCAGAATACAGAACTGACCATAAGGATTAATAAGGCAAAGAATTGTCCCAAGCTCATGCCCTGTGCTTTCGCTAGGAAACACAGGAATAATAGATAATTGTACATGATTTTAGGCAGAAAGATACTGTGGAGAGGTATTGGAGTTGGGATGGAGGTGGGGAAAGTATTTTGTTTTTACCTAGAATCATGAAGAAGAGGGTAATTTAGATATGCGAGTTACACAATGGAGAACTCTGGTATCCACATGTAACTCTGGAGACAAGAAAGATTCCCTAATCAGAACCAGCATCGCCTGCGAGACATGTGATTTCAGTTTGCAGGAAGAAAATGTCAAGAGAAATATCTCCAGCCCCAGGGAAACGCGTACAAATGTCAACAGCACCGGAGCTGTCCAAGGGAAAAATCAAACCTGCGACAGCCATTAGTGCGCAGAACGAGCACACGAGATGTGAGATAAAGAAGCCCGTGACTCAGGACACAGCCAGGCTCAAGCCACGGCTCGGCGTTCATACCGTGGGAAGAAGATGAAAAGCAGAAATGAACATTCTCAGCCACTGAATACAAATGCAAAGAGCGCAAGAAGTCTGTCCCAGCCTACAGCCAGTTGAGAAGGAAGAGCAGCTTTCATAGAATCATAGAATCGTCTAGGTTGGAAGAGACCCTTGGGATCATCGAGTCCAACCATCTGCCCTACTCTACAAAGTTCTCCCCTACACCATATCC
>JAOXNH010000012.1:54879480-54892392 GCA_028566575.1 Bartramia longicauda | reverse complement strand
AGGGGTTCAAGGCCAGGCTGGATGGGGCTTTGAGCAACCTGGTCTGGTGGGAGGTGTCCCTGCCCATGGCAGGGGAGCTGGAAGTGGGTGATCTTTAAGGTCCCTTCCAACCTGAACTATTCTACAACTCTATCATTCTATGACCTGCAAAAAAGAGTCTGGAAGTTGAGCCTTGGTATAACTGCTAGCGTAAAAAGAAGTGGGTGATTAAAATAGCAAGGTAGTGTCTTCCGAGGATCTAAATCAGAGTTTTAATTGCGACGGGAGTTACAGCGGGATTAACTGTGTGTAATGTGGCCAGCACAAACCAAGATATATTTCCTGCTGGCTGCCTCGTGAAGAATTGTCCCGGGGTGTTGTTGCCGTTGGTGGAAAGTAAAACACTGCGCTGTCACCGGGCAGTGCCTACCGGCCAGGACAGGGAGCTGGGTGCTTTCTGCTCCCCTGTGAAAGCTCACAGGTGTGGACAAAAGCTCCTTTCCAGCTCAGGCATTCTCCAAAATTATCTGTATGCCAGCACGTGCATACTTTGACTCCTTAATCCTAAATCAAACATTGCTTTGCTTATTATTTCCTATCAAAAAGGGTGGCTCATCTATGTACACGTTAATTTTTGTTTCCTTTCTCTTTTCCTAAACATGTAAAACTTCTAATTTTGAAGGAACAGGAAAAGAGTTCTTTATCTCAGACATACTGCCTTGTTTGCTCCACAGACAAACTAAAATAGCTCCTGAACAGAAGCACAGGACACAGTTGCCCCACGTCTATCAAAGTATCCTATCCGTTTCTCCTTGCCCTCCAGCCTGTCTCTGCTGTGCAGGTTTAATTAAGTCATCTTAATTCTGCCCCTCACAAGCTGCAGTTACACAGTGTCTCACAGAGCCTCCTATCTGCAACTGGGCTACAGGGTGCAAGGAAAAGTTTTTATTAGCTTTGGGGTTGGTTTTTTTTTGTCCTCTTTTCTTAGATTTCTCATTTCTCCTTGTTTTCTTAGTGATAAACCACAAGATGTTAAGAACTTCTGGGCCTGGATGCTTATCCCAACCTCAATGACAAATTGTAGGACCTTTCCTTCCTGTGACACGGAAACAACCTCTTTCTCAAGATGTCCTGGCTGCTGTGGTAGCAGAAGTTTCTTAGGAAAGCCCTAAGAAACTCACCCCTCTGGTCAAAGAAGCTATTCTTGAGTCACTGAGGAGGCTTTTTCCTTTCTACAGTATATATTCAAGGCAAGGCTCCTTTCCAACATCAAATACACAGCATTTCTCATCTTCTGGGCACGGTGTGGAGTGGGGATATAACAATCAGTAAATAAAAGCATTAAAAAAAAACTCAGCCTGCTTTGAGGCCAGGAGACTGGAGTTACAGCAAATATTGCACTGTGTCCCCGAGGCTCAGGAGAAGGGGGTAAAACTGCAGCCACCTGGGATTCTCACTACATCTTGAAATCAATAGAAAGTTGCAGTGTTTGTCTGGGTTTAAAAGGGATGTCTATGGCAACCCTACCAGGGAGGAACTGAGAGGTGCAGAGGTGTCAGTAACAGCAGGTACCTTCAACAGGGACCTTATGGAGTGCCTGTCCTATCCTTTTACCATTGTGCAAGACTCCGTTTTTCTCAGTCCTGTAGTCCTAACTCATTTCTCTGTATGATACTTAAATTCTGGTTGTCAGCTGCAAAGACACCTGATGCTGTTCCCCGGACAACTCCGAAGCCATTCCAGAAGGTCACATTGAAACAAGAAGCAGACCTCTCCCAGAAGAGGTAAAGCTGCCCTAGCATTTCAGGTGCTCCCTTACCCCTAACCCCATGGCTTTGTCACCCAAATGAGATGACACTAGCTTGGGTGACACTTATTTTCTCAACATTCAGTTTGCCTGGTGTCTGGCTGGCTTTGGTGCCAGCGTAGGGTGCTGGGGGCACATGTATCCTACGCTGCCAACAGCCTGGGAGCAAGGCTGGAAGTGGCTGCCATCCCCAGTGATGTCCCCTGGCTACACGCGCCGGCTGGACGGGCTCAGAAAAGCCACCAATTGCACCGTCGAGCTTCGAACCCGGCCGAGGAGGCGAGCCAGGACACGGGGAGATATCGCTGGACCCCGGCCAGCCTTTGGGGATTTTCACTTGACTGGGAGGAACGTGAAATAACACTTACAAAACCCAGCCGGGGTGCCAGGCCAGGCCTTTTCTATCCCTTTTATATTTATAAGTGTAACGCGAACTGTCACGGGGTTCATTTATATACGACTTTTAGCCAGGCAGCTTGCGGGTTAGCTCTGCCATAGAAGTCCATGTTTTCCTGAGACCTTGTTCTGAAGATCTATCTCCTCTCCTTCAACGTTAAGGCAAACAGCACCATAAAGCAGGCAATTTCTGTGCAGGGCAGACTGCTTTCAGCCACTACAGTAAAGCAATTGGGTCCGTTTTATCTGTCGTTACCTTAATAGGAATTATTTTGCTTCCCATTTTCGGGGGCAAGAAGGGAGAGGAAAGAAGGGAGAAAAGGAATTGCCTCTGTGATTCACCTCCCCTAGCTAGAAGCACCTGGTTATTCTTTAGGAAATGAATACAAAAATAATAATCTACAGGAATGAGGTAAAGCCTTTATCATTTTGGCTGGTTAATGTGTCCAGTTGCAGCTTTCAGTAAACACCAATGGAAAAATAAGCTGAGCTGCAGGCTGGGCAGTAAAGCCTAGAGGCAGCCTGATTAATGCAGGCTGTTTGAAGTATATATTTGAAGAAGACCTGGGAAAGAGGTTGGAGTTGGCAGCCCCTTGAGAGGGATTAGTACCCAACCCTGCCCTCACCGTAGAGCAGCAACGCCGCAGGGAGGGACCAAGGGCCAGATATTCCACTTAGGATGCTATAATCATCCCGGTTATAGAGGTATATAAATACAGGATAGCGTGCAAAGGAAGCAACTCTGCAGACAGAGATTAAGTTATAAGTAGAAGGAGGGGAAAATATCAGCAAGCCAGTGGAAGCCAGAAGGACTTTATCTGTCCTTCAGCCACATACCTACCAGTGCTCAAGTTCCTTCTTTGTGGAGCACTGTCGCAGGCATTAGCTGACTCTGCATGTCCTTGTCCAACACATGTTTTTAGCACTGACAACCGGCGGCCAGAAATGCTTGGGGCTCCTCCATAACCACTTACAGCTCCACTTACGCTCTAATGACCATTCATCTCCCATGCTTGGGCATCTCTTCTGTTACTCACCCACAGTCTCATTTCAGTGCTGTTTTTTCCCTGCTCTATCTGACTTGTTCTGGAAAGGTTTCTTGGATAACAAGGAACAGTGTGTCAACTGCGAGTCAGTATAGTATTGTACTTGAACTTGAACATAAGAAGTTCCATCTAAATGTGAGGAGGAACTTCTTTACTTTGAGGGTGGCAGAGCCCTGGAAGAGGCTGCCCAGGGAGGTGGTGAAGTCTCCATCTCTGGAGACATTCAAACCCACCTGGACACATTCCTGTGCAACCTGCTCTGGGTGGACCTGCTTTGGCAGGGGGTTGGACTAGATGATCTCCAGAGGTCCCTTCCAACCCCATATCATTCTGTGATTCTGTGACCAAATGGTTCCATGATCCTAAGCGCTGGATAAGTACAGATAAAACACTTTTATTCCCATTTCCCACCACAGAAGCAAAAGGTAGAGACAGGTAAATTGTTGGGCAAGATCACAAAAGGACTAGGAAAGTTTCAAGTTGTAACAGGATCTATAAGCTGATGGCCCCAGCAAATCACCGCCTCCCCTCTACATGCTATCCTGATAACACTTCTTTTACAAAGTCTTTAAATAGAGGTGGGATGGGCTACATTTGATTAGATATGGGTTACATTCCTGGATTCACTCTAGATATGAACATCAGCAACTTAATTGACGGTGTCTATCCATCCCATAGGAAAATGTGGCATTCGCTGATGGGATAACTAGAAAAATATCTCATCTGAAATGATGAAGAAGTTTCTTTCAATGCTAGCAGGGACAGCATTGTCACTTTGTGTCATTGCTGCCGCTCACCCGTGTGTGTCTGATGGCTCACTCACTCCTTTAGGTTCCAACACCACAAACCCAGATTTGGGTTACTCAATTCCCTGAGGTTGGGCCTGCTTTTATTGCAGCCTGGTAAGAGAACTCGCCTTTAGCTATCAATTTGATCAGATTGTACACGTGCATTTCTTTAAGAAGAACATTCTCCGTGCTTAGACACATTTTTAAACCATTATCAGTGTTATGTGGGGCCAAATTTAACTCAAAAGGGGGTTAACACTTAATAAACAAGGTTGCTTTTACTTTGTTCCCGCAAGCGCTCTGGTTGTTTGGCGAGAGGATAAGCTTGACCTAGTGGACACCGCTGTCAGCTTGCACTTTGGACTTTGCGGGAGATCCCCGGACAGGCCTTTCGCTCGGAGCCATGCTTTGGCTTCCCGTCCGCAAAACGAAGCCAATGCTTCCCTGCCTGGCAGGGGCAGAGGGAGGAAAACCCCCCCCAGGATTGCAAGATGCTTTGAAGACTCCATCAGTGAAGGCCATACAGGTGCTAAGAACAGATAGATATCTACGTATCCAGAAAGCTACGAGCTTATTGCAACTCGATCAAGTTTAAATATTTTAAGGTAAAAGCTGCTATTTTCAAGCTTCTTAGAGTCAAGGAAATCCATAGTAAAAACAAACCCTCAGCACAGAAATAACTGGGATTATTCACACTCAGAGGAAGTGAGAGAAATCACTTGTCAAGGTCACTTTTGAGACCTCGACAGACTGAGGAGAAAATAAAAAAAATCCAATGTATGAAATCCATGACAGGAAAAAGATTTAAGATTAAAGCTTCTATCCCCATTACTTATTCAAATGGAGAAAAAAAATCCAAAGTTTGATCTCTAGCTGAATACTCCTGCAAGCTGAAACACTGAAAAAGAAAATGAGTTTATACATAGCAGGCCAAATTTACCTTTTCTAAAATGCTTTGAAGAACGGGTCTGGGGCATAGACTTGGTCCAAAATATTCACTCTTCAGGGAAAAATCAGTTAATCTTGAAAGAACCACAGCTCCTCATTTGCCATACATTGCTGGAGTGTCAGGAGACAACTGTCTCCTCTCTTTCTCAGCTCTGAGACACTGGCCCAGTTGAAACTGATAAATCACAAGCTTGGCTGCCTTTTAACCCACTGGTTAGAGATTTTCCTTCTAAGCGCTGGCACACAGGAATTTCTTGTTTTAAAATACGCTGGAGTGACACTAGCAGGGCCTTTCAATCAGAAGGAGATTCTCCTCCATCAAAAGCACAGGACTGGTCCTGTTGCCACCTCAGCTCTCTTGTCCAAAGACTTAGACGCACGGTTCCCCGTATGGACACCAATAAGCACCACCGACGGAGCCACAGAAACTCTTAGAGCGGAGTTGGGCCTGAGCTACAAAATTCTGGTCTGAATCCAAAGTCCTCCCTGTGTCTCCCTAACGCTGGATTTACAGTTTTGTTCAGCCCCAAGTCACAATCACAGACGAAGCCACAGAAACATAGAGATACAAACTTCCCTAACTGGGAGCTTCCAAGCATCTATGAGCTTAATTGGATCCTTATCCCCGTAACTAATGAGCGTGAAACTCAGTGTTACACACTATGTAGAAAAAGAGCTCCACGGTACCACCCTGGCCTCGCTAACTCGGATATATTTTTGTGCACAATGTGGATAAGCTGTACACTCAGCCTAACGGATTACTGTTGTCATTGTGCACGAGTTACGTGTTGCAGAGAAGGTCTGGGACCTTTCCTGTAGCGGATCTGCTCTTCTCCCACTTCTGCATTTCAGTGGCCCCCTTGGGTCTGAGGTTTCCCCCTGCCCATGTTGCTTCATTCCTCTGCGTCAAGAGCGCATGTGTGCGTGTTACGTAAAGCCTGTGGGCACATCAGCCTGGAGTATTTCCGCAGACGCAAAAATGTCGTATGTCTGTTTTTTTTGCAAGATACGGAGTGTTTCCTATGCAAGCTGCTACCAAGGTATAGCCACGGAAAAGGCATAGATATAGACGTGCATCTGCATCGTTTTGGAAAACGGTGACACCTCCCTATGCATAGGGTAATGCAATTTAAATCTACTAATAGCAGAAAAGAGGCAACACGTTGGTCTTATATGTTGTCTGAAGGACGACAACATTTGGTGCACAGCTATTCAGAGCAAAATGACACAAATACAGTAGTGAGAACCTTCTAACCAACCACGTCAAAACAATTTCTCATACTATTTCTTTTTAACCTGGTATTTCACTCTTCATTTCTGCATTTGATCACGAGTAGCACACTTTTCCTTCTTTCTTTCCAAGGGAATGGAGACCGAAGAGCATTGCAAATCCAGAGAAGAGGTTACAGAGATTGCCAGTTACCTTTTGCTGCTGCTACCCTTCAACTGTAATAGAAACGTGAGAACACAGAACTGGAAAGGACCATCTGGAACCATCTGTGAGCCGTTCCTCACACTGTAGGCTACTATGAATTAGATGTTTAATTGCAAACAGAGCATAGAACATCTACTCCACATGTCACAGGCCATAAAACAGTTCCTATGTAACACAATTAAGAAAGACGATGAATAATAACGAGCATCCAGAACTGTAACGGGCCATAGAAAGAACACAGCATCAAGCATCATCAGCATCTAAGTACTGGGGCTATCATCATTTTAGGGTAGAATGATTTTATAAAATAAAGCAGGAATCTTGCTGGATGAAGGAAAAAAAACCAAACAAAAAATCCCACCATCCACTGCTCTGACCCAGGAGATTTCTTCTTTACCTCAAAACTTGCAATCCATTTAGCTTGGAGTGTGTGAATCAGATTCTCCTCCCACTCACTTACAGGAGAGGAGTTCATGATGGAAGCATGTGTTATTGCCTGTAATTCGTCTCCTTTTCATTTCCCCCCCATCAGTGGTACCACAGCCACTGTATTTCAGCCATCAGGCAGGTCTGAAAAAGTTAGGGAAGCTCATACAGGAGAAGGGAACCCTGGGTCAACTCACTATAAAGATTTAAGGGTGTTGTTGCAGTGCACTGATCTGCTGCCAGTGGTCCTGCAACGAAAATAAAAGAAGAATATGAGGCTAAGTTAAAGGTATAGCTGAAAAAGATAATGCAACAAAAATGCTTCTGTTTTGTGGGCTGGGCTGAAAGAAGGCTTTTCTTCCTATTCATTCCCACTAAGTCTTCCTTACACAATGTGACTGTTTAATCTAAAAAGGAAAAGTAATGGCTAGTGGGCCCTTTAACTGGATGGCTTTAGGGTTTCGGAAGATGTTATCTTCTAGGGTTAAGGCCAGGCCGAATCCTAGCAGCTCTTCAGTTTGCCACAATCATAAAACAGAGCATAAAACAACTGTCCAGAAGTGAATAAAAAAGGAAAAAAAGAAATCTAGTGCTTCTTTTTCTCTCCCGTGATCCTTATGGGCTGATCAAGAAATATGTGGTCTGTGTAAATGGAAGGTATTCCATAAATACATTGAGTGGGGCTTACAGCATCCCAAAGGAGCTATTCATCAACTCCAACAGGAATATGCACTGGGAGGCCTTCACTGAATTAAAAACAACAAAAAAAAAGAGCTATCCACTTATCTCATCATTTGGTTATCTCTGATTTCAAGGAGTGCATAGAGAAATGTTAAGCCCTCACTAGACTTTTAAAAAGAGCTCCTAAGCCCAATGTCATTTTTTCCCCTAAGTACAGGAGAGATATCCAACAATTCCTGCATGCACTGTCTTGCATTAAAAGTACATTTTAATTACATTTACATTACATGGGGTTTAAATAATATTTTTTTACTGATTTAGAAAAAGCTATTAAAACACAGATTGAGCAATTCAATACTCCATTGACAGACAGTTTTAAATACCATTGGCATGCGCTAGTGTCCACTCTGCCTGAGCTTCAGCAGAATTTTTGTAATTAAATTTAAGATTCTTTAGGGACTCTAAAGTGAAAAAAAAAAAAAGTCGGTCAGGGTTCAATCTCACGAAATACTAAACATCTTCAAGACAGATTGAGTGTCCTCAATTTTATCTTAATCCAAATGAAAGTTGATGGTGCTCAGTATCTATCAGAAGCGCTCAGCACTTTGCAGGGTTAAATCCCCCAAGAACAAGCAAACAATATGCTCCGAATACTGACAAGCCTTTAAAAAACACTCTAATAATGACCTCAACTGTGACCTGGAGGGACTATTTCTCATGGGACCAGAGATAATTCAGCCTCTGTGCAAGTTCACACTCAAGACTTTCCTGACCAGAAATAGTCAAGTCCTGCAAATTATGAGTTAGTGGTCTTAGGTTTCAAGATACAAATTACTGTCTGTCAGGAAGCAAGAGCTATAAAGGAATTTTATTTAGGAGTTGAACAATGGTTAAGAAAAAAGGGTACTCTGTCTGCTAAGCTGTTCTTCTCAGGAGACTTCCAGCTTCCATTGAGAAGGTCTGGAAAGAAGAACCTTGTTGTACTGCACGACGTACTCAGTTCACAGTCAGTAAGGCACATTGACTCCACAGTACGTAAGAACTTCTGCACTGTGTGGATCACTGATCTATGGAGCATGCAAAGATGGGACACGCTTTAACTTTTACTGAGGTACACATACTTTCTTTTGTCTACAGCACAAAAGGTGAAGACAAATGTTAGAAATCCGCTCAGACTTGTGGAAGTTATAAAGACAGTTTGGAAGCCGGCTGATCCTTCTACGATCAGGAATGAAACCAAGCATTATGCGCTTCACTCACTGCACCATCTTTTTCCCACTGGTTGGGTTCAATTAACTCAGAAGTGAAGGGTGATAGCTTCTAAGCATCACACATTCGGTGTGCAGAAAGGCCTTGGGAAGGGCACCATGCAGGTAGAACTGAGGTGGAAAGTTAGATCAGTGGGACGTAATTGTCAAGTAAGAGCTGGTCAAAGAGGCAAGACTGAAGAGGATCATTTGTAGAACGTGCCTTTAGCTGGGAACCTTAATAACTGCAACCAGGCAGAAATTTGGCCTTGCTTACCTCCCAAAGACATTATCTCTATCCCAGTATTAATCCTTTCAGCTTCTGACACACTGGTACATGTTCTGGCAAGAGAAAGCAGCTCTTTTTCATCAGCCTCCTCCATTCACACAGATACTTTTCATCTAATGCCACCCCATCCCTGTCACTTTTAACTGGACACCACACGGAACGGTGAGACTGCCGGAAGGCAAACTGCTACGCTCTTTATACCTTTAGCTGGTATGATTTAATCCCTCAGCATCAGGATACTACAGCATGTAATGAACTTGCATCCCATCAAATGAAAAGGACAACCGAGTGACAGAAGGTAGTGGCTTAATATGACACTGCATTGTAACGCGGCTCTGGGGAATAAAACTCAGATGAAATTATTTGGATGGAAAATTTTTGATTGCGTGCAAGTTTTTTTTTTCCACACAAAAAAATGCTGATTTCCCTAAACTGGAGCTTAGTAGAAAAGGGCAGTTTTCCTGAATTTCTTTACTGGGAAACAAAGATGGAAGAAGTACCTGCAATTTCTGTCCCAGTAGAAATGCCAGTCATTTGGAAATGGAAGCACTTTTCAAATGACATTCTCAAATAATAATAGTATGAACATTTAGAAAAAATAAAAATGGTTGAAGTAGATGTCATAAATTGAATATTTTATCCAGATCTTTATTCTTTTGAACTTTCAGTTTGATTTTTTTTTGTTCTGTTGCAGCTTAGGAAATTTTTAAAAAATCTAACAGCTTTCATGCCTTACCCTTTTCTGCCAATCCTGAGGACTCTAAGAGAGACAAAACTTACTTTTCTTTAACTTGTATTCCACAAAAGACAAAAATACATCTGACAAAGTCTCCGGATCTAGCTGGGTGTACAAGGATAGCAGAAGAAAACTAGGATTATACAGAGGTGCTTTTATAGAAAGGAACTAGGTATACATGAATGAGACTGCATTTTGGAGGTCAAGAAAAGACTCCTAAAGCAAACAGCAAAAGGTCCTCTGTTCAATGCAAATAATAAAATCACAATAATTATTGTCATGCAGAAAGGGTAGGACAGGACTCGAGATATGGCTCCAAAAATGAACGGAGTGCGTTGCCTCGATTTTCAGCAAAGATGCAGCTGTTGAGTGTAAAGGGCAAGGTTACAGGGTGAATGCAAATAAGAATTTGTAATGGACACATCTGAAGTAAAAACAAAACCGAAACAGCTAAGCATGCTCAAATCACAAGGTAACCACCACCCCAATTTCTATATTTTTTTTTTTTTTAAATTGGCCTGTTAACCAGTAAGCCTGGTAACAATCTGTTAGTAAATCTGTCAAGCTGTGGGAGCACTGAATTCTGGCAAATTTTGAATGTGGCAGCCACAGATAACATAGCAAAGTGTGATCCAGGCAAAAAAAAAGGGCATTTGACTGATCTCAGGAGTATTTTAAAGAAAAGAATAATTGAGGGCATGCAGCTACATGCAGCTGAGTAGTAAACGGGGGGAAAGTGGGCATTGTTTCATCAGACGTACCTTGTGCCAGAACATCCACAAATCTTTCTTTGATATTAAGAGCAATTTCCTGGAAGCTTAAGACAGTTTGTATTTCAGTAAACACACGATATGATGCTATGACAGAAATTACTAGGAACTTTAAGAGGAATTGCACTTTAAAGATCAGTGCTGTCCCAGAAGAGAATATGGAGAACTTTTGATGGTTCCAAATCCTCTTCTCCTTAGGATGAGTAAAACTTCTTTCCCACCAATTTTCTCAGGAAGAATATCTGGAAAATAAGACATTTTAAAGTCTTCAGGAACTCCAGAGGAATATGGTGCGATGATGGTTGAAAACGGGACCTATGAATAGATAGGGCTAACGAAGGACTGCTAGAAAAAAAAAAAAACTTTGAAAGGCGGCTACAAAGGCCAGAGATGATGGTTACAAGGGTATTTATATTATTGGCAATCTGAGCTGTCATCAGGAGAGACGGTAGATCTTGCATACAAATAAGACATTTCCAAGAGAAAAGATGCCAGTCAGGAGTCATACCCAGCTTGGCAAGCATTACAATTGCACCGGAGTTAGAGAATTCTGCCCTGAAAGAGACAGGTCTGAAAATGGTTAGTTTAGCAGGTGGAAGAGTCATCTACCTATTACACAGTGCCAAACACGCCACATCTGATGGCACCGGCCACACAACCACTGAAATGGAAATACACAGTGTGTGGCCACAGGTGGTGGATCTCACGGACCCATGGTGACAGCTGTGCTTAGCATCAATGCCTCTGATAAACTCAGAATTCCCTTGACCCCGTCTTGACTGGCATGAGGGATGGCCACCAATATCTAGTCTTTCCAGTCACCTGTCTGGTACACCTGCCTGAGGAGTACGTATAGGTATGTAGATGTAGATATAATCATACATGAACATACAGATATACGTTCAAGTACATTGTCACGTGAAAGAATGCAGATACTGCAGTGAGGTCCTGCAGGAGCAGATTATCAAACCTGGGCACATCGAATTTTATGAATAAGCGTGTTAAGTAATTCCCACCAAATTCTAAGCTGGGCAATTCTGCCAACTTCTGATTGCCTGTATTTTACTTGAGAGTTGAAATGGATATGGAATTCTTTATTTCCTAGGCTAAACATTTTTGGCTGTGAATTTAACGTTCATGAAAGGTGCCAGATTAATGGCCTGGAGACCAAAAACTCCCCCTTATGCTCAGAAGAAAGCACATTACAGGCAGAAGCAGTGCGAGTTCCCTCCATTCTTCCAGTAGCACTGTCCAAACTTGACATGGATGACTTCTTTCTAAAGGTTACAGCACGTTTCAAGGCAGACTGGAGTAGAAAATTAGGCAAAATGGTATATATAACAAATAACATGATGCTAAATATGAACCAGACAGCCTTGAGAAGGACTGACGTTTAAACATTATGGCAACTTATGGCAAATCTAAGCAGACTGGAAGATTAGGCATAATCAGCTGACATGAGGTTAAGTGGTCCTTATCTGCAGTAATGTGTATTCCTATAAATCACCTTATTTTATAGGTGTTCTTTAGTGTTATGATTCTCTTTTTTTTCCTAAAGCCCTTAGCACCTATTAAAACCATAGATTCTGCTGAAATATCGAACCGCGTGCTATTTAAATGAATATAAATTAGACACAGAGGAATGCAAATAATTGATACGGGAAGCTAAAAGTAATAATGAAATTCCATGATCAATAGGTGTTAATTGCAAGAATAAATACCTCTTGTCCCAATCAGTTCATAAATCAAGCAGAAAAGGAACACCAGCAATACATCAGTTCAAATTCTACTTGGAATTTTTCTATCAGCAATAACGTCAGAAAAAGAGGAAACATGCATGATAAATATTTCTGTTCTGCATTTTTCTGTAAAAAAGAAAATGGAAGACTGCATGCATGTTTTATAATGTATTACTTTCTGGTTTAGCAATAACTACAGATGTTGTTTGCCACAATGTATTTTTGTTAACCATTCCCAGGTCAAATGCATATTTCCAAGCAATTTTAGATGAGTTGACCTCAGTGGTCTCTTATCACCTAAGTGTTGGTTTTTAGTATCTATAAAATAAAGAGAAAATTCAGAATTGGGTTTGTTCAGCCTGGAGAAGACTCTGGGTAGACTGTATAGCAGCTATCCCATATCTGAAGGGTGCCTACAAGAAAGCTGGAGAGGGACTCTTTACAAGGGCGTGTAGTGATAGGATGAGGGGTAACGGTTTTAAACTGAAAGAGGGGAGATTTAGATTAGATATTAGGAAGAAATTTTTCACTATGAGGGTGGCGAGACGCTGGAACAGGTTGCCCAGAGAAGCTGTGGATGCCCCATCCCTGGGGGTGTTCAAGGCCAGGCTGGATGGGGCTTTGA
>JAOXNH010000012.1:54858982-54879380 GCA_028566575.1 Bartramia longicauda | reverse complement strand
GAGCAACCTGGTCTGGTGGGAGGTGTCCCTGCCCAGGGCAGGGGGGTTGGAACTGGATGATCTTTAAGGTCCCTTCTGACCCAAACCATTCTGTGATTCTATGACACTGAAATGCCAGCACAGCCAAACTGCATTTTTCTAATTTCATTTTATCTCTGCACCTGAATTCTCCCTTTTCCATTTGGGATCTCCTCCTCTTCCTCTCCTGAACTTGGCTGTGATGGCCATTATACAACACTGCAGTGCTCCTTTGCCCTCTCAAAGGCTTTTGTTAAGCGGTAGATTATTACTTATTTATAGTTAGATATCTACTCGCTTATAAAGGGCCTAATTCTGCTTCTGCAGAACCCTTAGTTGTGAGACACTGCATAGAAAATACGCAAGCGGTGAACAAACGGGGAGAAAGATGAGGTCGAGCCCAAACTGATGAGGTTCTCTAGAACAAAAAGGAGTTCTATAATTAGAAGATTATATTTTCTCATTAACAAGAAATTTTTTACAGTTTCTTTCCAGGGCCTTGAATCTGCTGTTCAAGTCGGTGTGAACTTTTGTTTGCAGTGCCTAATTTTGGTCAAAAACTTTTAATAAACAGTTGAGCTTGCAACTTACTTGGCAAATGGAGAGCGCTGGGACTAATGTCAGTGGGCAGAAGATGAAGACGTTTCTCAGGCTGAAGAGCTCTCTGAGGATGAGTACTTCTCAATGCCTGCTGGCCAAATTCTGTTCTCAGGCTCCTCAGCGTAAATCAAAAAGCAACATTATCACAGTCATGGGTATTAGAAAGGTAAAATCCTAATAAACGAGAGGAAAACAATGCCTCAGGGGGTTTTAAGGAAGTGGATTAGTTTAGGTAATTCTGAAAAACTATTCTCAAGAAAGCACTCGGGGACAGTTAAGTTTAATTAGGCTACAGCCTGTCCTAGCTGCGGGTGGTTTTGTTTCTGCCACAAACCTCTTGTTCTCCTCTCGTGTGCCAGTGGGTAGCACCAATAAACCCTGAAACTGCTCCTGCTGGACAAGGAAGGAAGGGAGAGGGGACCGGGCCTTCCTATAAAAGAGGTACAGAATCACCCTTGTTGCTTTTCAATGAACAAGAGGTAAATCTTAGGAGAAGGGGCAGGGCTGGGTGAGAAGGGGCACTTATATCTATATATATATAAGCTGGTCTAAAGAATATACTTTGTCCACCTTAACCAGCATCAGCAGCGCAAGAAGAGCTGGGATCGGGGCTACTTCTTTCATCCCACCATTATTTCAGCCTGGGCATCCCCTGGAGCCTTTTGTTCTCCACTGGGATAAAACTATATTCTTCCCTCCTGGGTCCTTCATGAAAAGGCCGTATTTTCCTGCTGGATCCTTCACAGCTATTATCTGTTTAGAGTCAACACAACTACAGGAAGAAAACTTCCGTGAGCTTACAAGGCTTAGGAAAAGGTTTCAGGTTGCTGGGAGATTTTTTTCAATTATTTTTAATTTATTTGGGTTAAATTTTAATCAGGCAGACAAATGTGAGTCTAACAGCAGTCAGAATTAATTATATTTTGTGTTTTCTATATTCATCCACAATTCTTTTTTTTAAATGTGGTGTCCTTGACATGTTGCATTTGTGACAACAATCTTACAGAACGACTCTATTTGATATATAATTTATTGAAATTTTTTAAGCTGTACATTCCTTGAGTCATTCTCATGTATAATTGAACTTAACTTGCATTTGGCTTACTCTGAATTAGGAAATCTTGCATGGGATCAGGTCAGGTTCATACAGACTTGGCATCTCAATACAGAGCCAATTCTAGGTCCTTACTAAGTTTTAAAATATCCTTGAATCTTCTTAAAGTGAAATTGAATTGCTGTGATTTTAAAATCTGCATTTGGGGCTTGAATATGTGAAGATAAGGGTGGGTTTTTTTACTTTCTGAGTATTTTCTTACTTTCTCTTGAATTATGAAGTTCTCCCAAAAAATCTTTCTGATTACATTGTCTGGTTTTAAAGTATTTATCCTAATTTTGAGGAGACGTCAGAAAAACAGTAAACTTTCAGTCAAACACACAAGCAAAATATATTTCAGGCCTAACTGTAGCCCTAATACTATCAGGCACCCTGAAATCCTTGCTGAGGCAATCTGTTTAGATGCTGGGAGATTGTCCAACAGATAACTCTGCAGACATCTTCTTTATACCCTTTTTTATCGCACCTTCTTTATACCCTCGCGAGGGCAGCTGCTCTTGCACAAAATGGGACAAAGCACAGAAAAACGGGTGCGTAGAGGGTGCTAATTTGGGAAGATGTGAAGTTGCCTTCCCAGTCTTCCTCATCACACACAAACTCTCACAGTAGTCACTAAAGTATCCAAAAATAGGAGCTTGCAACCCTAACTATAGCCTTGTAAAACGAGGAGAAACTTGTAACTTCTGCCCTACTGGGAAGACTTGCTGTTTAGAAAGCAGATAATTTCTAACAGCACATTTCATCCACTTCCAAGAAACTGGCAGAATATCTCACATCACAGCGGAGCTCAGCAATACATTCTATCCCTTTAATTTCAACTCATCTCAGGTTTTATCACCTCAAATCCTTTGGGCCTAATTTTGATTCACATTGATGTGCCCAGAGGAAGCAGAACAATGGGGGAAGAGAAAGGAGGAGAGAAGAAACTCAACAAGATGTTAATATTCAGGTCAGTGAACAATTCCAAAAGTCATGCTAGTCTGTGGCGTGACCTTGTACTGCCAAAGTGTAAATATGAGGAAAAATAAGAACATTAAAACCAAAGGCAGCACCTGGGAACGTCACCATGTTGATACCAGTGACAGCATTTCTATGGGACATCATTTCCTTTTTTTTTTACACTATAATTGGATCTTAAACACTTCCTCAGCTCTGCAACTTGGAATTCTGGTGTCAGCCCAGCAGAAACTTCTCTTAGGAAAAGCTCAGGACAGTCCTATCTGTTCTGAATATTAAATAAAGCAGTTATTTAAACCCTGTAATGCAGTCTTCTGATAAGCAATCACGGCACCTTCTTGTTCAACGAGGCTGCTCTCTGGTTCGGCTGCTCACTTAAATGCTAACAGTAAATTTTTGCTCTCCCATCACTCCTGGACTTGATACATCTAAGAGGATGAAAATTTGTTTCTATTACTACTTTGTACAACAGCAGAATTATTACATTTTCATTACCTCCCTTTGTAGGCTCTCCCCGAAGGCACTGGGCTTGCACAGATCTGGAAGTCAAAAGAGTTGAGCCTTGGCAATTACGTATTTGTCTTTGTATTCCTGACCTGTCACTTCATAAAAGAGATTTTAAAACGTAAAGTGAGCATATTTGGTATAGAAAATCAGGAGGTTAAGCAAGAAAAGCACCAACAATATTTATTTAGAGCAGAATTATACTTCCCAGGTATTTCGTTCTGCATCACTGTAACTGTAAAAAAACATTTAGCTGTAACTAATAGTGTTAAAATGTTTATATTCTGGGACTGCAGATTTCTCTGCAATACAGCTTAATTTGTTTTCAAGATTGGAAGTTCAAAATTCCTGAAAAAGTGTATATCAAAGAATGATAGTGACTTTGCAGAATTTGCAAGAGTTCAGGATGCTCAGAAAAGAGCATTTTTGAAATCTGGCCATTGATGTCACATGAGATCTGAGATCTTGAAAATCAGGGCCAGAGTTTTTTGTTTCAGCTTTACAGAGCCTAAAGATGAAGAGACACAGCTAGGGAGATTTATAGAAGCACCTAAGCACTGGTTGTTAGTCATTGAAAATTAAGCATATAAGCCAGTCAGATGCTTCTGTAAATCATCCTGGATGTCCAGCTGCATATTTAAAAATAGAAAACATTTATAAATCAATTCCTTTGAAGCTACAACCTCTCATAAACCATATCAGTTATCTGGCATCTCGGTATCCAGGGATGGATTGCTCTCAGCCTGGACCCTTATTTTAAAGATGTCCTTTACCTGCACGACAGGCCAGCGAAACACAGATGGACAAATCACAACTGAAGCATCAGTTATGATGTCACTGGTTACTAAATTTCTCTGCCTTTTTTGATTGATTTCCCCCCCAGGACAAATTGCATGTTGTTTACCATCACATTCCGGAAAACATATGAAAATATGTTTCTCTTGAGGGATAGTACGTGAGCTACAATAACCTTTCATATTTCACTGAAATACGGTGAAGTATTTTGAGATGCTTTCTCTGCTGAGATTTTATATTTGTGTAAAGCCAGGTAGAAATGACAGTGATTTGGGATTGATTTCCCCATAATATAGAAAGGGCTTTTCCCCATTTAATCTTCAGCTTATTCTTGTGTTGTCTAATATAGACTTGCTAGAAATATACAGGGAGATGGCACATGTTTTGCTTGGAACAGATGCAAACTTGGATCTAAAATGAGAGGTGCGTTCTGTAAGTTGTCACTGATGACATATGGGCATGACAAATTCAGGACAGATTGTCATTTAACACCACCAAGAACCTGCCCCTGCAAACGAGGCTGGATATAACCCTAAATATTACATCACTCCTGTCTTTGTATCCAGGAGGAATTGTTTCAGCTCCCTTGGCATTGGGACAAATTCACAAGATCATGTATGTCATTTAAAAGACTGCCTTTGATGATCTCTCTGCTGCTGCAAGTGCCCTGGCTCTTGTGAGGTGACATAGTTCTTTATGCTCAGTTGTACCTGCAGCCCAGCAGACAGAGACAGCGATGAGGAAGAGGAGAACTCGAGATCCTCCCTCCTCTGTGACACCGAGGCTTACAGGAGTAACTCTAACAGGGAACACCCTGGTGCTGGTTATCTGGTTCCCCAGTGTTTCCAGTTTCATGGGGTACTCTGCCTCGACACTGCTGCTGCTGAAGGGAAACCTCACACAGGCGACGTGATGATCATTCTCACTGGCCACTTAGAAATGCTGATTAGAAGAAAGGCATTAGGCTTTAGCTGCAAATCTGAAACTTTTGGCTTGACAGGCAGTCACCTGTAGGTGACCACGGATTAATGATGGGAGAGATGGCTGCTTTCCATGGAGCTGCTTTCTGGCTGGTAATCAGCTCCTTATTGCCTTACCAGCCTCAGCAAATTTCCAGAGAGAGCTGTGCTGACCTTTTCTCCAGAGAGACGTGAGGAAAAGCTATCAAAAGAAAGGATGGGGGGAAGAGATCAGCAATAAGTCACTTACTCTTCTGCTTCTCAGACAAAGCAGCTTAGAGAGAGATGAGCAGAGAGCTGGGTGAGGGGTCCAGCTGCCGGGGAAGGAGCTGGAGCCATCATCTGAGTGTCTGAACCTGCACAGGGTACCTGGCTTCATGCAACTGCACGTTTTGCTTGCATGTGAGACCAGTCCTAAGTGTTATTCTCAATTTCCATATTAATTCAAGGACTGCAGCCAAAGGTAAAAACCCAAAGTCTCCAGGGAAGGGAAACAAATCGCTTTGACTCCTGAAGGAAATCAATATTAGACGGTGCATTGATTAAAGTGTGGAAACCCATGGATCGGTTCCAGATTCTGTGTGAAGAGATCCCTGAGGAATACTTAGAATAGATCTTCATTATATTCAGCTTAGAAACACTTCAAGCAGGAGACAAAGTTTAGCTGGACAATTCTGCAAGTAGCTTGTCTTTTGGCTGAGAAACCAAAATGTATTTTAGTGTAATTTAAAACAGTCTGCTAAACCCGTGAACTCTGCCAGCAAAACCACCCCTCTGCCTACACAGTCTCCTACCTGGGAAAATAATGAGCAAAAGAACAAACCTCAAAAGTAAAAGATTCCCCTTTCCCAACAAAAGGTTACGAGGCATTTGGATACTGTGTGGTAGGAGAATTTGCATAAAATGAGATACAAGAAGACCGTCTTCAATTACATTCCAACTTACAAAGCTGGATTCTAGAAGCCCTCTCTGTGGCCTTATGAAATAATGTGACATTAGAAGTGAATTCACAGGTGAGTTACAGGAATATGAACTTTAAGGAGACAGAAGACACTGTATTGGTTTAACTACTCCTTAGTCAGTAAAAGGACACTCTCTTCTGGTTCCAGCGGTGCCAGTGGAACACTCAGCCACCCTCAATCTAATCCTCACTGCAAACCATCACATCTCCTGGGGTGGAAATGATGCAGCCTCAGATCTGCTGTCAGAGCTGCTCATGGGACTTCTCATTCACCTGCACCAGCCCAAATGAGGCACATTGGTAGAGATGGTTCAACAGTACGTTGTCACTTATCCATCCAATTTTGAATAAAATGGGTTAGGGAGCACATGCACAGGCAGGTTTGAGGGGGGGCAGATCAACAGAACCGTCTGCAAAATGAACTCACATCTCACCCTTCTTCAGTTACCTCTTGGCTCTTTTGTTTTTCTTCTTCCTTGAGATTATAATGTCCTGGGCGTTCAGGGAAGTCAACCCTAACGGTGGAGAAACAAAACCAGAAAAGAGCAAAAAAATTAAAGACTATAATAAAATCTTGCTTTGTCCAGTCCCACACTCAGGGATCGCGGCTGCTCCCATTTAATTAAAAATCAGCACTCCTTTTACAAAGATCATGTTGGTTTCAGAAATCAGTAAACAAAATAAATTTTCAAGAACTTCCAAAATCTTTAAAGAGCCGGTAAACTTCAAATCATCATCATGACACATGGTTTCATAATTAAACACTTTTTAAAACCTAAAGGCACACATACACACTCTCAAAGTCAAAAAGCATAGAGAGATCCATGCCACACTCCATTTACACAAAAGCCTGGTTAAAAAAGGAGCAAGTCACCATCTGCTGAACCATCTGCTTCATCCAAGTCCTGCTCTTCATTTACGGTCACTGGGATAGGAGCTTCCACAGGAGAAAAAAAATAAATGTTCAGCTTCATCAGAATCCCCAAATAAATATTTAATACCTTCTAATACCACCCTCAGCTTAGTCACAGTCGTGGTTTGGGGTCAGAATTTTGGCTCAGGACACAGCTTTGACTTAGCTGGCTCTATACTTGAGCAGTGAGGACAAGTTTTTAAACAGCAGTTGAGCTGAGGGGTTCTGCTATTTCTGCTTTCACACGTGCCGTGGGACAAGCAGAGCTGCTACATGAAAATTGTATTGTTTGAGCCTGTGGGACTGGGGCCATTTGCAAAAAATGCTGAGTTTTGCCTGTTGACCATAGTGTGCTTTAAAAAGGGAAAAAAGTGAGACTTGCAAAGTATATATTCCTTTCCATGTAACCTGGAAATTAGATTTTTTTTTGCTACATAATTATTTTAATCTAAGCCAACCTTAATGTTTAGCCTACCAAAATATCTGGGCACTCAGAAAGAAATTCCTTTCCTGCTCTTCTCCTAAAACAAGCCTTCTGTGGAAGAACAGTCTCTCTGAATGTGACATGAGCACAGAAGGGTAGACGTTTCCTTTGCCAGTTCAATATTTCTTCATTGGTTCACTCTTGTCTGTGTCTCAGAAGCCTTCCTAGGCAGGCAGAAAACCAGCTTTAGATTTTTATGCATGGAGAACAACCTACATGTCTAGGGGGTAGCTGTGTGCCTCTGTTATTTGCTGTGCAGGCAGCAGGAGGTGGAGCAGACAGCTATTCCAGTGCCTTTGTCCGTGAACAGTTTGGTAAACTTTTAATCCAAAGCTTTGATACTGACCAAAATGGTGTATTCCCTAATTCCCAGATGCAGATGTTACTACTAATTTACTGGAGATGGGAACAGGTGTTACGAAGGGCTTGTGACTACAGTGGCAGAGAGATGTATTTTTGTTTAGTTACCACTCCTACTCCTGTGCTTCAGCCTCTGTTGGACTTTACTACAGAAAAGCAGCAAAATGGACCAAAGGAGCATTGCTTACCTGTCCTGAGGCAAAGCAGATGAGTTAAAAATCCCAGTCCAAATCTCTCTGCTCTGACACCTCACGTCACCTGGGCTGTCACGGGCCACCCAGGCACAGCGAAGAGTCTTCCTGCTGCTCCAAGTTAGGATGTTCTGTACAGCTTTTCTTTTCCTCCCCAAACCATGTTTTCTTCACTTTCCCATTTTTCCATTTAGTTTAACTAAATTTATCTTGCCTTCAAACACTGAAGAAAAGAGAACAAGTATTGAATAAATTAAAAAAACATCCCTTTCCCCCTATACCCACCTCTTATTCTTCCTTTTGACCCTTCCTTTTCGGAATCCGTTTCGGTGCATTCTCCCAACAGGGATTAACTGCAACAGCCCATCAGCCCAGTCACCACTTTCCCATGTAAATTAGTGGATTTGTTACGGGATTGAAAATGACACTTGATCAAAAGGGAACTCTGGGTGCTTTCACTGGGTTCCTATAGCAACTCTGCACTCAAGCAGGTACAGCTTAAGGTGAAGTGGCCATAAATCTTTTTCCACTCTCATTTTTGTCTTCAGCTCGAGCTTGGCTTGGTTTGGTGGCACAAAGCCATCAACTAGAGGTTGCTCGGGTGCATCACAGGCTGGCACAGCTCCAAAGGGATATTCTGGCAGAAAAGGCGATGCTGTGGCTCACAGGTATTTCCCTGGTCGTGTTTCAAGGACAGGAGCTGGAAGGCCAGTAATGTGCTGTCACTTTGTCACTCTCCCACCTCAAAGGCCTGCTTCCTAAGAAATTCCCAGACACACTGGTATTTTGGCAAGTTTAGTCCCTAAAATGGCAGAATGGAGCTAGAAAGGGTCATTGTCTAACTCAGTGGGCTTTATTTTCCATAGTTTTGTAAGCTGTTCCCTAGAGCTGTGCGATGCAAAGGTAATGTGCTTGGAAGCCTTTTCCAGTCATATTTCATAAATATAAATGATAATACAATGTGTAAAGCATAAACAAAGAGATTTTAAGTTCATGCTAGTGATCTATTCTTCGGTACAAAAGGAAACCATTTGCATAACTCCATTAGCCATCGTTTATGTGAGTATTGTACAAATTTATCATTAACTCCCAATCTTGAGGAATGATGAACTAAGGTGGTGATTCTTGCTGAGCAATTCTCAAGGTGCCCATTTATTAGAAAGACAATCAAGACCTAAAATGAGCAAAATGTTGTGCTTGGAGGGGGAGCCAGGAGCAGCGTTGCTCATTTAAAACAGGAAGGGTGATTGCTAATTGCAGCTAACAGCCAAAGCAGCCTCACTTTCCACAGCAGAACGATTTAGTGCCTCCTTTGCTGTAAGGGTGGTGGGACCCTGGCCCAGGTTGCCCAGAGAAGCTGTGACTGCCCCATCCCTGGAGGGGTTCAAGGCCAGGTTGGACGGGGTTTTGAGCAACCTGGTCTGGTGGGAGGTGTCCCTGCCCAGGGCAGGGGGGTTGGAACTGGATGATCTTTAAGGTCCCTTCCAACCTAAACCATTCCATGATTCTGTTATTAGAAAAAAGACTTAGTCTCATTACACTCTATTTGATTCTTTATCTGATTCAGTTAAGTCAAATTGCCTTTCCGTAAGTTTAAATCGGGTACAAAGGCTGAGAATCGTTGCTGCACATTGGGCACTTTGACACTGAACAGGGCAAAATAACCAGTTCAGGATTCCTTCAGTAAAAAAACCTAAAGAGTGAAAACATAAATAATAGCAATCTGCATGGTTTCATGGAATACTGAGGAGCATTTGGAATCCCAAATCAATGTGGTAAAATCAACATAGTAGACATTAAGCGGGTGTTTAACTAACAATTGGTCGATATACTTAGCTATTCAGGAGGAACTGCATAGAATAGGGCACTTCATTTTAATTCCACCCAACCTTCCAGTGTCTCAACGTTACTCAGTATATTTGAATACATAACATGGAATATAATACTAAGTCATTACTAGTAACAGCTAAAGGTAATTAAAGTTTGGCGCCAACAGTAATAGTAATAATAGTAGATCACTTAGGCAGAGTGCTCAGTTGACAGTGATCTATGTAGGTGACCTGTCTTACCTGCTGACCCAACTTCTTAAGTTCTGCTCAGGTGCATTAGAGGTGTCTCAGTACCGTGGGGAGCAATGCAATACACCTTTCAACAGAGGACACACGTCCCACTCACGGGATGTGGCATCTCACCCCAGGGGAAAAAATTAAGAGGTCACAGTAAGTAAATGAAATGAGCAAAGCTCTTCGTATTGTATCGCAAAGGAGTAAAGAAACTGGTGTCTCCCCAGTCTGTGAAACTACACTTTAAAAAAAAAAAAAACCAACAAATAAAAGAGGTTTTGAAGCAGAGGCACAAATTCAGAAAGGTTTCAGGAAAAACACAATAATGAATTAACCTGGGCAGGCTCTTCACCAGTGATAAACTTATGAAGCTTTAACATGATATAATTTTAATGACAGTTTCCAAATCCCTACAGTAAGAGAAGATATAGGACAGTAAAAACATCTCTAACTAACAGAAAAACACATGAAAGTGGAGAGTGACTGGAACCTGATCTTAACTAAATTTAAACTGGAACTAAGGTGCACCTGCCTACTAATAATGGCAATTATTCTCACAAGTAATTTACCAAGGACTCTGTCTCATTCCCTATTTGTTTTATTTAGATTCAGCAAATTATTTTGATGAGAATTTAGGAACTTTGTATGCTGGTCCTTAGGATCTTTGTTATCAAGAGCAGACGTATTTGTGAAAATCAGCACTTGGTCACATTGGCAAGATGGGAATGCAGGTATTGGTGAGAGAAATTCTACACCTTTTATCTTGTAGGAGGTGAGGCTGGATCATAGAGTGTTAAATCTATTATCCTGCAATTATACCTTGCTGTGATGTTTTCTTGAGGAACTACCCAGCCTACTTGGAAAGGGAGAGAGACCATCACAATTATTTCACGTAAGTTCAAACACCACAAAGTTGAAGAGCCAGAAATGACTGCTGACCATAGCAAGCAGAACCCCAAATTTACTCCAGTTTAGCTGAAGTCAGAGAGACCTTTGCTACTAATTTCCATAGAAATTTAATTACATCTTTAGAGAAAAAGGTATTTATTGGTGACCAATATCTCCAGTAATCTATTCTGTCCAAAAGGAAATGTTCCTATTCTTACAGACAACATGGAAAAAAAAAACCAAAACCAAAGCTATGAAAATATCCATCTGTTTGCCAGGTTGAAAATCATCTACCTCTATGTTTGATCTCTCTGCCTAGTCCTTCCCATTCATTCAGTCATGGCTACTTCTTTGCTCTTTTCCCTGACCCTTAACAGATGAAGGCTGTCTAACTCAGTCCTGCCTGTATTTCCTTCCTCGGTGTGAATGAATCACTTGCTCTAATGAAATAACCCTCCCTTACTGTCTAAAGTCCTCTTCTCAACTGCACTTCTCTTGAAATAAGAGGTATCTTTTGGCCTCAAAATGACTGAAATGGGGAGTTAGAAGTGAAGGGTAGAGCCTGCCTCTTCCTTGATCTTAGGCAATAGGTCAGCAAGACTAGAAAAATATTGGCTTCTTAGCAAATAACTAATTAAATATCCTTCAAAAAAATCAGCAATGAAAAAACTGCCCTTGAAATTTGGCTTATTTGCCTTTTTATATAGATAGACGTACAAGCAGACAGACATTTGATGTTATCCCAACCAAAAGCAGAGCAGAAAATACACAGTGGAATGTACCAACGCTGAAATCACATTCGGAGTATGGTGACAGCCTTTGTCTGAAGTGCTTTCATGTGGAAGATGCTAATATGGAAGGTGATGCCTTCACTATAATAAATACCGCTAATGTTTTATATGGCAAGTGACTTCATCCTATGAGGATCCCCTGGAATGTGCCAGCTTCCAGTTAAAGAGTTTCTCTTTCATCTCTAAATAGATTACACCTTCAGCAGGTGTTTGAAATAGGCAGAGGCCTGTGGCCTCATAAAGAGGGAAAAAAGGGGAGGATTGGTCAGAGGTGGAAAGCGAGAGCTGGTAATTATTTTCATATGACATGCGAGAGATGTTACAGCAAAGCTGACTAAAGCTGAGCATGAGTTAGCCAGTCCTCTTCGACAATGATGTCACCCAGTTCTTGCTTTCTACAAAGTTATGATTAATAAAAGGGGAGGATTATTACAGTAACTTACTCTTAGTGGGCAAGGGGTGACATCAACAGCAGCTGAGAAAACTGACCAAACTTAGTTGTGTGTTGTTGAGGGTTTTTTTTTTTCTTTTTTTTTTCCCCTCTCTCTCGCAATGACTAACAAGGGGCTAACAGCATCTGACGGCACAAAGGGCCCTTGAAACTGAAAGGATGCTTCTGGTGGAACATTTGAATGGGAGCCACCACTTTAACTCTTCTGCTTCATTTTACAGTTGCAAGATGTTGCACTTGGCCTACAGCAATCTCTTGCCTCTCTCTGTTCATTAAACACACACAAACTCAAAACTGGCCAAAACCCACCCCAGTGGCCTTTCAGACTTAAAGCTGCATGTTCCCCATTTTCTGCCTCATCTGTTGATATTATAGTAATGTTTTTCATCATTGCTAATTCTAGAATATCTTTACAAAAAGAACTTAGGCACCTTTGGAGCATGGATTTTAATAGCAACAACACAAAAAATTTAGACATGGAATGTAGAACGCCGAGCCTCCTGCTAATCTCTGGAAGAATGCTGTGTTTAATTAACCATTTTCTTTTTTTTTTCAAATTGATATAGAGACTTCTACCAATCCTTCCTGCTATTTAATCTTTGCAAATTTGCCTTCCCTAAAATTAGACTTGGCCACCTGGAAATATTTACCAATCGAACTGAAATGCTCTTGTGAAAGCACAGCCAGTGTAAATCCAATGCTTACCCCTGCAGCGTAACAGCACTTGGGTTGTGCAGCCCTCTATATAACTAGGAGGTGCCCTGAGAGAAGGTCAGATACTTTGGACTCTTTCTATCAAGTTACCTTTTTCACATGAGGTGGACAGCATTTGCACTGATAATAAAAAGGGCATATGACACTACTTTGAACTTCTCTGTCCCGCAGGCACTAAGAAAACTGTCTCAAATGGGAGCTGCAGAGGTTTGACATTACATTACTAAAAAGTTCTCTGAGCTGGGACAATTCAAACGCCCTTTTTGAACATTAATTAAACAAAAGATAGAGTGTGCAAGCTAACCATTTACTTGTCCAAACACTAATAACATTGTCCTTCTCATTTTCACAAAGACATCTTGTGAGGGAAACAAAAAGAATTTTCTAAACTGAATGAGTGAATAATGGTCCCAGTGGTAATATCTGGAAACTCAGCCAGAAGATGAGCTGAGGAGTACTACAGATAATGAAACGTTCAATCACAGACCAGTTAACTGTATCCTAAACATTTTCTTTTGGAGGCTTTGTGCAGCTTGGAAGGGCTTTACAGTTCATAAGTAGGTAGCAACATATTTTAGCAAGTAGGGAGAAAAGCTTGGGAACCATGGCAGGTTCCCGTTTCCATCCTGACCACAGACTTCTTTGGTAGCCCTGGACCACGAATTAAGCACTGTGAGCAAGCCCCTACTTTGAATCTTCCAAGGTTAAAAAAAAGACACATTCCTATTTCAAAGGATGTAGTGGTGATCCATCAGTTGATTTCTGAAAAGATCTACATGCTATCCGAATACCAAATATTCACGCTACCAGGGATCAGTCATTCTATCCCTCGTACTTAACTTCACAGATAAAACACATTTAAAAGATAAGTCTGGATTCTGTGTAGTTTTTACTGTGTTTTAGCCCATTCTGCAATCTCAGAATATGCTTGGGTAGTATTATTTTTTTTTTTTTCTGAAGAGAACAGATTTTCAGCAGATGCCTAAGCATGTCCCACAACATCTGTAACTCTAGTAATGTATGTCAAAAAACGACTCTACATAAATAACTCACTGTATGTAGAGATCAGGTAATGAAATACAAAACTGTCACTTAAGCAGTTATTTCATTTCCATGAGCTCAAAGGAAGCTACTGGGGTAGTTTTGACATAAAAGAAGAATCGCCCCCTGACTTTCACCCTTCTTTCTGAGTCAGATGTCATCCTGCAATTCCAGCCTCCCAGCCGGTTTCCGTTTCCAGACGGTGACATGCGGCGGGCTTCCCATAAACGTTAGGACATGCGACCATACCTGGGCAATTCAGACCAGCTTTGCAGCTAGACGGCAGAGGCAGTCTTTCCCAGTGATTCAGCTTCGAGACTGTGAGAAAGCAGCCTAACATACACAAAAGACGTTTTTTTTAATTTTTCATCTTACCCAGAGCCTGACGTGCTGCTTCAACATCACTGGCTGAGGAAATGTTTCCGATGGCTTGCGATCACAGTGAACCAATAATCATTATAATAATACCGAGCTCTGATACAGTGGTTTTGCTCTTAAAAACACTCACCGAAATGACTGTGAGGTGTCTGTTTTTTGTACATGACACTCTTTTTCAGCTCTAGACCCGCAGCTCAAACCCAGCTTGTGTCAGTTGTGACTAACGTGGTTATTCACAAGAGCAACTTTAGTCTAGGGTAGATTTCCTTTAAAATTGATGGCGAGAGATAGGCTTTTCTGAGGGTGATTCAGGGCAGGAACAGTAAGGTCTTGCTCTGAATCACCTTCAGGAGCTTTCTTCTTCTTTCCACAGCACAGAGACAGGAGCGCCTCACTACTGCATAAGGACATGAGAAACTCCCTGCGGGGTCCCGCTGGTGGTCCATCTAACCCCCTTTTCTCATTCCAAAAGTGGCAACAGTAGATGCAATTTGGAGAGAGAATGTGAGCCTGGCCACTTTCCGCGGGGCCTGTCCCTTCAAACTCCCCAGCATCCGCAATTTTTGTATTAAGGATGTTAAAGGATATGTCCCTGCCTATTCCCTCCGGTCGTTTTTTTATGGACCTTTTTGAGTCTACTGATACTGTCTGCCTCCACAGCCTCCTGTGGCAACAAATCCCAGAAGCTCAGTCTCCATTGTGTAAGCGCTGTATCTGTTTTAAATCTTCTCCTACTAGTTTCAACGAGTTCCCCCTAGTCCTGCAGGATTTGGTGGCTAACAGTTCGGCATTCACCTTATCTGCCATCTCCATGCTTTTCTAAACCCCAAGCATATCTTCTCTCAGTCTTCTCCTCTCCAAGTTGAAGAGTCTTTGCCTTTCAATTTCTTCCTATTAAGCAGCTGCTCCACAACTTTAATCCTTCTAGTGGCTCTTCTCTAACTCTACTATGTCCTTCTAGAGATGTGGAGACCAAAACTGCACGTAAGACCCATCTTGTGGGTGAACCAGGGCTTTCCGTGGTGGCCGAACGGTGCCCTCTGCCTTGCTCTCAGCACTCTCCCTGACATCACGGCAACGTTTTGTTGGCTTTTTGGACTGCGGCTGCACGCACGTCAAATTGATAAGTTTGGAGACCTCTAAACGATACCTCCAAGACCCCTCTTTCTCCCTTGGCTGCAGACACCGCTTTGGGAACACTGCCCTGAATGTCACTTCCAGATTGGCTATTTGCTGATTTGCATGAAAGGATCCACTTCTTTCAGTTCAGCTCCCGCTCCAAGCAAGTCACTGCAGCAGGCAGCTCCGCTGAGCGTCCCAAGAACTCGTTGGACCAAGGGCATGAGCTACCCTCTGTATACCCAAGAACGCGGGTGAGGAAGGCTGTCCTGCGGCTGTCCCTGCTGCACCTCTCCTGTGAGCAAGCAGATTGCATTATTGTTCGAAGCTGTCAATTTGGCTCTGATCACAGGAGCTAAATTCAGTTTAAAGGGGAAAAAAAAAAAGAAAAAAAAAAAGAACCAGAACTAACCCCTCAAAAAGAATCTGCTTCATGAGAAACATCTGAACACTTCTTTGTTGGTTTTATACTTCCTAGATGCTTGGTTGCTGTCCCTGAATGGGCAGCTTCAAAGGAGCAATTAAAAAATGTGTGCATGGACACACAGATGAGCCCTGTTTGAACACAAAAACTTTATTCTGAGCTACCTTATGTCACCCCTTTTAGCAGGAGTCATCACGAGGGCATGACACCAATAAGCAGACAATGAATAAAGAAAATAACTGTTCATAAGTTCATAGTTGGCATACAAAAGTTATTGAAGAGGAACTGATATTCTAGGCAACTGGCCATCACTGGTGCCTATCAACCCTCTGTTCCCCCAACTGTTACGGGGCGTTATAAAGCTCATTTTAAAATCACTTCTGTGCGACCTCTGAGCTTGGCAGGTACAATTTTGTCCTCACAGATAAACAGGCTTAAGCCTTATTGCTCATGCACACTGTAGCCTGTAGGCAAAGACACCAGGCAAGTAGATATTTAACTGTCCACGTGTTACAGCTCCCACCTGCGCTGAACGACGAGTATAAAATTTCAACCATAAAATGTGAAGTCACAT
Organism: Bartramia longicauda; assembly: GCA_028566575.1. Taxonomy (NCBI): domain Eukaryota; kingdom Metazoa; phylum Chordata; class Aves; order Charadriiformes; family Scolopacidae; genus Bartramia; species Bartramia longicauda. The sequence goes on along the minus strand of JAOXNH010000012.1, from coordinate 54,863,081 downwards.
GAGAAAAATTAACGGAAGTGGATTAGTGAATTAAATCCAGATTTGAGGACCCCATATCCGTTCCAAAGGTTTAACCTCAGTGCTACCAAGTCAGATCTCAACAGTTACAACCCCAGATTTGAGGAAAATTCTGAAACGGATTCTGAAACTTGGGCAGGCTTACGTTGGAATCTGTAAACTCAGGGTCATCTTCAGTGCTCGTTAAAACAGCGCGTGGGTGTGCATAGGGAAGGGGGGGGGCAGCTTCATCGCATCAACAAACGATAACCGTTTATTTTACTCTCCTCACCTCCCCATATATGAAATGCTCTCAGACATTTCCTGTGTTTCCCTGAAAATAGTCACTGAACCCCAACCCATCCCTCAGAGGTAACCTGTGTCTGTGTTGGAGTCGAAACGTTCTTTTAAATAACCAACATGAAAACCAGTAAGAATACAGCACGGCATTGCTCACTGCACACGATGCCCTTTAGCAGGACATCATGTCAAGCCAAGGAGCCTCTGAACTGGGGGTTTAATGGCAAAAAATCTGGATTGAGATTTTCAGGTGAAGACACAGGTTACTTGCTCATGCTTGCTCCTGGGAGATCCTTAGCAGGTCCTTCTGCGTGGTGCAGGGATAGAAACTGCCTCTCCTAGAAGCTCGCTGGTGCCTCAGGAGGCAGCACTGAAGGACAGCAAGGAAAGGCGGTGCCAAGCTGGTACCAAGGAAAGGCAGAGTGCATAGGGAGCACTGACACTCCACTCCATGCCTAAAAAGCTCAGTTGGTGCCTGTGTCCTCCCCCGCAACCTGCCTCCCCCCTTATTTCGTTCAGATCCCAAAGGGTCATGAGAAAGCAAACAACAGCAAGGACTCATTTCTGGCCCACAGATCTCAGAATGGATCTTGATTCTTTCCATCTCACAGACGGGGACATGAGGTACTTCCATCCTTACCCAGCAGTCGAGGGCAGAGCCAGAAAATCCAGATTTCCTGGGTCTCCATCTAATACTTTATTCAGTAAAGACCTGAAAGCAGTCAGGCTTCCCCTTACCATTTTCACTGCAGGATGTATTTACTTTTCCACACTGATTTGCTCCGCGGGGGATTCCCAACGGACAAAGCAGCGGCGATGCACAAGATCAACATATGCTTCTGAAGCCACTTGTTGGTGCCCTCAGTGTTCCGAATACGCCAGTTCTCTGCTGGCCACTCTCTCAGAGAGGGAATATCTCTCCATGTGTAACGTTGCCACGGCTTTTCCCAATGCCTGATGACAACCTCGGAGGATTTGCCAGAGTAACCTCTTGTGGAGTTCTGCTCAAGGTTGAGTGGCAAGATTATGGGCTTCATTCAGTTCCCTCCCACACGTCATCAGATTTAGAAGGAATCAAAGCATAACAGGCAAAATGTACCTCCAGCATCGAGGGAGCTAAAGCAAGATGAAATCAGACCTTTCTTACGGTATGAAAACTGGGATCTGTTTTCAAAAGGAAAAGCCAAAAATCAGGCCTTAATATGTAGAAATTGAATTAAAAACTCAAGACTTTAGATCGGATCTTCTACTGATGTAACCCAGTCTCTAAAGTCAGGAGCTACCCCAGTTTACATTAACTGAGAGTCCAATCCTCCTCTTGTAAACAGTTATAAATCTTTCTAAAATCCACCGGCAATATTACATTGGGAAGCCCATCAGTGAATAATCATTTGAACAGCTTTTATCTAAGACCCAATTTCTTGTTTCTCTTTCCATCCACCGATGGTTAATATTAACCTCCAGAGTCAAAGCTTGATTCAACTGACTTCTGGTCCCGCAGTCAGCACTAAGTTTAGAATTGGCCCTAAAAGCTGAAAGATAACAGGAGTCTGTACTTGCACCATCGCGTGCGCTGCGATTTGCCTAACTGAGGTAAAAGAAACACAGAACAGGGAACTCGGGGCTATTCAGAGAAATAAAACCATTCCCTGTTATTTTGCAGCTGGCCCAAATATATTCTTCATAAAGCTCCACTGACCGAAGTACAATTGCATAAGGAATGATTTTGATGTAAGTTTTGTTCGTTGACTTTGCAACAGTCAAAGTTTTCAACAGTATGCAAATTAATTTAGCAGAATCTACCTTTCAATAATAGCTTTAATTCACCTATAACTGCTAAATGATGCTTCAGCTTTGGCCGTAAATTTTTCACCCCTCCTGGAACCAAACAGGATCTGTCATCTGGGGCTCCCTCCCTGTGTGATTTAAATCATGGATGTGACTCTAATCATAACCTCTGGAAATATCTGTGAAGACAGCATCACTCAAGACATTTTACACGCTACAGAGCTGTTTCTCCAGAAGCGCAAAACCACTTTTTCAGTAATGTACTGAAAAAGTCAACTGTCAAATGAACAAGCTGTGTGAACAACTGTAGTTCCTTGGACTACCCTCTACAGTTATAACGTAACTCCATGCTCCCTATACATTCAATAAAATTATCTTCCCAAATAGGTTTTCCTCCAAATGCAAAGTTTTGAACGAGCTCCGATTGTAGAAGAGGGTTGTCATTACTAATACCATCATCTGTGTCACCTGGCTTAGGTATTCATATCTCCTGGTTTTTATTTTTAAGTATAAAATGGCAACACATATGCTAAAATAACACGGAGATTAAAATATCCTTGTTAAAGAAACAGCTCAGTGTTCCATGAGTTGGCAAGAAAAAAGATCAATGAATGACATGGCAGAAGATACAGGTATAGTTTAGAAGGAAAATTAACATACTTGCTTCTCTTAGTCAGATTGACTTTATGTAAGATTCTCTTAAAACAGAACATTTATACTTACCCTGCCCCCCTGCAAAAAGTGTCATCCAGTCATCCATTAATATTAAAAAAAAAAAAGGCGAGAACTTGAAAGCTATTCTTTACCCCACCCTCTAGACTGAGCTCTTATCCTCAGATGAACTTTATTTTTTGACCAGCTCACTAATTATGATTGAAATCACTGGCCCCTCTAAGCAGCACATAAGCACTAGAGCTAGCAGCAACGGCAAGACTGCCCTTAATTGGTTCACTTACATAAAAGTAGAAACATAAACCTTCTAAATATAAGTTTCTGGCATATCTTTTCTTGCTATCACAGCAAACTAAGGTACAACAGAGTGAGATTCCAGCTGATTTGAACAGAAAACTGTGCCAATGTGTTTTCTAGTGACTGCTCTTCAAAGCGGGGATGGAGACGCACAAATACTGTTGTGTGCGATTCAGGGTTCCAAAATAGCCATTAAATCACACAAATTCTCCTCTAGGTGAATAATGAAGTGGCATCAGGCCATTTTTGTTTTAATGGTTTGTAAGATAAAATCCACAATTAGGAAAAAAAAAAAAAGAGACAGGTTGCTGGAATACTACCCTTCCTCTCTTCGGTCTCATTCCGTTAATTATTTCTCATCCAGCAGGGACCTAAAATATGCCTGCGAGCCAGCTTAGCATCACTCCGATGTTTTACGTGGTCTCAGTCAGTGGCATCAGAATTTAAGTTAGAAATCCCAATGTCGCTAAATGAACAATGATTATCTGCGTTCTGAAGCTGCCAGGAAAAAAAAAATAAATAAAAAAATAAAATAAATAATAAACAAAAAAACCCCCAGCTACAGTCTTTCCCAAGAGCAATTGCCCTTTCTGGCAGGAAGGGGTAAAAATAGAGGCAGCTCATTAATATGGCTTGGCAGTGCTTAATGGCAGCTGGTCTGAAGAGTTAGATCAGTGGGTCTTTCCAGCAGTACTCCCGGACCACTGCCAGCAGGTGTTGCTGTCTTCAACAAAATGAAAAGGAGTGGAGGGGTGGGGAGAAAAAATATTCATAAAGAGAGAAATAGGTGTGAAAAAAAAAAATTAGTCACCGGGTAAAGCTTTCATTAGGCCTTTGGTAAAGCTACACACAAATTCCCCCAGGCAATAAGGAGCATGCTCTGAAATGAATAATGCTTTTCACTTCTCCTAATCTCCTTTCAGAAGTTATCCTGCGCTATAAATCACATTCCTGTTTGCTGTGCTTCACTCGGGAGCCTTCTCTTTTTGTCACAGACCACCCGCTTTCGCACTGTCTTATGTATCCGAAAGCACAAAAGGATGAA
>JAOXNH010000012.1:54747346-54758713 GCA_028566575.1 Bartramia longicauda | reverse complement strand
TGGAGTCTCCTTCTCTGGAGACATTCCAAACCCGCCTGGACAAGTTCCTGTGTAACCTGCTCTAGATAGACCCACTTTGGTGGAGGGTTGGACTTGATGATCTCCAGAGGTCCCTTCCAACCCCATATGATTCTATGAAAGCCTGGGCTATTTGAGGAAGAGTGACCCGTGCTGTACTGACACCCGGGATCGTTGCATCAGAGGGGTTGATTAACAGCGCAGCGCTGACTCAGGGCACAGGTCTATCAGCTTATCAGAGACCTGCTACGCAACGCCGTCTGTCCCGAGAAATGAAGAAGAGCCAAAAAAGCACGTGACTTAAGACATGCAGAAGTTACCTGCAGTATCACGTGGAACGATTAAAAATCAATTTTGAAGAATAAAGTCAGTAACTAAGATGAAAGAGAGTAAAAGAGGAGTGGGTGAAAGCAATGGGCCATGTGAAGCGAAGGGAGGATATACCCCATCCCTCAAGGAGAGCCCATTGCAGCCAAAGCCCCGAGCCGGAGGCAGCTTTAAGCCTGGGGGTAGGTTTCCATCAGCAAGGGGGAAGCTGAGGAGAGGACTCCGTGGACCTTCACTTCCACTCCTGGCTCTTGTTCCTGCTCCTATGTACTCCGGTCCCTTCGGGATTTCTGGATCCACGCACTAGCTGTTAATTCCCTGCTAGCTGCCAGGCTTCCTTCCCTGAGAAGGTTAAAGGACTTCTCTCTCCTGTTTGTTCTTGCAAACATTTCCAGCCTCTTCAGTTCCGCTTCACCTTCCGGACTACTGGAGGCGCTACAGCCACTTCACAGCACATTTCTTATCTCTGACCCATTTATTTGCAATATTTGTAATCTCTATCCTCTAGAGCACAGCACGTGGACTTTTTCCTAGTTCACAGGTCAGAGTCCCATCTGCGATTGAGATGGTTCGCATAGATTGCAACGCGATTACAAAGAAATCCAAAGTTCTAATGATGCCAATAGTTCGCATGATGACACTGTTGTGTATTGAAACTCAAGGCTTGTATTAAAACCCAAAATGTAGCTGAAAGGAAACTGGTTTGGAAAAATAAAGCTATTAAGAAGCTAGAGCAAGATCTCAGCCAACTGGCTTGAGGCTGGGAAGAAAGCATAGGAGGATACATGAACTAAAGTTTTAATTTATACTAGACACAAATATGACTATTTTAGGATATATCAAGGACAGGACCACTGTTCTGGAAACTCTGATGTCAATAACAACATGTAAGTATCAGTTAAACACCATGTTGAAATAAAATTGTGCTCTACAAGGTGTCAGCTAAAGAAAATAAACCACAACTAAAGCCAGGAAACCTAGAGAGGAGACAGGGACAGGGGGTGAATAACTTATTTAGTGAAAAATTAAGTCAAATAAACATAATAGTTCCATCTGGAAATACTTTTTTTTTTTTTTTCTTTTTGGGTGGAGTTCATAAAACCAAAGATTGCAGGCTTTTTTTTTATCCAAAGTTGTAATGATCTGAGGGCACTTAAATACTTCAAAATCTTCATTACGATTTAAAAATTTACAAATTGCAAGTGCAAAGATTTTCTCAGTGAAATAACATAGTTCTTGAAGTTGAAATTATTAGAGTGATTGGCTGAATATTACACTGCAGAGGTTTTTGGTTATGATCAAAAAATGATGTATGCTTTGTTCTTAAAGCGCAAACGTATTTTTGAAGTTTTTACTCAACAAATTTAAAAGTAATTTAAAAATTTTAATTTAAATATGCCTAAATTTAAAATACCCCTAAAATAATTTAAAATACCCCTAAAACCTCTTTATTGGCTTCAGACATTACACAAAATCTCAAAATTTAAAAGTGAGAGTACCATATATTAAAGAAGTTGAAAGTGATTATAATTGGGGGTGTTGCACAATATTCAGAAAGAGTCTTCTCAACCGTAGTGTAGAACTTCTACATTTTTTTCTGTTTGGCTTACATTTAAGGGTTAATTTTATATTTTATGGTATTGATAAAAAAGAAAGAAATATGTTGTTCAGTACCTCTTAACAAAATTCAAGCATTAGTATTTGGCTTGCTTCTCGCTCTTCCGCTTCATAGCCAGGTTGTTACAAACAAATACATTATATTTGACTAAAAGTCCTCATAATAAGTAAACGAAATATATTGGAATAGGACAATGTTCTGTTTTCAAGCCAAGAAGCTAAATTTTATATATTTAGAATTGTGCCTATGATAGCTGTATTAAACAATAGTATATTTTGTTCCGAGTTACGCTGTATTAAAAGGGTTTCTTAAAATATGTTTTGCCTTCTTTGATGATTGTTTTCTTGCAAAGATAATTCAAACCAGCAAGGGCCCACCCAGTCAGAGCAACAAAAGGTCTAGTCCTTGATGAGCAGTATTTGTAAGCACTCACTACTAATATTAATTAATTTGATAATTTATCCTCTTTTTCTATTCATCAGTTGTCTCCATGTGGTTTAAATATTCATTCTCTATTCAAAACTATTCACACTGGATGAATTTCATTCCTCTGTGGAGGACCAGCACAAGGCATATGCATCACTTCAATCCCCTGAATAGGGTTCAAATAAGTCTCAAAGCTCTATATTGTCTCTCAGCTCATGAATAAATTTCACCATTTGGCTAGATGTAGATTCTTTCTGAACTGCTCGTTGCAAGTCACGCTCTGGGCTTCAGTTGTTGCTCTGCTGTCTTAGACCGTGGCCCTGAGACTTCAGCTCCATCGGCTGGGATGTTTATTTTTGCACTTTGTGGTGCCTGCACCTCCTGAATACCTATGATTTGAGCCCAGTTTACCAGAGGAATGCAGACCACCAGCCTGTACCTGCCTTCGTTCTCCACATGCCCCATGGACTGACCACAGCCACCGCAGCTGAGACATTCAGACACGCTGGACAAATGTCCGAAGTCATTCAATTTCAACAAGATTTCTGGGTGAAAAGGACACACGCTCAGAGACGATCAGACAGAGGGTAGGTTTAAATTTAGACTTGTAGTGGCAGGGACCATCATCTTCTTACACAAGATAATACTGCTTTGTGGCTGCATTTCTTATGCCCACTCCACAAACAGGCACACAAAAAATAAGCAGAAAACTCCAAATAAGATTAGCTATTTAAAATCTGAACTGAGGTGAATTATTTCAAGTCCAAGATTTCCTCTATTTGCAAATATTCTGCCAATGAACTTTTTCCTAGGTTCTGTGTAGAAATCAATCTCAAAGGGTGAAGTCAATTCCAAGTTTTAAGTAATTGTAGAAACACAGGAATATTTTTCCAGCTCTGGCACTGACCAAGCATCCTTTTCCATGAAGTTTTTTTTACAGTTCAGTATCATAATTAAACCAGAGCTGAAGCAAACAGGTTACCCCCTCTAACAAACAAACTTATCAGAAAGTTACTTTGAGAGTGGAAGATAAGATTAAAAGAGAGCTTTCATTAAGAGCTCAGACAGACCATCTTCATTCATCCTCAAAATCATTATGTAGATTGGCAAAGAATGAAAGGTAGCAGTGGGAGGAATGAGGAGACATCATTCTTACACAACAAATATGCTCCAGCGATAAGTGATAGAAAATGGTGCTGTACATACTTAAAAGTTCAGCTAAGAAAATCCTTTGCTATGTAAAATTGACACAGGTTAGCCTCATTGCCTATTAATATTACTGGGAAGTTTTAAAAGATACGGCTCTGAGAACGCTATGTCAGATTAGCAACTGGAATTTAAACAAATGCAACCTACAGGAAAGACAAGGGCATTTCTAACTACCTTTGCCCTTTGCCACTGCAAGCTTCTACGAAGTTAAAAAAGACCCTATGAATCAACAAGGGAGCTCAGGAAAGTGGCTTTCACTTATGTCTGAATTATGTATGGGCAGTTTCGTGACATACAGGCACTCAGAAAACAAATAGCAGAGTGCTGCGCGCTGCGTGTCCCCGACACATCTGGGCTATGTCCCAACGACATACACCAGCCACACTGCTTTCTCTGAATAAAGCCTGCTCTCTGAGCCAGGAATTACAAGAAACTAGCATGGGAATGATATATCACATGCTGAAAACACAGCCAGGATGTCCGTGCCTAACTTCTACCTGAGCCCGCATTCTTTGGGCTTTCAGAAATTCTTCCCACAGCGAACAAGGCTTTTGTGTGCACAAACGGAGCACAGCAAGAAAACACAGCAATGATGTTCCAATAGCCGACCTTTGAGAAGTGTCATTTCACCCTTTTCCATTACAGCACCTCTCTCAGTTGTTGTGCAGAAACACAAAGATCCATGATTATCCATACAGTCAACTTGCGAGTTCTGAAAGTCAGGGAGCGAGACTCCCCTTACTGAAGCAGAGCTCCTAGCGCCGACCAGGATTTCACCCTAGGAACCTATTTCCACTCCCCTGTAGCACAAGACTTTTGTTGATTTATGCCACGTGGCAGGAGGAGAGACTCAAACCTCCTTTAAAACCCTCATCTTCCCTCACGACGAAGAACGGTGCGTGGCATTTCAGGGAGCTAATTAAATTAATTGATGGGAAGGAGCAGGCGCAACTCCTCTGAAAGTCATGTTTACCCTCTCTGTTTACCCTGAGATTTAGGTTGGCTCCCACTGTCAGCTATCAGTTGATAGTTACAGCAATTGCAGTGACAGCATGAATCATAATGCAAAAAACATGTTACATATTGAATGATAGATGAGCGAATTTCAGGCCAATTCCTACTGGATCGTTCTTTGTAATTCACTCAACGGATCAGAATATCTCCTGACTAGAACCACATGGCTTGTTTTTGAAATTTTAACTACTGAAGTGTGTGAGACACCGTCCCCATGGCCTGTGACACGGAGGGGCTTCAGTCAGATGGCCACCTGTCATTTCAAACATCAAATACTGCGAATATTTATATGGGCCCCCTGTCAGACTCCTTTCCCAGAGGCGTCGATGTCAGGTCTGTTCAACAGTCAGTTTCTCTAAGGGAGATGAGAAGTTATAGCTTTGCCATACCACCTCTGCAGCTTGTTTTTGAAGAAGGCAGTAGTTCCCCTATGCTCCACAAGCTCCACGGTCTTCACGCTTGTTGCCAAGAAAAATGCAACCACACTCCCAGCCAAAGGAGACAGGTTCTGTCTAAGGCAGCAAGCTTCAGACAAAACTCTTTTAATACCTGCTTACTTAAAAACCCACTGATTTTGCTCATGACCTCTGGAAAACTCTGTTAGAAGTAGAAATGAAACTGGCAGTCTCTGGACGCCACACAGAAAAGCAGCTCTTCCCACTTTCTCCTTCTGCTTACAGGAGAATAAACACTCCTACATAGTACAACAGACAGGTAACAGGTTTTTTTTTCCCTTTGATATTTTTCTTGCTTATCTGCTTCATTCACCGCCCTCCCCTCCTCCCCCCCATCAATGTGTAAAAAGGAAATCAAAGAAAAAGTCTGGGTTGCTGCCCTGCCAGTCCTGTTAAAATTTAGTAAAAAAAACCCTTCACCTCCCTGTGCTAGAGCACACACATTCTCTAAAGCCACATCAGCAATGATATAACAAGGTGATAGCAACACATCTCATTCCATGTTTCCTTCCTTATGCACTGGAGGAGACAGTCATCCTAACTTCCACTTTCACTTTCCTTAGGTGGTCCTGAATCACAGTCAACAGCAGCGAAGAAGCTTGCTCTGGCAATTAAAAGTATTTCCAGGCTTCTGTTTCCTCGCATCAAAAGCACTGTAGCCAGCATCCTGTTAGAATTGCTTGAGGCACTGAAAGTCCTAATAGTCACTTAAATCTTAGTATATAGTGCTCTTAATTCTGGCTGTCCTTTTCCATTTCCCCCTTCAAGTGATTTTGATTTTTCTCGTTCTCAAAACAATTTGAAAAAGACTGGAAAAACGAGAAACATAACAGAAATCTTTAGACAGTTCCATCCACTACACAGAAGCCCTGATAATATATTCTTTCAGGAAGGGTTGCGCTACAGGATATATTTCATGCTTTAAAAAGTAACAGACAAAAAAGGGATGGGGAGGAATGGATTGTGCACAGTAACTGTAAAATTATAGCCCTCTTGTTTTGGATCTGGTTGCTAATGTGCTCAAAAAGATCTGCGCTTCATCATATTTTATAGGGAGGATATACAGTATGTGCTCTATGGGGAGCCTATATCAGTCCTAACATTGCTCAAAAGGACAGTTAAATAAATGACTCCACCAGTCAAGTCACTGAAAAATTTGTATTTCTGCCAGCTTGCTTCCAGCCTCTTTGCATCGATGGATTGTGGTGACAGCAATTATGTCATCCGTAAAGTTAAGAAGCTGGGAATCCTTACATCAGCTCTCAGACTTGCTTTTTTGTCCCTCCTACAGTTATCACTTGTTATTCTAGGCATTACCATATTTTCTAAGAGACTACGATAACCAACACAAGCGCTAGGAAAATATGGTTGGTTTTACACTGCTCTAAATGAGCACAGCCTGCGTTCCGCAGCACCACAGCATGCCTCATCCAGGCTGTCACAGGTTGGAAGGGGATGTGTGGTTTTTCCCTTCATCCGTGTGAGTGCACAGAACACCCTTTAAAACAATCTATCCCATTCAGTCCTTAACTGCTAATATTTTGTACCCACCTCAGCAAAATACAGGTTGCTGCCTGCCACTAGGGTGACTCAGCTAGAGATCTGGTTCTATGAATCTACTGATTTTCGGGCAGCTAAGTGGTAAGATTATTTTTTTCTGGGTTTCTCAGAACATCCTCTCTGAGGGGTGTCAAGACACACCATTTTCTGAAGCGTGGCTTTATTTTTTATGCTGCCTCTTTGCTGGTGGTCCCATTTCAGTGCTGACCTCTGGGAAACTTTGCGAAACTCTGTTGCCTGCATTTCCTTTATGACTCCTGATGGCCACAGAGCACAGTCAAGGCCCCTGCTCCACAGCGCAGTATCTAGAGCTGCTCAGAAAGGAGGAGGAAATAACCTGAAACAATGCCACGATGTCTTTCCAGTGGCAAACTTTAGTTAATACCAGCATGTTCCACCTTAAAAAATTACTGGCAAAAGTTGTCTCTTACTGGCAGAGCTGCTGGCAGAAGTCTGTCTCTAATAGATGTCTGATACATTCATGGACAACAGTTTATGATTCTGGCACTGCTGTATTTTATGGCTGTCTTAGAATGAGTCATGGTCTTCTCTATTTTTCTTTCCCAAAAACATTCCAAATCCACTCAAATACTGAATTCAACACAGCTCTGGTTTTGCGTTACAAGTTCTTCACAAGGAGCAGGCCTCTGAAATGACTTCTGAGAGAATGCCAGTGGCATGTACCATCGTTGGGCGACTATTGAAAGAGACTGATTTAACCAGCTCCCATCTAGAGCAAAATGTTCAGAAACACAAGACGGTTGCCGCGTCTCACTGGCAAGGCGCTCTTCCCTCGCTTCTCCCACTCACAGAAAGGGTAAATCGGGTAAGTTGGCTGCATCAGCCTGAACTAACTTACACCGAACGCTATGTGAGATGAATAACAGGCCGCGTTCGACAGCAGACCTCGCAGGATCAGGCCCCAACGGCTCCACAGCTGTCTACTGCTGAAAACTGTTACTCCTACTGGCAAGTCTCCGAGTAGGGGAAGGAACACTCCAGCTGTAGCCCATGATGTTGAACACACACTGGTTAGTTTATTGCTTGGTACTAATAAAAGGTTTCCAAAGAAGACTGACTCCTGTGCAGCACGCAGACTTTCCTTGTACCACTTCCAAGAGAGCTCCGCGCTCTCTTCACAACCAGCTTGAAATGACACTCTCTTATTCACCTTGTCAAGGAGACGTGGAGAGCGGAGCCAGTATTCTCCCCATCCCCTAAATCGTCTGTGATGAACATGACTGCTATATATAAACACAAAAACGAAGAAATATTTCAGAAGCAAGTTCTGAGTCTATTTTTTCCTCCATCGAGATGCTGTTTCTTCTGGTCTTCTAAGTTTAGATAGCATTACCCTTCACTGAGGCTACAACGTTTGCCAGACTTAACAGACATTTCACAATAAACTTAGAATAATGATGTTTATTAATCAAATCCCATGAAGCAAGAAAACCTGAATTACGGGGACCGACAGTAAAATCCAGCAGCTGTGTAATTCAGAGGCTGGACAAAATTATTAGCGTTGTAAGATTGTCCAGCAAAAAGGAAAAACAGCTTGCACGGCACCAACGCTCTTCATAGGGAAAAAATGTTCAGACTGAAAAATAATGCTTACTGCAGGAATTTCAAACAAAAATGTTGCTATTAATATAAAATGTTCTTTTGGTATTCAGATTTAAAGAAACCTAAGTGAAATTATACTTGAGTTGAAAAGTTAAATTAAAACAAAACTAGAAAATCGAAAATGTTTTCATCAACACATTTGGAAAATTTTAAACCTCTGAGATTACTGGGTTTTTTTCATGGTCAATTGTTCCAAACAGAGAAGGATGAGGACTTTAGATTTGAACATACATAATATTTGGGAAAAGTCAAGACTAACTCCAACAATATTTTTTTTTTTTGCTTTAAGCCCATTTCTACATTTATTTAAAGAGTTTATTCCCAGATATTCTTTGGGAAGCTTCTACATCTTTCCCCATCTATTGAGCGCACTGGAATACTTTCCCTAGCTTAGCTGTCAACATGGTTTAAGAAAACAAAAAAAAAATGGAACAGTACAGACATGTTCTGATTAAAAATATTAGTGAATCCAATCAGTCCAGTGCAAGACTCACATATTTCTGTTCTATAACGACTAGTCTTGTATTAGTCAGTTAACATGATTTCTTTGGCTTTTGTGTGATTTTTTTTTTTTTTAACTTAAAATTGGTAGACTTTCAGTTAGTTTAAAGTCTGTTTTTTCCCTCACTCTATATATTCCATGCCAGAAGACAACTGATTTCTCTCCTCTTCCATGAGTTTGGAAGTGACTTCTGCACATTCCCATGGATTTCTTGCTAATGCACTTACAAGGAGCTATATGAGAAACAGAGGAAGGTAACTCAAAAGATCCGTGTATTGGACTCCAAGAGGTATGTATTTTGAGCATGCCTGGGTCGTGAGTATAAGGTTTTGGGGTCTGATTTGGAGATGCAATTTACAGCTGAGAGCCCATGTAGTCATTTTTGGTGGACACAAAATATTGTGATGGGGAATTCTTTGATGGCCCTATCAGTTATTCCACACTAAATCTCATGTGTTCCATACTAGATCTCCAGTGTGTTCCATACTAGACCTCCAGTTAGTTTTCTTCCTTTTAAAAAGGGCCAGATCATCTGAGATTTACGTGTTTCTTGGCATACCATCTAGCAGATATCACCTATTAAAAATCCCTGTGTTTATCCCTCCATCCAAAGTCCCTAGACAGCAGAGAACAGTCCAGTGCATTAGAGGCCTTTTCCTTCCTGCCTTCAGCAGGACTGATTTAAGCATGACCCAAGACACATCACGAAGCGTGTCAAAAACGAGCCTGGCAGCACTAGGTTAAAGCTCCTTGATCAGCAGAGCTCTAAAAAGAGGTTTAGCCTCCTCCCCATCCCTTTTCCCCAGCTGTGCATTCCAGCTGCGGTCCCTGCTGATTCACATGCAGTCAAATCTCTCATCCCTCTGGACACCCACGAGTAGCTCAGGCTTCTGCTGAAGGTTGTGTTCTCTGGACAGGATGGGACTCCTCCAATTTCCCATCCTGACCTTTCTGCCCTCTCGGTAGGGGATACGCTTTCCATCTAATCGAACTGTGTATTTGCCAAAGATCTTCCAAGTAGCTGCCATCAGCAGAGCTCAGGCACGCTCCGTATCAACGTGCAGCATTTTAGGCCGAGAATTGTAAAGAGCAGTTGGCATTTCCCATCTCGGCAGCACAAGAGCCAAATGATTCATTCGGCTGAGATCCATTTCTGAAAAGTGGCTTGGATACTTTGACTACATCCATATCAGGACCTTGGTTATTACAAAACCTAGCAGCTTTTGGATGTCCTGAGAGCTGCTGGAGTCCTAAGGCCTGTCTCAGTGCCTGTATCACATCTATACAGTGCCGTGAGGATGGGCCATCTGATGAAAGTTACATGTGTACAACCTTTACATTGCTTAAAGCTTAATTTAATTAATTAATTTCATTGCTTTAAATTAATTTAATTGCTTAAAACCCGTGCGCTTAAGGAAAAAAAAAAAAAGGAGTATTTTTAAAACAGGTATAAATTCAGGAATCAAATGAATTCAGGAGAGTGGACTGAAACAGAAGGATTTATAAAGAGGCTTGGATGAAATCAGTGTACTTATCCACATAATCGATGAGTGTAAAATCAATGTAATTATCTCCTAATGAATACATGCTCTAGGACTAAATTTGTGCTATGACACTGTAGCCTGAGTTAATATATTTGGTTTTCTCCTTAAAAAAACCAAACAAAACAAAAAACCACACAAGCACCACAACCATTCCCCTCAAAAAGGGATGTGGATGTGAAGGATGAAATGGGACCTGCACTACCTGGAGGCAAAAGCCAGCACACACCGCTGTGTCACCTGGACTCCTGACACTCTCCGCATTTATACTTAATCAGCATCAGTCCTGATAAATTATTTACCCTGGAGGAATGTAATGGGACGCCAGTTTGTCTGTGCATACGCTCTTATATTCTGCTAGACTAAATAAGCAGGGTTGGGGGCGGGGGGGGGAAGAGCCCTGATTTCTTTCTCCGTTCTGGTGGCTCTACTTCACACAGTGCTGGCTCCCCCCCCGTGACACAAGGCATGTTTGATACACCCTTGACACGAGTCCCCCTTAACAGGGAAGTTCAGGGTAGTGGTCATGCATCAAAATACGTTAGACACAACAGGTCTCAGAAACAATAAACTATCTCACAGTGAGGTTGATAGAGGAATGGAATCTTAGGGGTAAAAGATACTCCTTCGCATCCAGAGGAAAACAACTGCATCCATACCGCAGATAGCATAATCTTGCTTAACCTTACTTTTAAGGACTGGGCTTAAGGCTGTAAGAGGCAGTTTTGATAGTAGAACTACAGGCTCTTATGCAATGCATTACCCTTAAATTGCAGTTCCATTTATATAATAGTTGTTACACGGCACAGATGACTTGGCATGCAAAAGGAGTGACTGAATGCCAGAGTGCCTGTGAGGAGGCTCACTGCAACTTCTGATTGCTTGCTAAATTTGTTAAGTCATAACTTTAAGATGCAATTTAACCTAGATCTTAAAGAGATTTCATTTCTAGAGCTCTTCCAAGTAAAGAGTTGCCCTGTAGTGCACCTGATTTAAATAGATTTGATGAGAGATTAGACAGCATAGTAATAACAAGAGGGATTTACGTTTTTAAAAAATGACCCAGATAAACAT
>JAOXNH010000012.1:54704861-54723591 GCA_028566575.1 Bartramia longicauda | reverse complement strand
CAGTCACATTCTCCCTAAGGGAAACTGATTCATGAATTATGAACAAGAATTTTCCAGATTAAAAAAAAAATCTTCCAAATGGATCAATTTACGGTCCATCCGCAAAAGGCAAATCATTCAAAGTAAAAACCACAATCATAGAATCACAGAATTGTCTAGGTTGGAAGGGACCTTTCAGATCGAGTCCAACCATCAACCTAACACTGACAAAAAGTATCACACTAAACCATATCACTAATATAGATCTTCAGAATTCTTTTCTCTGACCTACCTACACTATATACCATTTCCCAGTAGAAATTGCTGGCAATCACATTTTTCCTGATAATTAATGCTACACATACATAGACCACATTCTTGCAAATACCTTTTTACATCTCCTCTCCTAGCCCACATTCTGCTTTGAAAAAACAAACAAAGAAACCCCCCCAAAAAAAAAGCTGCAGCAAATAAAGCCAATGGGATGATGAGTTGCATTTACAAGGGCATCAGCAGCAGAAATAAAGAAGTCATTATCCCTCTACACAGTGCTTGTCAGGCCACACCTGGAATATTGTGTTCAGTTTTGGTCCCCACCATACAAAGGAGATGTGGACAGGCTAGAGAGTGTCCAGAGGAAGGCCACCAAGATGATCAAAGAACTGTGAAGCCTGCCATATGAGGACAGGCTTAAAGAACTGTGTTTGTTCAGCCTTGAGAAAAGAAGGCTTTGGGTAGAGCTTATCACCATGTACCAGTGTTTAAAGAGTGGCTACAAAGAAGATGGAGACTCACTTTTCACAAGGAGTCACAAGGAAAAGACGAGGGGTAGTGGGTACAAGTTACTCCAGAGCAGATTCTGACTGGACACGAGGAATATTTTTCACAATGAGAACAGTCAGGCATTGGAATAATCTTCCTGGGGAAACGGTGGATTCCCTATCACTGGACACTTTGAATACTCAGCTGGACAGGCTGCTGAGCCATCTTGTCTAGACCGTGCTTTTGCCAACAGAGGTCAGACCAGATGATGCTTGAGGTCCCTTCCAAATTGGTATTCTATGATTCTAAGAAAAAACAAAGCCACACACAGAGAAAAATATCAAAGCATGTTATACAGACAAGCCTTCTGAAATGAGGCCATTTCGGGTGGTTCTAGACATACCATATTTTTCCAGATGTTTTGCGACCACTAATGCAATTTAGTCTAGGAAGGAATTTGACCTGTCTCTAAAATGCTTCATCACTGAAGGCAAGCATAATGATAACTGGCTTCCTGATCTGTTTCAAAAATTTTTCAGATTGGGTTTTATCCTATACCTGTCTTAAAGCAAGGTTAATGCTTCTTCCTTGTAGCTCTACACCCTGTCTCATTTCTAGCCAAGAAATATTAAACACCACCATTAATGGATTACTAAACTCTTAAGTCTTTTCTTTGTAACTCCTAATGTCATGTCATTTGGTTGAGCTTGGGTTTATTTCTGTCATCTCTTCTTACATTCATCATATGGATGAGATGGGGCGTGCAGCTGCACAGTTGTTTTCCTGCCACGGGACCTGTTGTACTGCAAAGTTCTAAGCGGGAAGAATGATCCCAAGGGCTTGGTAGCTCTGCATCTTCAACCAGCTGGATTTGAGAGAGAGAAAAGCAGGTCCTCACCCAGTGGTCTCAATTCCAGTTCTAGCATCTATAACAGCAGCCTTTACCCAATGACCTTTTAGCAAAACCAGATATAATTCCAGTAAGATTACTGTGAAACCAACACTTAGTACCATGCATGAGGTTTTACTAAGGTTATTCTTAGAACGCTGTAACAAATAAAACCTGTAGCCAGAAACATGCTAAATAAGCTACACAATGGAGATATTAAATCAAGGTGCTTTCTGAACAAGTGAAAGAAGTAGCTTAATCTCTCCACAGGTATTGTCCCAGGGAACAATCTGATCTCATAGAATAAAAATTCCAGAGCCATTTAAAAGAATAAATAAAGAAAGAATGGACAAGCTGGATTGTAGTTCTGGATTGCAGAGGAGAAAACAAAAGGGGAGAATATTTCTTGCCAAAAGACACCGGGGAGCTTGCCTACATCTGAAAGATCCCCAAAGGACTGTGAGACAGGGCAACTCCATTCCCGTAACCTCTCCCAGCTCAGAATATCTACATGTCACTTCTACAGATATCATTTGAACATCACAATCATTGTCCTACTCTCAAGACATCCAACAAGAACCTTTCCTCTCTTTTGTCTATACTTGCTATGAAACAATTGAAAATTAAATAAAAGTAGTTTATCTATCCATTTTTATTGATACCAAGAAATACTTATATCGAAGGCAGACTGGAAATGTCAAAAATGACAAATTAAGGTCTACCAGTTGGGCTCCAAGTTCATGCCTATTTTCTGAAATGCCTGCATACTTGCCACCTCCCTAACCAAAAATATCATGATGACACAATGGAAAGTTGATACAATAATAATAATAAAGCATTCAAAAAATGCCTTTAGGAAATGACTTCAGTACCGATGAATGAAATTCATAAATAAATGTTAATCCCATTACACAACATGGTGAATTCCCAGCAATGCTGCATGTGGTACTGAAGAAGAAACAATCCCAGCATTATCAAGAACTAACGTAATTCAGCATAAGTAAAGATGCTCCAGGCTAATATTTTATACCCTACTAACTTCAGCAGGCTATTCCATTTTGTTACTAGTGAAGTTTACAGACAAACTAATACTTCAACATGTCCACCAATTACTGTCATCTTACACTTACCAAAACCTCATCTATTCCTGAAAACACAGTGCCTTTCCCCATAGGGCACTTATACACCTTCTTCTGAAACAAAGGCTTATTTGAACAAATATACTGGAATATCATCCTCTGGTGAAAACCCATCAAAGCAAGCAACAGGTTTTAAGGCCACAACTGGACCTCAGATCAGTCAAATGATGTTCAGTTCTCCAGAAATTGCAGATTCTGTGCTATTGTGAGCCTAGTAACATTTATGGTTCAACAAAGTACTTCCACAGTTCCTTACCTGTTAGGTGTCTATTGAATCCAGTCACCTCCGCCTAGGGGTGAACTCACCCTGCCTATAATTATTATAGAATGTAGCAACGTATACAGTGATATATTTGTATAAGAGAAATTTACACAAGGACGATAAAACCTACTTGCAACTTATTTTCTTGTGCTCTCCAATAACCTACACGCACACACAGGAAAGACAAGTTATTGCTACATCTGCCGGAAGGGAACAAAAGCTACATACTACACTTGCACGATGAGTGTCTATTCCTTCTTTCTCCACCACAATTTTTATGCCCATTTCTAAAGTACTTATATTGTTGTAGTGAGCAGAATCAAACATCAAGTGACTTGATCTTACAGTGGCAAAGGAAGCACAATCTACTCATGGAAGCTGTTGTATTTGAATTTCCTGGGAGCTGTATTGTTTCTCCTCTGTGTTTCTGCTAACCAAAGAGACATTTTCATGTTGACAGCTCACTGGAATTTTTAAATATCATGTTTTAACCCAGTGTAGCAGGGACAGTCTTGCTCTCTAGAGCTGGCCTGGTGCCTAAGCTCAATAGGATACTGATCCGTGACTCTGGCTCCTAGAAACTGTAATACAAAAGTAATAAATAGCAGTAAGCAACAATGGATGATCTGAAACACCAGCTCACATTAGTGCCCTGTGTCTACTAACATTTCTACATTTTCTACCACCAGCAGAGCTGAAACCGAGCCAGTAATTGTGGGAAATTTTAGGAAAGTATGTCAAACGTAGACAAGATAATAGTGTCTGTCGCCCCTCCCCCTTTTTTTTAAAAAAAAAAAAAAAGCATTGTGGGGTGCCATTTTTATTGTCTATCAATGACTTCCAGATTGTTTACTTAGTTCACAAATAAAAATTAAAAGGATTTTGAAAGCGAGCGGTTAGGAAAAGTCACGGAAAACTGGAAAAGTACCAGAGAATTTCTTTAAAATGTAAGTAGTATCAAGCTTCAAAATACAAAACTGGAGTAATACTGACAATAAACATTCAATAAATTTATGAAAATAATCCAAAAGACTATGACAATTCCCATTGTCTTGTAAAACAATAAGCAGCCACCCAAGAAGCAAGCCAAAATAGTTTGTTTTGTAGCTGTAGGACCTTTCGTGCTATCATTTAAACTGATGGACCGTGCGCAGCCAAGTTATTTAACAAGAGGATGAGGGAAATGACTTCAGAAATTTCAAACGCTAATTTATGCTACTTACACTTGTGTGTTTACCGAAGTCCAGATGGTGTCTTATCAGAGCTATACATACGGCAGGTTTTATGCTAAGATTTGCACTAATGCTCATTCAAAGCTGTTAAAGGCTCACCTTTATCCTGTGTCAGAAAACAAGCTTGAATTGTGGCACAGGCAAGGAAGCACAATTTTCTTTTCAATTGTACTGAACTTGGTTGTGTATTTCATCCAAATTAACTTGTTCTTTTAGCTGAGAATCACCAAGGGGTAATAAAGTATGCAAAATTTATTTTGCCCGCATCGTGTCCAGAATTCATGACTTGGAACAATGAACACAGAGTGTGGACTTTGGAACACAAAATGCAGAATGTACAACAGGGCATTACTCACAGTCTGGCAAGGAGAGCTCTCAGAAGATAAATACAGTTGGCATTCTTTATCACTCCAAGTGACACAACATTCTTGCAGCGTCCTGAATTCTAGAAACGTGCATGAATCAATATGGAATATTTTTATTCACCATCTATAACTAGAACCTCTGACAGGTGTTCCAAGTGCCATGATGGGAGCTATGAATACCATAGGCTGGTGGCAGTTTTTCCGAGAGGTTCACAAATACAGCTGGTATCCCATTTAAACATTTTTAAAAGTGTTTTAAAAGGGTCAATACATGTTATAAACAAGTCACTGTTTATTAGGAGTTGGTAGTAATCATTTTGTCATCAGGACATATAATGCTGTAGTATCAAAACATTTATTTCTTGTAATGGACTTCTAAATTTCAAATTACTTCAGTGAAGTAACACTATTATTCAAACCAGTGTAATACCATCAAAAAAAAAAAAATCTGACACATTCTTTTCTTCCCCTTCTGGGGCCAGTTTCGTCTTCCCTTGCCCTTTCTGTAGACTTTTACAGCTTTGGAACAATTATCTGCAGCGCTATCAGAGCTGAATGGCAAAACCAGACACACTTATACCGAGAAGTACAAGACATCCAGGTATCTTAAACTAGGTGTCCACAGGACATCCCATATTTACATTTGAAAATGTTAGCATAGGCCTTCTCGTGCCTTTGCTTACCTGGAAAATAACTAGGAATGTTATTTCCTAGTTACCTGGAAAGTAGCTAGGAATGTGTCTTTCACTGGCCTGTAAAGGTAAATTAAAAGCCATAAGTTAATAGGAAATCCTAAAAATAGTTCTGCTATAAATGCAAATGGTATTTTGTCATCCACCTCCATTCAGAATGGGTTTGTTTCATGCTTTACCATTTTAGGAAGACAGGCTAGAGAGACACATTGCATAAATATCTTTGAACTTTGACATGCTTGGTGAAAAGCTAATATTTAAGTGATGCAGAGGCTGTTAGGCTTTTTAAACTAATTGATCTTACAATCATAAAATCATTTTGGTTGGAAGAGACCTTTAAGATCATCAAGTCTAACCCTTAACCTAGCACTGCTAAGTTACCACTAAACCATGTCCCTCAGCGCTACACCTACAGGTCTTTTAAATATATCCAGGGATGGTAACTCAACGACTTCCCTGAGCAGCCCGTTCCAATGCTTGATAACCCTTTTCAGTGAAGAAATTTTTCCTCATATCCAACCTAAACCTTCCCTGGCACTACTTAAGGCCACTTCCTCTTGTCCTACTGCCTGCTCTTTGGGAGAAGAGACCGACTCCCGCCTTACACCCTCCTTTCAGGGAGTTGGAGAGAGCGAGAAGGTCTCCCCTCAGCCTCCTTTTCTCCAAGACGAACACCCCCAGCTCCCTCAGCCTCTCCTCATGAGACTTGTGCTCCAGACCCCTCAAAAAGCTTCACTGCCCTTCCCTGAACATGCTCCAGTACCTCAATGCCTTTCTTGCAGTTTTGGGGAGTTTTTTGTCATCTTCCCAATGAAGAATCGGTAGAGGACAGAGCACAGGAAATGCTTTTCCACCCCTACAGTATGGAAAGCAGGAACCTCTATACCCCAAAAAGGCATGGGAAAAGGTGATGAATAGATTCAGGAATTTTTCTTCCACTTTCAAAAATTCTTACATAGGACTGTGGCATGTAAGTAAACTCAAGGGAAAGCTATGATATAAACCCTGGAAAACTTAGGTGAAGTTCACACATCTGAAATGGCACAGTGTATCTCACTTTCAACGTGATGCCAATGTTATTCTTGGGATGAAAAGCTTACAAGGAAAAAGAAAAGGAAAAAAAATAATCACACCAAACAAGCAGAAGGACATGGAGTGCACAATGTGAAAGAACCAAGCGGCTGATGGGACAGAGGTTACTACTAAAAAAAGCAGAGGTATGTCCCCCTCAGACTCTCAATTTGATTTCTGTACGGTTTGATTCACTTACCTGTTCTACTTAGACAGGAAACCAGATCACATGGAAATTAATTTTTACAAAAAAAGGTATTTAACTTTTTGCTTTCCGTAAAGCATGACAGACACTCTGTATTTGGAATGGGAAGGCAGCATATCACTGAATCTACCAAATAAACCAGATTTTATCCAGGAAGTAGATACCTTTTAACAGGAAGGCAACTAAATAATGTCAGAGACAATAGGAGTACTTAGTTGCCTAAAGATAAATATGTGCTTAAGTGTTTTATTGTATTGGGGCCAGAAATAGCACACGATGACCTTGTGAATGATATTATAAATATATATAAAGGGCTTAAGTGACACAGAACAAGTATACAAATTAAACCCCACCTTTTCAGAGATGGAGGACATTAAAAAAACCCCTCTGGAATTGTATTGCAGCTGGAGACAAGAAGGCCTCTGACAGAGATTGGGGTAATTTATTGGCATTACATTAATTCTTTAACTAATTGTTCCAAAAAAAGAGGGATTAAATGACAGAAACAGATATATATCTCCCAGGAGCGGAAGGAAAAGATGTGGTGAAATTACGATCAGCTGGAACGCCAACTCCGGGCATCTCACTTTATGACCTACAAGACTCCAGAACATATGAGCAATCCCTGATCCCAAACCTCCACGGCCGGACATCAAGGGAGACAAGGAATGTATACAGCAAAAACTTTCTTAAACTAGTGGGAATACTGATGATGCGAAGTAAATTAAGTGCAACCCCCATATTATTTATTTGGATGAAAGAAAGATGTTTAAAAAAAAATAAAAATAGTCCAAGAGGTTTCAGGAGCAGGCAAGCTAATAGAAACACTTAGTATACTCAGGGGCACAATACAGGAATACAGTATTTCTTGTAGATGAGGTAATTACTAGAAAACAAGAAGGCCAGAATGACTGGATCTAGGAAACAGCTGTATCTGATTTACATGGGACCTTGTCAAGGCCTTATCTTGAAGCCATATTGAAGTTCTATAGTTGGCACAGCAAATTACTAATAAAAAGTTTTGTTATAAAAAAAGCAAAATTATATAGGTAGCAGTGAGACAGTAACATACAGGAAAAGATTAAAAAACAAAACAAAACAAACAAACAAACAAACAAACAAAAAAAAAAAAACAAGGAGCAAACAAACCAACCCAAACATCTTAGCATATGTTTTCAGTCCAGAAGCTAATTATACGGGATGGAAGAATCCCTCTGCAGTACAAGTCCTTGTCTCTACCTCAACCTGAACTCCCCACAAAGCTTTTTTATATTACTGTAAATTTGTATACTCTTGTAAGGCACATAAATATCTGATGCAGTTTGGATCCTCATCTTTTAAATGTATAAAACTTGAGAAAAGTGGTGTTTGTTGTTTTGATGGGTTAGTTTGGATTTCTTTCCTATCTGTCTGATTCTTTTGCGTTCTAAGTCACAGTGCCCAGAAATCCCCCTATATCATTTTGTAGATGATTTTCACTGCGACAGGGAGACGTCCCAGCTGCATTCAAAGGACCAAGCTGGGGTACCAGGAGCAGTTCACGTGTTTCACCAAAGGTCTCAGCATGGGCTGCCCTACTCTGTGAGGAGCCCACATCCAGCTGCCTTCCCTGGTTGTTTCTGACTGAGGAGCACGGGAGTGAAAATTCACTGGTGTTGATAGGCTCCCAGTCTATCATGGCTAAAAAGTCCCAGTGCTTCTTTTAAGCTAACTCAGGTACTTCAACATCTACATTACAGCACAGACAGACCCTTCGTAACATCTGGAAATTTTGTCGAATGAACCACTGCTTAAGCCCTTTGCCAGCGCATACAAATAAAAGCTGGAAAAGCAGCATGATACTTCTAGGGCAACTTGGGTTCTTCTGATTGTAGCTTTTTAGTGGGATGATAACCAATCACTTCATTTTTTACTATTTCTTTGTTAGGTGACCTAACCATGTGCGGATTCAAAAATGACATTTTGTTATCCACATCATGACTACTTGATTTCTCCTCTATGCCTCTGAGGAGATGAAGTAGGCTTTTAAGGGCTTTTTAAAAGTCCTAATGGAGTTTGTTAACAAGGGGGGTTGTTGCTTTCCCCCCAATATCCACATATCTACCTCCTGCTCTTCAATATGTAGCACAGTAGGTATTCTAAGGAAAAAAATACTTCAGAACCTCATTTTGCTAATCCCTTTGATGAACCTCATTGAGATCAATGCATGTCTTTCCCTAAACCTTAAATAAGATCATTAGCAAAGAGCCCTTGGCTCCAAAACCTTACAGCGTACAAGTCAGCATTGTACATAGCCATGTGTGCAAATCTGCAATCATTGCTATAAAGTCAGAAACCTTTGATAAATTTAATAAAAATACTGAAATATGTGAGATTTCCTTCACCACAGCAACCACCACCTAATTGTAAATCCATATACTTATAACTGCTACCTTGCCTCTACACCAAGGGGGTGTTTTAATACATACTTAATATTTCTACGGCTCCTTAGCACTCTGCACGACCACCCACAAAAAAATACTACTCCCACGTCACAGTTCAGGAAGCAACAGCAGATTTCCACCCACAAACATCAAAATCCCCAGGCCAAGGCGCCAGCAGCGGGGCTATGCTGCCATTAGGAGCAGGTGAACCACCTTCCCAAAGGCCTCTCCAACACCAAACTGCACTCGGCGGGTTTATTTTTCCAACCTGTAACATTTGTTTAGTGTTTCCCTGTGGTAATTGTTACAATCATTAAAAATCTCTGGACCATTGACAGAACGCAAATACCTATAAAAAAAAAAATATCAACTTTTCACCATGTCAGTTTTGACAGGAATCAATTATAATACTTAGGGTTTTATGCAAGCAGGCTAGAGGAATACTGAGGCGGCTGTGCTCCTCCATCTTGCCACAACAGTTCAGCAGCTGGTAATTTAGGAAATCACAATGAAATGAGGGAAGCGATGCGAGGGAGATTGCCAGACCATGGCTGGCATGGCCAGAGGTGACGATGGTGCTGCCGAGCAGCCGGGCACATTCCCCCTCGGTGCTCCCACAAGCCAGTAAGAGAATATTCCTATAAGGCAACCACCCGCAGTAGAAAAATCTCACTAAAAATAAAACATTACGAAAATGATAGAAAGTGGAAAACTCGCTGTTAGTTTAGACATTTCAGGGGAAACCCTGTGTCCCAGAAGCTGCTCTTGGGAAGCCATTTTAAAAGCTACCAAAGGGAAAGAGCGAGCTTGGGAGCTACAATAAACCAAACTGTTTTCAAATGGTGCGGCGGAAAGGCAATGCTGTTTGCCTTGGCAGGGTCAGATCAGTGAACGTGAGGGAAGAGAAAGGGGATGGAAAGAGAGAAATAGGAGTAGGAAATTACCTGAGGGAGCCATGCGACTTTCTGCTATGTGTCTGCAGGGCATTGCCGGCACGTTTCTTCATGCGCGCTTGAGGCACAAGTGCCCAGGAGCTGGCGAGGGGCTGCAGGGGTCCCTGTGAGGCCAGGCCAGGCCGGGCCGGGCGGAGCCCCTCAGCCACGGGGTGGCGCCTGGGGGAAAGCGCCTCTGAGAAGGGGCAGAGGCTGCCCGGCGGTGAGGGGCGAGGGGAAAAGTGTGAGGAAGAGCCCTGCCAGCCCCGAGGGGAGAGCGGGAGGAGGCGGAGAAGGGGGCTCCGGCCTCTGGCTCCCCCCACAGAGGTTCCCTGTGGAGCCCCCACCGGACCAGGTGGATTTTCCTGAGGGAGCTACGGCCTGCAGAGAGCCTCAACCGGAGCGGGTGGATTTTCCTGAGGGAGCTACGGGCTTCGGCCACCTTCCCCCCCGGCAGAGATTCCCTGTGGAGCCCCCGCCGGAGCAGGTGGATTCTCCTGAGGCAGCTGCGGCCTGTGGAGAGCCCCTGTCAGAGCAGGGGAACGGTGTGAGAGGGCAGGGGTGGCAGAGAGGAGCTGGTATGGACTGACCACAGCCCCCCATTCCCCATCCCCCTGCACCCCTCAGGGGCTGGGGTTTGGAGGAGTCAGGAGCGAAGGTGAGCCTGAGAAAAAGGAGGGTGTGGGAGGTAGGTGGTGTTTCGATTTTTATCTCGCCATTCAAATCTGTTTTAACTGGTAATAAATGACATTAATTTTCCTCAAATCCTGTCCTGTTGAGGATGGGGAGTGAGGGAGCGGCTGGGTGTGCGTCTGGTGTCTCGGCAACGTCAACTCACCACAAGGTGCCAGCAAGGGAATGAAGGCACAGCCGTGCTGTGTCCCACATGGCTATATGTGGGACCAGTAAGTCGGTTATCAGGGTCGGGATGTGTTGCTGTAGCTGCTGCTCGGGGCTGGCCAGGTCTGCCTTTGGGAAAGGGATACTGCAGCAGTCTTTCCTCCTAGGGCATCACTTTGAGGTCAGGGTTGAGGTGCTCTTGGGGTCCTGGTGAGCAGACAGCTGCCTGTTCTGTGATTTAAGTGAATAAATGGGAGTTTTCTGTCTGTGGGTCAATTTGCCCAATGCCTTTCGCGGGCACCAGGTCACTTCAAATAGCAGCGCTCTCGCCATCTTCCTTTCTGCCTGGAATGCTTACATGATACTATGTGAGTTAAAATATTTGGTAAATAAACCCTGGGAGGGGTGCTGGCAGGTCAGCCACCCTCCTGCACTGGCTGCCTTGTGGACAGGCGCTGGGGACCCCATGCCCTGCTGCCAATGCTGGTTGCTCCCGAGCCAACATGTACGCAAAGCGTGTGCTTCATCCAAGTGGCAGCATCCTGGCTGTCTGCTGTAAATAACCAGACTCAGCTGCAACAAACCCAGAGGGATGCTGTTTCAACTCTATCCTGGCAGCTCTATGTGTCTGGCAGCTTTTTGTGCAGAGGAGAGTTTTGTCCAGTAATTCTTAGGAGGGTACAACAACTTGGGCTTGTAACATATGGCCAATGCTAAAAAGGGAGATGGGATAAATGAGGCAGGAATCAAAAGTGCAGGTAGTTTTGTACACTGAATTAGACAGTTTGAAAACTTAATTAAATTTTACTGCATTTTAGGCTGCGGTCAGTCAGGGATTGAGGAGAAGAGAAAAACACTTGAGTATTAAAGGTGTGGTTGTATATTTAATCTGGACAACGCTGCGCATAGAAAGCTCAGTCACATCCGCTTGTGACCTTAGCTAATTGTTGATTAGGAGAGTAGGTAAAAATGATTTGCTTCATTGCAGCTGAGAAAGGAGGTGGCCTGTACAGTGGACGTTAATTTCTCTCTGTCACTCATGAAAGGTATGAAGAGAGACCTCATACTGAACACACTGAATTTGATTCTCTCCTATACAGACAGGTGTAAAGGTGTATGACAGAGGGCCAGTAGCTTCTAAGAGAAAGCTTACTCGAACTATCACTTATTTGAAGCTTTATTACTATCCCCAGCTGCCCTAAGATGACTGCTTTGAAAACAAGAAGGGCTGCACGTACACTATGCAGAAAGAAATGGGTCAGCTCTAAAACTGGCTGGCTGGCAAAATTTTGTGCCCCTTTAAGGACGGGCCATTAACCATATGCTAATCTTTGGTACACTATTAGATTGTTGGTTTTTTTTTTTTTTTCATCTGTAGTACTGAAAGGGTGATAGCTGCCCCTATAGCTCAGGGTCTTCTGAACTGGTGGGCAGAAGTGGGTATATTACCGCCCTGGCCCCTCATTACTCCAAATTCTTCTTCTGGTACAAAGGAAATCAAGAAGAGATGAATCTTAGGTCACTTTCTGTGGATAAATACAGCTGAACAGCGTGAAGGTGATGAGGACTCAGCTTTCTGTCAAGGTTCAAACACTGCTTCTGATTTGAAGCCCAATGTGTAGCATCTTTTTTCTTTAGCCTTTTATTTGACTGTGATCAGGCCATGAAGTAGATGTGAACAAATGTCTTCAGCGTGCAACAAAATGCATGAGGATATCGTACTTTTAGCTAAGTTTCTTAAAGAAACATGTCATATCCAAAGCACATGCCTGTCTGTCCCTTCACAGAAAGTTTTAGGATCTCAGAGGAGCTTCTTCTAGACCTGGAAGAGCAGCAGAAGTCTCAAATTTCCTGGAGACAGAGGAGACTTCCTAGCTGAGAGCAAATGCTGAGGGAAGGATGGGAGCTCAGCTGCTACATATTGTGGTTGGTAACTACCTGGCCACCCCTCACAGGTGTCCTCATGGCTAATTGGAGCGCAGTGAGGTGCAGGCCAGCCCAGCTGTATCCTCCCTCTTCCCAGCAGTGGTATCCTGAGACTGGGTGAGTGGAGTCTGGGAGAAGAAACAAGTCTTCTTTGTTGCTTCTGCTTCTATAAAAGGACTTAAATTTCTCCCAGTGCTTCAGAAAATGGCTATTTATTTTTATTGTTAGCAGCATACGTTTCACTGCAGTTTGCAGATGACGAGGGTCAGGGTTCTGTTACGTTCCGTCTGTCTGCCCTTAATTATTTTCTTTTGAACTCACCATGACTTGCAGTAGAAGCCTCTGTGTTTGCTGATATGAATGGATGCAACAGTTCATCTTTAGCGTAAATATCACTTATTTTATTAGCAATAATAAAGGCATCGAATCTTTTGCTGGGATTTTTTTTTTTTTTTGAGTTATCAGAAAACTGAACTCTTGCTACCCCAGAAATTTAAGCCTAGGGAGTTCAGTGGTTAGTATATGACTACTCTAGGGGAACAAAAGGTACCTTTCCAATTAAAGTTAATAGAGGGATAACTTCAGACACACAAAAGGAAAAAAAGACACCTATAAGTCATGGTGAGTTCAAAAGGAAAGAATTAAGGTAGGCACACAAAGCATCATGGGAAGTGCTATTCAAGCTACCATGTCAAAAAGGCTGATTAACAGCAGTTCCAAGTCTACCTGATCACCAGGGAGTCTTACTGATAAAAATTATTTCCCCTCCAGAGAGAAGAATCTCCCTGAACTGAACAAATGTGTCACTTTTGAATAAGGATTCATGAAAAGGCAGAAAAGGAGAAGAAAAAAGAATAAAGGTATGCATTCACCCAAAGATCTGAAATTTTTAACTTGTGACTGTTTATTGGTCTTTAAGTTCTGAATGAAACTGCAAGTCATACGTCGGTGAGCGGGATTCAGATCATTAGCTTTGCATTTCTTTTTTCTTTAAAAGTGGCTGTTTGCAGATAAAATTCAATGGTACTAGTTGTAATTGCAATCAGGGAAATCGAATGGCTTTGTTTGATGTGTTGCTTAGACCTTCCAGGCTGTAAGGCTTTTTGGCAGAGTCCTTTAAAAATATCGATTAAATTCTGGAGCTTGTGTGTGAAATTCAGTGGTTTGTACTGGGTGTAGAAGTCAGACTTAGAGGAGCGTAATGGTAAATTCTAGACATAAAATCAAATTATTTCACATCACTGATTAGTTTGATCCCTCCTGTCCCCCCCGCTCTTTTATTTCTGTGGGTTGTTTTCAATGCTTTGAACTGTACAGGAGAAGAGAGACGTGAAAGAAAATGCTGTTGGAATGTTTTTTTTTGTGAGCACGATGTTATACATATGCCAGGTTTTTTATTCATTGGTTTTTTTATAACTCTCATGTACATTTTCATGATATTTTGGAGAAATTTCTCTTCGAATTGCGTTTTTATGTTTGAATAGCTCAGTTGTCTTCGTTCCCGTGGTTTGTTCCTCCATGTGTGGTGATGTGGGATGGGTTACAGAACAGGATTGACACACCTGGAGCCAGTTCAGTGTGAAAATGTAGGTGCTTGAGATACCTTGGACAGGGTGGAATTTGGAAGAATTACAGTGGACTGTGTGTTTGAGCTGCTGCCTCTGGGCTTCTGCAGTGGATGTGTTTTAGGTGTGTCCGATGCTTTGACATTAACTGTTGAAATTTAAGAAAAGTTTTCCAGTGAACGTAGTAGGCAAGAAGTAGAAGATGAGCAAGTCCAGGCTGTGCTATTTGGCCAAAAGTGGGGTGGCTTTTTGAATTTCAGCCAAGTTGTGAGGAGCTTCACTTGGTACCAGAAAAAAATTCATGCTGTTTGCCTCCAAAATGGAGATAGAAGGGGATGTTGGGTAGCCAACTGCTAAGTAAGCAATATTCTGCCTCCTAAGGGGAAATGAAGATTTTTGCCTAAATTGTTAAAAAGTATGTCTGAGGTAAAATATCACCTTCTGAGAAATCATTGAGAGTTTTCCCTCTTGTTTGTTTGGCTTGGTATTTTCAAAACTAGTGGATAGTGAGTTTCACATTATATTTGTGATGTTTTGTGAAACTGTTCACATTCTTCTGTTTGTTTTTCCTACGTGAGTTGTTGCTTACCTTCTCATAGTTGTTTTTACTTGAAGTTTTTAATGTTATGTGTTGCTATTACTAGAATTTAAATGTTAGAGTGGGCTGTTGTTAGCTCATTTTCTGACTCTGCTGTTTTTAACACTTTGGGGAGCTGGAGAGTATAAACTTTTTCACTCAGTCTTTAAGCATCTCATTGTTTATTCCTATTGACATTATAAAAATGCAGAAAGTTATGCAAAGAGCAGTCTAAATGTAGTACAAATTTCTCCTAAAAAGCGTGTCTAGAAATATGTGTGCCTGTACAAAAGATTAAATAACATTTACATTTATACATTGTATTACATGATACATTATATTATAAGTTAATATTTCATTAAACCTAGGAAAAATTCTATGTAGAATTGAAATATATAAATTAGTATCTTAAAACGGATGCGTATTGCCCACTATTATCTGAAATATATATTCATTTAATCTATATGTGCACTTGCTATTGTCCCATCCAAATGAGTGAGTTTAACATTTATTAACAGAAAAGGAAGTTTATTGTCATTTTCTTTATTTGACTGCAGAAAACTACCACCCAGAAAGCAATTTGTATGTGTTGAAGTGTTAAGTTCCTAATTATTATGCAGGTTACCCAAAAGGCTAGAAGAAGCAATGTTGGTTCTGTTCTTTTTCTGTTTGTTTCTGCTCTTGGTGTTAATATTTCTTTGACTGGGAATTGGTTATTCTTTGGGGAGCTGAGGGAACCATCTCATTGCAGCCAGTGACCGTAGCTCGACAAGCGTATTTAGTAAATCGGAGCTTTTTTGGTAGGTGAGCTGACAGCGTGCTTCAAATATAACTGATTGGTGGTAAACTTAACATCAGTAATAGGTTAATTATATGGTTGGCATCCATTTGATAAGGCTCTGTGTGGTGGGTATAGTTTCTGCTGAATGAAGAGTCTCTTTGTTATCACAGGAAGAGGTCAGGAGAAGGTAGGTTCACTGTGAAGAAAAAAAAAAAGGTGAGAAGAAATTATTATTTGCTTTAACATGTCATTGGTTTCCTCTCCCTCTCCACCTGGAAATTTCTGTTCCCAAAAGATTCTCAAGTCCTTAACAGATTTAATTTCTGTATTATTCTCTTGGATCTTAAAATTAAAGGTACTGTTTAACCTTCCGTATGTTGCTTTAACAACATGAATCTGCCCTCTCCTTCGTGAGGAGAACCATTCTCCTTGGACCTTCCTGGATTCAGTTGTCTTTTCCTCACGACATCTTTCACTACAAATGTTTTTGGTAGAAAAAGAAAAAATCACTGTCTTTGTTTTTCATTTAGATTATGTCATACTTTTATTTCAGCTTCCTGTATTTATCAATGTTTAGTTCAAACTCTCCCTTCTCATTTAAAATCCACGTATCTTTGCTCCTCCCTACTTTGCTTATTTGCTTCACTTTTTTTGGTCTTTTTTTTGTTCTTTCAGGTAATCAGATTAATTTGTTGTTTTGTTATCCTCTTGCACAAACTTGGCCATGCTGTCTGTCCTTCACGCTGCCTGTCATGGAGTCACCTTCTTGAATGCATTGAGCAACTCTTGTCCTTTGTCCCACTGCAGCCTGTCTTGCTCCATTCACCTCCACTGCCCTGCCTTAGGGGAAAACTGCTGTCGGTTCCCCATTAAAGCAGTGATCTAATTAATGGTGGTTGTAGCTCTCTGTCTTCTCCCAGCTTCAGTTTACTCATCTGACCTTCTTATAGATTTGAAAAGTACCTAGGGCAGGTCGTACTGGGTGCGCAGAATAAGTTTTGATTATTTTTTTTATTATATTCTGGGCAGTTCACCCCGGGGAACTGCTTCTGCATAATTCTTTAATCAAGGACACAAAGCTGGCACTCAGCAGCAGCATAAATGGGGTTTGGGATAGTGTACAGAAAAAGCTGGATGGTGTTGAGGATTACAGTTTTATGAGTGCAGACGATAACATCGTGTCTTTGGGGGCTCCCGCTGAAAAGTGCTGCTCTAAGCTGGGAGGTCTGGATTTCCAGCTGATAGCTGGAAATGCCCAAGAAACACCCCGGGGTTACTCAGTCACAAGCTGAGAGTAAGCTGCGAAGATACGAAAGAGGTAAATGCAATCCTAGGATGTCTCAGGAAAGATAATTCCAGGTAAGGAAGAATTACTGTCTGCATCCAACGATCGTTAATAAGACCTTGTTTAAGATACCACGTGGTTTTGACTAAGAGGATTCAAGAAAGATGACCTGAAACTGAAGCTTGTGTAGACAAGGCTATAGGGATGATCAGGGGAATGGAGAAGTTTTTTCTTACAAACAAAGGCTGGAGAAGTTTGGCATGTTTAACTTAGCAAGAAAAAACCTGAGAGAGTACACAATTTTTTGTCTTAAAATACACCATGCAGAAAATAACAGTTAAAGCTGATGTTGGCAGAGGAAGAGAGGGGTACAAACTGGCTAGGAGTATGTTTTAGTTGGGGGTTCAGAAACAAATTCTTAACTGTTAGAGCATCCAAGCTCTGAACAGACACTCCATGGGAGCAGTCAGGGTGCAAAATATAACAGAAGTGAAGATGAGCTTAGTAAATTTATAAAAGGGACTACCTATAGCAATGCTACTCCTGAGAGCCAGGGGTTAGACTCCCTGAGCCAGGTGATAATCCTAGGCCTATGGCCATTAGGACCTACAGAGTTCTCTTTCTTTTCTTTTTTGATTCCTAATTTTTTAATTTTTTTTTTTTTAATTTTTAGTTAGTTATTTTGTAGAGAAGCCATTTGAGTCATTGTTTTGAATAAATGGCCCGCTTGCAGCTAGCAGGATGTGCTTGTAACTGTGGTTACCTTCCAGAAGTAAACAAAAGTTTCCATCCTTATGTAGGGTTTGGAGCAGATGCTTTTTAAATCGCATTAGCTCAGCTCAGCAAACTGAACTTGACTGAAAGTCTGCTTTTCTAAAACTGAGCCATAGGTGTTGAAATATTTCTACTGAAACAGTCTGTGCGAGCTAATTCAGTCAGTTGAACTGGTTTGGTTAAATAAAGCAGTTTTTATGTTACTGACACACGTTTTCAGCCCTTTGAATATCATCCACCATCTGATAGGAGCTAAATAAAAACTACTGAAAAAATTTACGTTGGACAACAAACTGTATTTCAAAAAAAAAAACCAAAACAAAACCTCTAATGATTTATAGATTCATCTAAAGCAAACTGCTGGTTTCATCTATATAAGGCTCTAACTCCTCTTTAAAATAAAGGATTAATAGTGTTGACTTCACTGTTGGACAAATCTCTTGCAAGTGAAAGGAGTTTGGGATGCAAGACAATTTCCAGTTACTTCTATCAGAGGACCTAATGAAAGAAGAAAACCATAATAAGAATCGTAAAAATATTCTCCTCCCATGTGCTCTGAAAGGACGAGTTTGGCATTTGATGGGATGCCAGTGTGCTGCAAGTGTTGACTGCTGTTCTTTAAAGCCTTATAAAGAAACAAAACTAACAAAAGACACTACAGACAATATTGCAGCAACGAGTGTTTCTTGGATGTCAAACACCCTCCAACCCACAGCACTTTGATCTTGGGAGCAAACCATAAAGAACAAATAGAGTAATTTTTCTTACATGCTAACATTTAACAGTGAGGTTGATGAACTTCTGGAAAACTAGCAGAATGGGCATGCCTTTTCCATTTGTTAAATTGTTTTGACAAGGGCATATTTCATTTAAAGAGGCTGTCTTCTATTCCTTTCCTTTTTGGTCTCTGAAAAAATAAAAGAGGAACCAATATAGAACTTCGCAGCACAGATCAGCTCACCCTCCACATGAGCCAAGTGGAAAAAACATCACTTCAATGCACTTTTTTTTTTTTTTTTTGGGGGGGGTGG
>JAOXNH010000012.1:54673670-54683964 GCA_028566575.1 Bartramia longicauda | reverse complement strand
TTCCCCCTGGTAACTTTGTGGGAAAAGAATGTCCTGATCCTGCAGACCATCTCTGGTGAACCTTAAACTTCTTAGCAATGTGGCAAATCCCAGAAAAGCAGGAGAAAGCCCAGAACATCTATCTTTGGGTAGGCCAGAATAGCAAGAAGGGCGTGTCAGTATACAGGTGCTGAATTCTGTTCCTGAAACAGAAAGTGTATTTCTATTCTCTGCAAGCCTGCAAAGACCAAAAATAACTTATTTTTGACACCGTCTCCTTAGGAAAACTAGATGATGAAGAAAGACATTTTCTCAAGAGTTCAGTAGGAAAATAAAAGCTTTCTTACTCTTCGGTGTTTAGACATAACACGTAGGATAGGGAATGGCAATAATCAAAATACTTTTCTGATGTCTCAGAGAACAATAACCAAGTATCAAAAAAAACCCCATAAGGTATTTTTCCTCCTACAACTGCATTATGTCATCCTCCTCTTTAAGGAGCACGTCCCACAACGAGAAAGTGACCAACAGCATAAACTTGGGGAGACACTCTCACGAAAAGGCGGCTGAAGGAACTGCCAATGGTCATCTTTTTCCAGAGGCAGGATGTAAGCCACAGGATGTAAGCGGAGGGGGGCACACACCCACAGTGGGAGACTGTGACCTGGTGCTCATGGAGCTAGAGCAAACCACAGTATAAACCAGTAGGCAGGACAACACAACTTGGCAATGACCTAGTAGGCAGTGGGTTGCACTGAGTTTCTCCCGGGTAAACCCATGCTTGCCATTCACATTATGGTCAAGAAAACTCATTCATCCTGTCAACAGATGTACGCAGCTAACCTAAATGAACACTGGAAAGGAGGTGAATAACTATTTTTAATCTTGGTTTAGCAGAGGAACACCCTGAGGCCTTAGTCATCATGACAGCGCTGGTTGCAACGTCATAATTAAAACAGTTCCTTTTATGTGTGTGTGTGTTTAAAAGAAAGATCCTAGTTTTTTGTCTGAAAGTTGGAGAATACACAGCAAAATACGTCTGGCAACTTTACATCACTCTTCCTGTTGTATTTTAACAACAGAATATTGCAGACATTTGACACCTTCCAACGTAAAATCACCAGACGAGAGGCTTAGTGGTGCTATCAATGACATGATTTGGAGCATAAGTTAATACTATGACATATACATACGATTTACTCCATTCATTTGGGTAGTAAAAAATACGCAGCCTCCTTTTTCAGGAAAAGAAATAAAAAAGACACCCCCCCCAAATCTCACCTCAAACATGGCGTTTTCTCCAGCTACAAAAATTCTTAACAAAAAAAAAATAATAACTTGAGCCTCTGTTCAAAAGGCTACTTTCTCTTGGGCTTTTCTGGATTTCTTGTAAGTATTCTTTTATCTGTCCTACTATACTATATACATGGAAAGTAAACTCAAAAAGGAAGCCTACAGAGGGGTGGAAGCAAGGACAGGTAGCCTGGGAGGAATTCAGAGAAATTGTCCAAGCAGCCAGGGATGAGGTTAGGAAAGCTGAAGCCCAGATAGAATTAAATCCAGCCAGGGACGACACCAAGGGCAACAAGAAAAGCTTCTGTAGGTATGCTGATGATAAAAGGAAGACTAGGAAAAATGTGAGGCCTTTCCAGAAGGAAACAGGAGATCTGGTCACCTGGGATACGGAGAAGGCTGAAGTACTCAACACCTTTTTTGCCATGGTCTTCACTGGCAAGTGCTCTAGCCACGTGGCCCAAGTTGCAGAAGGCAAAGGCAGGCACTGAGAGAATGAGGAATCACTCGCTGGAGGAGGAGATCAGCTTTGAGACCGTTTAAGGAACCTGAAGGTGCACAAATCCATGGGACCTGATGAGATTCATCTGCAGGTCCTAAGGAAACTGGCGGATGAAGCTGCTAAGCCACTACTCATCATATTTGAGAAGTGGTGGCAATCTGCTGAAGTTTCCACTGACTGGAGGGGAAACATAACCCTCATTTTAAAAAAAAGGGAAAAAGGCAAGACCTGGGAAACTACAGGGCAGTCAGTATCATTTCTGTGCCCAGCAAGATCATGGAGCAGATCCTCCCGGAAACTACGCTAAGGCAAATGGAAAATGAGGAGGTGATTGATGACAGGCTTCACTAAGGGTAAATAGTGTCTGACAAATTTGGTGGCCTTCTACAATAGGGTTACAGCATTGGTGGATATGGGAAGCGCAGCTGACATCCTCTACCTGGACTTGCACGAAGCATTTGACATGCCATGTCTAAATTACAGAGACATGGATTTGATAGATGGACCACTTGGTGGATAAGGAATTGGCTGGATGGCCTCACCCAAATGGCTCAATGTCCAAGCGGCCATCAGTGATGAGTGGAGTTCCTTGGGGGTCGGTACTGGGACCAGTGCTGATTAACATCTTTGTTGGTGCCACGGACAGTGGAATTGAGTGCACCCTCAGCAAGTTTTCTTATGACACCAAGCTGTGTGCTGCAGTTGACATGCTGGAGGGAAGTGATGCCATCCAGAGGGACCTGGACAGGCTTGAGAGATGGGCTTGTGCAAACCTCATGAAGTTCAACCAGGCCAAGTGCAAGGTCCTGCACGTGGGTCAGTGCAATCCCAAGCACAAATACAGGCTAGACAGAGAATGGATTGAGAGCCATTCTGAGGAGAAGGACTTGGGGTGTTGGTTGATGAGAAGCTCAACATGAGCCGGCAATGTGCGCTGGCAGCCCAGAAAGCCACCCGTACCCTGGGCTGCATCAAAGGCGTGGACAGCAGGTTAACAAAAGTGATTCTGACTCTCTACTCTGCTCTTGTGACACCCCACCTGGACTACTGTGTCCAGCTCTGGGGCCTCTGGCATAAGAAGGACATGAACCTGTTTGAGTGAGTCCAGAGGAGGCCGCAAAGATGATCCGAGGGCTGGAGCACCTCTCCTATGAAGACAGACTGAGAGAGTTGGAGTTGTTCAGCTTGGAGGAGAGGAGGCTCTGGGGAAACCTTAAATGGCCTTCTGAAGGGGACCTACAGGAGAGGTGGGGAGGGACTCTACCAGGGAGTGTAACAACAGGATGAGAAGTAACAGTTTTAAACTGAAAGAGGATAGATTTACATAGATATTAGGAAGAAATTCTTTGCTGTGAGGGTGGTGAGACACTGGAACAGGTTGCCCAGAGAAGTGGATGCTCCATCCCTGGAAGTGTTCAAGGCCAGGCTGGATGGGGCTTTGAGCAACCTGGTCTGGTGGGAGATATCTGCACCCATGGCAGGGGGTTTGGAAGTAGATGACCATTGAAGGTCCCTTCCAACTCTAACCATTCTATGATTCTATGACAATTAATATCTTGTTTATCTAGTTTTAGAGGTACTTTTATCCTTATTATTCTAGAGCACTCTTCTAAACAGGGACATAGATAATAAACTTCTTGGAAGCTGATGAATTTCTCAAAAACAGTCTGCTCATTTCC
Organism: Bartramia longicauda; assembly: GCA_028566575.1. Classification (NCBI taxonomy): domain Eukaryota; kingdom Metazoa; phylum Chordata; class Aves; order Charadriiformes; family Scolopacidae; genus Bartramia; species Bartramia longicauda. The sequence goes on along the minus strand of JAOXNH010000012.1, from coordinate 54,680,511 downwards.
CTACAGATGGATTTTCCTAAGTCCTTTTCATCAAGAGGATGCTCCCAGGCCACTGCAAGGACTGAGAAACTTCACCTTAGACAACCCACATCTTAACACAACATACAGAGAGCCACCAAGGCCTCATTTTCATCTCTTTTACGCTTGCTCCAATCATCAGCACACCTGCCTTGAAGCCAATGGATCATGGGCTAGGACAAAAACTGTTAAGAATGAAAAAAAAAACAAACAAGCCCGCAGAGCCACACAGAAAAGGGAAGGGAGCAGCAGGGATGTAGCTGTAATTCACTTGCAATAGGAGTCAGCACCTGCCTAGCTATTGCCAGACAGCTCCACATCACACCCTGTTTTGAAGGAGTGAAGCGGTGCTTGGCCATTCCCTGGCCCTTCCCCCTCTACGGTAGATCCACATACACCTCTGGAGATAAGGGATAGGACAGGGAGGCAGGAGGGGCACTGCTGGGACCCAACAAGCTTGTGCCAGCAGGGAGTTTTCCTACGATGGGGCTGGCTGTTTGCAGCTGCTTTCCAGCCCCTTTCTTCCTCTGGCTGCAGTAAAAGAGCCAGATCTGTAGTAGGACTTTAGCTTAATGGGTATAAGTGATTTCTAAGCAGAATGCCTCTAAATAATTCTGAACCACCACCACTATATGTTCTTCAGATCAAGAGCAATGTGCTCCCTGCCTGACCCAGAGGGACTGTCCCCAGCCTCTGAGAGGATAGCTTCTCTTGGCTTCAGAGAGCTTTCAGTTAGACTCCATCATCAGAGGGTTGATGGGGGAGGGGGAAGAATTTAACCTGTTTGTAGGTTGCACTTTGACGCTTACTGCCCTAAAATCTGTTTTTCTTTGTACTGATGTGTTTATAGCTCTTACATATTGATACCTAAAAAGTCTTCAGTAATTTAATAAGCCAAGGAAAGAAACAAGCAAACAGAAGGCAGTGCCTTACAGTAGTCCGAACAGTTCATAGAGGACACAACAGAAGGCAGAACAAACGGCCTTTGGCACCTAACCTGCAAAGTCATTTTCACTTGTTTCAAGGAGAGAAGGGGGAGTTAGAAAAAGGAAACCCTGTGGGAGGGAAACCAGAAGGGCTGGGCTCAGGCAGTGCCTCCGTTAGCCAGTCTGGGCATCTCCTGGGTGTTCCACAGAGACCTAGTGACCGCCCTGACTTAACCTCCCTGTGGCCCCCAGGTTAGCCCTCGCACTTCTGGTGTTTTCCTCTGTGGCCCTGTGAAGGACGATTATTGTGCCTTGGCACGTCACCAGCACATTGCATAACTGGGAAGAAATCTAGCGTGCATCCCCGCACTGCGAGGATCATGTTCGAGCAGTGTGGGCTCCCCTCCAGAACAGCAACGTCAATCAAGCAGCAGAAGGATGCTTCCTTTCCATAAGGGGGGAAAGAGGGGAAGGGGGAGGAATCCGCTTTAATAAAGCTTTGACGACTTTTTTTTAAGCTGTAGACTCAGAGCAAGATTTTCACTGACATCTCAAAACAAAAAGGAAAGCTACCTCTGTCGTTACAAGAACGGGTACAACGGACCTGGAGCAAGATCCACTTTGCTAAAGCCAGGATTAAGCATCAGAACTGACCCGGAGAGAAACAGATACTCCTCAAGTCTGAACTGCCTCAGACTGAGCTTAATAAGAGCATTGTGACATCCTTCTGACAAACCTGCCTACCAATTGCTTGATTTAATGATATGAAGCAAAACACTCATAGCTAAAAAAAAAAAAAAAAAAAAAACCACACACACGAACTTAGGTACCACAAAAGAGTTTCCGTCAAAGGCCTCTAACATCCAGACAGCACGGACAGAACTAGTAGCTTGTGTTAACTGCTATCCAGAAGAAAGCAATTGCAGGTATATTTCCTCTAAAGGACACAGAAAACTTCCCCCGAGCCTCTCCTCCAGCGCATCTTCAGTTTCTGCATTATAAAGGCATAAGAGGGTTTTTCAAATAAGATTTTCAGGGGTAGACGAGCCAAAATTCGAACAGTGTTCCGTTGATCACAGCTCGATTCTTCTCTTGTGGAACACTGATTTTTGCGTTTCCCGGACTCATCTGGTCAGGTGTCCAAGGCTGCGGTTGGCTCGCTGGAATCGTACTCCGCTCCTCTTTGAGTACCTGTGGTTTGCTGACTAAACCGTTTGCTGTTCTTCATCTGCTTTTGGAAAGGAAAGTTCAGTTCCATAGCTCAGCCTCAAATCGTCGTGGATGTCAGTAACGCGGAAGGAAAAGTTCTTTGCTGAATATCCTTCCTTGAATGCCAAGTGAATGGACAGACTACAGCCTTGTCATTATGAAAAAAACCACCAAGATAAAAACAGAATTGAGTTTGGAGGGCTGCTGCTTCACACAGTCGTCTCAGCTTGCTTCCCCCCCCTCCTCGACCCCTCCACTTTTGTTTATTTATTTTTTTATATTGGATTCAGTAGTTAGTTAACAAAGGGAGCAAAGAGACTGGAGGCAGCTGCCCTCCCCAAAACCCCTGTGCCAAGTGCAGTGCAGATATGAGCGATGCAGGCTCGTCGCACCGCTCCGCACACGACTCCTGGCCAGGAGCTACAGCATTTTGTGGTTGGAAAATGACTGCGATACTCACCCATGGCAGTTACAAGAAGTGCCAGAATATCACCCCAAATTTAGGCTTGTGATGCCAGTGATATTCTAGAATGCCTTCTTCTCTTGGTAGATAACGTGACAATTATTTCCCAAAAATTGTACAACTGCATGGAGGCAGTGCTTTTGGAATAGGCAGTGCTTTTAAAGCAGTTTTCAGCTTAATTTCAAAACTCCTATTTTTCAATACGCAGTACCTACGCTCGCTACGACAGGAAATTAGAGGCTCCTTAGTTCCAGCTTTACGAACAAAGGCTGAGAAGCGCTTTTGAAAACCTTGCTCCCTGTCAGGGACTTAGGAACTAACCTCAGGCTGAGATTCTCAACCCTGAAACGAGAACGAGGTTTTGAGGTCCTCAAAATGCACTTCCATTTGGGCAATTAGACATCCAGTAGTAATAAGTACCCCAAAGCAAAAGAGTTGAGCCCTTGGTTCTTGTCCCATGGAGGTAACGGTCAGTTAAGGGTGCTGATGAAGGATAAACTCAGCCTAAGTCACCATATAATCAGCAGCTTCTCCTTCGGGCTTGGATTTATTGCTCATTTTTCTACTTTCTCCCACTGCTGACAGAGGAAGATTATGTGGCTGAAGCCACACAGATGCTCCCTTACTTTTTCTCAGTCGGGTTTTAATTCCTAAATCTACAGCGAAAAAAAAAAATAAAAGCCCGTGAAGTGGGCATGCTTTGATCTCTTAACCATATTTTCTGCCTGTTTCTCCTCTTGTCCCTTTCTGCTTCCTAAACTCCCACTAGCCCTTTCAAGTTTTATAGCACAATAGCGGCAGAGCTCTCCAGCTTCTTTAAACGTGGAGCTTGTTCCTCCTGCGTGGAATGGTCTTGCTTTGCCAGATCTCCTTTCATAAGTCTCCGTGGCACAGAAGTGATGTCAAAGACCTCTGCGTGCACCGATTCACAAGCCCTCCCGGGAGGCCTGTACAGACCTACACTGACTATAACCAGGTTTTTATATCTAACTACAATTACAATCCAGCAACTCTTACGAATTTTGAGCTTTATCCCCTCCCCACATTCAAACTATGAACCCCTCTGTCTAGCATGAGAGGCTTTAAAGGGGCTGAATTTGAGTTTGGTGGGTTTTTTAACCTGTTTTTCTTCCTGCAAGTTTTAAATCTGATCTGGAAAACTGGCATCCGTTTCGCCACTTTCCCACCCTGTGTTCTTAAGAGTTTGCTTATAAATTGTAACTGTATTCTGGGTATATAATGTGACTCTGGATATATAACAGGACTTTGGATATATACCTGGATTAGCTTAGTGTTTCCTGGAGAAAAGGCATAGTGGATTTGGGGGTTTTCCCTTTTTTTTTTTTATTTCAAATACATTGAAAAAAAAAAGCTTTTTGTCCCTAACCTAGACACAGTTCCAGAGTTTATGCCAGTAAACAACTAAAATTGCTGCCAATCAACTCCTTTAAAAAAAAAAATAATTCTATTTTTAAGCCAGCCTAGATATTTCCAGGACACTTAAGCTTTTTGTCTTGGACCTCACTTAATTGGAGCACAAGAATTCTTATCCTAAAATAGACTAACAGACTAGAGAGGTTTTAATTGCCTTGAATAAATTGGCACTCAGGTAACTGAAGGCAATGAGTGAAAAAAAGAAAAGTAGTCCAGCGTAGCCAAACCACAGTTGTCCAGACAAGTAAAAAAACGCAGTAATTTGGCCTGATTTTGGCTGCTGAGATTTTTCACAGCCACGATTCATGTGGTCTTTCACTCATCACACATTTGGTTACCTTTAATATAAAGGGCACATCTGCAGGTAGGTCTGTCTCCTACAGGAAAAATATTGCATGTGAAGTACGGGGAGAAATTTGACTTTCACTTAATTTGGAAAAATACAAAACAGAAGTGAAAGAAATGAGAACAACTAGTCAAAGATCTTCTAAGGGAGAGTTGTAAACGGAGAGATCATGAGTTCTGACAGGAAGAATAAGGCTTACTTGAACCTAGGAGATTTTTATAAAGACAAGCTGAAGAGCCCCTCACTGCAAATTTTCATAAAGAAAACTGGGGAAAATCCAGAAATACATATCCATTGCTAGAGCTGGCAAATCAAAGAATCAGAGGCTATAATGAAACTAGATTGTTCTCAGTTACTCAGGATCTTCCAAAAATACCGGCTAACAAGTTGTCAAACCCCTGGCAGCCAGGTTTTTGGGTTTTGGTTTGCTTTTTCTTATTTTTTTTTTTAAGTTGAGCAAAATGTTCCAGCTCAATCCTTGAGCATAAGTGCTGAAACAGTGCCAACGGCATCTTTATAAGCAAGCGGTGGGTAGATCATTCATACCAAGTTGGGGCTTGTTTCCGTGATTCATGGAATGAAAATTACGAAGGAGAAACTTATAGCTCGGAGGAACAGCTAGAGTAGATGTTCAACTTAAAAAAAAATAAAAATAAAATAATAAAAAAAAAAGTTCAACTCCTGAAATATCAAGATGGCATACTGAGGTAGTATTGCTAGTGTTATAACGCAGCTATTCGAGAGTCAGGGTACGAAATGCAAATTCCTCCCTGAAATATTAACAATGACCCATTCAGCAACGCTGGAAAAATCCTGCTACTACGTCAGTGGAGCATTACGTAAGAGCCAGCAAGCTGCGCTGGGCCAGGAGAATTACTTTTAAAAATACTGAACTATGAGTTATGATGGAGTATGAACGGAAACCAAATAATTTCTTACAGAGACCCAAAGTATGGAATGGTGAACCAGTCCAGGAGCGAGTGAGAGACTGTGTGCTTTTCCTCGCTGACCCTGGACTAAGAGTTGCTGAATAGAGGGCCTCACTTCAACTGCATCATCAAGAGCTCAAGGGAAAAGTTATGATGAAGAGGAACTGATTTTTTTTTTTTCCTTTTATCATGAGGAACTATTTCCTGGGTCCTTACACAGCCCTTCACCAACACAGGGATCTTTGATTTATGAGAATACCGAGGAAACCTGAACCCTTTTTACCAGCTCGTCTTCCACTCATGGAGAATCAGATTACCCCTGAAAAGAGCAGGCAACAACCCTAACTACTTTTGCAAATCTGGATCTTTTTGCCAGTATCATCTTCTGGAGTCTCCACTTAAACCAATTTCTATACACAAAACATCAGGCATGAATTCCAAGCACCTACTGTTAGAAAAACACCCTAAAAAAAAGGTAAACCTGTTTTTTTCTCTCTCTAATATGCCCAGCAGCCTTCTATTTCAAGTGTAAATAAAGTTTCCAAGGGGAAAATAACTTAATTTTGCCACTTTCACACAACTTCTTTATCCAAATCAGCCCGGCTGAGGTTCAGTATCTGGATTTTGAATGCTGAACATTCCCTCTCCCCTCAAGCTCCGCGAAGCACAAGGAGGCGACATGTTTTCCAGAGGCTCACACGGCTCATCTGCTGCCAGGGTAGATGGATCTCTTGGTTCCTCTTCCCTTCTCTAACCAAATGTGCTCCCTAATTCCCCAGTCTGAGATGACCACAGTGGGCCTGGAGAAGCGCGAGTCACACCTGCGATCCCACCACAAAGACAATCACAGCCTGAGCCTGCTTTACCAGAAATCTTGTTTCGGGGTGGGGTTTGGGATGGGGTTCGGGATAGTAGGGGTGGTTTGGCCCTGAGCAATGGGATGCAGACAGGGATTAACTTGCAGGAAGCTGATGTTGTGCTGGCTTCCCCACGTGCTTCCCCATGTGCAAGGAGAATGAGAACATCAAGCAGGTCACCACCGTGTCCTGTCAGCTGCGTCAGGTTTGCTTACATTAGCAAATAAACCCATTTAGTAGCCCAACATAGCAGGGGAGGGTTTGTGACTACTGTGACTGACTATTAAAAAAATCCCCAAAAATCAGTAGAAGTGAATATAGGTAACAAATAACATCTTTAATGTAAAAGCAAGCGTTAGGAAGAAAACTTCCAGAGTTAAGGATGACTACGAATTTTTAGCCTCAACCTTTGTGATAACGCTTTCCATCAAAGCTCACATCCTGGGGGTTTTCCCCCACATCACAGTTGACAAGAGCTTTTACAAAGTCCCCTAAATCTCGTCATGCTTTCCTGAGAGCTTTACATGCAGGTTCCATAGTGCCCACATGCCCTATGCTTTTATTTTTTTTTTTATTTTTTTAAATCACCATGTATTATGACCACAGGTAACCCTACACCTGCCAAAATCCACGAAGAACATGTAGAGTCAGGCATTTAG